>OX387244.1:189752835-190410004 GCA_947561735.1 Cenchrus americanus | reverse complement strand
AAACATCATTTTGAATCGAATGTAGTTGAATGGATGTTTCGCAACTTGCTACCCCGAAATAGTGCATTCGGCCTCCCAAAACATGAGTTTTTCATCTTTTTAGGTCCGAAGGTTAGCGAAATGCATCTAAAACACACCCAAACATCATTTTGGGTCAAACCAGAGTAGAATGGATGCATCTTAACTTCGATACTCGAAATAGTGCATTCCTACTTTAAACACAACTATTACATCTTTTTATGTGCCTAAGGATAGCGAAATGTTCCAAAACACTCCCAAACATCATTTTGGGTCCAATGTAGTAGACTAGATGCTACTCAACTTCTGTGCCCCAAAAAAGTGCATTCAAGGCCCGAAACACAAGTTTTGCATCTTTTATGTGCCGAAGCATAGCGAAATGTTCGAAACACTCCCAAACATCATTTGGGGCAGAATGTAGTAGAATGGATGCTACGCAACTTTGCTACCCCGGAATAGTGGATCTGTGCCCAAACACGAGTTTTCATCTTTTAGGTCCGAAGTATAGCGAAATAGTCTAAAACACTCCCAAATATAAGCTTGGGTCAAATCCGGAGTGGAATGGATAACACCGCAACTTCGATACCTCGAAATATAAAATTCGTAATCTCGAAACACAACTATTGCATCTTTTTATGTGCCTAAGGTTAGCGAAATGCTCCGAAACACACCCAAACATCATTTTGGGTCGAATGTAGTAGAATGATGTTTCGCAACTTTGCTACCCTAAAATAGGCATTCGGACTCCAAAACATGAGTTTTTCATCTTTTTTAGGTCCCAAGGTTAAGCGAAATGGTCTAAAACACTCCCAAAAATCATCTTGGGTCAACCAGAAGAGAATTATGCATCACAACTTCGATACCTCTAAATAGTGCATTCCTGTGTTCGAAACACAACTATTGCATCTTTTTATGTGCTGATTTAAGCGAAATGCTCCGAAACACTACCAAACATCATTTTGGGCTGAATGTAGTAGAATGGATGTTTCGCGACTTTGCTACCCCGAAATAGTACATTCATCTCCCAAACAATAGCTATCTTTTAGGTGTGAAGGTTAGCGAAGTGGTCTAAAACACTCACAAACATCATTTTGGGTCAACCAAAGTAGAATGGATGCATCACAACTTCGATACCTCGAAATAGTGCATTCGGGCCCGAAACACAACTATTGCATCTTTTTATGTGCCGAAGGATAGCGAAATGGTCCGAAAGACTCCGAAACATTATTTTGGTCCCAATTTAGTAGACCGGATGCTACTCAACTTCGTTGCCCCGAAAAAGTGCATTCAGTTCGAAACACAAGTTTTGCATCTTTTTATGTGCCAAAGGTTAGCGAAATGTTTCCAAACACTCCCAAATATCATTTTGGGAAGAAGTTAGTAGAATGGATGCTTCGCAGAACTCTCACGCTCTCGAAATAGTGCATTCCGGCCCAAAACACGAGTTTTCATCTTTTTAGGTCCGAATTTTAGCAAATAGGCTAAAACACTCCCAAATATCATTTTGGGTCAACTCTGAGTGGAATGGATGGATCGCAACTTTAATACCTCAAAATAATGCATTCAAAGCCCGAAACACAACTATTGCATCTTTTTATGTGCCGAAGGTTAGCGAAATGCTCCAAACACTCCCATACATCATTTTGGGTCGATTGTGTAGAACGGATGTTTCGCGACTTCGCTTACCCCGAAATAGTGCATCTTACTCCCAAAACATGAGTTTTCATCTTTTTATGATCGAAGGTTTGCGAAAAGGTCTAAAACACTCCCAAATATCATTTTGGGTCAACCAGAGTGGAACGGATGCATCACAACTTTGATACCTCAAAATAGTGCATTCAGGCCCGAAACACAACTGTTGCATCTTTTTATGTGCCGAAGGTTGGCGAAATGCTCCGAAACACTCCAAACATCATTTGGGTCGAATGTAGTTGAATGGATGTTTCGCAACTCGCTACCCCGAAATAGTGCATTCGGTGCCCAAAACATGAGTTTTTCATCTTTTAGGTCCGAAGGTTAGCGAAATGGTCTAAAACACACCCAAACATCATATTGGATCAACCAGAGTAGAATGGATGCATCTTAACTTCGATACCTCGAAATAGTGCATTCCGGCCCGAAACACAACTATTGCATCTTTTGATGTGCCGAAGGATAGCAAAATGTTCCAAAACACTCCCAAACATCATTTTGGGTCCAATGTAGTAGACTAGATGCTACTCAACTTCGGTGCCTCAAAAAAGTGCATTCAGCGCGAAACACAAGTTTTGCATCTTTTTATGTGCCGAAGGTTAGCGAAATGCTCCAAACACTACCAAACATCATTTTGAATCGAATGTAGTTAAATGGATGTTTCGCACCTTGCTACCCCGAAATAGTGCATTGCAATCTCCAAAACATGAGTTTTTCATCTTTTTAGGTCCGAAGGTTAGCGAAATGATCTAAAACACACCCAAACATCATTTTGGGTCAACCGGAGTAGAATGGATGCATCTTAACTTCGATACCTCGAAATAGTGCATTCCCGTCGAAACACAACTATTACATCTTTTTATGTGCCGAAGGATAGCGAAATGTTCCAAAACACTCCCAAACATCATTTTGGGTCCAATGTAGTAGACTAGATGCTACTCAACTTCATAAGCCCCAAAAAAGTGCATTCAGTGCCCGAAACACAAGTTTTGCATCTTTTATGTGCCGAAGGTTAGTGAAATGCTTCAAACACTCCCAAACATCATTTTGGGTAGAATGTAGTAGAATGGATGCTACGCAACTTTGCTACCCCGAAATAGTGCATTCCAGCCCAAACACGAGTTTTCATCTTTTTAGGTCCGAAGTATAGCTAAATAGTCTAAAACACTCCCAAATATAAGTTTGGGTCCGCAGTGGAATGGATGCACCGCAATTTCGGTTCCGAAATAGTGCACTGTGCTCGAAACACAACTATTGCATCTTTTTTGTGCCAAATGTTAGCGAAATGCTCCGAAACACACCCAAACATCATTTTGGGTCGAATGTAGTGTGAATGGATTCGCAACTTTGCTACCCCTAAAATAGTATCTGACTCCAAAACATGGTTTTTATCTTTTAGGTCCGAAGGTTAACGAAATGGTCTAAAACACTACCAAACATCATTTTGGGTCCAATGTGTAGTAGACTAGATGCTACTCAACCTCGTGCCCTCAAAAAGTGCATGTCGGCCCGAAACACAAGTTTTGCATCTTTTTATGTGCCGAAGGATAGCGAAATGTTCCAAAACACTCCCAAACATCATTTTGGGTCCAATGTAGTAGACTAGATGACCAACTCTCGGTGCCCCCAAAAAAGATGCATCGCGAAACACAAGTTTTGCATCTTTTATGTGCCGAAGGTTAGCGAAATGTTTCCGAAACACTCCCAAACATCATTTTGGGTAGAATGTAGTAGGAATGGATGCTTCGCAAATTTGCTACCCCCGAAATAGTGCATTCAAAGCCCAAACACGAGTTTTCATCTTTTTAGGTCCGAAGTTTAGCGAAATAGTCTAAAACACTCCGAAATATAAGTTTGGGCCAACCGTGGAATGGATGCACCGCAACTTCGATACCCTCGAAATGGTGCACTCACGCCCGAAACACAACTATTGCATCTTTTTATGTGCCGAAGGTTAGCGAAATGTTTCCAAACACACCCAAACATCATTTTGGGTCGAATGTAGTAGAATGGATGTTTCGCAACTTTGCTACCCAAAAGGGGCATCCATCCCAAAACATGAGTTTTTCATCTTTTTAGGTCCGAAGGTTAGCGAAATGGTCTAAAACACTCCCAAAAGTCATTTTGGGTCAACCAGAGTAGAATTGATGCATCACAACTTCGATACCTCGAAATAGTGCATTCGGGCCCGAAACACAACTATTGCATATTTTTATGTGCCGGATTTAAGCGAAATGCTCCGAAACACTACCAAACATCATTTTGGGTCGAATGTAGTAGAATGGATGTTTCAGGACTTTGCTACCCCCGAAATAGTACATTCAAATTCCCAAACATGAGTTTTCATCTTTTTAGGTGTGAAGGTTAGCGAAGTGGTCTAAAACACTCACAAACATCATTTTGGGTCAAACCGGAGTAGAATAGTTGCAACGCAACTTCGATACCTCAAAATAGTGCATTCGGGCCCGAAACACAACTATTGCATCTTTTTATGTGCCGAAGGATAGCGAAATGGTCCGAAAGACTCCGAAACATTATTTTGGTCCCAATGTAGTAGACTGGATGCTACTCAACTTCAGTTCTCGAAAAGTGCATTCAAAGCCCGGAAACACAAGTTTTGCATCTTTTTATGTGCCAAAGGTTAGCGAAATGCTCTGAAACACTCCCAAATATCATTTTGGGTAGAAGTTAGTAGAATGGATGCTTCGCAACTTTGCTACCCTGAAATAGTGCAATTTGGCCCAAAACACGAGTTTTCATCTTTTTAGGTCCGAAGTTTAGCAAATAGGCTAGAACACTCCCAAATATCATTTTGGGTCAACCAGAGTGGAATGGATGCATCGCAACTTTAATACCTCAAAATAATGCATTCAGGCCCGAAACACAACTATTGCATCTTTTTATGTGCCGAAGGTTAGCGAAATGCTCCGAAACACTCCCATACATCATTTTGGGTCGATTGTAGTAGAATGGATGTTTCGCGACTTTGCTACCCTGAAATAGTGCATTCAGTCCCAAAACATGAGTTTTTCATCTTTTTATGATCGAAGGTTTGCGAAATGGTCTAAAACACTCCCAAATATTATTTTGGGTCAACCAGAGTGGAATGGATGCATCACAACTTTGATACCTCAAAATAGTGCATTCTGGCCCGAAACACAACTATTGCATCTTTTTATGTGCCGAAGGTTGGCGAAATGCTCCGAAACACTCCAAACATCATTTGGGTCGAATGTAGTTGAATGGATGTTTCGCAACTCTGCTACCCTGAAATAGTGCATTCAGGCCCAAAACATGAGTTTTTCATCTTTTTAGGTCCGAAGGTTAGCGAAATGGTCTAAAACACACCCAAACATCATATTGGGTCAACCAGAGTAGAATGGATGCTTCTTAACTTCGATACCTCGAAATAGTGCATTCCGGCCCGAAACACAACTATTGCTTCTTTTGATGTGCCGAAGGATAGCAAAATGTTCCAAAACACTCCCAAACATCATTTTGGGTCCAATGTAGTAGACTAGATGCTACTCAACTTCGGTGCCTCAAAAAAGTGCATTCAGGCCCGAAACACAAGTTTTGCATCTTTTTATGTGCCGAAGGTTAGCGAAATGCTCCGAAACACTACCAAACATCATTTTGAATCGAATGTAGTTGAATGGATGTTTCGCAACTTTGCTACCCTGAAATAGTGCATTCAGTCCCAAAACATGAGTTTTTCATCTTTTTAGGTCCGAAGGTTAGCGAAATGGTCTAAAACACACCCAAACATCATTTTGGGTCAACCAGAGTAGAATGGATGCATCTTAACTTCGATACCTCGAAATAGTGCATTCCGGCCAGAAACACAACTATTGCATCTTTTTATGTGCCGAAGGATAGCGAAATGTTCCAAAACACTCCCAAACATCATTTTGGGTCCAATGTAGTAGACTAGATGCTACTCAACTTCGTGCCCCAAAAAGTGCATTCAGGCCCGAAACACAAGTTTTGCATCTTTTATGTGCCGAAGGTTAGCGAAATGCTCTGAAACACTCCCAAACATCATTTTGGGTAGAATGTAGTAGAATGGATGCTACGCAACTTTGCTACCCCCGGGAATAGTGCATTCAAAGCCCAAACATGAGTTTTCATCTTTTTAGGTCCCGAAGTATAGCGAAATAGTCTAAAACACTCCCAAATATAAGTTTGGGTCAACCAGAGTGGAATGGATGCACCGCAATTTCGATACATCGAAATAGTGCACTCAAAGCCCGAAACACAACTATTCGCATCTTTTTATGTGCCAAAGGTTAGTGAAATGCTCAAACACACCCAAACATCATTTTGGGTCGAATGTAGTAGAATGGATGTTTCGTAACTTTGCTACCCTTAGTGGCATATCGGACCCAAAACATGAGTTTTTCATCTTTTTAGGTCCGAAGGTTAACGAAATGGTCTAAAACACTACCAAACATCATTTTGGGTCCAATGTAGTAGACTAGATGCTACTCAACTTCGGTGCCTCAAAAAAGTGCATTCAGGCCCGAAACACAAGTTTTGCATCTTTTTATGTGCCGAAGGTTAGCGAAATGCTCCGAAACACTACCAAACATCATTTTGGGTCGAATGTAGTTGAATGCTACCCTGAAATAGTGCATTCAGTCCAAAAACATGAGTTTTTCATCTTTTTAGGTCCGAAGGTTAGCGAAATGGTCTAAAACACACCCAAACAGCATCTTGGGTCAACCAGAGTAGAATGGATGCACCTTAACTTCGATACCTCGAAATAGTGCATTCCTACGTAAACACAACAATTGCATCTTTTTATGTGCCGAAGGATAGCGAAATGTTCCAAAACACTCCCAAACATCATTTTGGGTCCAATGTAGTAGACTAGATGCTACACAACTTCGGTGCCCCAAAAAAAGTGCATTCAGGCCCGAAACACAAGTTTTGTATCTTTTATGTACCGAAGGTTAGCGAAATGCTCCGAAAAACTCCCAAAAATCATTTTGGGTAGAATGTAGTAGAATGGATGCTTCGCAACTTTGCTACCCTGAAATAGTGCATTCAGGCCCAAACACGAGTTTTCATCTTTTTAGGTCCGAAGTTTAGCGAAATAGTCTAAAACACTCCGAAATATAAGTTTGGGTCAACCAGCGTGGAATGGATGCACTGCAACTTCGATACCTCGAAATGGTGCACTCAGGCCCGAAACACAACTATTGCATCTTTTTATGTGCCGAAGGTTAGCGAGTGCTTCGAAACACACCCAAACATCATTTTGGGTCGAATGTAGTAGAATGGATGTTTCGCAACTTTGCTACCCTAAAATAGTGCATTCGGACCCAAAACATGAGTTTTTCATCTTTTTAGGTCCGAAGGTTAGCGAAATGGTCTAAAACACTCCCAAAAATCATTTTGGGTCAACCAGAGTAGAATTGATGCATCACAACTTCGATACCTCGAAATAGTGCATTCGGGCCCGAAACACAACTATTGCATCTTTTTATGTGCCGGATTTAAGCGAAATGCTCCGAAACACTACCAAACATCATTTTGGGTCGAATGTAGTAGAATGGATGTTTCGCGACTTTGCTACCCTGAAATAGTACATTCAGTCCCCAAACATGAGTTTTCATCTTTTTAGGTGTGAAGGTTAGCGAAGTGGTCTAAAACACTCACAAACATCATTTTGGGTCAACCAGAGTAGAATGGTTGCAACGCAACTTCGATACCTCAAAATAGTGCATTCGGCCCGAAACACAACTATTGCATCTTTTTATGTGCCGAAGGATAGCGAAATGGTCCGAAAGACTCCGAAACATTATTTTGGTCCTAATGTAGTAGATCGGATGCTACTCAACTTGGGTACCCCGAAAAAAGTGCATTCAGCTTGAAACACAAGTTTTGCATCTTTTTATGTGCCAAAGGTTAGCGAAATGCTCTGAAACACTCCCAAATATCATTTTGGGTAGAAGTTAGTAGAATGGATGCTTCGCAACTTTGCTACCCTGAAATAGTGCATTCTGGCCCAAAACACGAGTTTTCATCTTTTTAGGTCCGAATTTTAGCAAATAGGCTAAAACACTCCCAAATATCATTTTGGGTCAACCAAGAGGGAATGGATGCATCGCAACTTTAATACCTCAAAATAATGCATTCAGGCCCGAAACACAACTATTGCATCTTTTTATGTGCCGAAGGTTAGCGAAATGCTCCGAAACACTCCCATACATCATTTTGGGTCGATTGTAGTAGAATGGATGTTTCGCGACTTTGCTACCCTGAAATAGTGCATTCAGTCCCAAAACATGAATTTTTCATCTTTTTATGATCGAAGGTTTGCGAAATGGACTAAAACACTCCCAAATATCATTTTGGGTCAACCAGAGTGGAATGGATGCATCACAACTTTGATACCTCAAAATAGTGCATTCTGGCCCGAAACACAACTATTGCATCTTTTTATGTGCCGAAGGTTCGCGAAATGCTCCGAAACACTCCCAAACATCATTTTGGGTCCAATGTAGTTGAATGGATGTTTCACGACTTTGCTACCCTGAAATAGTGCATTCAGTCCCAAAACATGAATTTTTCATCTTTTTAGGATCGAAGGCTTTGGAAATGGTCTAAAACACTCCCAAATATCATTTTGGGTCAACCAGAGTGGAATGGATGCATCACAACTTTGATACCTCAAAATAGTGCATTCAGGCCCGAAACACAACTATTGCATCTTTTTATGTCCCGAAGGTTGGCAAAATGCTCCGAAACACTCCCAAACATCATTTAGGGTCGAATGTAGTTGAATGGATGTTTCGCAACTCTGCTACCCTGAAATAGTGCATTCAGGCCCAAAACATGAGTTTTTCATCTTTTTAGGTCCGAAGGTTAGCGAAATGGTCTAAAACACACCCAAACATCATATTGGGTCAACCAGAGTAGAATGGATGCATCTTAACTTCGATACCTCGAAATAGTGCATTCCGGCCCGAAACACAACTATTGCATCTTCTGATGTGCCGAAGGATACCAAAGTGTTCCAAAACACTACCAAACATCATTTTGGGTCCAATGTAGTAGACTAGATGCTACTCAACTTCGGTGCCTCAAAAAAGTGCATTCAGGCCCGAAACACAAGTTTTGCATCTTTTTATGTGCCGAAGGTTAGCGAAATGCTCCGAAACACTACCAAACATCATTTTGGGTCGAATGTAGTTGAATGGATGTTTCGCAACTTTGCTACCCCGAAATAGTGCATTCAACCCCAAAACATGAGTTTTTCATCTTTTTAGGTCCGAAGGTTAGCGAAATGGTCTAAAACACACCCAAACAAAGATTTTGGGTCAACCGCAGTAGAATGGATGCATCTTAACTTCGATACTCGAAATAGTGCATTCCGCAAACACAACTATTGCATCTTTTTATGTGTCGAAGGATAGCGAAATGTTCCAAAACACTCCCAAACATCATTTTGGGTCCAATGTAGTAGACTAGATGCTACTCAACTTCTGCCCCAAAAAAGTGCATTCAGTGCCCGAACACACAAGTTTTGCATCTTTTATGTGCCGAAGGTTAGCGAAATGCTCCGAAACACTCCCAAACATCATTTTGGGTAGAATGTAGTAGAATGGATGCTTCGCAACTTTGCTACCCTGAAATAGTGCATTCAGGCCCAAACACGAGTTTTCATCTTTTTAGGTCTGAAGTTTAGCGAAATAGTCTAAACCACTCCGAAATATAAGTTTGGGTCAACCAGAGTGGAATGGTACTCTCATGTTTGGGGACTGAATGTAGTTGAAGGTGAGTACTCTGCTGAGGTTGTAGTATCCCCCGAAGAGTAGTCGTAGTCGCATGTGACTGATGCACTTGTCTTCTCGCTGACGCGCGCCGAGGCCGAAGGGAGCGATATCGGGCCGGCGGTGCCCATGGAGAAGTTGACACCGAGAGACTCGGAGGCCGCCGAAGTAGCCCCGAGCCGATGGAGGTGGCCGCCGGAGAGGCCGCCGTGACAACCGGAGCGGAGGAGGCTACCACGCGCCGTAACCCGCTCTCCGGGAGGTGGTCGTTCGCTCCCCGAGATCCAAGACGCGGAGCCCATCCGCCCGCACCGATGGCCGAAGCCGCCACGAGTAGTCGTGGCAGATCGAGTTGTTGGCGGATGACTTGGTCGATCCCAGGGAATGGTGGCTCCCGCATCCGGAGGCGGTCCGGCCAAGCCGAGCAAAGGATGAAGGTGAGTAGTCGTAACTCTTGGAGTAGTAAATCCTTTAGCGTAGAGTACCCATCCGACATATGTTGTCCGTGCGGACGTCGCGCAGAGGTCCCGCGAGAAGTCCAAAGATGCTTCAAGGTTTCGGCGACGCGCCGCTTCTCGGCCGAGGCGCCGGAGGACCAACTCGTGAAGTCCCGAAAGCACGCCGCCGCGATGCGCGGTCAAAGCCGGACGAGCCCTTCACCAAGTACCATAACGACATCCAGGAGATGCAGGAGAAGGGCGACGACTTGGTGCGAAAGAACAAGTCGCTTCGCAAGAAGAACAAAGGTACACCACTTGACTTGATGAGTACTTGTTGGCGGTCGAGAGGTAGTTTAACCCACTGCTCCTTGTTGTTTGCGTAGCTGGAGACCCGGTAGAGCAGGTTGAAGACTTCCGAGACGGACCTGAAGAATCTCTTCTACCTGGAGCAAGACGGCCGCCAGGTACTCGAGTTAGATTATAAGGAGCTTGCCTATGAGTGCGAGAAGCACATGGAGCTCCGTATTGCATCCGATCGTGACCTCGTCAACTACTACAAATCCTTGCGTAAGGCCGAACGAGGACCGGCGAGAAGCCGCGGGCTCACCAAGGAACTCGAGGAAAGTCGCTCTCCCCATTGCGAGGCTGCTGGTGCCTCACCCTGGTGGTCCGAAGATAGCACCGCTGGTGGATCGGTTGAAGGAAGCCCCGCCCACCGGCGACCTACGTAAAGCACTTGGCGAAGTCGATCCCGAACCAGGTGCTATCCTTCATGAAGTCGTACTTCCCAAAGGCTGTCGTAGATGTAGTCGCCGGTGGGCTAGCCGCCAATTGTTCCGACGAGCAATATGCGGAGCCGCCGGGAGCAAGCATGGCGCCCATTGCGGATCAAGTCGCCGAAAAGCTTAATCTCCAGTAGCCCTGTAATAGTTAGCCCATTGTAATGAAATTGTTTAAGTATTAATGAAGAAAAGTTCCATCAATGAGCACTCGTAGTCACGATCTCAGAGTGCGAAGTCCCATCGTGGAGTTGTCGCGAGTAGTCGTACTCGGCAGTAGTCCCGTTGAGGGAGGTAGACAAGAAAGAAGTTGATGAACGATCAAACTTTATTACCGAAGAAGTACACCGGATGGCCGGGCTGTAGTTACGAGTAGTCGCCAGGACCTGAGGCCGCCACGGCCGAGTGGTGCTAGGGCGAGAAGCCGCTACAAAGTAGATCCGTAGGCAGCCGTGGTAGGCCGGATCTAGAAGTACATGGTCTCTCGCAGACCCCCGCTAGAGTCCTTTGTCGCTCGTCGTAGCCCGGGGATCCGTAGGTAGCCGCATGGCCGGATTCTCGGAGAAGAGTAGTTCGAGACCGGTGCCTCGGGACCCTGAGGCCGCTTACGAAGAAGGTAGTCCGGAGACTAGAGCCCGGACCTGGAGGCCGCTTACGGCGAGGGGTCTTGATGTAGTCGCGTAGACTTGAGCCCCCGTGGTAGTCGTGTAGACTAGGCGTAGAACCGACGGGAGCCGGTCGACGTTCCATGAGTTGTTGACGTCTTCGCCTTCAAGTGTCCGGAGGCGTAGGAGCCCGGCCGGTCACCTTTGCAACCGTGAAGGGACCTTCCCGGTGAGCCGAGCTTGTGTAGTCCTTCCGTGTTACGGATACGACGAGGACGAGATCGCCAACGTTGAAGGAGCGTTCCTTGACGTTGCGGTCGTGGTAGCGTCGGGATGCCCTCCGGGTACCTTGCCGATTGGACGAGGGCGGCGCAACGAGCTTCTTCGAGCCCGTCGATGTCAACTCGTCCGTCGTCTTCAGAGACGCCTTCGTCATAGTGCTCCACTACTAGTGAATCCCATATGACATCAGCAGGGAGGATTGCTTCGGAGCCGTAGACCAGGAAGTAAGGGGATTGCCCCGTTGGCTTTGAGGGCTGAGTACGTAGCCCCCAGAGTGCATTGGGTAGTTCCTTGATCCACTTGCCTTCTTTAGAGTTAGCAGCGTCGTGTAGCCGCTTCTTGAGAGCGTCGAGCACCATCCCGTTGGCGCGCTCGACTTGTCCGTTGGCCCGAGGATGGGCAACTGAGACATATCGGACGTCGATCTCGGTGGTCTCGCGGTACTCCGCAATCGGTGGTTGTTGAAGTTGGAACCCGTGTCCGTGATGATGCGGTTGGGTAGTCCGTAGCGATGCACGAGTTCATCCAGAAGTCGAGTACTCCGTCGCCCTTGGGGCATGTGACCGCTTGACCTTGATCCACTTGGTGAACTTGTCGATGGCCACCGCACTGTTGAATCCACTCCGGCGCGCTTGGTAGTGGCCCAATCATGTCGAGCCCCCAAGCAAGCAAGGGCCGAGGTTGGCGGTATGGTGACTAGCTTGTAGGCTGGGACGTGTGTCGCTGGGCAAAGTATTGACATCCTTGGCACCTTCGACGAGTTCTTTAGCGTCGCCCGTAGCCGTGGGCCAATAGAAGGCTCGCGGAAGGCCTTGCCGACCGGCCGTACGAGAAGACGCGTGGTTGCCGCGAACGCCCTTCTGGATCTCCTCCAAGATGTCCTTGCCTTCTTGCCTGGGGACGCACTTCATGAGTACTCCCGATAAGATGTGCCCCGCTTGCAAAGCTTGTCTCCGACGAGAATGTATGACTTGGCGCGGCGGATGAGCCGCTCGCCCAAGTTTTTGTCCGAGGGAACCTTCTGCTCGCTGAGGTAGTCAATGAAGGGTTGCCTCCAGTCCGCGTCGATCATCATGACCTCCCCGGCCACCGGCGGATGCGCCGGGGACGAGGGTCGGTGGCGCCGGCTCCGAGATGGATGGCGCGTGAAGCTCGTGGACGAAGACACCCGCTGGTACTTGGGCGCGAGTAGAACCAAGCTTGACAGACGTCCGCCGCAACGTTGTTGTCGCGACGATGTGGTGGAACTCGAGACCGTAGAACTTGTTCTCGAGCTTGCGGACTTCTGCGTAGGCGTCCATGTTCTCCTTGTTGCGGTCCCGGGACTTGTTGACTTGGTTGATGACCACTACGGAGTCGCCGTAGACCGATGGCCGCTTGATGCCCGGGGAAGGCCGCGAGGCGAGCCCGTGTAGGAGAGCTTCGTACTCGCTTCGTTGTTTGAGACCTTCCGGAGAAGATCGCGGGACGTACTTGAGTTGTTCGCCCATTGGAGAGATCGGGGAGTACCCCCGCACCGCGCCCTCGAGGTTGAGTGAGCCGTCGAAGTACATCACCCAATGCTCGGTCGCACGGTTGGAGTAGGTAGTCGATTCTCCCGCCACTCCGCCATGAAGTCGATTAGCGCCTGCGACTTGATGGCTGTGCGTGGCTTGAAGTCGATGGTGAGGGCACTGAGTTCGACTGCCCACTTGGAGATTCTTCCAGTAGCATCTTAGTTCCGCAGGATGTCGCCGAGCGGGTAGTCGGTGACGACGGAGATCGAGTACTCCTGGAAGTAGTGTCGTAGCTTCCGCGAGGTGATGAGTACTGTGTACAAAAGCTTCTGCACAGGCTGATGGCGTGCCTTGGACCTCGACAACACCCCGCCGACGGCGAGACCGGGCGCCGGACCGGATAAGGCGTGGCCGTCTTCCCGCCGCTCGACGACGATGGCGTGACCGACCACATGGGTAGTCGCGACGAGGTAGAGCAAGAGGCCGCTCGCCTTTGCGAGGAGCCGTGAGGACCGGGTGGCTTCGATAGGAAGTTCTTGAGCCGGGCAAGGGCTTGGTCCGCCTCCGGAGTCCACACGAACTTCTCTTGGTGCTTGAGTAGTTTGAAGAAGGGGAGCCCCCGTTCTCCAAGCTTCGAGATGAATCGTTCAAGGCCGCCATACACCGGTCGCCTTTCGGACGTCCTTGATGCACGTGGGAGCTTTCATGCCGTTGATGCCGAGATCTTCTCGGGGGTTGGCTTCGATGCCGCGCCGTCGATGATGAAGCCGAGTAGTTTGCCCGAAGGCACGCCGAAGACGCACTTGTTCGAGGTTGAGCTTCTAGCGGTACTCGCGCAAGAGATGCGAACATCTCTTCGATGTCGTCGATGAGGGCATCGGAGTTTCGGTCTTGACGACCACGTCATCCACGTAGGCTTCGACATTCTTGTTGAGTTGCCTCTTGAAGCGGTGCCCGGATAGCTCGTTGATAGGTGGCGCCGGCGTTCTTCAACCCGAAGGACATGGTCGTGTAGCGTACGCGCCAAACGGGGTGATGAACGCGGTCTTCTCCGGTCTTCTTCCTTGATCGCGATCCGGTGGTACCGGAGTAGCGTCGAGGGAAGGGAGAGCAGGTGTCGCGACTCGCCGTGGAGTCGATGACTTGATCAATCGGCGGCAACCCGAAGGGGTCCTTGGGGGCGTGCTTGTTGAGATCGGTGTAGTCGACGCACATCCTCCACTCGTTCGAGTTCTTCTTGCGGACGAGGACGGGGTTGGCGAGCCACTCGAGATGGAAGACTTCTCCGATGAAGCCGCCGCGAGTAGTTTGGAGAGTTCCTTCTTGATGGCATCCCGTCCGTCGTCGGCAAAACGGCGGAGGTGTTGTCGCTTGTGGGTGGCCTTAGGATCGACGTTGAGGCGGTGCTCAATCAACTTCCTCGGCACTCCGGCATGTCCGTCGGCTTCCACGCGAAGATGTCGCGGTTAGCCCGGAGGAAGTTGATGAGCGCGTCTTCCTATTTGGGGTCAAGGCCGGCCCTGATGGTGGTGGTCTTGCTGCTGTCGCCTGTCCCGAGGTCGATCGTTTTGACCAGAACCTCCTCAGCTGGCTGAGGCCTGTTGGCTTTGCCAGACTTCTCAGGGATGTCGAGTTCACTTGTGGCAAGCTTCTTCGACGCGGCGTAGACCTCCATCATAGCGTTGGGTACTTGATTTTTGGAGGCGATCTCTACAGCTTCCGTGTCGCAGTCGTGCGAGATCTTCAAGTCCCCTTGGAGAGAGAGTACACCCGCTGGGCTTGGCATCTTGAGTACCAAGTAGGTGTAGTGGGGCACCGCCATGAACTTGGCGATGGCCCGTCTGCCGAGGATGGCATGGTAGGATGTCTCGAAGTTCGCGACCTCGAACTTGATGTACTCGGTACGATAGTTGTCCCGAGATTCCCCGAAGGTAATCGGCGGGACCACCGAGCCCGGAGGGATAGCCCGCGCAGGGACGATGCCGTAGAAAGGGGTGTTGCTCTTGGTGAGCATGTGAGTGATGTCGAGCTTCATCTTCTTCAAGGTCTTGGTGAAAAGGACGTTGAGCCCGCTTCCACCGTCGATGAGGACCTTGTTGAGCTTGGAGCCCGCGACCACCGGCTTTAGGACTAGTGGGAACCGTCCTGGTTCGGAGAAGCTGGTCCATTGATCCGTGCGGGAGAAGGTAATGGGTACCTCCGACCACCTGAGAGGGGTCGGGACCGCTGGTTCAATGCTCATGACTTCTCGACGAGTAGCCTTTTGCTCCCATCTGCTGGGTAGTCCGCCGAAGAGGACGTTGGACGGCCTTGTCGGGTTCCGGAAGTCGCCTCTCCGTCGTTCTTTTTCTTGCCTTTCTTGTCGTGAGGGTGCGGTGGCTGCGGGAGTACTCTTGAGTGCTCGCCTGAGTTGGTAGCACTGCTCGGTGGTGTGGTTGTCGTCCAGATGCCACGGGCACTTCTCCTTCAGCAAGTCTTTGAAGCCGCCAGAGTTCTTCTTCGAGTTCTCCTTCACAGGGCGCTGGATAGCCGCGACAGTGTTGTCTGGCTTGCGCTTGCGGTTGGGACCCGAGTAGTAGTTGTTGTTGTTGTTGTGACGCCTTGGTTCCCGTTGTTGCCGCTGCCGCCGCCCGTGTTCTGCTAGTTCTTGCCACGGATGGCGTCATACTTGGCGTTGGCCTTGTCTTCTTCATCCGCCCAGGACGTGATCATGTCCTTGAGGTGGGGGATGGACTTGGGGGCGGCGACGACCGAAGTCTTCAAAGGTGCGGCGGTGGTAGAGGCCGTCTTGGAAGAGGTCGATGACCCCCTTGTCGGTGGACGTCGACTACCGTAGCGCGCTTGTCGAAGAAGCGGCGCATGTACTTGCGCAGGTCTCGCCTTGTTCCCCGCTTGACCATGGCCGAGTCCATGCGAGTACCCGAGCGGCCCATGGCACCCGCGAAGTTGCTTTGGTGAACTCGCTCCTTCGCCGGGTCCCACTTGTCGATCGAGTGCTTGTCCAGCGACTCGAGCCATGTGAGTGGGGCTTGGTCCGGGCAGAAGGGGAAGTAGAGGCACTTGGTGTCGTTGTTGCCGCCAGCGTTCTCGATGGAGAGAGCGTAGCACCTGAGCCACTGGATGGGATCCTGCTTCGCGTCGTACTTGGTAATCCCCAAAGGCTTGAACTTGTCGGGGAGGAGCAAGTTGCGAAGTCGGGGTGAGAAGGCGGGGAAGCCGCCGTTGTCGCTGCGGGGGGCGACTTCTTCCGCCGCAGCCTCTTCAATCTTCGCGGGCGTCGTAGCCACCCCCGTGAGGCTCCGGTGATGAGGACATCACCAAGACATCTACACTAGCAAGCACCTTCACTCCGGTGCACCACCTTCAGGGCCAATCACTCGGGCTCGTGCAAGAGAGTTGAACTACGTCATGGTGCTAAAGAATGAAGGATATGTGGCTAGATTCGGACTGCGCACGAATGTCAACTTGTGAAGGTCACCACGGCTTCATACGGAATCCGTTTTGGGCGATCAAGTACTTGATGGAAAGCTTATCAAGTCTACTTTCAGATGGGTCCGGAATCACTGCCATATCTTCAACGAGGCGACCGCAATCGTCGTTTTGAGTCGGACTGTTTTTTCTGTCTAAGGTACTGCGTCACCTTATTTTGGCCCAACGGGCCGTGTATCGTGTTGGGCCTTAAGCCCATGTTGTGGAACCCCTGGTCGCCCACAACCCTAGGAGGGCGTCCTCCTAGCTCATATATTCGATGCGCAGCCGCCGCCACATTAGGGTTTGAGTTTTGTTTTACATCTAGCTTCGGCTACACCGAACACGCACAAATACGGCCGTCCTCTCGTGATTCAGAACTCCACTTTCGAGTGATAATAAGATTGCTCGCATCGGATTCTTGTTCGTTCTTCGATTGCGCACAAGAATTGATCTTCGTGATAAGGCTGATCTTGCGCCGGCAAGGTCAGTAACCATCGGGAGATGGTTCAGCGATTGCAATGGCGCTTCGAGTCTCGCTCTTCGTAGTCGGATCGTGAGGGTCGTCTCCCACCAGATCAAAGCTATCCCCACTCACCGAAAGATCGGGCACTCCCCCTCTATCAAGTGGTATCAGATTTCCAGGTTGATCGGTGAGTTTTATCGAGTGTTTTTCCTTTCCTACATCCCACAAAAACCAAAACAAAAAATATTTCGAGTTAGATCCTTGTCCTGTAAAGAACCACCTTTTAGCCTTGCACATTCTTTCAATAAGTGTCTTTGTTGAATTTGTGTGCTTACTCGTTCAATTGTTGTCGGTTACTTGTGTTTCATCTTTGTTTCATCTAACCCTAGCCGTCACGCCCACCGTCACGCCGCCGCCTCTCGTTTTCCCTTCCCTGTCCCGTGGTGCGGTAGGTCAAAAAAAGAGAAAAAAAGAAAAAAGGAAAGCAATCCAAAAAAAGAAAAAAAGAGAGAGAATCCGAAAGAAAAGAGAGACCGCCTAGCTCCAAGTGGGAAACGGAACCGCTTCGTCTCGGTGCAAGAGTTTTGCGCCGTCACAATTCGCCACCGATTCGTCCTTGTTGAAGGAGTTTTCCGTGGAGTCCGGTTCCGTTTTTGCCACGGCATACCGTACCTCTCCTCGCTATTCTCCAAGATAAAACTACCACGCCACAACACACCATATTCAGAGCTTGGCCTTACTTTTGAGAGAGAGAGAGAGAGTATCTTTTAATTACCGGAATACCCCTGTACTTTCGGAAAAAGTGCATGTGGTGAGTTGCTATTTGAGATCCTCTGTGTTCATATTAACAGTTTTTGGGGCACCTTGAAAAAAAAATAAAAAAATCGAAAAAAATAATAAAAAAAGAAAAGAGGTGCGCCCCTCCATCTTTTTCACTTCCTTTTCGGTTTCACTTGTTACCAGCAGCGTTTGATCGTGTTTAGCACTATTATTCAACTTTGCATTATTGTTTGATTGAGCTAATCCTTCAACTTCGGTGCGTGCCTTCCCGAACTCCACATATTTCTACGACGCACGATTTTGTTTCTCCGTGCAATCGCTCCTCCAATCTTTCGTGAGTTCCACCGGTTGGTTGCGGTGTCGCCCCGTGTGCCGGTAAGAACGGATAAGAATTTGATAACAGCACTAGTTTGAGCGCCTTGTGAGCCGTTCCACACCTGCTTTTGTTGTCGTTTTGTTTTTGTGTTTGTGCTAACCATGTCAGGTGACACCGACAAGAAAGAGTTGCAGGACATGCGTACTGAGATTGAAGGCCTTGTCACCGACATCCAGACCATGCACGAACGAATGGACTCCACGGTTACTACGGCCAACAAGCGGTTCGACCAGCTCGACCTCGCGCGACGCCCACCAAGACGACGCTCGACGCCATCGTGTCACGACTCGATGCATTGAACACGGTGGTAACTGATTGGTGGCCCAAGGATGTGTGGGTGACGATGAGCAGGGAGGATGCCGACCGCCGCGCAAAGCCCGCCGTGTACCACGCCGCCCGCCGGTAACGACTCCTTCTCTAAAATCAAATTTAAAATTCCACCCTTTAATGGTAAATACGATCCTGCCGCATATCTTGATTGGGAGTTAGAAGTTGAACAAAAATTTTCATGTCATGATATTGCCGCTACCTCTCAAGTTAAGGTCGCCATTAGTGAGTTTGCGATTTTGCTTTAAACGGTGGCGTGAGTATAAGAATAAAAATCCTACCGCCGTTCCGACCACTTGGGAGCAATTAAAAACTGCTATGCGACATCGCTTTGTGCCTTCATATTATGCTCGTGATTTGCTTAACAAAATGCAGCGATTTCAGCAAGGTTCTCAGTCTGTTGAGGACTATTACCAGGAGTTGCAAAAATGTATGATTCGTTGTGGTATATTGGAGGAACCCAACGCTGCAATGGCACGCTTTCGTGGTGGTTTGAACCGCGAAATTCAGGACATCCTTGATTATAAAGAATATGTTGACATGACCCAATTATTTGAGTTTGCTTTAAAAGCTGAGCGTGAAGTGCAGGGACACCGCTCGAGGACATATTCTAACACTTTTGCAGGTAGAAATTTGTCGTCCAGTTCAGCACCTGCTCTTCCTGCGCCATCCACACCTACACCACGTGAGAAGCCGGCTACGCAGCGAGAGCCACCCGGCCACGGAGCACCACTCCATCCACGGAGCGCAAGATCCACCACAAGTCGTACACGGATATCACGTGTTTTCGTTGCGACGGACGTGGCCACGTGGCTCGGGATCGTCCGAACAAACGCACATTACTCATTCGTGACAATGGTGAGTACTCTTCACTAGTGATTCGGAAGAACTTGAACATACTTTGCTTGCCACCGACAATGCGGCTAAGATGGACATCCATGTCAATCCGGAGGACGCCGATAGGTACGAGAGTCTTGTTGTGCGGTGTGTTCTTAGTACACGAGTCGCCCCACCGAGAAGAATCGGCGACACACTGCTCCATACGAAGGGTGTTGTGCGAGAGCGGTCGATTCGCATCATCATCGACAGCGGCGTACCGCAACAATTTGGCGAGTACTATCTTTGGTTGAGAAGTTGTCATTACCCACTCGTAAGCATGCAAACCCATATCACATTCAATGGCTTAATGATGGTGGCAAAATTAGAGTATCACGCTCGGTGCGTGTTCCTTTTTCTATAGGTGCTTACTCTGATTATGTTGATTGTGATGTTGTTCCTATGGAAGCATGTTCTTTGTTACTTGGTAGACCTTGGCAATATGATACTGATAGCTTGCATCATGGTCATTCGAATCATTATTCTCTCATGTTTAAGGGTCAAAAATTAATTATACATCCTATGACTCCTGAACAAATTGTTAAAGATGATCTTGCTAGAGCTGTTAAAATGGCTAAACAACAGGAACCATCACCCTCCACTTCTGATAAATCTGAAATTAAGTTGAATGCTCCTGTTTTACTTGCTACACGTGCTGATTTTGATGATATTCGAGATGCTCCTTTGCCATGCTATGCACTTGTATGCTCTAGTGTGCTTGCTTCCCTTGATGATGCACCATCCGTGGATATTCGCGGCGGTTGCTAACCTTTTGCGGGAGTATGTCGATGTCTTTCCCAAAGACTTGCCACCGGTCTCCCACCGCTTCATGGCATTGAGCACCGGATCGACCTCATTCGTGCCCGGCTTCCAAACCGCGCCCCGTGTCGTACAAACCCGGATGAGACAAAAAAGAGATTCGGCGCAGGTGCGGGCGTTACTTGATAAGGGTTACATTCGTGAGTCTCTTAGTCCTTGCTCGGTTCTCGTGTTACTTGTTCCTAAGAAAGATGGTTCATGGCGTATGTGTGTAGATTGTCGTGCTATTAATAACATAACAATTCGTTATCGCCACCCTATACCACGCCTTGATGATATGCTAGATGAGCTTAGTGGTGCCATTACGTTTACTAAGATTGATTTGCGTAGTGGTTACCATCGATTAGAATGAAATTGGGAGATGAATGGAAAACGGCTTTTAAAACTAAATTTGGCTTATATGAATGGTTGGTTATGCCGTTTGGTTTGACTAATGCTCCCGCACTTTTATGCGCTTGATGAATGAAGTTACGAGGTCCTTCATAGGATTGTTTGTCGTTGTCTATTTTGACGATATCTTGATTTACGGCAAGTCTATGGCAGAGCATTTAGAACATTTGCGTCTTTGTTTTTGACGCGTTGAGGGCTGCCCATTTATTTGCTAACATTGAAAATGCGTCTTCTCGCACACAACGTGTCTCGTTTCTTGGTTATGTTGTTACTCCACGGGGTATTGAGGTGGACGACAGCAAGATTGATGCTATTCGAGAGTGGCCTACACCGACAACGGTTACCCGCATTCGGAGTTTTCTTGGTCTTGCGGGGTTTCTACCGCCGTTTTGTCCGTGATTTTAGCACCATTGCGCACCTCTACATGAGCTTACAAAGAAAGATGTTCCGTTTGCTTGGAGTGATGCGCGGGAGGTAGCGTTCACCACATTAAAAGATAAGTTAACCCATGCTCCTCTCTTGCGATTGCCTCGATTTTACTAAAGTGTTTGAGCTTGAATGCGATGCTAGTGGTATTGGGCTAGGTCTTTGTTTTGTTACAAGAAGGTAAACCGAGTTGCTTACTTTAGCGAGAAATTAAGTGGTGCTAGCTTGAAATACTCAACTTATGATAAGGAACTTTATGCTTTAGTGCGAACTTTGCAAACATGGCAAGACTATCTTTGGCATCGCGAGTTTATAATTCATTCGGATCATGAGGCTTTGAAACATATTCGTACCCAAACAAATACGAACCGTCGTCATGCTAAATGGGTCGAATTTATTGAGTCCTTTCCTTACATCATAAAACACAATAACGGGAAGGATAATGTTATCGCCGATGCTTTGTCTCGTCGTTATACTATGCCGTCACGCTAGATTTTAAAATTTTTGGCTTGCAAACTCGTGAAAGATTTATATGTGGACGACCACGATTTTAAAGATGTTTTCGCTCATTGTGTTAATGGGAAACCTTGGGGCAAATTTCACTGCCGGGACGGGTTCTGTTTCGCGCTAACAAGTTGTGTGTTCCGGCTAGTTCGGTTCGTCCGTTGTTGTTGCGGGAAGCACATGGAGGCGGTCTCATGGGGCATTTTGGCGTTTACAAGACGCATGAGGTGCCGGCTGCCCACTTCTTTTGGCCCCGGATGCGCAAAGATGTTGAGCGCGTTGTTGCACGTTGCACTACTTGTCGAAAGCTAAGTCACGTTTGAGCAACCATGGTTTGTATATGCCTTTGCTCGTCCCTACCTCTCCTTGGCTTGATATTTCGATGGATTTTGTTTTGGGATTGCCTCGAACTAAGAAGGGGAGGGATAGCATTTTTGTGGTTGTTGATCGTTTCTCCAAAATGGCTCATTTCATACCTTGTCATAAGACTGATGATGCTAGTCGTGTTGCTGATTTGTTCTTTAAAGAGATTATTCGTTTGCATGGTATTCCAAATACAATAGTCTCTGATCGTGATGCTAAGTTTCTCAGTCATTTTTGGAGATCCCTTTGGAATAAATTGGGAACTAAATTGCCGTTTAGTACAACTTGTCACCCTCGGATCGATGGGCAAACTGTGGTGGTTAATAGGACTTTGTCAACCATGCTTAGGGCTGTTCTAGATAAAAATTTGAAACGTTGAGAAGATTGTTTGCCTCATGTTGAGTTTGCTTATAATCATGCAACACATTCTTCTACAAAGATGAGTCCTTTTCAGATTGTGTATGGTTACATTCGCGGGCGCCTATTGATTTATTTTCGCTTGATGCCGAGGACGTCCCGCACACGTATGCTGTTGCACATGTTGAACAAATGATTAATCCGCATGAACAAACTCACCAAAACATTGCCGTCGCTAATGCTAAGTATCAAGTTCTTTGGTAGTAAAGGTAGAAAACTTGTTACTTTTGAACCGGTGATATGGTTTGGTTGCATTTGAGGAAGGATCGTTTTCCTACTTTGCGTCGTTCTAAATTAATGCCTCGTGCTTCTTGGTACTTTTAAAGTGCTAACCAAGATTAATGATAATGCTTATGTTCTTGACCCGCCCGCGGAGTTTGGTGTTTCCACTACTTTCAATGTTGCGATTTGAAACCATATGCGGGCGAGGATGAGAAGTTGCCGTCGAGGACGACTTCGGTTCAAGAAGGGAGGATGATGAGGACATCACCAGGACATCTACACCAGCAGCACCTTCACTCCGGGCACCACCTTCGGGGCCAATCACTCGGGCTCGTGCAAGAGAGTTGAACTACGTCATGGTGCTAAAGAATGAAGGATATGTGGCTGGATTCGGACCGCGCACGAACGTCAACTTGTGAAGGTCACCACGGCTTCATACGGACTCCGTTTTGGGCGATCAAGTACTTGATGGAAAGCTTATCAAGTCTACTTTCAGATGGGTCTGGAATCACTGTCATATCTTCACCGAGGCGGCCGCAATCGTCGTTTTGAGTCGGACTGTTTTTCTCGTCTAAGGTGCCGCGTCACCTTATTTTGGCCCAACGGGCCGTGTATCGTGTCGGGCCTTAAGCCCATGTTGTGGCCGACCCCCACGGTCGCCCACAACCCTAGGAGGGCGTCCTCCTAGCTCGTATATTCGGTAGCCGCCGCCACATTAGGGTTTGAGTTTTGTTTTACATCTAGCTTTAGCTACACCGAACACGCACAAATACGTGCCGTCCTCTCGTGATTCGAACTCCACTTTCGAGTGATAATAAGATTGCTCGCATCGGATTCTTGTTCGTTCTTCGATTGCGCACAAGAATTGATCTTCGTGATCGGGCCGATCTTGCGCGGCAAGGTCGGTAACCATCGGGGAGATGGTTCGGCCGATTGCAATGGCGCTTCGAGTCTCGCTCGTCGTAGTCGGATCGTGAGGGTCGTCTCCCCACCGGATCGAAGCTATCCCCACTCACCGAAAGATCGGGCACTCCCCCCTCTATCATCCGAGGCGTGGTCGTTCGCGTGGTCCCGACCGCCGCGACCGCCGCCGCCGCCGGCCCTCCCGTTGGCTCCGTGGTTGGAGCTTCGTCGTCGCCGCCGCCACCGCCGGGTCACGGCCGCCGCCGCCGGGGCGCGGTGAGGGACGACCTCACGGTTCTTTGTTGCCACCCCGTGAGGGTCCGCCGGTGTTTGCACGAGTATGGTTGGGGCCGAGGCGGGAGCTCGGCTCGAGTACGGTTGCGCCCAAGGTCGGCTGCGACTTGTAGCGTCGTTGTCGCGGTTCCTGGCGGGGGGAGGCTGGTTGACCCTATTGTCGACCCGCATGAAGTAAGCGTCTTCAGCGAGCTTGGCGATGACTTCTCCAGTGCGTATTCCCTGAGCCTGGCGTGCGATCGCTGTGATCGACATGAGGCATTGCTCGTGGGTAGTGTGTACTCTCCTCTCGACCACCTCGAGAGCTTCCGCAAGGTTGCAGATGGGGAGGTTGTCTCTGAGACGCCGACGGCGTTCGTTGCGCTTCCTGTTACGCTCACGTCGGGCGTCCCTGTTAGTGGCGGTTTCGTCTGCAGGTGCAACGGCATACAACTCGTCTGCGGAGATGTCTTCGAGGTACCTGTCCTGAGCTATCCCTGAGGGTCCTGGCGTGTCGCCGGCAGCCATGAAGACTTGGCGATCAGGATTGCCAAGACTGGATTCAGAACTCACCACCTCAGTTGGGGTGTATGAATCAGCTCGGGCAAGTGGTGTTCCCTCCTGGAACGGGAGCGAGTCGAGGTAGGCGACGTAGCGTGAGTCTCCACTTATCAGGTTCGCGGGCTTGAGATCTGGCCAGTAGACGAATCTCCCGGCAGGTGTGGACGTTATGACCAGCCCAGAGGCCGGCCCTGATAAGGGGTGCTCTGTGGTGTTGTCCTCGGACTCGGGATCCTCTGGGTCCGACCCGAAGTCGAACTCGTACGCGGAGTCCGAGTAGAAGCCGGAGAGGGGGTTGGAGTCCGAAGCGTGGCCGGGGGCGGCGTCGGAGTCCGAGTTGTACTCGGCACGGGCTCCTTGCGGCCGGCGCGAAGAGGGAGCCTCCGTGCGGGCCCTGCTGACGTTGCGAGGGCCACGCGTGGAGCGCTCGCGGGGTGGTGAGACCACATGCGATGGCTGAGTAGCCGGCTCGCATGCGATAGCCCACGGAGACGTCGAGTTCGCGTTGGAAACGGACCCGAGCTCGAAGTCAGCGTGATGGTCGAAAAGCGAAATTTCGCCGAACTTGGCCGCGAGTTCGCCTGTGACAACTTCAGGGAGCGTCACGAGTCGGTCTCCGGGTTGGGCGGCATGGTGAGGCGGCGCTGGAAGGATCCCGCGCCGTTAGCAGTGCAGACCCAAGCGCCGAAAACGAAGGTGTCGCGCGGTTGAAGGCGACGGTTGGCTTGAAGTAGACAGGAGCCGTCGAGTTCGCCATGTGATCTCGGGCGAGATCCCCTACCTGGCGCGCCAGCTGTCGGTGTTTTAGACCGGCAACCTACTAAGGGGAGTACCCGAAGTAGATGAATGTGGCCTTGCCGAGATCGGTAACTCGAAGGAAGAGACACGTGGCACACAATTTAGACAGGTTCGGGCCGCGAGGTGCGTAATACCCTACGTCCTGTATGCTGCGTAGCTCTGGATTGATTGGGTACGATTACAAGATGATGCAATTGTACGCCGTGAGATGAGATGAGAGGGGTCCCTGCCTCGCCTTATATAGTCCGGGAGGCAGGGTTACAAGTCGGTTTAGGGAGAGAGTACTAGTCGAGTACGTCTAGGAGTCCTCTATATAGTGCGGGACATGTACAGTTTACTAATCCAGTACTTGTCCTCTGCAGTCCTCGTGCTTCATGCCATCAGGTGCCGTGCAGCGCAAGTCGGGTAGTCCCAGGGGCCTACCGAGTAGTCGGTTCTGGTACCCACCGAGGTAGTGGGCCCAGGGAGGTCGATACGACAGTTGTTCCTAATTCTTGCTTGATTAGATTGGTACACCCCCTCTCTTTAAATAGAGAGGTTTACTTGACCCTTAAGAAAGATCTAATCTTATCTCTAGACCTAACCATAATGGGCCTGCCGAGCCGGCCCATGAGACTCCTAACAGATAGTTTTACGAATTCCTGACATTGAATAAAGGGTGCTGGGCAGGAAGCAATTGAAAAACTGATTGGCTTAAAGAAAAGACACATTATGTATGTCAACTTAACAATAGATCCATGTTCTGATATATTTCAGTGATCCTTGCACTGGTAGGTATACATTGTAGTAGGGTTAGTAATTGCAACAGTACACTAATATACAGAAACAACAAGCACTTGTTACAGAATGAGGAAAAAAATGTAACAACAAGCACTTGTTACAGAATTAACTGCTCTAATACACACTGCGTGAACCGATATGCATGCATATGAATATGTGATGCAATCAAATCGTGTGAATGAGTTTGCATGATCCAATTCTATATATGGCATAGCTAACTGTCACACATAAAGCTACCCACGAAACAACAATGGAGAGGGCTACATATTGTTACCTTTTCACTGTGGGATTGATCTCAATCAGATAAGTCATGGTAGTTGAAACATGCTGAAACCTACACCAAAAAATACAGTTCGATCAAATAAAATTCAATAATGTGTATAATAAAGTAAAATGGCAAGAAATATTCAAAAAATCAACTACTTCAGATGATGAAGGTCAAACTGACGGCGCAAATCCTGATAAGAGGGTCGATGATTTCCTAGTTTCATGCCACCAGGATCTTGCCCATCCGACCACCCGCCATGAGAGTTTTCTAGGGAGACGGTGGCAGCCCAAATAACACATGGCCTAATTGATTACACTCTTTGCTTTAAACATCTGAACATGTGTTTATAATAGAGATGTAAAGAAATATGGTCTACTTTAATACATGTGTTTCATACCAAATGTCTCCATCACCGTGTGAGTAAGAACAGATAATTGATCATTTTTATTATTTGTACGATAAAGATTGGCATTAGAAACATGTTGCAAACATAAGACGTGTATCTTATTTCAAGACTATCTACTGCCAGTTGATTAAACCAAGATTGACTATTTTAATCTATATAACATTTTCCCACAATGCCTACACATTATGATTGAACCAAGCAATTTGTAAAATAGTTGTGCAGGGAGTAGAATTTCGAGATGCAGATGTAGAATTCCCTCAGCTTGCCCTAAATGCAAGCATCACCAGACTATGCACGCAACTCTAAGCTTAAAAAAACTGGTGTAGATATTGTATAACAGGAACAATTAGTCATCACTGCCGTTTGAAGTGCATGGATCAAACCTTATATGCAGGGGCGCAAGGCCCGGCATGGTATACTATGGCTAGCCTCGGTTCGAAACCGTCATGCCCTATTAGTCTATTACCGTTGTACTACAAAGGGAATTGAAACCTGTCATGCCCTATTAGTCTATAAATGTGGTGGGTACCTACAAAGGGAATTGATCACCAGATATGAACATTGAAGACCTGAATAGTGAATATTCAGTTAGCTGGCATTCTTCTTCATCTCTACATCATGTTCAAAACCATCTAATGACCCACCCAAAAATTCCAAAAGAGGTTCAGAAATTGAAAAGTGATATGTCAGATAAAAAATCTAACATAAATTGAAAAGTGGTATATGTTATGCTATCATTATTTCAAATGCTCATATGCACAAAAAAACCCGAAATTTCGGCTCAAGATTCTAGTATGCTACAAGATGGGTCATCTTCTATTTGGATCAGGAATGAAGAGATGAGGACCACACATTTATTGAGGCATCATTCAATACATCTTTTGCTGATATCTTGTCTTGTGCAGTGCATACATCGACATGTATGGTGGTACACGAGATTAAAGTGGAACAATGTTAATTTGAACAACACATTTGGTACAACAAAGCTAGCTTGGAAAATACCAAATCATGTCCCTACTATCTCTGCAAGCTCTAGGGTATTATGTCTATGCTCTAGGGTATTATGTCTACTGAAATTGCTGCTATATTCCAGATGTCTTGCTATGTTGTTCTTTTAAACATTTCTACAAACATGTCGTGTGTAATAGCAAATAGCATAGCAGATTGAGCATGCCATGCTGCTCAAAGACTCGATGAGGAACCTAGCCATTAGCTATTTCTTCTACTCTGCCTCCATAACCACCACCATATCGTAAGTAAGATGCACATCCCAATTCGCAGACGACTAAAATACCAACACATACATACCAAATCGGAGATGGGCAGCATTTGGACCAACGGCGTAGAATCGCTACACGACGAGGACTGAGGATCATGTTGAGGAGCTTCAGCGCCACCGGTTCGGGAGTAAGGAGTAGTGCACGACGTCCTCGTAGGAGTCGTAGGGCAGCTCGGCCACCGCCGACGAGCCTAGGCAGTCCCAAGCAGAGGTGGATCCGGCTCCGAGGATCTTAGCGCGCACGGACTCAAGCGTGCGGAAGGACCAGTAGAGTCGACTCCGCGAGCTGTGACGTGTGTCGCCGCTGTTTCCTCATCGGGAAGTGGGTGCGGCCGGCGACGGAGATGGAAGACGAGGGTTCGGCGGCAGCGCGGGAGGAGGAGGGGCGGCCGGTGAGGATGGGTGGATCTGGGACCGGTGGGAAAGCGAGTGCGGCGGCGGTTTTGGGAGCGTGGGTGGAGGCGGAGGGAGGGAGTGAGCGACGCCACTGCGGGAGGAAGCCCCACCTGTTGGCGCGCGAGGCCGTGGCTCCGCCGGCCCTGGCGACGTTACGCGTTTTTTAGGGGTTGAGGAAGGAGGCGTGCCCGTGGTTCTGCCGGCAGAACGCCGAGAAGGCAGAACCACGCGGTGGAGCGTTGCCCTTACACGTTTTTTAGGGGTAGAGATACTTCTGCTACTCAGCCCTTCCTTACCGTGTGTTTGGTTGGAGAGCCGCGGGAGCGGAGTGGAGCCAACCCTCGTTTTGGGGACGGCTCCAACCCTTCTCATGTTTGGTTGTAAAAGTTGGGTTGGAGTGGCTCCGACCCTTTTTTCGTTTGGTAGGAGTGGCTCCGACCCTCCTCATCCCACGCTGGATCTTGAACTGCAGGATTCGGTCGCCGCGCCTCCTTCCTCCCACGGCGCGCGCGCGCGGCGAGCCTTGCCGGCCGTGGGCGAGCCCCCGCCGGCCGTCGGCGTGCGAGCCCCGCCGGCCTCGGGCGGGCGGGCGAGCCGCGCGGGCGGCGGCGAGCCCCGCCGGCCGCAAGCGTGCGAGTGCCGCCGGCCGTGGGGGCGGCGGCCGCCGGCCGTGGGCGGGCGGGCGAGCCCCCGCCGGCCGCGGCGTGCGAGTCGCCGCCGCGAACGAGCGAGCCGCGGAGCTCCGCCATGGACACGATTTGGGGCTTCGGGTGCAGAGACAAGAGAGACGGAGGGAGACGGGAGGAGACGTGCGAGCATAAACAGGAGCGGAGCGGCTCCGTCCCTCGACCCCGACGGACGGAGCGGACCCGCATATTGGAAGAATATTCTCCCGGGAGCCGCTCCGCTCCCGCCGCTCCCCATCCAAACAGCCGCGGGAGTGGAGCCGCTCCGCTCCGCTCCGCTCCGCTCCCGCGGGTCTGGAACCAAACACACGGTTACTTTGCTCCCGAAATCGATCCATCGTTCCGTCCCCCCGCCACCCCCCGCCCCCGCCTCGGATCCTCCACCGGCTTCTCCCGGCGACGCCGGCGACGCCGCCATGTCTTCCCAATCTTTCGCGGCCGGTCCGGCGACCCATCACCCCCACCTCCTCCCGTACTCCTATCACCAGGACCTGTTGCTCCACACCAATCCCCGCCGTCGCCGTCGCCGCCGCGACCACGACGACCCCTATCATCCCAATCCCGTGGGCCACGCGCATCGCTACGGAACTGGAGCCGCCACCACCACCTACCACGTCCCCCGTGACCCGCTGACCCTCTCGCACCTGCAAGAGTGTCTCTTTCCGCCTCCCTCTCAACCTCACCCGGCCACAGGCCCACCCCCACCGAAGCGGGCTCGCCGAGCGCCGGATCATCGGTGGGATCCCCCTCCGCCGCTGCCTACGCCGCAGCCGGCATCTGTTCCGGCGGCGTCCGAGAGGCCTCGGGAGGGCGGCGCTGACGCTCGGGCGTTGCTGTCTCGGGACGAGATCGAGCGACGATCTCCGTCGCGTAGAGATGGGATCGATTCCGTGCTCGAGGCAAGACTGCGCGCCTCCTATTGCGCTTACCTGCGCTGCCTCGGCATCCGTCTCGGGCTGTAAGCTCCGTTCTGTTTATGCTATTCTTTTCTGATTTGTTACTGATTTGATTATTGCTAATAGTCTTGTTGCTTGTGTTTCAAGGCCACAAATAACAATTGCGACGGCCGTGGTCTTTTGCCACCGGTTCTTCTTCCACAGATCTCACGCCTCCCATGATAGATTTGTTAGTTTTCTTTACCTATTCTTCACGAAATTGTTAGTTAATTTTACGGGAAATCTAAAGAACAGTCAAGTGGTCCAAAGGTCATCAACACTCCGATTTTTTGCCCTCTGATTTGCGTCCAAATTAGCTCCATTTCGAGTGTTCCCAAGGTTGTATTCCTCGGCTCTGATGTCCTGAACTCGTTCCGGCAGCTAGTTTAAAGGCACATGTACCCGAAAAAAGGCACATGCATCTCAGCTGTATAGACGAATTTACTGCTTGGGAGTTAGGTGTTTAGGCTTTGTGGGTGTGATTTCCTTGCCTCCTAGATATAGAGGAAAGGTTAGCGGCAGTAGGACGGACCAGGGGCATGCCCGAGTAGCGGTGGTGGCGTGCATAGGGTGGCTACGCTTGGCAGCTGGAACACCGCCCACAGGGGTAGAGGATGAAGGTTGTTTGTCAAGGACAGGGCACGAGCATCACAGTGCTAACTTGGTGAAGCAGGGTTAGCGCTGTGGCAGTTTCGGTGACGGCAATCAGGAAGGTGGACGGGGCGGGGAGAGCACAAGACAGAGGACAACAGCCAGCTACTTGGTCGGCCATGGGAGTTGGAAGCTGTCAGGTGTCACGGATCTAGTGGGCCGAGCCTAATGAGTTGGCTCGGTAGGCCCATTAGGGTTAGGTTTAGGGATAAGATCAAATCTTTACTTATGGGTCAAGTAATCTTTAATCTTGCCGGCCGTGGGCGAAGCCCCTCGCCCACGGCCGGCGTTCCTTGCGCCCCTCCAACCCTAGCCGCCGCCACAACCCTGGGCATGAACAATACCCGTGGGTACTGCAGCACCACGGGTACTGTAGCTCTGCAGCCCTAATTCTCCACAAAGTAGCCCCAAATCCTCCAATCACCTTCCCCTCGCATCGCAATTGATAACAATATGGTATTAGAGACCATGGCTGAATTCTACGTTGTCGGCGCACATCCCTGGGTGGCGTCGGCCCAGTTCTCCGCAGTGCCGCCGGGCCCTCCTTTGCTCCTCCACGCCCTCTCACCCGAGGAGATGACGCGGATGCTCCTCGACCACGGCGCTGCCATCCGCGGGATTCACGAGGAGTTGGCGCTGTTTGCGCGAGCTCCTGAGGGGCGAGCTGTCGCCGCCGTGTGCGTCCCTTCCTGCCTCGTCGGCGGTAGCACTCCCGACGCCGTCTACAGGACCATTCGCAGTGGAGACGGCGGAGAAGATGCACTCGACAGGTGTCCGCGGTAGTGCGGTTGCAGGCTGCAGCACGTGGCCTCCTGGCGCGCCAGCGGGTGGGACGACTACTCGATTTGTAGCTGATTCATCCCCGCACCCCGTCGCAGTTCCTTCGGGCTGTTCTTCACCGCGCATAGGCGGCGACCACGATAGTGCAACTTCAGGCGGTGTTGCGGCTGCAGGCGGCGGCGCGTGGCTTCCTAGCACGATGGCGGCTACAAAAGGCGCACAAGCAGATGCGGGATCGGGAGGCAGCCTTGGCGGCGGTCGCCTTTGCCTTCGATGCAGAGGGATGCGACCTCGACTCGCTCGATGGCTACCAGCAATTCTGTCGACCCACTGCTATGTCCAAGGGTGCGCATGGTGCCTTTCTCACAGACGGCGTACTCCAACTCTACGGGGATGGTAGTAGGGGAGGTGTGTTCCTCCTTGTCACCAACGGGGACACACTACCTAGCGCCTCAGCTTTCCGTCTCCGTCCATCGCGAGGACGTCTCTGTTGGTCTTCGTCGTGACTGCTTCCAGGTGGCTGTGCTCCTGCGCTCGTCTCGTTCAGATGGTCTTCATGGGATCCAGGTGGTCGAACACATGCAACTTCGTCATGCGGATGGTGCCTACCGTCAGGGAGTCACACAATAAAAAGTCTGAGTCTATTTCGGATTAAGAATAATCAAATAAGTCGAGATGTAAAAGGCTTATTTTTAGGTCATAGGTTTGTGTGGAGTTGAGTCATTGTCAAGGTGCCCATGTTGCAGCTCGAGGACGAGCTGCTCGGAAAAGGGCGGGGTAATGTCAGGTGTCACGGGTCTAGTGGGCCGGGCCTAATGGGTTGACTCGGTAGGCCCATTAGGGTTAGGTTTAGGGATAAGATCAAGTCCTTACTTAGGGGTCAAGTAATCCTCTCTATTTAAAGAGAGAAGATGTATCAATCAAATCAAGCAAGAGATTAGAAGGAAATCCCTTCTCTCTTGCCGGCTGTGGGCGAAGTAGGGATGCAAGTTGGCATTATAATGGGTCATTGGGTCGACCCAAAAAATTGATAAAATGAACTAGGATGGCATTTCACGTAATTAATTTTGGAGAGGAAATGAACTAGAGTGACATGCTATCGTAATTAATCAGCTGACCCAAAAAACACCATTAGGTGCCCACTTGCTTCCCTTGGGCAAAGCCCCGCGGCCAGCGTTCCCTGCGCCCTTCCAACCCTAATCGCCGCCACAACCCTGGGCGCGAACAATACCCGAGGGTACTGTAGCACCACGAGTACTTTAGCTCTGCAGTCCTATTTCTCCACAAATCAGCCCCAAATCCTCCAATCACCTTCCCCTCGCATCGCAATTCATAACAGAAGCTCAGGAACAGATGAAAGAGAAAACTGCTTGAGGTTGAAGAAAGGAGGGTAGACAAAAAAAATAGTGCTCAGCTGCTGCTAAGCACTTGAGTTTAGAATAGACAAGCCCTAATATTATTAGATGGGAATGTGATTTTTTTGGTTCAAACTCTATCCAATGGAAGAAGAGGGGTGAAGCTGACGGGTGGGGTCCACTCTCGGTTAGAGAGGGAATAGAGTGAGAGATGTGGGTATGGATGACATGTGGGTGCGTTCAACATTTTTTTTTCAAAAGCCACGGCTGCCTCACCAAATGGTCTTTTGCTTTCCCACAACTGCTTTTCCACGACCCACAGCTCACAGATAAGGATGCTTTTTAGTAGGTTGACCTAATGAGACTTAAAAGGCAAAATGTGGTGTAATTATCCATTGGGTCAAACCACTAAAATTTTTGTGTTAAGTAGTGTTGAGCGTTGTGGGTTAGTTGGGTAACCCAATCGCTACATGAAGGTCTCATCCGGAGCTCCTCCCCTCTGTGGGCCCCACGTCCAGAGTCGAACGTTAGAATTAAAAACTCGCGTCACACTATAAAATTTTTTGATCGAAATCTGCTGGAGATGCTTAATATAATAGTTCGCTACTCCGTGCAATCTGCGAAGTCAAATCTATATGTGGGACCCACTTCCAGAGCCAGACCTTACAATTAAAAGTTCGCGTCCACACTCTAAAATTTGAGCGGATTTGACCGAAATTTGTTGGAGATGCTTAATATGATAGTCCGCTAGTCTGTGTAAATCGGTGAAGTCAAATCTATATTTGGCACCCATGTCTAGAGTCAGACCTTAGAATTAAAAGCTCACGTTCACACTATAAAAGGTGAATTCCCCGCGCGTTGCCACGGGACATATGTGTTAAAGTTAATACTATGAATTTTCTGCTTAAAAATTACACCATGCAAAATTAATTGTATCACTATTGTAAATAATGCTTGTATGCAACAATTGTAGTTTTATGGATTAGATCTTCCCAACAACAACTACAACAACTACAACTACTTAGCCTTTTGTCCCAAGCAAGTTGGGGTAGGCTAGAGATGAAACCCACAAGAAACAAGGGTAGGAGAAGCACAAAGCACAAGAACACAAAAGCACAAAAGAAAAAGAAAAGGTCATGTCTCAGGCACATTGATTGCAAGTCTCCAAGCACTTCTATCCACAACCAACTCCTTGGTGATGTCCCACTCCTTAAGGTCTCTCTTGACCGCCTCATCCCAAGTTAGTTTAGGTCGACCTCTACCCCTCCTTACACTACCGACCCGGTCTAGCACCCCACTACGCACCGATGCCTCGGGTGGCCTCCTCTGGACATGACCAAACCATCTCAACCGGTGTTGGACCAATTTTTCCTCAATTGGTGCCACCCCAACTCTATCCCGAATGTCTTCGTTTCAGACTATCTCTTCTTGTATGCTCACAAATCCAACGCAACATACGCATCTCAGCGACACAGTTGCTGGACATGTTGTCTCTTTGTAGGTCAACATTCAACACCGTATAACATCACCGGGCGAATCGCCATTCTATAGAACTTACTTTTTAGCTTTTGGGGCACCTTCTTGTCATAGAGGACGCCAGAAGCTTGGCGCCATTTTAGCCAACCGACTGAAATCCTCTGCCTAACATCCTCATTAATGTTACCATCCTTATCGATCCCAAATACCTAAAGGTCTCTTTCTTGGCCACCACTTGTCCGTCGAGTCTCACAACCAAAACTAAATTTTGTTTTCTATATAAAGTTAAGAGAGATGCTCCGGTAGTCCTCCCCAAAAAATCAGCACGAATTTTAAAGCACTTTTTAAATTAATTAATTAATATTTTGTTGGTATCCTAGGCCCAACCCTGCTAGCCCAGTAGGGCCCATCCTAGCCCAGATCCTATTTCATCGTGATGCAGGTGACGTTGATCCTCTCCGTGTCCAACCACAAATGCCGTCGTGTGGAAGATCGCCTGGCCATTGCGTTGTACATCTGCCCAATTCGTTCATCAAAGCGTTTAAAAGATGTCATGGTCATGTGTGCATGCAAATATGCTTGTAGCCTCGTAAAATTCGTTGTAGAATTCCACAAATCATGCAATTGGATTGGATCACAAAACTGTTGAAGCTAATTCATATTCTAAAAGTAATTTGTGATAAGAACAATGTGCAAGAATTTGGACTTGTTGGCCGGCCATGCGACTTCCGCGCCGGCGAGCACCAGACGACGGCGCCACGCGAAGAGCTCCTAGCCGAAGGGACATCTAATTCCGGGCAATTGAGTTGGGCTGGACTAAATCAAACTGGGCTCAACCTCGGAGAAAAAAGAAATTTAATTACATAAGTAATTAAGATGCTTTGATATTCGTGCTATTTTTTGAAAGGGACTACCAGAGCATGTCTCTAAAGTTAATTGTGTGTAGTTATAAGGCTAGAATAAAAGAACTCAGAATTATGAGAATGCAATCATGCCTCCAGGAGAGCAAGGAAATTTGAATAATTAGCTTCGCTTGGATTGCGCTTACATGCAAAGTTAGAGATCTTCTGAAGACTAAGTTTTGATTTTCATACAAAGATAATAGTGTGGCTGTGAGGCTAGATTTATTATTAGAATACAACAACCAGACCTTCACGTAAAGCACAAAACGGCGCATCAGTGGCATTTAAAATCAAACAGGAAAGATTATCAATTATAATTAGCGAAGTTTTAAATAGCGGGCTATGGCAAATAATGGCATCTTTTTTTTCTGAGGCTAAGAAGCTATAGCGGAGGCTATAGTGGGCTATTGCAAATAGCGATTTACTATCAAACCATGACAAATACAAGTAATAGATGAAAAAATACAGTAATTAGCAAATATTATAAGCATAAATATGTGTCTATGGGTGTTGGATATTTAAGTTGACATTACAACAAGATTCATACAATTCAAATATTTAGTTGTCCAAAAGATCACAATTGCAGCATTGAGCTAAGGCTAAGGCTATAGCGGCGCTAAAGCTACGCCGTTTAGCGCAGCTATAGCCCGATTTAGCGTCCATAGCTGCCATAGCGGCAAAAATACAAATGGCGTAGCGGGGACCCTCTAAAAATGCTATAGTGCTGCTATAGCGGCGCTATAGCCCGCTATTTAAAACTATGATAATTAGCTTTGCATCCAAGCGAACTTAAAGTGTCCGACTGGTAAAAATATAAAGAAAACAAGTACTTAAAAGTACTTACCTGATGGGATGGGATGAACATAACACCTCGCTTCATGTGGCTGTAGCAAAATAAAATTCTATGTCATGCCGTAAAAATGATTATGATGTGCCAATCTCATATGCAAAGGCTTCATATATATCTAATGTAAACATAAATTAATGATAAGTAAGAACACAACCTTGGAAAATATATGATGTAAAGAAACTTCTTCTGCCATATCAAAGGACAGGCTTTGGTTACATTTGCGCTTTGGATATTCAACATATTCATATGCAATGTGCAAGGATCTAGAACATGGTGTGATGACCTATCATGGGCAGTCAGGGGCCTCATGGGTCGGATAGGCAAGCCCATTAGGGTTAGGTTAGGGATAAGATTAGATCCTTTCTTAGGGGTTAAGGTAGCCTCTCTGTATAAGGAGAGAACTTGTACCCGTTGAAGCAAGCAAGGAGAATATTAAACTATTAGGGTTAGCCCCTTCTATCCCTGCCTGTGGTCCCTCACTGCCCATGACATGAAGTGAGTTCTAGATTAGGAATCGCATGGAGCTACTCTTGTTTTATGGACCTACATATAGGCATGTGGCCGTGGTTTCTCTCTCTGTATGTCTCGTGCATATCCCTAGAAGGTAGAAGCACCACATCTCCACTTGATTGTTTATAGATTTATAGAGTTGGTCAGCTGGAAGAGAAACTGTACTTGTCTGTTTGAAATCTAGAGGAGCACTCAGCGGCAAAGTCTGTTGAGCACTCAACGGCAGCGCCGCAGATGCAGGCGTAGAAAGGAGTTGCTGCTGCTTTGATTCCATTGAGATAAAAGTTGACTGTTGGCTACTCCGTTGGATGGTGGAGGATCGGATAGACAGAAGATAAGGGTGTTAGAAGACGTGAGGAGCCTATTAGGCCTGGCCTGGCCTAGCCCATTAGTACTAGGGTTAATTAGAGATAAGATTTGATCCTTCCAAGTAATGCTCTCTATTTAAAGAGAGGGGATGTATCAAGCTCTGTCTGGATGTATGTATTGAAGCTTGGAATTCGGAATTGGTATTGAAGACCATCAATGCAGTTGTTTGGGCGGAGTTGAGAATTGGCATTGGAATCACAGTCCAATACCGAAGGGGTATCAGAACTACTACCGCAGCCCCTCACATAACTCTGCATTCACCCATCATCTCTCACATCGTCTCTCCCATTCATCCATCATCCTCTCACATCGTCTCTCCCATTCATCCATCGTCGTCTCTCCGTCGCGCCATGGCCATGACCTCCTCCTCACCGGCCTCCACAACACCACCCCTCCCCAGGCTGCTGCCGAGTCGGGCACCGCTGTGCTGCTCTGCTCCCTTCGCCATTGATTCGGGTGCTACTGCGCTGCTCCCACTCCCACTCCGCCCCTCCCCTTCGTCCCCAAGTCCGGCGCGGTTCCCCTCCGCCCCCAAGTCCGGCGCGGCTGCCCTCCATCGACAAGTCCCCGCATCTCCTTCCCCCTCCCTGCTCTGACGAACCGCACCTCCCTGCTTCGACGAGCAGCGCCTCCCTCCCTCTGTCGGTGAGTCGTGCCTCCCTCTGCTTCCTCCTGCAGTGATCTGCCCCGACGAGCTCTACCTTGGATGGCCTGATGCGGGCGGCGCGGTCCCTCCCTGATTCCTTCGCTGGCGAGCTGCGCCTGGGCGTCGAGACGAGGACGGGCGAGCTTTGCCCAAAGATGTGGACAACGCGGCCTCTCCCTGCTCACAACATCGGTGAGTTGCACCTGGGGGGACGTGGGGAGCAACCAATTCTCCTTTCCAGGACATACACATCCAAACTTGAATTGGATTTGTCTAGCTCGTACAATGCCATCTAATAATTCCATCTGCGTCCAAACAACAACTTTGGTATTTTATCTCAATATCAATACTAACCTGATTTGGAATTTGAACCAATTCAATGTCAAGGCTCCCAATATCAACATCCAAACAGAGCCTCAATCTAATCAAGCAAGAGATTAGAAGGAAAACCCTTCTCTCTTGTCGGCCGTGGGCGAAGTCCCATGGTCGGCGTTCCTTGGGTTGTAGCACTGCGGTTCGGTAACGCACAACCACCATGAAGTTCATAACAATTTGATGGTTGGATTCTCCACCGCCATGCCCATCTCCATGCCGGTCGGCGAGCATCCCTGGGCTGCGCCCGCCTTGTTCCCCACAGCTTTGCCGGTCTTCAACGCCGCCATGCTACGCTAGGGGAATATTCTCTCTGATGGAGGCCAATATCGAGAGGATGTTGCAGGTAATCCAGGAGGTCACTCCGCTGACGGGTGTCGCAATGGAGACGGTGAAGATGCTTACCCATCAGGTGTCCGCGGCGGTACTGCTGCAGGCGGCAGCCCGCGGCCTCTTGGCACGCCGGTGGATGTGGTGGGTGCTCGATCTGTAGCAGATTCAGGCCCGCACCCCGTCGCAATTCCTTGAAGTTGTGCTTCGCCGCACGAAGTGGACACCATGACGACGCAGCGGTAGTAGATGCTTGCGCGCCAGGCACCGGCGGTGGTGCGACTACAGGCTGCGACACGCGGCCTCCTGTCACGTCGCCAAGTGCAGGCTATGCGCGTGGAGCAGGAGCGGGCGACGCGCGCAACCGTGCGGCGGGCCGTGCGGGCCGCAGGCCGCGCCGCACAACCTCCTAGTGCGGCGGCGGCGGCTCCGGGAGATGCGCAAGGGGAAGCGACACCAGGTGATAGAGGCGGCATCCTCTTCATCCGTCCACGTCAACCTCGGCATTAGCGTCCGTTGGCAGTGGCAGCTAACATCACCTCTTGCATCAAGTGTCCCCGCATGTCTTCCTCGTCGGCGGCCACTGCCTCGACTGCGCGCGGCTCGACGTCGGCATTGTCCACCACAAGGGTGCCTCCACCGGACAAAGATGATAGCGCCAGGCTCGGGGGTTTTTGCAGCTTCTATCACGAGGCTCTGTGCATTCGTGCGGATAAAGTTTGGAGCTGGACTTGTGGTAGGCCGTAGTGGTATAGGGTTGTTTTCCTTCGAGTCAGCCCACGTGCAGTTGATGTTGGTGGAGCTTTCATGGGATCCAGGAGGTTGTGCATCTAAGGTTGTGCATCTGCAGCTCCATGGTGGTGCCTACCATCGAGGAGTCAGAAATTAAAAATGCAGAGTCCATCAGGTTCGGAATAGTAAAATAAGCTGAGATGTTAAAGGCTTTATCTTTGGGTGACGGTTTGTCTTGAGTCGAGTCTTCGTTATGAGTTGCAGCTCAAGGACGAGCTGCATGTCCAGGTGGGGTACGTGTTAGAGGACGTGAGGAGCCTATTGTGCTTGGGCTGGCCTAGCCCATTAGTATTAGGGTTAATTAGAGATAATATCCCTTGCTTAAAGGTCAAGTAATAATCCTCTCTATTTAAAGAGAGGAGATGTATCAATCTAATCAAGCAAGAGATTAGAAGGAAAACCCTTCTCTTTTGCCGGCCGTGGGCAAAGCCCCGCGGCCAGCGTTCCTCATGACCCTGCAACCCTAGCCGCCCTAGTCTTAGCCTCGTCCGCGTGAACATTACTGCGGGTACTGTAGCGCACAACCACCATGCAGTTCATAACACAGGGAGTAAATTATCTCTGAGTGGATGATGTGACGTGGCACATTGAGGATTGAGAGAAATTGGACTTGTTATAGATAGATTTGAGCGGATTTGATGTGGGGACCACACCCAAAGTTAGATAATTGAACTGATTTTGTTAGTTTTGGGATAAAAGAAAAATGAGTAAATGGTTTGGATTCGTTTGGTTTTTGAAGTGTAGTATAGTGTAAATGGATTGGTGTGGATTTCAGTTGACCTATGGGTAAGTGTTATACCCAAAACACCAAAAGAGTATTAATAGGTCGCTTGGGTCAGCCACTGGTTGACCCGATAGGTACCTTCTTACATGTCACAACAGCTTTTGCAAAAGCCATAACCCAAACTGGCCCACAGGAGATCTTGGAGATTGTCAGGCAAGAAGTAATCCCTGAAACTCAACCCGTGCGGAGGGTGAGTTGGGTTACCTTTGCTGTTAGGATTTGGATTTGTTAAGATTCATCATCAGTAATAAAGCCAGCCTGCCTCACCGCCGCCACCACCGCACCACCGCATCCACATCCGCGAGGACAAGGTCTTTGCCCAGCTCGGGCCCCGCTCAGATCTGGAGCCCCACCACCGATGGGTCCTGGACACTGGGGCCACGAACCACATGACCGACGAAAGGAGCGTCTTCTCCGAGCTGAACATGCACATCGGCGCACAGTTCGCTTCGGCGACGGCTTGGTGGCGGAGATCCAGGGCAGCGGCACCGCCGTCTTCGTCTGCAAGAACGGGGAGCACCGCGCACTGACGGGGGGTCTACTACCTCCCCCGTCTCACAGCGAACATCGTGTCCGTCGGCCAGTTGGATGAATCAGGGTGCCGAATCAACATCGAGCACGACATCCTGAGGATCTACGGGAAGGGTCGCAAGCTGCTGGTGTCAAGCGCTCAACCTCAAGGCTCTACATCCTTGACCTCAAGATTGGCCGACCGGTGTGTCTCTCGGCCAAGTGCGACGAGGCGCCGTGGCGCTGGCTTGCCCTGCTATGAACACCTGAACTTCAAGTCGCTTTGACAGCTCGCCAGCCATAAGATGGTCCACGGGCTACCACTGCTGGATTAGGTGGAGGAAGTGTGCGACATGTGCGTTGTCGGCAAGCAACAACGCGCACCCTTGCCCAAGCAGGCTCGCCGACGTGCCAAGCACTCCATTGAGCTAGTCCACGGCGACATCTGCTGCTTGGTCTCTCCCCCAACGCCAAGTGGGATCCACTACTTCCTTCTCCTGGTCGATAGACATGAGCCGCTTCATGTGGCTTGTACTCCTTCCCAACAAAGACCACACAACCACGGCAATCAAGATTTCCGGGCGTCCGTGGAAGTCAAGACCGGTTAGAAACTCAAGACTCTGCGCACCGATCGGGGTGGAATTCACCTCGGTCGAGTTTGGGCGTTACTACGCCGAGCGCGGTGTTCGGCGACAGCTCACCGCCCTATAGTCACCTAAGCAGAATGATGTGGTAGAGCGTCGTAACTAGAGCGTGGTCGCCATGGACCGGTGTATGCTCAAAGCCAAGCAGGTGTCAGGATACTTCTGGGGAGGCAGTCACCACGGCGGTCCATGTGCTCAACCGAGCACCGACGCACACGCTCGACGGGATGACCCCCTATGAAGCCTGGCATGGTGAACGCCCTCCGGTCCACACCTTCAGCTGCGTCGGGCTCGTCAAGAACACTCGTCCCCACGGAGCTCCAAGATGATTTTTGTTGGGTACGAGAGCGGCTCCAAGGCTTGGCGCCTCTATGATCCAACCACTGGACGTGTCACTGTTTCGTGCGACGTCGTCTTCGACGAGGCAGGACAATGGGAGTGGAACGAGCACAACGCCGATGACAACACCTTGGGCACAGACTCCTTCACCATCGAGTACTCAGAGGTGTACGTACCAACGACGACGACGCCGGAGCCAGGGAACACGTCACCGCACACTCCGCTGCCAACTGCCTCTCCTTCCACCCGATCCTCGATGAGCCAGCCACGCCAACACCTGATGCACCAGCCGCGCCGGTCCAATTTGTCTCACCCTCGCCTGATGATGACTTGGACCTGGACGCCGACCACGACGACACCCCACTTCGCTTCCGCGCCATCGACGCCGTCATCCCCGCTGGATCCACGACACCAGGCCTAGTACCGCGCGTCCTCGACGGCTTGTTGCACTTCACCTCTGTAGAGGAACTCGCGATGGCCACCGTTGTGGAACGCGAACCAGGATGGAGGGCGGCCATGACGGAGGAGATGAATGCGATCACCGACAACGCCACCTAGGAGCAGGGACACCGCGCCATTGGCCTCAAGTGGGTCTACAAGGTGAAGAAGGACGAGCTCGGCAACATCGTTCGATACAAGGCGCAACTTGTGGTGGAAGGGTACATTCAGCGCGCCGGTGTCGACTATGATGAAGTGTTTGCCCCTGTGGCACGCATGGAGTCGGTACGTCTGATGATTGCTGTGGTGGCACACCAAGGCTGGGAGGTGCATCACATGGACGTGAAGAGCGCGTTTCTCAACGACGACCTTCAGGAAGAGGTCTACGTCTCTCAACCGCTCGGCTTTGTCATCAAGGGTGCCGAGCGCAAGGTTTTTGCGCCTGCGTACGGCCTCAAGCAAGCACCCAGGGCCTGGAATGCCAAGCTCGATGCCGCCATGCTGGAGCTTGGTTTCCAGAGGAGCAACTCGAAACATGGAGTGTACACGTGCGGGCAAGGAGAACATCGCCTCATCGTCGGCGTCTACGTTAATGACCAGTGGGATTGACATCGCCCAGTTCAAGACCGAGATGCAAGAGATCTTTCGTATGAGTGACCTTGGTCTCTTGTCCTACTACCTCGGCATCGAAGTCAACCAGAGCGACACAGGCATCACACTTCGCCAAGCTGCCTACGCTGACAAGCTTCTAGAGCGTAGCGGCCTGCAGGGCTACAACTCTGTGCTTGCGCCCATGGAGTCCCGCCTGAAGCTGAGCAAGCATAGTACTACTACGGCTATCGATGCCACATAGTACAAGCGGATCATTGGAGGCCTCAGGTACCTCATTCATACTCGGCCCGACCTCGCCTTTGCTATTGGGTACCTGAGCCGGTTCATGGAGTCGCCACACGAGGAGCACCTAGCTGCGGTGAAGCGAATACTACGATATGTCGCTGGAACGCGTGGCTACGGCTTGCACTACAGGAGGAAAGGAGAGCCACTTAGGTTGATCGGGTACACGATGCCGACATGGCCGGGGACATCGACACCCGGAAAAGCACCAGAGACATCGTGTTCTTCCTCGGCGACAGCCCGGTCACCTGGCAATCCGCGAAGCAGAAGGTCATCGCTCTATCCTCTTCCGAGGCGGAGTATATTGCTGCGGCGGTCGCAACATGCCTAGGTGTCTGGCTGGCCCGTCTTCTCAGCGACCTCGTCGGAGTGGAGGCAGCAGCACCAGAGATCAGGGTGGACATGTCCGGCATCGCCCTCGCCAAGAACCCAGTGTTTCATGACCATTCGAAGCACATTGACGTCCGCTACCACTACATCTGGAGTGCGTCGAACGGGGAAGGATCATCATTGACTACATCGCCACAAAGGTGCATATTGCTGATGTCCTCACCAAGGCGCTTGGGCGTGTGCGCTTCTAGGAGCTGCGCACCAAAATTGGCGTCATGGAACTTCAAGGTGATCCGATCAAGGCTTAGGGGGGAAACTGTTGGACTAAACCTCAATCGATCGCCCTGCATGTACATAGCCTAAGTTAGTTGCTTCCTTTGCTTTTCCTTAGCCAGTTCGGTTGGGCGTTTGTGCTCAGCGCGCATGCCGCGCCCTTGACCGGGAACGCCAGGTGTGTCCGCCTGCTTAGGACGCCGTGTGGTGGTGCGTGAGCTGCGGGATGGTGTAGCTGTTAGCGACGTGCTCACCGCACGTTCCGGGAGAATAGCTCCCCATTTTCACTTCTTGTATTCCTTTATATTCAGTTGTATTGCAATAAAAATCGCTGTCCAGTTTACAGCACAAAAACTCTGTTTCCATTGCTCTGTTCCTCGAGCACGACCACCAAGGTACGCCGGCGACTCATGTCCGGCGTATCCCCAACAACCGGAGGCCGACGCCATGTTCTGCGCTCTCAAGACAGCCCTGACAGAGGGACCTGCGCTACAACTGCCGGACTTCAACCGGCCCTTCGTCGTCAACTGCGATTGTCCGGCTCGGGGTTCGGCGCCGTGCTCCATCAAGACGGCGGCCCCATCGCATTCTGCAGCCGCCCCGTCGCGCCCAAGCACGCCAAGCTCGCAGCCTACGAGCACGAACTCATCGGCTTGGTCAAGGCCTTGACGCACTGGCGGCCCTATCTGTGGGCGCGCCCGTTCGTCGTCCGCACCGACCACTTCGTGCTGAAGTTCCTGTGAGCCTCTGCGAAGGGCGAGTTGGGTTTACCTTTGCTGTTAGGATTTGGATTTGTTAAGATTCATCATCAGTTAATAAAGCCAGCCATAACACAGGCTCTGGTGCACCTTGTAACTTGGCTCATGAAGACATTTGTAATGTGCCTTTTCAAAACATAGTTTCGCCTTTATTTGCAGTAAAACCTCTTCTCATTATCTTGGACCGGACTGTTAATTTGGCATTTTTGCACAGTAATCATTATATCATTTATACATGAGATGTGAGTATCTGCTGTCCTATAATCTATAATCTAACCCGACAGTTAATTTGTCATTTTCACTATGATCGTTATATCTGTACATGGCATGTGAGTATCTGCTGTTCGATAATGTATAATCATATTTCCGCTAACTGCTAATCTGATTTAATTCCTTTCATGATAACAATGTTTTCGTGTGAAAAATTTTGCAGGTAGTTGCCACTGCAGCCTTGTTTTTGGCAGCAAAGTCAGAAGAAACAGCTTGCCTTTTGAATACTGTTCTTAGGGCTTCATGTGAGGTTTCTCAGAATCAAGAATTCAACCTCCTTCCTTATATGCTTCGTGGTGTAAGTAGGCAAAACAAATACCTTCAAACTCTGCTTTCTTTAACATACTCCAATTGTGCTTTGAACTTATTCTGTTCTTATCGTTCATAACGTAACAGTCAAAAGACAGAACTTTGTAATAGTCTGTATTCCTTCTCTTCAGCTGGACTGGTTTCAACAGTATAGAGAGAGTATAATACACACAGAGCAAATGATACTGACAACGCTTGATTTTGAACTTGAAGTGGTCCATCCATATGCTTCTCTTTCGTCTGCTTTGAGCAAACTAGGCCTCTCGCATACTATTCTGTTTAATGTGGCTTGGAATCTGATCAATGAAGGGTAAGTATTTTGTATTTCTCAATGTATTAGTTGATCATCACTTACAACATATTTCTCTTTCTTAGTTCTTGTAAACAACGGCCAAGCTAGCTTAATGAGATATGATAAACTCTAGCAAATTACTACTATCTCTTTGAATTTCGGTTTTCTAAATTCGAACAAGGCTTGGATCTTTAGAACTTATCCTTCAAATCTATAGGCTCTGTGCACCCATTTGTGGATCATAATGTTATAATCACCCCATTTGTGCACCCATTTGTTCCAATCTTGTCCAATGACAAGAAAAGAACAACTAGATATGATAAGTTAAAAATGGGTACTTCTACCAGCATAAATGCTAGCCAGACATTGTTTTGTCTGGATCTGCAGTTAGTTTGACTGGAAGGAAGTTGCCATACACATTTCCTAAGTCTACATTTTTATCAACTAACCTCATTTGAAGGCATTGGTTATTGGTCAATCTTTCTATACTCTTTACTTCTGGACTAGATTTGATCGAAGCGCAATGCTTAGATACTTTAAGGGTGGTTTGATATAATATGAGGTCAAATAGTTTTCAAGAATTCAATATCCCTGTCATTCTTGCTATCTGCCACAAAATAAGTTATTTTGAATATCTTCTGCAGATCTGTAGTTTGGCGTTTGCTTATTTTCTGCCAGTATCAGCCTTTGTTATTCTGTTGTAGGCAAAAGTAAGAAAATTTTTATTTTCAGTAGTTATTTGTGTAAATACAATTTAAGGATATTATCTTTAAGAATACTTCTGCAACATGTCATAATACACACATTGTTTGGTCTATCCTGATGTAGTCAGAATATGAATTGCTGAATTCTCATCCGTGCTGTGCTCTATATTCCATATTTTGATCTCGTTCAAGGGTTTGGCACAACCAATAAACATACAAAATAATTTTTTTCTTCCATTGAAAGCTTTTTCATGAGCTTTGTTGCATCTCCCTTTGATAGCCTGTGTTACTCTAGGGTCTAGAGTGCTTAGTAGTAAATGAAGCTTCTAATAAAATGTATTATTAATATTTTTTTTCTGGAACGTAAGTTGTGTCATCATTATATTAGAGGCAAAAAGGGGAAGATCTCTTACATTGTGCGCACGCACACACACGGTTTTACAGGAATATAGCATGCCTGGTAAAACAAAAAAGCGACCAACACTTCCAGCTAGGGCGAGAAGGTAGGAAATAACATGTAATTTCTCACCAGCTAGCATTAGAGCTCTAGTTAGCTTAGGAGTTACACCATCAAAGACATATCTATTTTGGTGGTTCCATAAGATCCGTGTGTCCCGAATAATCAGAGAATTCAGACCCTTCTGTAGTTGTTCTGCTCCTGAAACTGCTCCTTAGACCTCCCCAATCTGTGGAGCTAATACCTGCTGTCTGACAGTTTGCAAAAGCTTGAACCAAAGTTCTCTAGCAAATAAACACACCAATAGGAGGTGGTTAATGGTTTCTTCTTGAATATTGATCAATATTTCCTTGCAGAAGCTTTCCATAAGCTGAACTGGCAGAATACTGTCCATTCGAGGAAAAACACCAAAGATGGGTATCTGCTACTTCAGGCTGCAACACCATTTCACTGATTAAGTCCCAAATATCAAGACATTCTGAGGGTACACCCACGGTTAAGGCACTGTGAATGTCCGAGACCCAGGGAGTGATCAGATAGGGCGTCATGCACTGTTCTCTTATGAGCTGTTCTTTTATGAGCTGTTCTTTTGGAGACTAAGGCATGAACTTGTGGAGCGTGGTCTATAATCCATGGGCCATGTATCCAACAGTCAGAATAGGTGTTTTTCATCACCAACCTCTGTCACAATAGCTAATAATGAAGAAAGCATAGATAGGGAGGAAGCTGAACTTGAAATGTGGCCCATGGTTGAGTGGGATCTGTCTTCAAACTCGCCCACCCACCACCCGCTCACCCCACCCCCTTGATCTTTGGGCATACACACTTTTGGTGTCTATGGCACGAGTCATCCCTTCCTTTCCAAAGGAATCCTCTTCTTATCTTGTCAATTGATTTAATGGCCAAAGGGGGTAGATCCGCTGTGTTAGTGTATATGAGTAGGGCCCATATGGCTTGTGTGTATTAGACTTATCTAGGCCCATGTATAGCCACTATATTGCCCACCCTTTTAGGGTTACACTGAAATTATTCCATTCTACATGGTATCAGCTAGGTCTCCTCTTCCCCTCCCTCTTCTCACCTAGCAGCAGCCGCCGCTGCCGCCACCGCCCTTCTCCCCTTCTCCCTTCCTCCTACGCTGCCGCTGTCCGGACCTACTCCAAGCGCGGCCGCCATGGACGTCATGGCCGCGGGGCGGCCGCCGCCGCTCCGGCCTCCCCTCGTCGTCGATTCGGCCCCCTCCCCCGAGCGAGAGCGCGGCGGATCCCACCACCGCCGACATCGCCCCAACCCTAGGCGCAAGCGCGGATGCATGAGATCTCGCGGCCCCGGGTGTGAGTGCGGGGGGAGCCTATAGGGGATCCGCCGCCGCCGCCACCCGCAGCCGGCCTGTGCGCAGGGGATCCCGCCACCGCCGCCCGCATGGCTGGGATCCTACTGTTGCCGCTGCAGCGGGCCCTCTGCTCCCGTTAGGCTTCCCCTGGGGGTTCTCCACTCTCTACGGCCTAGGCATGCCCCCATGGGATGCGTCGTTCGCCACCGCCACCTTCCTCCGTAGCTAGAGGCATGTCGTCGGGGGCTGTTACCACCGACGGTGCCCTCACTGCGGCCAAGGCCGAGGCTGCCGTGGTCGAGGGGCTGGTTCACGTGGTGGCCCTAGCCTGGGAGCGATAGCGCAACTGCGCTGATGCTCTTGCTCGCCGAGTCGCCGAGGCGGAGCACTTCCTCACCTCCCACAGGCCGCTAGTCGCCCCCGTCATCGAGCACATCACCTCCTCGTCCCACCCGTCGTCTTCTACTCCTACCCCGCAGAGTGCTGGCCTCGACTCGACCAGGTCGACCCCATGGTCGCCTACCTCCACCTTTAGGCCACCGGGTCCCGCACATCAAGAACCTGGTCTCCGTCGTGCTCGACTCCACCTCTACCTCCTACGCACGCTGGCGGGGCCAGGTCCTCGCGCCCCACCGCTACGCCCTTGATTGCCACGTCCTTTTTGACACGCCGATCACGGCGCGGGACCTGGTGTGGCTGCGTCGCCACAACATTGCTATGTCTTTAATCTTTGGGACCATCTTCGTAGATCTGCTGGACGTCGTCTGGACTCATGGCGACACCGCGCACCAGACCTGGCTAGCGCTTGAGGGGTAGGTCCTCAGCAATGCTGAGGCCCAAGCTCTCCAGCTCGATGCTGAGTTTCGCTCCTTCGAGCAGGGTGTTCTTTCCGTGGGTGAGTTCTGCAGGAAGATGAAGAGCAAGGTTGATGCTCTTCGTGACCTTGGGTACCCGGTGGCTGACCGGGTCTTGGTGCTCAATGTCTTGCGGGGTCTCAACAACTACGACCACCTCCGGGATGACCTCGCTCTAGAGGAGCTCACCAGGGGGGCGTCCAAGTGCCCTGACTCGTCCTCCACCTCCACCTCTGGGATGACTCGTAGCTGCACCACCGACATTTTCCACCTCGCCTTTCGGCTATCTCCTTGGTGCCCCCCCTGGGCTGTGCAGGGGTGGTGGTGTTGGTGGCCCTACACTTGGTGGTGTTGGTGGGGGCTGTCGGAACACCACCGCTCCGACTCTAGCTCCTACCCTCGCCCCTGCTCTTGGAGGTACACCTTGGCCATCCTTCCACAACCCATGGTCATGGTGCAACCCGATGTGGCCCTTTCTGGGTCAGGGTGGGGGCCCTCGTCCTCAGCCCAGCCAGCCTGCGACCTGGCCTAGGGGGTGGGATCAGGCAGCCTTTCAGCATTGTGGGGCTGACACCGCCTGCCCGCACCGAGTGGATTGCCAATTTGGTGGCTTCCTTCCATACCACTCCTGATGTTGGTATACTCTCTTATGTTCGACCCCCACCGTCTTCCTGTCCTTCCATCATGGTAGATGATGAGACCTGTCTTCCTGTCACCTCCGTGGCTTCTACTACTAGTCCTTCTCGTCTTTCCAATGTTCTTGTTGCTCCTTAGATGGTTCACAATCCTCTTTCCATTCGTCAATTCACAAATGACAATTCTTGTGAAGGATTTGGCTTCTCGTCGTTCGGTTCTCCGATGTGAAAGTTCGGCGCCCCTTTATACTATTCGCCTTCTGTCTTCCGCTGCTCCTTCACCATCGTCTTCTTTGTCAGCTGCTCTTGCTGTGACTCTATCGTCGACCACCTGGCACTGCCGTCTTGGTCATCCCGGTCAAGAAGTTTTTACTCACATCAGTCGTAGTGCAGATGTCTCTTGTACTAGGATTCTTGAGCACCTCTGTCATGCGTGCCAGCTAGGTCGTCATGTTAGACTACCTTTTTCTTTTTTCGCATGCACCGTCGCATGCGATGCATGCCTTTGATCTTGTTCACTGTGATCTCTGAACATCTCATGTACCAAGCATGTTTGGTTATAAATACTATCTCGTGGTGGTTGATGATTTCTCTTATTACTCTTGGACTTTTCCATTGCGTGCTAAGTCTGAGACTTTCCCCAACCCTCCACTTCTTTGCTTGGGTGTCTACTTAGTTCGGCCTCACCGTCAAGGTTGTCCAGTGTGACAATGGGCGTGAGTTCTATAACAACACCTCCCGCTCCTTTCTCTCTCGTGGTGTTCAGCTGCGCATGTCTTGTCCACGGTAAGGCTGAGCATATGATTCGTACCACGAACGATATCATGCGCACACTTCTGATCCAGGCCTCTCTGCCCCGCGCTTTCGGGCGGAGAGTCTTCACACCGCCACATACTTGCTCAACCGTCTTCCTTCTACTGCCTCCCCAACTCCCACCCCTCACTGTGCTCTTTGGTACCCTCCTCACTATGATCATCTTCGTGTCTTCGGTTGTGCCTGTTACCCTAACATCACCGCCATTGCCCCTCACAAGCTGGCACCCCGCTCGACACGTTGCGTGCTCCTTGGTTACTCTGCTGCCGTTGCTTCAACCTCACCTCTCGCCGAGTCCTCATCTCCCGACATGTGTTCAACGAGTTGGATTTCCCCTACTCCACCTCCTCTACTCCGAATCCTGAGAGACGCAATCTCTGTTTTTTGACCGTGCCTCCTCCCGCGCCACACGCGGAGTGCCACACGTGGCCGCGGTGCCTCCTCCCACGCCACGCGCGGCCCCAACACCCTCTGTTGTGCCACACATGGCCCCGGTTCCTCCTCCCGCACCACGTGAGGTCTCGGTGCCCCTTTCACGCTACGCCCAGCCGGTGAAGGTGTATTGACGTTGTACAATGCGGCTTCGGCCTCGGACGTGCCCACACATTATGCGCCTCTTGTGCTCTGTCTACGAGCGCCTCTCAACGGCTCCGCCTCCACCACCACCTTCACCGGAGCCGTCGCTGCCTCCACCGTAGTTGTCGCCACCTCCACCGCCGCCTCCACCGTGCCGCTCTCGTGTGGAGCCGGCGGTGTACCACCCAATCGGTCAGCCATTGGGATCCTCGTCACACTCATCACCATGATACACTCATGCCATGGTGACTCGGCAGGTGGCTGGGGTTTGTTACAACCCTTGGCCGCAGCAGGTCGCCGGCGGCGTGAGCAGATCACAGCAAGCACAGAATGGAGGGTAGCAGGCCGGGCGAAGAACCCTGACGCCCAGATTCGATTTCAGTTTCTGAAAAAACAACAAGCTGTTCTGTCTCCATACACGCGCTGGGCTATACCCCGAGCACGGACGCTGACCTCGTGGGCCCACAAGACAACTCAAACATAGATACTCAAACACGCCACGCTACTAAACTCATACGTCGATTACACATTCTCAGTTTATGCCTCCGAACCACCAGCATGCGTTACACCTCCCCCGGCTGCAGAACTTGCTTGACCCCAAGCAAGAGCCGCAGGAAATCTTTGCTTGACGACGTAGTAGTCTTCCCAGGTTGCGCAGTCTTCTGGTAGAGAAGTCCACTTCACGCGAACTTGTGGCACCCCCTGTCCTCCTTTCTTGACTAAGCGTCTCTCCAAGATTGCTTCAGGCTGGACATCCTGGGAACTCAGATCCACCAATGTTGGTAGCTCAGTAAAGACAGGGGAATAGTCAGCAGTAAAAGGTTTGAGTTGAGAAACATGGAATACCGGATGGATTAATCTATGATCAGGAAGATCCAGCTTACAAGCAGTAGCTCCAATGCGCTCTAGAACTTCATAAGGACCAAAGAACTTGAAAGCTAACTTAGGACATGGCCGACTGACCACTGATTGCTGCACATATGGTTGCAGTCTGAGCAGCACCATATCCCCTACTTGAAAAACCTCTCAGTCCTCTTTTTATCAGCCTGCTACTTCATGCGATTCTGGGCAGCACAAAGGTGCTCTTTCAACTTGACTAACTGAGCATCCCTGTCCTTGAGCAACTGCTCAGCTGATGTAGATGAAGTTGCTAATGTTGGCAACATCACTCCCATCTCAGGGTCATAGCCATACAATGCTTTGAATGGAGAACATCCCAAAGCAGTATGGTAATTGGAGTTGTACCAGAATTCTGCCAATGGAAGCCAAGCTTTCCACTGTTTAGGGGAGTCGTGTACTGCACACCGGAGGTACATCTCAAGACATTGGTTAATTCTCTCTGTCTGCCCGTCGGTTTGGGGATGATAAGAGGAACTCATCAGTAATTTAGTCTGAGAGAGGGCAAACAAAGCTTTCCAGAAGGAACTGTTAAAGATCTTGTCTCTGTCAGACACAATAGTTTTAGGGAACCCATGTAGCCTGACCACTTGGTCCATCACCACCTTGGCCACTGTGTGAGCTGTGAATGGGTGTCTCAAGGGTATGAAATGGCTGTATTTAGTGAATCTGTCTACTATCACCAGAATCACATTGCTGCCTTCAGACATTGGAAGACCCTCTATGAAATCCATGGATAAATCCTGCCAAGCCCCTTGAGGAATAGGAAGGGGTTGTAAAAGGCCTGCAGGGTGTGTCAACTCATGTTTAGCCTGCTGACAGACTGAACATGGCTTAACAAAGCTTGTCACATCTCCCTTCATACCCTTCCACACAAACAATTGCTTGAGTCTGATAAGTTGGTAGAACTCCAGAATGGCCACCTATGCGGCACTGGCATGCAAAGCTGAGATCAGTCTTGTTTGTAGTGCAGAGTTACTCCCTCCACACTCTATTATTGTGCTTGATGAGGCCTTGTTCCAGAGAAAAGCCTTGGTCATCTGGACTGTGCACACTCAACTTAGTCAGCAATTCCTGAGCCTTTGGATCAGTGACATAAGAATTCAGTACTTTTTGCATCCAAACTGGTTGTACTTCTGAGATAGCTTGTAGAGCTAATAGATGATTCACCCTAGAAAGACCATCTGCAGCCAAGTTGTCCTTGCCTTTCCTATACACCACTCGAAATTGCAGGTCCATCAGACGAGTCATTGCTTTTCTCTGCATATCAGAGTTGAGGCTTTGTTCACAAAGATAGGATAGACTCTTGTGATCTGTTGTAATGACAAATTCTTGTCTTTGCAAGTATGGCCTCCATCTTTCAACAGCCATAATCAGAGCTAAGAACTCTTTTTCATATATGGACAACTTCTTGTGAGCTGGTCCCAGAGCCTTGCTTAAGAAAGCTACTGGTTGCCCCTTTTGCATCAACACTGCCCCCACTCCACTATCCGAAGCATCTGTTTCCACTGTGAATGGAATAGTAAAGTTTGGTAAAGCCAATACAGGAGTGGATGACATAGCTTGCTTGAGGTAGTGAAAGGCATTTTCTGCTTCTGTTGACCACTCAAACTGTTTCTTTTTAAGAAGTTGTGTCAGAGGTTTAGCTATCACCCCATAATTCCTGACAAACTTCCTGTAGTAACCAGTAAGGCCCAAAAAGCCCCTCAACTCAGTAACTGTGGTGGGTGTAGGCCATTGTAACATAGCTGCTGTATTACTGGGATCTGTCTGAACTCCTTTATCAGAAATGATATGCCCCAGGTAATCAAGCTGCTGCTGGGCAAATGAACATTTACTTCTCTTCATGTAAAGTTGATGCTCTCTTAGCTTGGCCAACACTAATTTGAGATGAGTAGTATGATCTTCTAGTGTGGGACTATATATAAGAATGTCATCCAAAAACACTAGCACAAATTTCCTTAGAAATGGGCTCAAGACATCATTCATGAGACATTGAAAAGTGGCAGGTGCATTAGTGAGACCAAAAGGCATAACTCTAAACTGAAAATGACCATGATGGGTCTTGAAAGCAGTTTTATACTCATCCTCTTGTCTCATTCTTACTTGATGGTAACCAGCCCTCATATCCAGCTTAGAGAAATATTGTGTGCCTGCCAACTCATCTAATATCTCATCTATTAATGGCATTGGAAATCTGTTTTTAATTGTTATGTCATTCAGCTTTCTGTAATCTACACAAAAGCGCCAAGTACCATCTTTTTTTGCACTAAAAGGACAGGTGAAGCATAGGGACTAGTGCTGTGTGTGATCAAACCTGCAGCTAAAAGTTCCTTAACCTGTCTCTCTATCTCATCTTTGTGTAGAGGAGAGTACCTATAAGGTCTGGAATTGATGGGAACTGCATTGGGTAGGATAGGTATAGAGTGGTCATACTTTCTCTCTGGAGGTAGACCTTCAGGTGCTTGGAATACATCCTGGAATTCATCCAACACTTGTTGTATGGCTGGTGGCATTGGGGGTGATGTATCTTCAGGTGGATTCATATCCACAACAGACATTGCCCATATATCATTCCCTGTCCACCATTTGACCATTCTCTCCACAGGAAGGTTCTCAAGTGTTACATTGGTCTGTTGCACCCCTTGGAGCAAAATAGTCTGACCCTTGGGAGAAAACTGCATAGATTTGTGCTCCCAATTATGAGTTATAGGGCTGTGTAATTTGAGCCAATCATAACCCAAAATAGCATCATAAGCTGGAAGGTCCAGAACTCTCATGTCTGTAGTGAAAGAGTGTCCCTGGATCCACCACTCCATATTTGGAACATATGTATCAGTGAGCAGAATTTCCCCATGGGCCACTTTAACTTGCTTTAGTGTTGTTTGAACAGGATTTATCCCCACTTTCCTGAGAAAAGAGGCACTGACAAAACAGTGTGAACTGCCACTGTCCAGTAACATCAGCATGATCTTGTTCTTGACTAGAGATCTCAGCCTCATAGCTTCCCCATGTTCTGTGCCAGCTAAAGCATTTATGGACAGAGATCCAAATTCAGCATTCAAAGCATCTTCAATCTCCAGTTGCTGTAATACCTCATCTGTGAGGTGAATGTCTAAATCATTGAGAACAAGTGCATTTGCCTGAGCTTTGGGTCTCTTAGAGCATTTAGCAGCATGAGTAGGATCATATGGTTCTCTACAATAATAGTAAAGATTATTAGATCTGAATAAATCCCTGAGCTGTCGTTCCTTGGACATGATGCCCATTGAAGTCTGAGATTTTTGCTCATTTTTGACTGCTTAGCAGTACCAAAGTTCTTGTGTAATTTGGACTTGGACTTTTCTTGTATAGTTTCCTGAATCTGTGCTAATCTCACAGCTCTTTCCATTGTAGCAGGAACTTGCCCCTGTACTTGGACCTGATCTCAGGCCTCAGCCCTTCGATGAACTGGCTGATGAAATAAGCATCACCCATACCCAAATCATGCATAGTAATCTGGTATTGCAATGCTTCAAATTCAGCTGCATACTCTGTCAAAGATCCATTCTGCTGGAGGTCCAACAACTCATCAATGGCATGCTAATAGTCATAAGCTCCAAATTTTTCTTGAACAGCTCTCATGAAGTCCCTCCAAGAGCCTAAGCCAACTTTGAGTTTATACACTTGTAGCCAACTCTCAGCATTTCCCTCCATGTGTAGGGAGGCAGCAGTGGTCCACATAGCCTCTGGTATGTTCAGTAATTTGAAGTAATCCTCACATTTGTTCTTCCAAATATTTGGATTTTTGCCATTGAACCTTGGGAAGTTCTTCTTGGGTAAGAATCCCCTGTGACCTCCCTTCTCTCCACCCCCAGGGTTATATGGATGAGTGGACCTCTGTGTCTTCCCATGTACATCAACACTTGGATTGGACTTGGCAAATGGATTTTCTGTTGCTGTATCAGATTCAGTGGAACTGGATGGTTGATCATCTGCAGCATTCAGGAAATCCATGCGCAGTTGAGCCACTGCTTTTCCTGTATTCTCAAGCTGTTTGGCCATCATCTGTTGATCCTTCAGCATTTGTTCCACCACTTTGGCTGACATGTCAGATTTGACATCGCCCCTCTGCTGATTTCTATCAATTTCTTCCACTTTGGCAAACAACAGATCTAGATTGTCAGTGATAGAATTCCACCTATCCTCATCTAATTTGGCCTGCTCATCCATCTTTGTCAACAAAATCTGGGTCTGCACCGAGGGCTTAGGGGGAGCATCGCCCCTCTGCTGATTTCTATCAATTTCTTCCACTTTGGCAAACAACAGATCTAGATTGTCAGTGATAGAATTCCACCTATCCTCATCTAATTTGGCCTGCTCATCCATCTTTGTCAACAAAATCTGGGTCTGCACCGAGGGCTTAGGGGGAGCCGTGATGCCACACCTCACGCCAAGCGAACGGAATTTGATTTTTGGGGTTACCTCAACTCTTGTCAAGGCTCAATTCCCGTCGCTCCAAGTCGAAGGAACTGCGCGGCAAACCACCAATCCCACGAACAACCAACACAACTTGCTGCTGTGCCCTTGAAGATCCGATCTGTCAACAACACCTTCAGAACTCCGTGGCAGACTCCAATTTGGTAGTCCCGAAGAGGCAGCTCAGGATCACATCCCTCGCCAGTTCGCTCGCCGTGACTCCACCGCCGCCTGAGACTGACGACGACCAAGGGATTTTACACACAGACGAGCCGTGCAACCCAAGTCGATTTCAGTCTCCCGCCTACGCCACCGCGCTCAGATTCGCTTCAGCTTCTGGAATTTTACACCCAAACAATGTTGGGCAACCCTGGCTTCCACGAGATCTGTCGCTAATGAGTCAAAAGTGCTCAGAGATTGGAGAACGACGAAATCGGTGACTCTGTGAAAATCCGCCCGCAAATTCGATCGTGGTAGAGTAGGAATTACAGGAAATCAAGACCAATGGCCGGTTCTACGCGGCACACAAGTCGATTCCACCAACCCATCCTGTTTTCGATCAGAACCGACGGAGTAAGCGGAAATTCAACGAAAGCGTGCCGAGGATAGCCGAATCTGATGCCAACTGTTACAACCCTTGGCCGCAGCAGGTCGTTGGCGGCGTGAGCAGATCACAGCAAGCACAGAACGGAGGGAGTAGGCCGGGCGAAGAACCCTGACGCCCAGATTCGATTTCAGTTTCTGAAAAAACAACAAGCTGTTTTGTCTCCATACACGCGCTGGGCTATAACCCCGAGCACGGACGCTGACCTCGTGGGCCCACAAGACAACTCAAACACGCCGTGCTACTAAACTCATACGTTGATTACACATTCTCAGTTTACGCCTCCGAACCACCAGCATGCGTTACAGGGTTCTTCGGCCCGCGGCTCTCCCTGATACCTTCGTCTGCTCGTTGGGTTCTCCGATGTTGCTCCTAGCGGCCTGGTGTGAACTATGATGAGACCTTTAGTCTCGTGGTGAAGCCGACTACAGTACGCACAATTCTCTTGATTGCTCTCTCTCGCTCTTGGCTTGTGCATTAGCTGGATGTGAAGAATGCATTTCTCCATGGCACCTTGACTGAGACTGTCTACTGCACCCAACTGGTAGGATTTGTGGATTCCAGTCGTCCGGATCTAGTCTGTCGGCTCAACGAAGTCTCTATGGTTTGAAGCAGGTTCCTCGGGCTTAGTACTCTCAGTATGCCACTTTCTGGCATCATTGGGGTTCATCGAGGTCCTTGGGCTTGGTACTCTCGGTTTGCCACGTTCTAGCTGGCATCATTGGGGTTCATCGAGGTCCTTGGGCTTGGTACTCTATGGTTTGCTAAGTCAAACTCTTCTCTGTTCATCTATCATCATGCGGATGGGACTGCCTACCTGGTACTCTAAGTTGATGAGATTGTTTTGACAGCTTCCACTCCGCAGTTGTTTCAGCACATTATCTCCTCTTTGCAGGAGTTCACTATGAAGGATCTTGGCAAGCTTCTCCATTTCTTGGGTATTACTGGAGTTGGCTAGGATGACAGATTGCAAGCCTTGCTCCACTCCTGTTGATAATTAGGCGAAGCTATCTGCAGATATGGGTGCTCCTTGTAGTATCTCACCTTCACCAGACCGGACTGGCGTATGCTATTCAGCAGGTCTGTCTTCATATGCATGATCTCCGAGAGCCACATCTTGTTGCGTAGAAGCACCTCCTTCATTACGTTCATGGCACGGTTGACTATGGTCTGGTTCACCTCTCCTCTCCTGCGAAGTTGGTTGTCTACACAGATGCTGACTGGGTTGGTTGTCCGAACACTCGTCGCTCCACCTCCGGCTATGCTGTCTTCCTGGGCGACAACTTTGTCTCCTGGTCGTCCAAGCTGTCGTCCAAGCGACAACTGGTTGTCTCTTGCTACAGTGCTGAGGCGGAGTACCGTGTTGTTGCTAACGGTGCCGCAAAGGTGTCTTGGCTTCGATAGCTCTTGGCTGAGCTTCATAAGCCGCTTGCCAAGACCACGCTCGTCTACTGTGACAACGTCAGCATCAGCGGACGAAGCATGTCGAGATTGACTTGCACTTTGTTCGTAACCGCTATTAGCGATGTTCGGGTTCTCCATGTCCTGACCAACTCCCAGTTTGCTGACATCTTCACCAAGGGTTTACCCTTCTCCACATTTTTCGAGTTCCGCTCCAGCCTTAACATTGTCCAGTGGCTAGTTGTGCCTGCGGGGTGGGGGAGGGGGTTGTGTGTGTTACGCTGATTTCTTTGTTGTCCCGTCTTGAACTCCGCTGCGGCGGTAGTTCAAACTGCGCGGGGGGGGGGGGGGGGGGGGTTAGTGTATATGAGTATGGCCCATATGGTTTGTGTATATGAGGCCCATGTACAACTACTATTTCCCACCCTTCTAGGGTTGGAGGAATACACTGGAATTATTCCATTCTACACACCGCCATGGCCAGATATATACCTATTGAAGTGATCACAAATTGGACCAGAATTCGGCATCCCTCTTTACTCAATAGTCCTGCCTTCCACCTTGACAGCCGATCCGCAATAGGATCAATAATGGGTTTCACCTTTGCCTTTGTTTTACCTTTCACAAAGAGAGGTATTCCCTTACACGAAGAGAGGTATTCCAAGATATTTACATGTTCAATAGCTGACATGGGAGATGGCTATATATGTTAGCAATTTTGGACTCCATGCATAGCCTCTCCAAATAATTGCAGCTGCGAGTGCAATTGGGTGGTCTAGTTTCAATTGGTTCGCATCTAGTTGCAACAGACGGGCTAGATCTGTTGCAATTAGTTTAGTCGAGTTGCAATTAGTATAGTGTCATGGTTGCAATTGATCTAGTCTCACTGTTGCAAATGGTTTACACGTAGTGAGCGCCTAGTTGCAACTAGTTGGGTTTGATTGCAATTGGTCTGCATCCAATTGCATCTGGTCAGTCTAGTTGCAATTAGTGCAGTCGCACATTCCTAACAGCGGGAGTCTATACATTTGTTGTGCAAAATGCTTTTCCATCGAGTTGCAATTGTATGGTGTTCCAGTTGCAATTGCTTTGCTCTAGTCAACTTGTTGCAATTGGTTGAAATTGCGGGGGTCTGTGCATTTGCTGTACAGATTGCACCGTGTTGCATTTTAGCCTATATATATAGTCTAGATACGTAGAATGAACTTTGTATCTAGAAAACCCAAAACAAACGAATGTAAAATGGAAGTAGTAGTAATTTTCTTTGGCTTTCAGACATTTTGCTAAGTTTTGTTGTCATTCATCCAGTTGTTGTAGTTCTCCCTGAAGTAAGCATTTGATGTAAAGTAAGGTATCTCTAAGTTGCAAAATGTAACAGCATGAAGAGATTTTCTCATGACAAACTTAAGCTGTTTTCACATAGATAGTGTAAGTATTTCTATATATTATTTATGGAGTGGTCAACAATAATACAAGTTCTCACCCATTACAAATCTTCTTACAATTAAATAAATTTTCTGTTTCATGCTGTTTGTGGTTTCTTGTTTTTATGTAAGGCATAAAAATCAACTCAAGTTAGTGGTTCCATCATCATAAATTAGCCAATAGGATTTTTATATGTAGAGGAGAGATTCCTTGACCAACTTTGTAAGGCATAAAAATCAACTCGAAATTAGTGGTTCGTTCTTCGATTGCACACAAGAAATGATCTTCGTGATCAGGCTGATCTTGCATCAACAAGGTCGGTAACCATAGGGAAAGGTGGAGTTCTGAATCAAAGAGGACAACACGTATTTGTGCGTGCGTGTTCTGGGGTAGCTAAAGCTAGATGTAAAAAAACTCAAGTTTATAAGGCGGCGGCTACTAAGTATAAGAGGAGGGGCGTCCTAGGGTTGGGGGGGGCGACCTAGGGTGGGGCGGCCACAACTTGGGCTTAAGGCCCAACAAACTGGTGATGCAGCACCTTGGCAGATTCTGCACGTCAACTTGTTTTGACAGTTCCCGTTGACTCAGAACGAATTTGGGCCGAGACCAGTGCCATTGTATTGCTCTATGAAATTCTGGTTCCACCCATATAAAGAAGGTCCAAAACCGACTTTGTATGCGACCGAGGCGTCGTTTTTATTGCACGCTACTCTTGGACTCTAAACTGGGCTTGAACTTGAATTGCTTTGGGCCTCCACCTTGGGGACTCGAACAGGATTGACTTCGTGCCTCCTCTTCGACTTCGACACCCTGGCTGGACTTCTACTCCATTCCATGCACCAATCATGGTCGTATGCATGTGTGTCATGTCCTCAACACTACTATGCCTGGAATGGCACTTAGACTTTAATGCATGTGCTTTTGATGATTAACGAGTTTGTACATCTTTGCTAAATACGGTCATATGGAGCATTGTTTGATGTTTGAACTAGTGTTTAATACACAATGACTACTTGGGGATTGATCAGCTAAATAAAACAATTGGAACTCTGCTGGAGTGTGCTGTGCAAATCTTTTGTGCAAACCATGTCATGTTCAAACGACATTTGAAAATCAATCCTGGAATGGCATGTGCCGCCGGACAGCATTATATTGTCAAGGAATTGATGTATATCCGAAGATGCATGTCTGATTGCTAGGATTTAGGAAGCAAATTCCGCAACGTTCTTCAATAATTAGTGTGATACTTGAAGCATCTTTTAGTGGTAAGGATAAGTGGATTTTTTTTTCTTTTGTAATATTTGTTGATATTTGGTGGATCCTCAAGCCCTTAACATCTCTCCCGGACATGGCTTTTTATTTTATGCAAGAAATCACCTTTTTTCTTGCAAACAGTTCACTAAGTTGTCCAGCTCTTGTCGAATTCTTTTGAAGTATCATCCAAGTATTTGTGCTTAATTATTTCATTAATGCAGGCTACAAAGTTCGCTATGGCTTCAATTCAAATCTCATCATATTGCTGCTGGAGCTACATTCCTTGCTGCAAAGTTCCTCCGTTGTGACATTACGCTCCATCCAAAGTTCTGGCATGAGTTCATGACAACTCCATACATTGTTCAAGGTAACTGCGTGTTCAGTAGCAATGTGAATTCTGTTTTATTAGATCTCACAGCACCATCTGTTTGCACTCGCAGATGTTGTCCAGCAATTGAAGGAGCTACTTTAGGATATGATATTCAAACGTTTGCCCTGTACCAAGAGATCCATTTACTTGGTTTATAGTGACCACTGCCATACATATTTGCACATTGGTATATGTTCACTTTCTTCAAATACTTTTATGTGTTGGTATTTTGTGATTATACCCATTCTTTTTCATGTAGGTTTTGCTGCCAGTGTTGCTGTGTACAAAAAGGGGAAGATATTCAATGTTTTCCTTGATATTTTGTGGAAAGTAAAAGATTTATATTAGAATATAGTCATGGAACTTTTAGTTGGTTTCCTTATAAACTGCTTGTTGCCTTGTTTTTATGCAATCTGCCTGCTTATAGTTGCATGTATTTTCTATTGGTTCTTAAGAACCTGTAATCTTTTTCATCGCAATACTCATAAATAACATTATAAAAAAATGCTGTTCGGACAAGATATTTTTTTGTAATACACAGGATTAATGTGAAGTTAATCAGAATACAAGGGAAGTCATGCACGAAACTGTACATAGATATTTCACCAATAAAATTGATTGGAATTATGCATGATGAAATTATTTTTTCATATGAATTCACAGATGGACAATTGTTCTAGTCGGAAAATTTTTCGCAGAGCAATAGCGTGAAACTTATATGAAAATAGAAAAAAAAAGTAGAGATCACATACTCTGCTGTCCATGCCTGGGAACAAAATCAGTCCGTTAATATTTGCTCGAATCGCTTGTGTGCCACACGGATGATTGCACTGGGTACTGAATACCCGTGTGCAACCTGCGCTGTCCCCGCCATGGTTTTTTATGCAACCGAAACCGCAATTTATTCTGTGGTTACCGTTTAAACCGCCACAGGACGGTTGTGGTTGTGGTTTTGTGCGGTTTGAACCGCTAGGGTTTTGAAAATTCCAAATTTAAAAAAATCCCCCAAAATCTTAATAAATCCTTCAGAGTTGCGATGATGCTAAGGGTGTCAAATTTGTTCAAAAATTCTTTCATTTAGCGTATTTGATGATAATTACAAGTTAAATTAGAAAAGAAAAGCAAAAAATGGTCGTCCCATTAAGGCCCACGTCAGGCTAATTGATGTGGTGGTCAAAATATCTGCCCCAAAGCCTCCCTGCGACCGCAATCCGCCTCCCTTCGTCGCAGACCGCGCCTTGCCGCCGCTGAACCGCCCGCTAGCAGCGGTTAGCCGCGCGGTTCCGGCGGCTTACCGTGCGCACGCTAGATCTACCACTCACGGGCAGTTAGACGTGCGGTAGCAGCGGTAAGCCGCATTGTTGCGAATGATTCGGTGTTGATACGAAGGTATGCCCATTTTAGGTACTTTTGGATGTTGATGCGAATGATTCGATGCAGGATTTAGGTTTGTGTGTAGGAATGATTATGGTAGAATTGATATTGGTGATTATATGACTTAGGTAGGTTTGATTTAGGTGATTATATGACCTAGGTAGGTACTTTGACTTAGGTGATTATATGACTAGTGTATAGAATATAGATGAGTTAGGTGTATTATGGGACATTGTATTTTAGGGAGGTTTTATTCATGTAGATTTAATTTATGGGATTGATATGTTTTTGTTGTCAATTTTTTAGGTAGAGTGGTAGACAATGTCAGGCAGACCGCAAGATGTTGTATGGGAACATGGTGACAATCTTTATCCCGGATTGTGATGCAGGTATTGTAATCAGGTGAAAGGAGGAGGTGGTGCAACTAAATTCAAACATCATTTGGCTGGGATGGGGTCGTCGGTTGTCCATTGCAGGAGTGTGTCACCAGATGTGCAGCAGTATTTTCAGCGTGACTTGGAGAGGGAAAAGAAGGTAATTGCTGACCGGACGCGAGAGAGGTTGAGACGGGAGGAGGCTGCAGTAGTGGGAAACAATCCCACTGGTGAATACGATGAGGAAGACCACAATTCCTGACATAAACGCGCAAGCACCGACGACATGGGTGTGCGAATGGAAGGACCCCAATTTTTATAACATGTTAGTTAGTGAATGAAAGACAACATCGGCGTGGACGTGCCTAACTTGGCAACAGTACAAGGCTGAGCTGCTTAAGTTGAGAGGTTTGAATGTCATGTCCATCGCTGAGTACCAGTCGACATCCCAAATGGGGGTCTTTCCTTTCTTATGTTGAACTTTTATTGAGTTGTATCGAATTATTTGTATTTGAACTATGAAGTCACTTATGGACCTATGGACTATGGTATTTGTATGCACGCTTAATATTATTGTGTTTGGTGTGGTATTTTTATGCATAACTATAAATTATTATTTTGGTGTGGTATTTTACACTACTATGTGCCAACCTCATGTCAAAATTTTCATTTATTTCATATCAGACAATTTTCTGTCATCGATTTTATTTCAAACCAGAGCGGTTTAAATTGAAATCGTTGTGGCAAAATTATAAACCACCCACTAAGCCGCTGCAAACCATTTGTATAGGCCATTTTGATTTGAAATTTGAATTCGAGCGGTTTTTAGCGGTTTGCATTTATACCGCTGCGGTAAGCCGCTACCGTCGACGGCGATTTCCTCCAACCGGTCACATAAAAAAGCCTGGTCCCAGCCCGCTGCACGCAAGTGTGGTTTCTTTTCCCAATCCATGACCAAGCTACACCCCGTTACCCACGTCAAAATTGGTGGGTCCACGACCTTAGACCATCTCCAGCAGTGATGCATATGCAAGTAGGCCAGCTGAACAAAGAGAAGAAGCGTGTGTTGTGTGATAGCTCGTGGCCAGAGAAGGAGAAGGAGGACGGCCCGAGCTTCGCGTCGGAATCCTCGAGGAAGGGGCCGACACTTGGCCTGGGAAGGGGCCCTGGATGTCGTCGCCGCTCGCCGTCGTCCTCCGCCGGGAAGGGAGGCTGGGACGCGGGCGGAGTGGCTGGATCTGTGCTGCTGCCCTGCTCTCTGTCTCTGCCCGTCGGTGTTCTGCTCTCCGCCGCCACCGCCAGTCCTCGGAGGGCCAAGGAGGCAGGCTGTGCCACCTCGCCATGCATCTACGCCGACGAATCGAGACTGTCGCTTCTCCGCCTCCAAAAGCAGAGGAGGCACCAGATCTGGCTGTGCGCGCCGTCATCCTCTAGGGAGTCCTGCCACCGCGAGGTGGAGGAGGTCGTCGATGCGGGCGGCCGCTGCGTTCCCTCGCCGTAGGAGGGTGAGGCAGGAGGAGGCAAAGGCTGCGGAGGCGGAGAGCGGAGGAGGTGGAGACGGTGGGGCCGCGAGTAGTTGGGATGGGTAAGCCCCTAGAGCCCTCGGGAATGCAGCACCGCCACGGCTTGATTTAAAATGCAGTGCAAAATGCAATACCTGTTGCGGCTCTTGCTGGAGCCGCTACAACGTGCTTTCGGTCTGCATTTTGCAGATGCAGATGCTTATCCAGCATAACATATGCTGGAGATGGTCTTACTAGCTTAAGTGTTTTTTCCCCATCATCTCCAGATCCGGAACCTGGCGTGCCTCCCTCTTTTCCGACGTCGCATCTCGTCTGCGGCGATCTTGGGAATCAAGTGCTATTATGAAGGCACCGCGATGCAGATGGGTGCCTCTAGGGAAGGAAATGGCACGGATACGGATAGCATTCGAATACTTTTAGTCGAATATCCACATTTTTGCCGGATACGAATTCAGATTCGAATATAATCGAATGCGAATGCAAAACGAATAATTCGAATTCACATGTGGATATCTACTCGATGTGTAGATAGAATGTTTTTATTTGTTTAGTAATCATTTTAGAAGAACAAAATCATTAAAGAGATAGAAATTAAAGTACGAACATGTAAACAAAGATAGTTGGTCAAAAAGAACATATTTATCTATAGTTATTTTAATATATATAATAAATTAAATTATAAATAGATAGTTATTTTAATAAATATATATAAACATAATAAAGTAAATTATAAATATACAATATTACAAATAAATATATTTTTATTTAGAAGAAATAAATAAAATTAAAATGCATAAAATAATTTACATCAATGATAAAATAAAATATTTAAAATAATTTATTTCAACAAATACATCAAAATAATATATTTATTTCAAAACTATATTATATTAAAATATATTAAACTTTATTTTTAATATTAAAATTAATATTATTAGACATTAATCATAGAGGTAATTAGTTTGTTCTTCGCGGATACGAATAATTGTCGAATAGGCATAATTATTTCAATTACGGATATGGATTCGAATAGATAAAAATAGTGAAAACGAACTCAAATACATCCATTTCAGTATCCATATTAGCAATCGGATGCAGATTCGAATAACCACATTTACTTTCCAGCGGATATGAATTCGGATATTTCAGTTAACCACGTACCACTTTCCATCCCTAGGTGCCTCTCCTCGAGTTCTTGTCAAACTCTGCTTTATCCTGATGCTGTGACTGGTGAGTTCGTTTCTCTATTGGGCTTGAATGGTAATCCTGGACCCGTATACACCGGCGGATGTTGCGCACGGTGGCCGCATCATCCGTCATGCCCAGTGGCGGAGCCATGATCAAAATTTACCTATGGCGACGTTATTACTGCTACTAATATAGATATAATCATCAAATATGCATTGATATGCTAGAGATCATCATGTGAATCATAATGGTATGAAAAGTTCAAATATTGGTAAGTGGATAGTTGGTGAACATACTATAAAAGCACTAAGTACGATGAGATGTTTGAGTAAGATTCATTCTTTGATGTTTTAAGAATTCATGATGCCACCATTCTCTCTAAAAGGGCTTCATGGCTATATACATCAAGTTCTTTAGAGCATCTTCGTGAGTCTTTTAAAATTTTACTCTCTAAATCATCTTTTAGGGTGTCATTTGCATAAAAATAATTTTTTATATCTTTTCACTTTCCAACAACTTTTCTATTTCTTATCCACACTTAGCCATTCTCGTCTTCTATATTTGACTAGCGAGAAATCCATAATAGAAGATGACTATATTTGGATGACCATTTAGTAAGCTTTTGGAAGGCATTTTTCACCAAAATCTCTATTTCTACCATTTAGAAAGAATATAGAGAGTCTCTTGGAGATGCTCTTAAATATCTTAGTCAAGGCGAGGCGGCTCTGTATCTGTGTCAAATTGGCCAAGGCGGCAACCGGCGAGGTGAAACAATGAGACGACGCCTGACGACCCGACGAACTAGGTGTGAACCGATAGAGAGAAGATCAGAATTCAGAAGACCGAGAAGATCAGAAGGTCCAACATGCTTTGATATGACCGACACCATGACACAATCGTTAAAGCCTAAGATTCTACTATTCCAGTTCAGTCTTTCCTTGCAATAATGGCGCAGCCACGCAGCAGAGCATGGACTGCAGCAAGGGGTTTGCCGGCGGCCGCCATGGCTCACCATATTGCTGTTGGAAATATGCCCTAGAGCCAACTGGATTTGATTCACTAGTGGGCTCAGATGGATTTGATCCATTATGGTGTAAAAGTCCTAATGGGCCACAAATGTTGTAAAGCCCATTAGTATTGGAAGGGGTACACCATCTATTAGTCCCGTATTGCTAATGGACGATGGTGTGGGGGGTTTTCCTCCCAATAAATATGGACCACACCCCTCCTGAAAAGACACAACTTTCTCAAGTAGCGGCCCGCGCCGCCAACGTTCTCTCCTCGTCGCACTCGCGGACCTAGCGATCCGGCGTGCGTCGCTTCCTTCTCCGTACGTGTGGATACCTTGGAGGTGCCGCATCCGGAGCACTTGGATCGGACGAGCCGCACGTGCAAGTCAAGAAGGACGTGAGCAACCGCACCGCGTGCTACCCTCGACGCGTTCGTCTACATCGAGACGGTTCCGCCGCATCCGCGCGTCTAGTGGTAATCCCGTGATCTTTGACGAGCAGCTAGCCTCGTTTTGCGGGGAAAATTTTGTTTTGCGCTAGCGTAGCCACCCCGTTTCCCTTCAGTGGTATCAGAGCCGTAGCTGCTAAGTTTTAGATTCGGGATGTGTGCATATGGAGATATGCAGATGTAGATCAAAGTTTTGATCGGCTTCGTGTTCTTGACGTGATGGTCGTGTAACGAATTACTCCTACCGGTCGGAATTCCGCCATCGGAGTTAAGTGATACACGTAAATCCAGTCACAATGAGAAGGAGATCAATTGGATTGGTCGAATCGAAGCTAGGTCAAGTTTCAGGCGCATGGGATGCGTGGCGGCGGCAGATTGGATCTGCTACCGGCCCGGGAAAACCAGAAAACATGTTGTTCGGTAAAACAGCCATAACTTTTCATGGTTAACTCGGATGAAGAAGTTTTCTATATGAAAATTGATCTACAGAAAATTTTACACATGTGATAAACCAGCTCTGCTGGTCTAAGCGAAATTAGTTTTGCCAAATTCGGCTTGCAAGATGGGTTTTCGGGCGTTTTAAGTTTGGACGTCGGAATTGCGATAATCTGTTTTGCAGGTTTTGTAATCGGTATGGCCTATATGTGTATGTGATGCATGTGTGTAATTTTTTCGTGACCTGCGTGTCACGCGTACGGCAATACGGCTGGAGCCACATGTATTGTCAAAATTAATGTAATGGTCTGCGTACCAATTTGTGATGATATAATACGCGATTGTGTAACTTTCATTACTGGTACGCGTTAGATAGTTCTTGGAGGACTCATCACATGGAGGATGGTACACACAGATCATGGAGATGGAGATCAACATGATGTACAGGTCAATGGAGATGGAGATCACCATGTGACAATAGGCCATACCGTGTTACAACTGTGTAAATGTCGTTCTTACCGTTCTACTTTTACATGCGACAATGTTATTTTCTTGCGTGTGATGTGACGAGTAGAACGATCCCTTTGGAATTTTAAGTTAACATGCCCTCCCAACACTTGCCACCGTCCCACGTCTTGTACAATTAGTGGTGGGTCTATGAAATTAGGGTGCCACTAGTTTTCCTTGACTAGACGGGTTTGTATCGGATACTTACACGCATAAGTGTTGGTTTACTTATCAAAGTCATCTTAACGGTTAAGGATTTTGGGGCATAAAGGTTGGGAGCCTAGACATAGAGATGTCACCCAACAACAGAAGTCATATGTGATATGATTAGCAAAGAGTTGCTTACCGATCTACCTTGTTTACTAGCGGTGACGCAAAAGCTCACTAGTAGACTTGTTAGTTGTGGATTCTGAATCACTAAGTATCAATGTGGGGATATTGATTTTAGTGGGAGTAAATTCTTTTATTTTACTCTGTCATGGATATATTGTCTTAGTGTTTTGCATTTATTATTCTGTTGTAGATTAAAGGCACCTAGCAACACCACATCGTTTACCTTGCATTCGGTCCTTGAGAAGGACAAGTTGACTGGAGCAAACTTTACGAATTTGATTCATAATCTGAGAATTGTTCTTAGAGCTGAGAAAAGGGAAGGAGTTCTAGGCACCCCCTTACCAATAGATGATAACGTTAAGAAAAGCACGGGCAGTAGTCATGTGATGGCGATCCAAAACAAGCCGATCTTTAAAAGGAAGGGCAATTCTTGGAAGAAGAAAGGTAAGGCCAGGGATAAGATCCCAATGCCAAACCAGGCGCCCAAGGCTAGTCCGGTACTGCCAAGGCCGAATGTTTTCATTGTAAGAAAATCGGTCACTGGAAAAGAAATTGTAAGTTGTACTTAGCTTCTATGAAAAGCAAGGGAAGTAAGGGTACTTCCACTTTAGGTACACTTAATGTTTATGTTACAGATATTTTCGTCGCTGATTCTTATACTAATTCTTGGGTATTTGATACCGGATCGGTTGCTCATATTTGCAATTCGATGCAAGGAATGATAAGAAGTAGAAGTGTGGAACGAGGAGAAGTTGATTTCCGCGTGGGCAATAATGCAAGAGTTGCTGCGTTGATCGTCGGGACGATGCAACTCCACCTCCCGTCAGGATTTATTATGGAGTTGAATAATTGTTATTTTGTTCCTAGTTTGAGTCGAAACAATTTATCCCCTTCATGTTTGATGAAGGATGGTTATTCATTTGCGAGTGAAAACAATGGTTGTGTGATCTCTAAGGATAATATGTTTGTGGCTTGTGCATCCATTGTGAATGGCTTATTTGTTTTAAATCTTGATGATTCACCTATCGCTAACATAAGTGCTAAAAGGTCTCGACCTAATGATTTAAGTCCTACCTACATATGGCATTGTCGTTTGGGTCACATCAGTGAAAAGCGCATGAAGAAGCTCCATAATGATGGACTTTTAACTTCGTTTGATTTTGAATCCTACGAGACATGTGAAGCTTGTTTGCTAGGCAAGATGACCAAGATGCCTTTCTCGGGTTTTCCGAGAGAGCCTCGAACTTACCGGAACTCATACATACGGATGTGTGCGGACCAATGAGTACGACAACCTAGAGGTGGATACCAATACTTCATAACGTTCACTAATGATTTAAGTAGATATGGTTATGTCTATTTAATGAAGCACAAGTCTGAAACTTTTGAAAAGTTCAAAGAATTTCAGAGTGAAGTAGAAAATCAACGTGGCAAGAAAATCAAGATCTTGCGTTCTGATCGTTGAGGTGAGTATTTGAGCCATGAGTTTAGCGGTCATCTAAAGAGTTGTGGAATTGTTCCACAACTTACGCCACCTGGAACACCTCAAAGAAACGGTGTATCCGAGCGACGTAATCGAACCTTGTTGGACATGGTCCGATCAATGATGAGCCAGTCGGACCTACCATTGTCATTTCGGGGTTATGCTCTAGAAACCGCAACTTTCACTTTAAATAGGGTACCTTCTAAGTCCGTAGTTAAGACACCATATGAGATGTGGACCGGTCGACTCCCGCTTTGTCTTTTCTGAAAATTTGGGGTTGTGAGGTTTATGTGAAGAAACTTCAATCAGATAAATTAACACCTAAATCGGACAAGTGCATATTCGTGGGATATCCAAAGGAAACTTTGGGATATTATTTCTACAACCGGTTAGAAGGCAAAGTGTTTGTCGCTCGGAACGGCGTTTTCTTAGAGAAAGAGTTTCTTAAAGGAGAAAAATGTAGACAGAAGGTGTATCTTGAAGAAGTTCAAGATGAGCCGGTTGGGCAAGATTTCACAATTGATGCTAATGTAGCTGAACGAGTTGAGATGCCCGTGGCAAGAGAAGCACCACCACAACCACGAAGGTCTGAAAGGGCACGTCGCGCAACTGATAAGCCCAATCTCATGATCGCGGGAGAGCGCGACATATTGTTGTTAGACAATGATGAACCTATGACATATGCGGAAGCAATGATGGACCCAGATTCCGAGAAATGGCAAAGTGCCATGAGATCCGAAATAGATTCCATGGATAACAATCAAGTTTGGAACTTGGTTGACCCGCTAGATGGTGTTAAACCCAGAGTGCAAATGGATCTATAAGAAGAAGAGGGACATGGATGGAAATGTTCACATCCATAAAGCTCGACTTGTTGCAAAAGGTTTTCGACAAGTTCAAGGAGTTGACTACGACGAGACATTCTCACCCGTAGAGATGCTTAAATCTATTCGGATCATTCTAGCTATAGCCGCATATTTCGATTATGAGATATAGCAGATGGATGTCAAAACAGCTTTCCTAAATGGAAATCTGACTGAGGATGTGTATATGACACAACTTGAGGGATTTGTTGATCCAACCAATGCTGGAAAGGTGTGCAAACTTCAAAAAATCCATTTATGGATTGAAGCAAGCATCTCGGAGTTGGAACCTTCGCTTTGATGAGGTGGTAAAAGGGTTTGGCTTCATTCAGAGTGAAGAAGAGCCTTGTGTTTACAAGAAGGCAAGTGGGAGCTCTGTAGTATTTCTAATCTTATATGTGGATGACATATTACTGATTGGAAATGACATTCCTATGCTTGAGGCCGCTAAGACCTCATTAAAAATAGTTTTTCAATGAAGGACTTAGGTGAGGCGGCATACATTTTGGGCATGAAAATCTATAGAGATAGATCAATAAGGCTTATAGGATTAAGCCAAGACACTTACATTGATAAAGTGTTGAAAAGGTTCAACATGGAAGAGGCGAAGAAAGGGTTCTTGCCTATGTCACATGGCATACATCTTAGCAAGACTCAGTGTCCTTCGACAACTGATGAGCGGGAACGCATGAGTAGAATACCGTATGCTTCGGCCATCGGATCTATTATGTATGCAATGATATGTACATGTCCAAATATTTTGTATGCACACAGTGTGACAAGCAGATACCAATCTGATCCAGGTGAGGGTCACTGGACAGCGGTTAAAAATGTTTTTAAGTACTTAAGAAGGACTAAAGGCATGTTCCTAGTCTATGGAGGTGAGGAGGAGCTCGTTGTAACGGGTTACACCGATGCTAGTTTCCAAACTGACCAAGACGATTCAAAGTCGCAATCAAGATACGTATTTACGATAAATGGTGGAGCCGTGAGCCGGAAGAGTTCCAAGCAGAGACAAAGTGGCCGATTCTACAACGAAGCCGAGTACATCACGGCTTCGGAAGCCGCAAAGGAGGGTGTTTGGATAAGGAAGTTCCTTTCGAACTTGGTGTGTTTCCGAGTGTCTCTAGCCCATTGGATCTTTATTGTGACAACAATGGGGCTATTGCGCAAGCAAAGGAGCCAAGGAACCACCAAAAGAATAAACATGTACTGCGGAAATTTCATCTGATACGAGAGATCGTTAGACGAGATGATATCAAGATATGCAAAGTACACACGGATTTGAATGTTGCGGATCCTTTGACAAAACCCCTTCCACAGACCTAAGCATGAGGCGCACATGAGAGCTATGGGTATTAGATATATTCTAGATTAGCTCAAGTGCAAGTGGAAGGATGTTAGAAATATGTCCTATAAGGAATCATAGAGATGATTATATTTCATTATATCCATGTCACTTGGTTCTTTTATTGAATATCCATGAAAGGCGACTTGTATTTGATTGACAATTATGTGAATTGTTTGTGAAACTCTTTTACTTGTATGGTTATTCAAAAGTTGTCCCTAGTATGAGTTAATGACTAGCACATGAATTAGTTGATGACTATGTTTCACAAGTCATGAACATGGAGATGTATAACTAATAATGTGGGCACATGTATGACATGGGGCCGGATCGACCCAATTTGAGACCTTGTTCTCTGTTTACACAACGTATACGCTATGTCCTTAGACTTGAGATTGTCGCATGTACTCAAGATGTGAATTGACCTACTTAGGGGCCATCAACCGCTACTCCGTAACTGGGTAGTCATAAAGATGGATTTCGGGTTTGTCAGGAAGCATGTTGTGAGGCATGGTCAATCAAGATAGAATTTGCCCCTCTACTTGAGAGAGATATCTCTGGGCCCCTCGAGTGATCGGATCAAGAAATGCATGGCCGTGCTGGGTTAAGGGTTAACCCCCTTTTGATGATCCGAGTCACAGTGTCGAGAAAGAGAGGTCAGCTTGGAGCTAGACCAAATATCGCGAGGCAAAGGGAATAGCATGTATGAATTGTTGTGATGGTTTGTCTGATAAGATCTTTACGTATGCATAGGAGTTGGCACGTCTTGCTAGAGGCCGCTATCAACTATTGATCGAGTAGTGTACTCGGGTCAAGTCTATGTGTACGTGAACCTATAGGGTCACACACTTAAGGGGTTGGAAGCCGAATGAGGATGAATATACTTGCATAGTTGACTCTAGTACAAGTGGGAGACTGTTGGAAATATGCCCTAGAGCCAACTGGATTTGATTCACTAGTGGGCTCAGATGGATTTGATCCATTATGGTGTAAAAGTCCTAATGGGCCACAAATGTTGTAAAACCCATTAGTATTGAAAGGGGTACACCATCTATTAGTCCCGTATTGCTAATGGACGATGGTGTGGGGGGTTTTCCTCCCAATAAATATGGACCACACCCCTCCTGAAAAGACACAACTTTCTCAAGTAGCAGCCGCGCTGCCAACGCTCTCTCCTCGTCGCACTCGCGGACCCAGCGCGGTTCGGCGTGCGTCTCTTCCTTCTCCGTACGTGTGGATACCTTGGAGGTGCTGCATCTGGAGCACTTGGATCGGACGAGCCGCACGTGCAAGTCAAGAAGGACGTGAGCAACTGCACTGCCTGCTACCCTCGACGCGTTCGTCTACATCGAGACGGTTCCGCTGCATCTGCGCGTCTAGTGGTAATCCCGTGATCTTTGACAGCAGCAGTTCCTGTTTTGCGGGGAAAATTTTGTTGTGCGCTAGCGTAGCCACCCCGTTTCCCTTCAATTGCTGGCTCCGCCAGGTTTGCCGGTGGCCGCCATGGCTCACCATACTGCTGGCTCCGCCACTGGTCTTGCCCCTGCTCCAACGATTAATGAGGATACTCTCAGATCGCTATCCTGCAATCTGTCCTGCATGATGGAATGCGTGTCATTATGACTTATAATTAGTTTTGTGGATCGATTTATTGATTGCGATAGCATGAGACTGATTTCTCTTATTGTTCGGACATGCAACATATTTTTGTTTAGATATTTAAAGATGTGTGATTGTTGCATACGTATATCTCATCAAATGTGTTTCCTTACAAACTACTTCTATTAAGATTCTTGGGGTGCATTGTGATAGTTTGTTGAGACTGGTATAATAACGGTGATAATTTGCATGATAATATAGATAAATGAAAGAAAAAATATGCTTGTGTTGAAATAATACTGAGATCTAGTACACGCACTGCTGCTGCAGATGCTGGTCCAGTTCAAATTCTCAATAGTATACATGCTCAGAATGGTGCCAGGTGAAGGAGCTGAATTTTTTAAGAGATTACCTCTGCTGTTATAGAAAGAACAAGGAGCTGAGCAAATAGATTGGCCAATAATTTAGCTTTAAACTACAACATGATAATTCATCTGATATGATCCTTTCCAAGATGGATTATTCTTTTCTTTTGACAAAAAATTGAACAACAAGCTTTAGTTGTCCAGCAAATTATGCTAATACTTTATCCTACCTAATATTTGTTCCATACGTCCACGTGTACATCCTCTTCCTAGATGAATTTTGTTTTACTACAATCTTTGTGTATGTAGTAACACTCCAATTTTCATTGCTTCATTGAGTTTATTATTATCTTTGCATTTATAATATTTTTTGTTTTTAAGATGAATATCAAACTTGGGGTTGGAAAAATCAAACAACGTACAATTTGAAACCCTGGTGGTATTGTTTTTAGTAATGGTGGTATCTTTGTTGGGAGTTGTGCCTGCCACATGCTAACCGTCTTAGAGTACTCTTACTGATCGTTCTTACCATCAATCCAAGGCTGTTCAAGCTAGGAAGAAGATTTTAGCAAGTCTTATCTTTAAGGATACTGCTGACAGAGTTTTGGAATTTAATGATTTTACTTGTGTTTCTATATATTTTAGTGCACAACTTCAGCTGCATTTTTTATGTTGTATCAGCTGGTTGATGGTGATAGAAGTCAAGCCTATCGAACTAACGATGATGCAAGACAGCTGAAATCGGGAAGGGCCATGCTTCAAATGGTCTGCAGAGAAAAAGGAAGCAGCCAAGTGTAATAGAAATGAAGAGGTAAATTGTATTTGTTTTGTATATGTTATCATGTACAATCTATATACGCAATTATAAGCATGCTTTTCTTTCATTCATGAGTATATGAATCAATGGCTAGATTCTAGATTCAAATTCAAGATATGGAAGTTCCTTTTGGTTACTTTGTTTAGATTTTCTGGACGCTACCCCTTTTTGTTGTATCTATATTGTAGGTCTTTTAATAGTTGTTTAGTTTATAATTATGCTACACTGTAAATTCAAATTATACAAATTGGCACGCTAAAATAAGGTGTTGGATCAGTAAATAGTGAAATAAGTGTTGTTGGAACAGTTTGTTTTTAAGATCAAACAATGAATTATTTTAGCATGCAACTCCTGGTTACCTACAAAAATGTAAGGCTGGGATAAAAGAAACAACATAATATATGATTCCATTCAATGTCATATGGATTTTATTGGTGTATTTATATCTTGGGCCACGGAATTGTAAAAATGAACAAGGTTCTTATGATCAGCCGCCAAATATAAAAAAGAATCAACATAGCACTTTGTCACGATCATGGGACCAGACAGGGATTGATAGAGGGTTTTGCCGGCGTACACGTGTTGCGGTGGCTCGGCAGTGTCGGCACAGCATGAAGCTCGCCCCTGGGGCGAGGAGGAAGAAGAGCTCCGCAAAGCTGGTGAACTAAATTGATGTTCGATGCTCATTCCTTGGTCCAACTGGATACAAGTATTGCCCGGAATGGGCCCTTACACGGGCTCATCGGCCCAACATCCAAAAACTCACATGCCCAAGTACTTACACACATATGGCCTAGCGCAGGAGGTCGTGACATTCCCTCGCGCTTAAGATATAGCTTGCCCTCAAGCAGCTAGAATAACAAAGCATATTTAGCCATTTTAAAAATGATGTTTGGAAAATACACTACTAAAACTTGTGGTTATAACATCATTTCCCAAGAGTTATTCTAATAAAACTTTTGGTTCGGGATTAATGCACTACTTCGGGGTACAAAGTTGCGAAAACAGTTTCACCCAAAATGCATCAATTCTACTGCATTGGACTCAAAATGATGTTTGGGAGTGATTTGGAGCATTTGCAATCCTTCGACATGTAAAAAGATGCAAAACTTTTATTTCAGGCATGAATGCACTATTTCGGGTTAACGAGATGCGACAATGGTTTCGCACGAAATGCATCCATTCGACACCATTAGACCAAAAATGATGTTTGGTAGTGTTTTGGAGCATTTCAAAATTGTTTGGCATGTAAAAAGATGCAAAACTTGTGGTTCGGGATTAATGCACTACTTCGGGGTACCGAAGTTGTGAAAACAGTTTCACCCCAAATGCATCCATTCTACTGCATTGGACTCAAAATGATGTTCGGGAGTGGTTTGGAGCATTTGCAAACCTTCGGCATATAAAAAGATGCAAAACTTTTTTCGAGCCTGAATGCACTACTTCGTGTTATTGAAGATGCGACAACGGTTTCGCACGAAATGCATCCATTCAACACCATTAGACCCAAAATGATGTTTGGAAGTGTTTTGGAGCATTTCAAAAATGTTGGGTATCTAAAAAGATGCAAAACTTGTGTTTCGGGCTTAGTGGACAACTTCGGCGCGCAGACGTTGCGACAATGGTTTCACCACAAATGCATCCATTCTACTCCACTGGACTAAAAATGATGATTGGGAGTGATTTGGAGCATTTGCAAACCTTTGGCATGTAAAAAAGCTTCACAACTTTTGTTTTGTGCCTGAATGCACTGGTTACCGAAGATGTGATAATGGTTTCACATGAAATGCATCCATTCAACACCATTAGACGAAAAATGATGTTTGGGACTATTTTGGTGCATTTCGAAAACCTTTGGCATGTAAAAAGATGTTAACTCTACTTTTCAGGCTTGAATGCACTACTTCGGGGTACCGAAGTTGCGGAAATGGTTTCACACCAAATGCATCCATTCTACTCCTCTAGACCCAAAATGATGTTTGGTACTGGTTTGGAGCACTTTGCAAACTTTCAACATCTAAAAAGATGCAAAACATGTTTTCCAGGTGCAAAAAAGGTTCCGCACCAAATACACTCATTCGACACCATTAGACCAAAATGATGTTTGGGACTATTTTGGTGCATTTCGGAAACCTTTAGCATGTAACAAGATGCTAAATCTTGGTTTCAGGCTTAATGCACTACTTCGGGGTAACGAAGTGCGAAAATTATTTCACACCAAATGCATGCATTCTACTCCATTACACTCAAAATGATGTTTGGGAGTGGTTTGGAGCATTTGCAGACCTTCGACATGTAAAAAGTTTCAAAACTTTTATTTCGAGCCTGAATGCACTATTTCGGGTTACCGAAGATGCGACAATGGTTTCGCTAGAAATGCATCCATTCGAGACCATTAGACCAAAAATAATGTTTGTTAGTGCTTCGGAGCATTTCAAAAATGTTTGGCAAGTAAAAAGATGCAAAACTTGCGGTTCGGGATTCATGCACAACTTCGGGGTACAGAAGTTGTGAAAGTAGTTTAACCCCAAATGCATCCATTCTACTGCATTAGACTCAAAATGATGTTTTGGAGTGGTTTGGAGCATTTGCAATCCTTCGCCATGTAAAAAGATGCAAAACTTTTATTTCGCGCCTGAATTCACTATTTCAGGTTACCGAAGATGCGGCAATGGTTTCGCACGAAATGCATCCATTCGACACCATTAGATAAAACATGATGTTTGGGAGTGTTTTGGAGCATGTCGGGCTTAATGCTCTACTTCAGGGTACAGAAGTTGCGAAAATGGATTCACCCCAAATGCATCCATTTTACTCCATTGGACAAAGTGATGTTTGGGAGTGGTTTGGAGCATTTGCAAACATTCAGCATGTAAAAAGATGCAGGACTTTTATTTCAGGCCTGAATGCACTATTTCGGGTTACCGAGGATGCAACAATGTCTTCTCACGAAATGCATCCATTCAACAACATTAGACCCAAAATGATGTTTGGGAATGTTTTGGAGCATTTCAAAAATGTTTGGCATCTAAAGAGATGCAAAACCTGTGTTTTGGGCTTAATGCACTACTTCGGTGTACACAAGCGCGCTACCGTCGTCGACGTCACCGACAAGGAGGTCATCGACCTCTTCCAGGACGGCCTTTACCATCGCCGCACCTTCGAGGACTTCGGTCGTCGCCGCCCCAGGTCCATTCCCCACCTCAAGGACATGATCACGTCCTGGGCGGATGAAGAGGACAAGGCCAACGCCAAGTACGACGCCATCCGCGGCAAGTCCAAGCGAGAACCGGGGGTGGCGGCGGCGGTACAGAATGCAAACCAAGGCGGCCGCAACAACAACAACAACAACAACAACAACTTCTCGGGTTCCAACCGCAAGCGCAAGCCAGATAACACCGTCGCGGCTATCTAGCGCCCTCCGAAAGGGAACTCGAAGAAGAACTCTGGCGGGTTCAAGGACCTGCTGAAGGAGAAGTGCCCGTGGCATCCAAACGGCAACCACACTACAGAGTAGTGCTACCAGCTCAGGCATGCACTCAAGGATACGCCGGAGCCACCGCACCCTCACGACCAAAAGGGCAAGAAGAAGGACGGCGACGACAACGACTTCCAAGAACCCGAGAAGACCGTCAACGTCCTCTTCGGCGGACTGCCCAGCAGGCGGGAGCAGAAGGCTACCCGTCGCGAAGTGATGTCCATTGAACCAGCGGTCCCGACCCCTCTCAGGTGGTCGGAGGTACCCATCACCTTCTCCCCCGCGGACCAATGGACCAACTTCTCCGAACCAGGACGGTTCCCCCTCGTCCTGAAGCCAACAGTGGCGGGTTCCAAGCTCAACAAGGTGCTCATCGACGGTGGAAGCGGGCTTAACGTCCTCTTCACCAAGACCTTGAAGAAGATGAACCTCGACGTCACCCCCATGCTCGACAAGAGCAGCATGCCCTTCTACGGCATCGTCCCAGGCAACGCGGCTATCCCACTGGGCTCGGTGGTGCGCCGATTACCTTCGGGCGTCTCGGGACAACTACCGCACCGAGTACATCAAGTTCGAGGTCGCGGACTTCGAGACCTCTTACCACGCCATCCTCGGCGGTACCGGCCATCGCCAAGTTCATGGCGGTGCCCCACTACACCTACTTGGTACTCAAGATGCCAAGCCCGGCCGGTGTACTCTCCCTCCGGGGGGACTTGAAGATCTCTCACGATCGCGATACAGAGGCCGTGGTGATCGCTTCAACAAACCAAGTACCCAACCCGATGATGGAGGTCTACGCTGCGTCGAAGAAGCTTGCCACAAGCGAACTCGACATCCCAGAGAAGTCTGACAGCGCCAATAAGCCTCAGCCACCTGAGGAGGTACTCGTCAGGGCGATCGACCTTGGAACAGGCGACCCCAGCAAGACCACAACCATCGGGGCCGGCCTCGATCCCAAATAGGAAGACGTGCTCATCAGCTTCCTTCGGGCTAACCGCGACATCTTCGCGTGGAAGCCGACGGACATGCCGAGAGTGCCCAGGGAGCTGATTGAGCACTGCCTCAACGTCGATCCAAAGGCCACCCCCAAGCGACAACACCTCCGACGCTTTGCCAACGACAGAAGGGACGCCATCAAGAAGGAGCTCGCCAAGCTCCTGGCGGCCGGCTTCATCCGAGAAGTCTTCCACCCCGAGTGGCTCGCCAACCCCGTCCTCGTCCGCAAGAAGAACTCGAACGAGTGGAGGATGTGCGTCGACTACACCGACCTCAACAAGCACTGCCCCAAGGACCCCTTCGGGTTGCCGCGGATTGATCAAGTCATCGACTCCACGGCGGGGGCCGCGACCTGCTCTGCTTCCTCGATCGCTACTCCGGTACCACCGGATCGCAATTAAGGAAGAAGACCGAGGAGAAGACCGCGTTCATCACCCCCGTTTGGCGCATCGCTACACGACCATGTCATTCGGGTTGAAGAACGCCGGCGCTACCTATCAACGGGCCATCCGGGCTCGCTTTAAGCGGCAACTCAACAAGAACGTCGAGGCCTACGTGGATGACGTGGTTGTCAAAACCGGGGACTCCAGTACCCTCATCGACGACCTTGAAGAGACCTTCGCATCGCTACGCGAGTACCGCCGGAAGCTCAACCCGAACAAGTGCGTCTTCGGCGTCCCTTCGGGCAAACTACTCGGCTTCATCATCGCCCGGCGCGGCATTGAAGCCAACCCCCGAGAAGATCTCCGCCATCACCGACGCATGAAAGCTCCCACGAGCATCAAGGACGTCCGTAAGGCGACGGGGTGCATGGCGGCGTTGAACGATTCATCTCGAGGCTAGGAGAACGGGGCCTCCCCTTCTTCAAACTACTCAAGCACCACGAGAAGTTCGCGTGGACTACGAGAGGCGGATCAAGCCCTTGCCCGGCTCAAGGACTTCCGTCGAAGCCGCCAATCCTCACGGCTCCTCACAAGGGCGAGCAGCCCTCGCTCTACCTAGGCTGCGACTACTCACGTGGTCGCATCGCCATCGTTGTCGAGCGGCGGGGAAGACGGCCACGCCTACCGGTCCGGGCGCCCGGTCTACTTCGTCGGCGAGGTTCTATCGAGTCCAAGGCTCGCTACCGGCCCGTACGAAGCTCCCGTATGCTCTACTCATCACCTCGCGGAAGCTACGACACTACTTCCGGGAGTACTCGGTCTCCGTCGTCACCGACTACCCGCTCGGCGACATCCCGAGGAACCAAGACGCCACCGGAAGAATCTCCAAGTGGGTGTCGAGCTCGGCGCCCTCACCATCGACTTCAAGCCACGCACGGCCATCAAGTCGCAAGCACTAGTCGACTTCATGGCGAGTGGCGGGAGAACCGCTACCTACTCCCACCAAGCGACCGAGCATTGGGTGATGTACTTTGATGGCTCACTCAACCTCGAGGGCGCGAGCGCGGGGGTACTCCCGATCTCTCCAACGGGCGAACAACTCAAGTACGTCCCGCGGATCTTCCGGAAGGTCTCAAATAACGAAGCCGAATACGAAGCTCTCCTACACGGGCTCCGCCTCGCGGCTTCGCTTGGCATCAAGCGGCTACTAGTCTACGGCGACTCCGCAGTGGTCATCAACCAAGTCAACAAGTCCTGGGACCGCAACAAGGAGAACATGGACGCCATCGCCTAGAAGTCCGCAAGCTCGAGAACAAATTCTATGGTCTCGAGTTCCATCACATCGTCCGCGACAACAACGTTGCAGCGGACGTTCTCTCGAAGCTCGGATCTACCCGCGCCCAAGTACCCGCGGGCGTCTTCGTCCATGAGCTTCACGCGCCATCCATCCCGGAGCCGGCGCCACCGACCACTGTACCAGCCCATCCACCGCCGGGCGGGGAGGTCATGATGATCGACGTGGACTGGAGGCAACCCTTCATCGACTACCTTAGCGAGCAGAGGGTCCCCTCCGACAAGAACGCGGCCGAACAACTCGTCCGCCGCGCCAAGTCTTACGTCCTCGTCGGAGACAAACTCTACAAGCGGGGCGCATCTTCTGGAGTACTCATGAAGTGCGTCCCCCGCGAAGAAGGCAAGGACATCTTGGAGGAGATCCACAAGGGCATGCGGCAACCACGCGTCGTCACGCACGCTAGTCAGCAAGGCCTTCCGGCGAGCCTTCTACTGGCCCACAGCCCTGGGCGATGCCGAAGAACTCGTCAGAAGGTGCCAAGGATGTCAGTTCTTCGCCAAGCAGCAACACGTCCCAGCCTACAAGCTAGTCACCATACCGCCAACCCGGCCCTTTGCCCGCCGGGGGCTCGACATGATTGGGCCACCGCCAACCGCGCCGGGAGGATTCAACGCAGTACCGGTGGCTATCGACAAGTTCACCAAGTGGATCGAGGTCAAGCCGGTCACATGCCCCAAGGCCGACGAGTACTCGACTTCCCGGATGAACTCGTACACCGCTATGGGCTACCCCACCGCATCATCACGGACACGGGGTCCAACTTCAACAACCACCGAGTTCCGGGGAGTACTGCGAGAACAGCGGAATCGACGTCAGATACGTCTCAGTCGCCCATCCACGGGCCAATGGACAAGTCGAGCGCGCGAATGGGATGGTGCTCGACGCCCTCAAGAAGCGGCTACACGACGCTGCTAACTCCAAAGGGGGCAAGTGGATCAAGGAACTACCCAACGCGCTCTGGGGGCTGCGGACTCAACCATCCAAGCCAACGGGGCAATCCCCCTACTTCCTGGTCTACGGCTCTGAAGCCATCCTCCCTGCCGACGTCATATGGAACTCGCCGGCGGTGGAGCACTACGACGAAGGCGTCTCGAAGACGACAGACGAGTTGATATCGACAGCCTCGAAGAAGCTCGCTGCGCCGCCCTCGTCCAATCGGCAAGGTACCCGGAGGGTATCCGATGCTACCACGATCGCAACGTCAAGGAACGCTCCTTCAACGTTGGAGATCTTGTCCTCCGCCGTATTCAGAACACGGAAGGACTTCACAAGCTCAGCTCCCCCTGGGAAGGCCCCTTCACCGTTGCTAAGGTGACCGGCCGGGCTCCTACCGCCTCCAAACACTTGAAGGCGAAGAAGTCAACAACTCGTGGAACGTCGACCAACTCGTCGATTCTACGCCTAGTCTACACGACTACTCGGGGTCCGAGGTCCACACGACTACATCAACACCCCTTGCCGCAAGCGACCCTCCGGGGTCCCGGCTCCAAGTCTCCGGACTACTCTCCACCGGGGGTCCGGCCCCGCGCGGCTACCTACGGACCCCGGAGCCGCGGCGAGCGTCAAGGACTCTAGCGGCGGTCTACCAAGAGACCACACCGCAAGATCCGGCCCTGCTCGGCTACCTACGGATCTGCGATCCGGCCTACACGGCTACCTACGGATCACTCGGCGCAAGCGGCTACCCGCTCCGGCGCCACTTAGTCGTAAGCGGCCCCCGGTCCGGCGACTACTTGTAACTACGGCCCTGGCCACCCAGGTGTACTTCTTCAGTAATAAAGCTTGATTGTTCATCAACTTGTTTACTGTTCTTCTCCCTACGACGGGACTACTAAGCCGAGTACTACTACTCGCACCTACTCCACGATGGGCGCTCCGCACTCTGAGATCGCGGTTACGAGTACTCATTGATGGAAAATCTCATTTCATTGACACATGAATAGTTCATTACAACTGTTTCCTGTACAACTATGGCTACTAGCTACCTATGCAGTACTACTGGAGGTTCAACTTCTCGGCTACCTGCTCCGCTATGGGAGCCATCTCGCTCCGAGCGGCTACGCGTATTGCTCATCCGAGCGGGTTGGCGGCTACCCCGCCGGCGACTACCTCCACCGGGGCCTTCGGGAAGTACGACTTCATGAAGGCCGGGACTTGCTTCGGGATCGACTTGGCCATGTGCTTGACATAGGCGGCCAGCCGGCTTGGCGCCTCACGAAGTCGATCCGCCGGGGGGGGCAATCTTGGGGCCACCGGGTGCGGCACCGAAGCCTCGCGATCGGGAGAGCGGCCTCTTCAAGGTCCTTCAGCTGGGCCCGGAGCGCCTCGCAATCTTCATTCAACTTCTGCAAAGATTTGTAGCAGTTGACGAGATCCCGGTCAGATGCAATCCGCAGCTCCATGTGCTTCTCGCACTCGAAGGCGAGCTCCTTGTAGTCGAGCTCAAGTACCTGGCGGGCTTCTGCTCCGGGTAGAAGAGGTTCTTCATGCTAACCTCAGAGGCCTTCGGTGCTCCACGGCCCTCGAGTTCTGCAAACACAGCAACGGGTCAGAGCCTTGACGACTTCCAACAAGTACCCGACAAGTCCAAGAGACATACCTTTATTCTTGTTGCGGAGACCTTTGTTCTTCCGCACCAACTCGTCGCCCTTCGCCTGCAACTCAATCACGTCGTTGTGGTACTTGGCGAAGGCGGCATCAAGTTTCGATCGCATGGCGGCCCGCGTGCTTCCGCGACTTCACGAGGCGCTCCTCCAGGGCCTCTGCTCGGAGCACGGTGTCGCCGTAACCTTGCAGCAGATTCGACTTCTCGCGGGATCGCTCCGCGACGTCCTGCACAAGACAAGCTCAAGTCAAGCAGAGTACTCAACGCAAAGGATTGACTACTCGGGAGGCTACGGCTACGTACCTTCATCCACTGCTCGGCTCGTCGCATCGCCTCCAGGTGCTGCGCCAACATCGCCGGCTCGACAAGGTCGTCGGCCAGGAGTTCAATCCCGCCGCGGCTACCCGACGTAGCCTCTGTCATCGGCGCCGAGCGGATAGGCTCCGCGTCTTGGATCTCGGGGGATCGGATAGCCACCTCCAGGGCAACCCCTGGCGACGTGGTAGCCGCTTCTCCCCCGGCGGACTTCTCGACGACTTCACCCGCGGGCTTGGGGGCTCCTTTCGCAGCCTCCGGGGCCTCTGGTGTCAACTCCTGCACGGGCACCCCTGCAGGGATGTCACCCCCTTCAGCACCTGCCAACAAACAACGCGCATCAGTGCCTACGACTACTCATCCTGGAGTCCTACGGGCTTCAAGACGAGAACTCACCTTCGACTGCGACCGCCTCCGGCAGCGGCGCTTCGGCAGCCGGGGGCTCGGTCGCGGCTTGGGCTTCGTAAGCGGCCTCCTCGACCGGCGGCGCAGTTTCCTCCGCCTCGGCTGTCGAGAGCTCTTCCTCGTCCCAGCTCTGATCCGTGGATTTTCCGCGAGAACCATCCACGAGAGGGTCGTCGGACAAATCGACTGCGCAACGAGTGCGCTCATGAGGACGTGGTACTTACAAGTTCGACCGGACGATAGTCACGGCCGGAGCACCGAGGATGCTGGCAATATCAACCAGTCCACCCTCGGCGGGCGTCTCTTCTTCCGCCCCTTCGGCTACTGCCTCCTCCACGGTGGTGGCGGCCGGCGTAGACGTCTCCTGCGTCCCTGCGGCTTCCATCTCTCCAATGGCGGCGGCCGCGGGTACTCGCTCTCCTGCGGGAGCGGGGGCCGGCGCTCCACCGGGCGCCGAAGTTCTTCGACAGTGGGGGCTGGACTTCGGCTTCCTGCCGGTTCCCCCACTGTGGGCCACATGCCCTCGTCGCCCTCCTCCACGGGCTCTGCCGGCGGCACCTCCTGCACACAAAGGAATACTACTCGTCAGCAATGTACTCGAATAGAGGGTACTCGACTACTCGCTCAAGATGGCTTACCTCACGAGGCGTGGTCTCCGAGACCTTCATCTTCTTCGCCACCCGCTTCTTGGTGGGGTTGCGCGGCTTCCTCGGCGGCGCGGCAAGGCTAGCCTCCGTGCTAGCGGAGGATCTTGAACGAGTGGCACATGAGGCAAGCCGGACGGCTAAACCTCGACCGCGCCGGAAGCCGGTCCCGAAGAGTCTCTTCGTCTTCATCGTCGTCATCGGAGGTATCCTCCACAATGACGGTGTCGTCGCCTTCTCCAACTTCGCGGCGCTCTTTCACCTTCCCCACCGCCGGGATCTCGATTCCGCTCGGTGGCGGGCGCGGCTCGGAGACGAACCGCTTCACATCATCCTGCGCAAAGACACAAGGCGTCAGAAACTTTACTACGGGTACTCACTACTCGACGAGGGGGGTGCGACTACTTACCTCGTTGGGCGGGCACGCGGCGGAGTACTCCTCGGCCGGACACGCCGTGTACGGCGGCATGTCCTTGAAGATCCTCGACAACCTCTCGACGATGTCGTTGTCGTCCCGGCCTCGCCCCCCCGCATCCGCGACGTATCGTTGTCGCCGGTGTACTCGAAGCCCATCGTATCCCGCGCCATCGGCGGGCCGGATCCCGCGCTTCATGAAACCGAAGGCCACGTGCTCGGTCCTCGGTCCCGCATCCCCGAGAGTCTTGATGCGCGCTAGCAACTCGGGGAGCCGGATCCCCTCTTGCATGGTGGGCTCGTGTTCCACCACTCTTGGTGCCTCGGGCCGCCGTCCGCTCGGCTTCGGTAGCTCAGGATGGTGGTTCGTGATGTAGAACCATCTCGTCTTCCAGTCGGTGTTGGAGTCCACGAGCTTGTACGCCAGGTACTGCTCCGCGGCGTCCTCCCTCAGCTGGATTTCGACCCCTCCGACTACTCTAGGGTTGGAGGCGCTGGGCTGAGGCTTGACGCGGAAGAACTTCCGGAAGAGCACCCAGTGCGGCTTGATTCCCAAGAAGGCTTCGCAGAAGTGTACGAAGACAGATGTATGGAAGATTCCGTTGGGGTTCAGATTGAGGTACTCGATGCCGTAGTACCGAGCAGCCCCCTTGAAGAAGTCGCTTCTTCGGGAGCGCAAGCCCGCGCTCCACGAAGCGCGAGAACATTGGGATCTCGTCTTCGGCCTTCTCCATTGGATAGGGATCTCCTGCGGCGGATCTCCACATGTCGATCTCCTTCTCCCTGATGAACCCGCTGTTCAACGGGGTCGGCGAGTCCTCCGTCTTGACCTTCGATTTCTTCCACTCGCGGCTTGGATCAGCGCGCGGTGGAGACAGAGGCGGCGCCGCACCGGTGGCGGCCGCGGCGGCCTCTGCACGGCCTCTCTTCTTCCCGCCGGTCTTCGACGTCTTCGACGGCGACGGCTTCATTCTCCAAGTGCAAGGAGTTTTCACTCGCATCCGCTCGGGGGCTACCCTAGAGGCTTTGGGTGGTGATGCGCTCGGATCTACTACGGCGGCAGCAGGCGCTGGAGTGGATCTACTTCAAGATTCAAATGGCAATGACTGCGGCTCACTTGGGGTGCAAACCCTAAGGGTTTTGGCTCTTATTTATAAGCCAAATCGCCTCCGTAACGGGCGGCTGGATAAGTCCACGCGCGGCTGACTCAGCGGCTGCGCGTGACTCTTCGTATTCTACTAGTCGACGCGCCTCACCTCGGGGGCTCGGCTACTTCTCCTCGACTACCTGGGACGCGGCTAGTCTCAAAAGCATCTCAGGACACATTCTTCAAGAAGACCCTTCGATTCGAGAGGAAGTACTCGACTCAAGGCTCGGGGGCTCCGTGCCACGTGTCCTTCGGTTTTTTCTCTCCGGATTTTTCGGGATTATCTTGCCAAGATTCCAGGCGGACCCTGAGCCAGAGCCCGCGGCTCGAGGCTCGGGGGCTACTTCATGTGGAGTGCGGTTCTGCAAGTCGCACCTCCTTGATGGCTCCGGCTTCAAGACAAGGCTGGCATTTCTTGAAGACCTTCGAAGGCAGATTTCAAGGACGCTTGGGACTACTCGAGAAGACTTCAAGATTGCTCAAACATCAGCTGGAGTACATTCCAGCCTCGGGATGCTTCGACTACTCTTGAGGACTTTTGACTTGTAGCGCTCAGGGACGCTTGAGGACTACTCGTTAAGGCCGTCAAGACTACTTGAAGCTATCTTTCTCGACTACAAAGTACTCGGGGGCTTGTCGTATGGACCTCCCTGGGCCCACTACCTCGGTGGGTACCAGGACCGACTACTCGGTGGGCCCACGGGACTACCGGCTTGCGCTACACGGCATCTGAAGGCGTGGAGCACAAGGACTACACAGAGTAGTACTCGGTTAGGAAGGCGTGCATGTTCCGCACCGTACGGAGGACTCCTAGACGTACTCGACTAGTACTCTCTTCCTACTCCGACTTGTAACCCCGCCTCCCGACTATATAAGGCGAGGCGAGGGACCGATCTCCCTCATCCAATCTCATCTCATACAACCCACGGCGCACTACCGCACCATCGTGTAATCGTGCCCTATCAATCCGAGCTACGCAAAGCATACGAGACGTAGGGTATTACGCACCTCGCGGCCGAACTCGTCTAAATTGTGTGCCACGTGTCTCTTCCTTCGAGTTACCGATCTCGGCGAGTCACATTCATCTACTTCGAGTACTCCCCGTAGTAGGTTGCCGGTCTAAAACACCGACAGCCCCCACTGTAGAAGAGATCTTGGCGCAGATGGAGCGCCAGCCCCCTGCTGCTCAGGAGAACACAGAACCCGCCGCTGCTGCTACTGAAGAGGCAGCGGCCACAGAGGCGCAGGAGGAGGCGCCTGCCGAGGCGGGACTGGTTGACATCGCCAGTATCCTCAGCGCCCCAACCGTGACGGTGGTCCGGTCGAGCTTGTAAGTATTGATCCTTCCCGAGTAGCACTTGAATGTGGTAGTCGTCCTTGATTGACAATCGGCTTGTGTACTCTGCAGGAAATCGAAGGACCTGTCCTGGGAGGGGGATGAACCCGCTGCAGAGGTGGCGGAAGAAGAAGACGTGCCTCCCGCTGAGGAGTCCGCTCCCGCCCCCAGGCCGAGCCCGAGGCACCGACTGTTGAGGCTACGCGGCCCGAGGCCAGCGTCGTTGAAGGTGAGTGCTCTGCTGAGGTTGGAGTACCCTGGTAGAGTAGTCGTAGTCGCCAGGTATGACTGATGCACTTGTTCTCTTGTCGACAGGTGCTGAGGCCGAGGGAAGCGCGATCTCGTCGGCGGTGCCCGTTGAAGATGTGGCACCGGGGACTCGGGAGGCTGCCGGAGAAGCCCCCGAGCCGATGGAGGTGGCCGCCGGAGAAGCCGCCGCGGCGACTGGAGGAGAAGGCGATGACGTGCTGCCAGAACCTACTCTGGAGGTGGTCGTCCGCTCGCCAGAGATCCAGGATGCGGAGCCACTCCGCTCGGTGCCAATGTCCGAAGCCGCGACGAATAGTCGTGGAGGGCTCGAATTGTTGGTGGACGATCTGGTCGACCCGACGACGGTGGCTCGGCACCTGGAGGCGGTGCGCCAGGCCGAGCAATGGATGAAGGTGAGTAGTCGACACCCTTGAGTAGTCAATCCTTTAGCGTTGAGTACCCGTTTGACATGTGTTGACTGTGCAGGACGTCGCGGAGAGGTCCCGCCAGAAGTCCGAGATGCTTCAAGGATACGGCGACGCGGTGCTCCGGGCCGAGACACTGGAGGAGCAACTCGTGAAGTCCCGGAAGCACGCCACCGCTATGCAGTCGAAGCTGGACACCGCCTTCGCCAAGTACCACAATGACGTCCAAGAGATGCAGGCGAAGAGCGACGACCTGGTGCGGAAGAACAAGTCTCTCCGCAACAAGAACAAAGGTACACCATTGTCTTGTTGAGTACTTATTGGAGGTCGAGAGGTAGTCTGACCCGCTGTGCCTTGTTGATTGTAGAGCTTGAGACTCGAGTAGATCAGCTGAAGGCTTCGGAAACTGATCTGAAGAACCTCTTCTACCGGGAGCAGGAGGCCCGCCAGGTACTGGAGTACGATTATAAGGAGCTTGCTTACGAGTGCGACAAGCACATGGAGCTCCGTGTTGCATCAGATGTGACCTCGTCAACTGCTACAAATCCTTGCAGAAGCTGAACGAGGACTGCGAGAAGCTGCGGGCTCAGCTCAAGGAACTCGAGGAAGCCGCGCTCCCCATTGCGAGGCTGCTGGTGCCTCACCCTGGTGGTCCGAAGATAGCACCGCTGGTGGATCAGTTGAAGGAAGCCCCCAGCCGCCTGGCGACCTACGTGAAGCACTTGGCGAAGTCGATCCCGAACCAGGTGCTGGCCTTCATGAAGTCATACTTCCCGAAGGCTCCCGTGGATGTAGTCGCCGGTGGGCTAGCCGCCAACTGCACTGACGAGCAGTACGCGGAGCTGCTGGAGCAGATGGTGCCTATTGCAGAACAGGTCGCCGAGAAACTTAATCTCCAGTAGTCCTGTAATAGTTAGCTCGTAGCAGTAGTTTTACAAAAACAATTGTAATGAAATTGTTTAAGTATGAATGAAGAAAAACTTCCATGAATGAGTACTCTTTATCGCGATCTTTGAGTGCGGAGTCCCATCGTGGAGTTGTCGCGAGCAGTCGTGCTCGCCAGTAGTCCCGTTGAGGGAGGAAGACAGTAAAGTAGTTGATGAATAATCAAACTTTATTACTGAAGAAGTACACCTGGATGGCCAGGGCCGTTGTTACAGAGTAGTCGCCAGGACCCGGAGGCCGCCTACGGCTAAGTAGTGCTAGGGCGTGTAGCCTCTTACAGCAGTAGATCCTTAAGTAGTCATATAGGCTGGATCTAGGAGTACATTGTCTCTCAGTAGACCGCTGCTAGAGTCCTTTGTCGCTCGTCGCAGCCCAGGATCCGTAGGTAGCCGCGTGGGCTGGATTCTGGAGAGGAGTAGTCCGGAGACTGGTGCTTGGACCCGGAGGCCGCTTACAGCGAAGGAGTAGTCCGGAGACTGGTGCCTGGACCCGGAGGCCGCTTACAGCGGAGGGGTCTTGATGTAGACATGTAGACTTGAGCCCCCAAGGCAGTCGTATAGACTAGGCGTAGAACCGACAGAGTTGGTCGACGTTCCACGAGTTGTTGACGTCTTCACCTTCAAGTGTCTGGAGGCGGTAGGAGCCCGGTCCGGTCACCTTTGCAACTGTGAAGGGACCTTCCCAGGGCGAGTTGAGCTTGTGTAGTCCTTCCGTGTTCTGAATGCGACGGAGGACAAGATCACCAAGGTTGAAGGAGCGTTCCTTGACGTTGCGATCATGGTAGCGTCGGATACCCTCCAGGTACCTTGCTGATTGGACGAGGGCGGCACAGCGAGCTTCTTCGAGTCCGTCGATGTCAACTCGTCTGCTGTCTTCGGAGACGCCTTCGTCGTAGTGCTCCACTGCTGGTGAGTCCCACATGACATCGGCAGGGAGGATTGCTTCGGAGCCGTAGACCAGGAAGTATGGAGATTGCCCCGTTGGCTTGGAGGGCTGAGTACGTAGCCCCCAGAGTGCATTGGGTAGTTCCTTGATCCACTTGCCTCCTTTAGAGTTAGCAGCGTCGTGTAGCCGCTTCTTGAGAGCGTCGAGCACCATCCCGTTGGCGCGCTCGACTTGTCCATTGGCCCGAGGATGGACAACTGAGACATATCGGACGTCGATCCCGCTGTTCTCGCAGTACTTCCAGAACTGGTGGTTGTTGAAGTTGGAGCCCAGGTCTGTGATGATGCGATGGGGCAGTCCGTAGCGATGTACCAGTTCATCCAGGAAGTCGAGTACTCTGTCAGCCTTGGGGCATGTGACCGGCTTGACATCGATCCACTTGGTGAACTTGTCGATGGCCACCAATACACTATTGAATCCACCTGGCGCAGTTGGTAGTGGCCCAATCATGTCGAGCCCCCAGCAGGCGAAAGGCCAGGTTGGGGGTTTGGTGACTAGTTTGTAGGCTGGGACGTGTTGCTGCTTGGCGAAGTATTGGCACCCTTGGCACCTTCTGATGAGTTCTTCGGCGTCGCCCAGAGCTGTGGGCCAATAGAAAGCTCATCGGAAGGCCTTGCTGACCAGCGTGCGAGAGGACGTGTGGTTGCCGCAGACGCCTTTGTGGATCTTCTCCAAGATGTCCTTGCCTTCTTGTCTGGGGACGCACTTCATGAGTACTCCGGAAGATGCGCCCTGCCTGTAGAGCTTGTCTCCGACGAGGACGTAGGACTTGGCGCAGCGGATGAGCTGCTCGGCAAAGTTCTTGTCCGAGGGAACCTTCTGCTCGCTGAGGTAGTCGATGAAGGGCTGCCTCCAGTCCACGTCGATCATCATGTCCTCCTGGGCAGCCGGGGGATGCGCTGGGACAGTGGTCGATGGCACCGGCTCTGGGATGGATGGCGCGTGAAGCTCGTGGACGAAGACACCTGCTGGTACTTGAGCGCAGTGGAGCCAAGCTTTGACAGGACGTCCGCTGCAACGTTGTTGTTGCGGACGACGTGGTGGAACTCGAGTCCATAGAACTTGTTCTCGAGCTTGCGGACTTCTAGGCAGTAGGCGTCCATGTTCTCCTTGTTGCGGTCCCAGGACTTGTTGACTTGGTTGATGACCACTGCGGAGTCGCCGTAGACTAGTAGCCGCTTGATGCCCAGTGAAGCCGCGAGGCGGAGCCCGTGTAGCAGAGCTTCGTACTCGGCTTCGTTGTTTGAGACCTTCCGGAAGATCGCAGGGACGTACTTGAGTTGTTCGCCCGTTGGAGAGATCAAGAGTACTCCTGCACCTGCGCCCTTGATGTTGAGTGAGCCGTCGAAGTACATCACCCAGTGCTCTGGGTGCTCGGTTGGAGTAGGTAGCTGATTCTCCCGCCACTCCGCCATGAAGTCGACTAGTGACTGCGACTTGATGGCTGTGCGTGGCTTGAAGTCGATGTTGAGGGCGCCGAGTTCGACTGCCCACTTGGAGATTCTTCCAGTAGCATCTTGGTTCGGCAGGATGTCGCCGAGCGGGTAGTCGGTGATGACGGAGATCGAGTACTCCTGGAAGTAGTGTTGTAGCTTCCGCGAGGTGATGAGCACTGCGTACAGAAGCTTTTGTACGGGCTGGTAGCGTGTCTTGGATTACGACAGACCTCGCCGACGAAGTAGGCGGTCGGCCGGACCGGGTAGGCGTGGCCGTCTTCCTACCGCTCGACGATGATGGCGATCAGCGACCACGTGAGTAGTCGCAGCGAGGTAGAGCAGTAGCTGCTCGCCTTTGCGAGGAGCCGTGAGGACTGGTGGCTTCGATAGGAAGTCCTTGAGCTGGGCAAGGCCTTGGTCCGCCTCTGGAGTCCACACGAACTTCTCTTGGTGCTTGAGTAGTTTGAAGAAGGGGAGCCCCCGTTCTCCAAGCTTCGAGATAAATCTGTTCAACGCCGCCATACACCCGGTCAGCTTCTGGACATCTTTGATACACGTGGGGGCTTTCATGCTGGTGATGGAGGAGATCTTCTTGGGATTGGCTTCGATGCCGCGGTGGTTGATGATGAAGCCAAGTAGTTTGCCCGAAGGTATGCCGAAGACGCACTTGTTCAGGTTGAGCTTCCAGCGGTACTCGCTCAGGGATGCGAAAGTCTCTTCAAGATCGCCGATGAGGGTACTGAAGTTTCTTGTCTTGACGACCACGTCATCCACGTAGGCTTCGACGTTCTTGTTGAGTTGCCTCTTGAAGCAGGCCTGGATAGCTCGTTGGTATGTAGCGCCGGCGTTCTTCAACCCGAAGGACATGGTCGTGTAGAAGTATGCGCCAAATGGGGTGATGAACGCGGTCTTCTCCTGGTCTTCTTCCTTGATCGTGATCTGGTGGTACCCAGAGTAGCAGTCGAGGAAGCAGAGCAGGTCGCAGCCTGCCGTGGAGTCGATGACTTGGTCAATTCGCGGCAACCTGAAGGGGTCCTTGGGGCAGTGCTTGTTGAGGTTGGTGTAGTCGACGCACATCCTCCACTCGTTCGAGTTCTTCTTGCGGACGAGGACGGTGTTGGCGAGCCACTCAGGATGGAAGACTTCTTTGATGAAGCCAGCCGCGAGTAGTTTGGCGAGTTCCTTCTTGATGGCGTCCCGTCTGTCGTCGGCGAAGCGGCGGAGGTGTTGTTGCTTCGGGGTAGCTTTAGGATCGACGTTGAGGGAATGCTCGATCAACTCCCTGGGCACCCCTGGCATGTCCGCTGGCTTCCACGCAAAGATGTCGCGGTTAGACCGGAGGAAGTTGATGAGCGCGTCTTCCTATTTAGGGTCGAGGCCCGCCCCGATGGTGGTGGTCTTGCTACTGTCGCCTGTCCCGAGGTCGATTGTCTTGACCAGAATCTCCTCAGATGGCTGAGGCTTGTTAGCTTTGTCCGATTTCTCTGGGATGTCGAGTTCACTTGGGGCAAGCTTCTTCGACGCAGCGTAGATCTCCATCATTGCGTTGGGTACTTGATTTGTGGAGGCAATCCCCACAGCTTCCGTGTCGCAGTCATGTGAGATCTTCAAGTCCCCTTGCAGTGAGAGTACACCTGCTGGGCTTGGCATCTTGAGTACCAAGTAGGTGTAGTGAGGTACCGCCATGAACTTGGCGATAGCCGGTCTGCCGAGGATGGCATGGTAGGACGTCTCGAAGTCCGCGACCTCAAACTTGACGTACTCGTTATGATAGTTGTCCCGAGATTCCCCAAAGGTAACTGGCAGGACCACTGAGCCCACTGGGATAGCCGAGTTCCCGGGGACGATGCCGTAGAAGGGCGAGGTGCTCTTGGTGAGCATGTGGGTGATGTCGAGCTTCATCTTCTTCAAGGTCTTGGTGAAAAGGACGTTGAGCCCGCTTCCACCGTCGATGAGGACCTTGTTGAGCCTGGAGCCCGCGACCACCGGCTTCAGGACGAGAGGAACTGCCCTGGTTCGGAGAAGCTGGTCCACGGATCCACGCGGGAGAAGGTAATGGGTACCTCCGACCACCTGAGAGGGGTCGAAACCGCTGGTTCAATGCTCATGACTTCTCGACGGGTAGCCTTTTGTTCCCGTCTGCTGGGTTGTCCACAGAAGAGGACGTTGACCGTCTTGTTGGGTTCCTAGAAGTCGCCATTGTCGTCGTCGTGCTTCTTCTTGCCTTTCTTGTCATGAGGGTGCGGTGGCTCTAGAGTACTCTTGAGTGCTCGCCTGAGTTGGTAGCACTGCTCGGTGGTGTGGTTGCCGTCCAGATGCCACGGGCACTTCTCTTTCAGTAAGTCTTTGAAGCCGCCAGGGGTCTTCTTCGAGTTCTCCTTCGCAGGGCGCTGGATAGCCGCGACAGTGTTGTCTGGCTTGCGCTTGCGGTTGGGACCTGAGTAGTTGTTGTTGTTGCGACCAACTTGGTTCCCGTTGTTGTTGCTGCCACCGCCCGTGTTCTATTTGCTCTTGCCACGGATGGCATCGTACTTGGCGTTGGCTTTGTCTTCTTCGTCCGCCCAGGAGGTGATCATATCCTTCAGGTGAGTGATGGACCTGGGGCGGCGTCGACCGAAGTCTTTGAAGGTGCGACGGTGGTAGAGACTGTCTTGGAAGAGGTCGATGACCTCCTTGTCGATGACGTCGACTACGGTGGCGCGCTTGTCGAAGAAGCGCCGCATGTACTTGCGAAGGGTCTCGCCCTGTTCTTGCTTCACCATAGCCAGGTCCATGCGAGTACCCGAGCGGCCCATGGCGCCCGCGAAGTTGCTGGTGAACTGCTCCTTCACTGGTCCCACTTGTCGATCGAGTGCTTGTCCAGCGACTCGAGCCATGTGAGCGGAGCTTGGTCCAGGCAGAAGGGGAAGTAGAGGCACTTGGTGTCGTTGTTGCCGCCAGCGTTCTCGATGGAGAGGGCGTAGCACCTGAGCCACTGGATGGGATCCTGCTTCGCGTCGTACTTGGTGATTCCCAGAGGCTTTAATTTCTCTGGGAGGAGGAGGTTACGATGTCGCGCAGAGAAGGCGGGGAAGCCGTCGTTGTCGCCTGACATAGAAGCCTTCTTGCGCCGTAGCTCCTCGATCTTCTGGCGGGCGTCGTAGTCGCCCTGTGAGGCTCCGGAAGCGTGGCTGTTCGCGTGGTCTCGACCACCGCTACCGCCTCCGCCACCGGCCCTCCTGTTGGCCCCATGGTTGGAGCTTCCGCCGTCGCTGCCGCCGCCGCCATGGTCGCGGTGAGGGATGATCTCACGATTGCTGCCAGCAGCTGCAGCGCTGTTGCCACCTTGAGAGGGTCCGCCGGCGTTTGCACGAGTACGGTTGGGGTTAGCCGACAGCTCGGCTTGGGTGCGGTTGCGGCCGAGGTCCGCGCGCGACTTGTAGCTTCGTTGTCGCGGTTCCTGGCGGGTGGCGGCTGGGTGACCCTGTTGTCGACTCGCATGAAGTAAGTGTCTTCTGCGAGCTTGGCGATGACTTCTCTAGCACGTATCCCCTGAGCTTGGCGTGCGATTGCTGTGTTCGACATGAGGCATTGCTCCGTGGTGGTGTGTACTCTACTCTCGACGGCTTTGAGAGCTTCTGCGAGGTTGCGGATGGGGAGGTTGTCTCGGAGGCGCCGGCGCCGTTCGTTGCGCTTTCTGTTACGCTCACGTCGAGTGTCCCTGTTGGCGTCGGTCTCATCCGCGGGTGCTTCAGCAGACAGCTCATCTGCGGAGATGTCTTCAAGGTACCGGTCCTCTGCTGTCCCTGAAGGTCCTGGCGTGTCGCCGGCAGCCATGAAGACTTGGCGATCGGGGTTGCCAAGACTGGAGTCGGAGCTCGCCACCTCAGTTGGAGTATACGAGTCAGCTCGAGCGAGTGGTGTTCCCTCCTGGAACAGAAGCGAGTCGAGGTAGGCGACGTAGCGTGAGTCCCCGATTATCAGGTCGGCGGGCTTGCGATCTGGCTAGTAGACGGATCTCCTGGCAGGTGTGGACGTTATAACTAGCCCAGAAGCCGGCCCTGATAAGGGTTGCTCAGTAGTGTTGTCTTGGACTCGGGATCCTCAGGGTCCGACCCCAAGTCGAACTCGTACACGGAGTCCTAGTAGAAGCCGGAGAGGGGGTTGGAGTCCGAGGCGTGGCCGGGGGCGGTGTCGGAGTCCGAGTTGTACTCGGGTACGGGCTCCTTGCCGGCCCGACGCGAAGAGGGAGACTCCGTGCGGGCCCTGCTGAGGTTGCGGGGGCCATGCGTGGAGCGCTCGCGGGGTGGTGAAACCACATGCGATGGATGAGTAGCCGGCTCGCATGAGATAGCCCACGGGGACGTCAAGTTCGAGTTGGAGGCGGATCCGAGCTCGAAGTCAGCGTGTTGGTCGAAAAGCGAAATTTCGCCGAACTTGACGGCGAGTTCGCTCGTGACTACTTCGGGAAGCGTCACGAAGCCGGTCTCCGGGGGGTTGGGCGGCATGGTGAGGCGGCGTTGGAAGGACCCAGTGCCGTCAGCAGTGCAGACCCAGGCGCCGAAGACGTAGGTGTCGACACGGTTGAAGGCGACGGTTGGCTTGATGTAGACAGGAGCCGTCGAGTTCGCCATGTGATCTCGGGCGAGAGCCCCTACTTGGCACGCCAGCTGTTGGTGTTTTAGACCGGCAACCTACTAAGGGGAGTACCCGAAGTAGATGAATGTGGCCTCGCCGAGATCGGTAACTCGAAGGACGAGACACGTGGCACACAATTTAGACAGGTTCGGGCCGCGAGGTGCGTAATACCCTATGTCCTGTATGCTACGTAGCTCTGGATTGATTGGGTACGATTACAAGATGATGCAATCTTACGCCGTGAGATGAGATGAGGGAGAGAGGGGTCCCTGCCTCGCCTTATATAGTCCGGGAGGCAGGGTTACAAGTCGGTTCAGGGAGAGAGTACTAGTCGAGTACGTCTAGGAGTCTTCCATACAGTGCGGGACATGTACAGCTTCCTAACCAAGTACTTCTCCTCTGTAGTCCTTGTGCTTCACGCCATCAGGTGCCGTGCAGCGCAAGTCGAGTAGTCCCAGGGGCCCACCGAGTAGTCGGTCCTGGTACCCACCAAGGTAGTGGGCCTAGGGAGGTCCATACGGCAAAACTGAACAATGCCTTTTGTTGGCGACACCTTAAGAAGAACCTCGTCACCAACTGCAAACTCCAGATCCCTCCGTCTGACATCTGCATAGCTCTTCTATCGGCTCTGAGTAGCCAACAAGTTCTAACGGATTTCACGTTACCTTATCATGAGTTTGTTGCACCCAATCTGGGCCGACCAAGGATCCCCCACCAACAACATCCCAACAGAGTGGGGAAATACACCTATGGCCGTACAATACTTCAAACGGAGCCATCTTGATACTAGTCTGATAGCTGTTATTATAAGCAAACTCTGCCAATGGCAAGTGATCCTCCCAACTGCCCTTCCAAGAGAGCACACAAGAACGCAACAAGTCCTCTAAGGTCTGAATGGTACGCTCTGACTGACCGTCTGTCTAAGGGTGAAAAGCAGTGCTAAGGTCCAAATTAGTACCTAGAGCACTGTGCAAACTCATCCAAAAATTCGATATAAATTTTGAATCACAATTAGAAACAATGAACTTAGGCACACCATGCAACTTCACCACTTCCTTGATATATAAAGGAACCAAATCTGAAGCAGAATTATTAGTCTTCATGGGGAGAAAATGGGTAACCTTTGTGAGTCTATCTATCACAACCCAAATTGCATCCTTACCTCTAGGGGAACGAGGTAATCCAACCACAAAATCCATGGTAATGTTCTCAAATTTCCATCTAGGGATTTCCAATGGTTTTAATAACCCTGCAGGCCTTTGATGCTCAACCTTTACATTCTGACAAATACCACAAGAAGCCACATACTTGGTTATATCAACCTTCATCCGCTTCCACCAGAAACTCTACTTCAAATCTTGATACATCTTAGTTTCACCCGGATGCACTGTATATGGAGTATGATGAGCTTCCCTCAAAATCTCCATTTTAATTGCAGCTTTTTGTGGCACACAGAGACGACCTCTAAAATAACTAGTACAATCCTCCTCCATGCTAAAATCACGAGGTCTCCCCGCCTCAATATGCTTGCGAACAACCAAGAGCAAGTGATCATGTAATTGTGCCACACGCACTTGCTCCCGCAATGGTGATCGAATAACCAACTCAGTCTCCTCACAAGCAACACCAGCATAGCAGAGAGAAATACACATACGGTCCAAATCATTAGTCAATTGCATACAAGTCTTAGGAACACCGGTCCTACTAAGTGCATCTGCAACGACATTTGCCTTACTGGGATGGTACTGTATATTCAGATCATATTCCTTAATCAATTCAAGCCACCTCCTTTGTCTCATGTTTAATTCCTTCTGAGTGAAAATATACTTAAGACTCTGATGATCTATAAAGATGTCACATGACTCACCATAGAGATAATGCCTCCAAATTTTCAATGCAAAAACCACAACTGCTAACTCTAAGTTATGTGTAGGATAATTCTCCTCATGCTTCCTCAACTGCCTAGATGCATAGGCAATAACTCTACCTTCCTGCATGAGAACACAACCAAGACCAATACGAGAGGCATCTGTATAACGCTTGCCACTCTCGGGCAATACAAGAATAGGAGCACTCAACAACCTCGCATTTAGAGTATGAAAGCTCACCTCACAATCCTCAGTCCAAACAAATGGGACACCCTTCATCGTCAGTTTCGTCATTGGCTTTGCAATGGAAGAAAAATTCTGAACAAACCGACGATAGTATCCAGCAAGACCAAGAAAACTCCGAACCTCTGTAACAGTAGTCGGTCTCTGCCACTTCACCGCCGAAGCAACATTCTTTGGATCAACAGTAATACGATCCTGGTTAATAACATGACCAAGGAAAGCAACCTCAGAAAGCCAAAATGTACACTTGTTCAATTTTGCATAATACTTATACTCCCTCAGCTTATCCAGCACCAATCTGAGATGCACCTCATGCTCCTCCTCAGTTTTTAAATAGACTAGGATATCATCAATGAACACCACCGAAAAAATGTCTAATTATGGGTGCAACATCCTGTTCATGGCTTCCATGAAAATAGCAGGAGCATTGGTTAGACCAAAAGACATAAACACATACTCATAATGTACATACCTCGTGCTAAAAGCCGTCTTCTCAATGTCCTCCTCCTTAATCCTCAACTGGTGATAACCCGACTGCAAGTCAATCTTGGAGAACACCTTAGCACCCTTTAATTGATCAAGTAATGCGTCAATACGAGGCAAAGGATAATTGTTCTTGATTGTCACTTGATTAAGCCCTCGATAATCAACACATAACCTCTTCGTGCCATTTTTCTTCTCCACAAAAATCACAGGGGCAGCCCAAGGGGAGACACTTGGCCTAATAAATCCCTTTGCTAAGAGCTCATCAATCTGCCTCTTCAATTCAACTTGCTCAACAGGTGCCATCTTATACGGCAACCTGAAAATTGGCTGAGTTCCAGGGACCAACTTAATCTCAAAGATAGACTCCCTTTCAGGAGGCAAGCCAGGAAGATCAGCGGGAAACACATCTGGATAGTGGCAAACAACTGGAATATCCACAACACGCATGATAGCCTCAGGAACCTCGACCATGGACCACAAAAGACTTGACTTCCTCATCCAGCGACAAGGAAACATGTAGCATAGCAGTGCAAGGGAAAACTTAGGAGCACTACCCTAGAATACAACCTCACGTCCTGAAGGTGCCTGCAGTGAGATTGTCTTCCAGAAGCAAGAGATAACAGCGTGATAGCGAGAAAGGCAGTCCATCCCCAGAATAACATCAAATATATCCAGTGAAATAATTACTAGATTGGCCACAAAATCCTCATCTTCTACGGAGATACGACAACCTGGACTAACAAACGTACTAGAGATAGGACCCTTAGCAGAACTAACTGTAACTGCTTGACCAATCTGCTGAACAGAAATACTAATACGACCCACAAAACTCTCGGAAACAAATGAGTACCTAGCTCCAGAATCAAACAGAACATATGCATCAAATGAATCAAAGGAGATAGTACCTGTCACCACATCACTACGGTCTCGACCGTCAATTGAGGGCATAAAGTATGCCCCCTTAACACCACTAGAAGGAGAAGGCCTCTGAATCCTAGACTGTGTAGGTGCCCATGTTGGAGCTGATGGAGTAGGAGTAGGAGCATGAGTCACCCAATATGCACCACTAGGGATAGGGGTGTGTGAAGAACCAAGCATCGGTGCCACTGAAGGCGCGGGCAAGAGCTGCCGCGAAGAGGATGCAGGTAAGTATAGTTGTGCGACAGGTGCTGGTAGAAACTGTTGTGCTAGAGTAGTGTGCTGCTGCCGAAAAGAACCTACAGCCATCATGTGTGCAGAGCCACGCTGGCCAGACAAGGAAGAAGTCACTAGCTCCCAGATCAGCTTGCTATTAGGATTCTTCCTACATACATCCTCCTTATGATCATGACCACACCTAGGGCACCGACCAGTCCAACGACAGTTCGCACGGTGGTGAGCATCACCGCAACGGAAACAGACCAATCCTAGTCCTGGCTTGACAATAGTTCAATACCGAATAGAGCCATCTCTAGAACCACCTCCAGAACCACTTCCAGAACCTCGAGACTGAGAAGAACTACCGCTGTACGGATGGTGACGATGATGCTTATCCTTCTTCTGAATTGGACCACTAGAATGACCCTTCTGCCCCTTTTGCACATGTGCATGACCTCCACCTCTAAGCTCCTCAGTAAAGTCATCCTGCACCTCAACTCCCAAAGCTCTCTCAACAGTTGAGCGGAAATCCTCCACAACAAAAGCACCCAAAACACGATGAATGAAGCCTTTAGACCTTGTCTAAAAATCCGTGCCTTCTCATAGTCATCACGGGCCACATGAGGTACAAAGCGCACAATTTTGTTAAACTCAACCTCATATTTTGCAACAGTCCTCTTGCCTTGATGGAACCTCTCAAGCCGAGTCTTCATCTTATTCATGAAAGCAATAGGATAGAACCTCCTCTCAAACTGGCCGACAAAGTCCATCCATGTGATAGGTCCACGTGCAGCAGGATAAGATGACTGAACACCCCTCCACCATACCCGAGCCTCACCCTTTAACAACTAATGAGCATAACGAACCCAATCTGAAGTAGGAACCTGAAAGGACTCTAGCTTGTCAACCATTGAAGATAGCCAATCTGATGCCTCAATAGGAGCACATGTACCATCAAACTTCTCTAGTGCCATATGACACCAATCTTTCAAGTCCAACGGACGCTCAAGAGGCACTACCGGCGCTCCACCAGGATTAGCACCAGGGGCATTACCAGGAGCACCACCAGGAGCACCAGGAGCACCACCAGGATTAGCACCACCCGCAAGTGTCTGACGTAAAGCATTCATCTCTGCTCACATTGTTTGCATCTCTGCTAAGATTGCAGCCAGATCTGGATTGGCAGGAGGATCCTTAGGAGCAGGTTCACCCCTACCACGACCACGACCGTCGCGACCACGGCCGCGACCACGATGAGGCATCTACAGCCCACACAACAATGTCAGTACAACAACACAACCACAAGGGAAAACAAAAGATAGAACAACATATAACCAAATAACTCCCATCCTACGTGTGCAAGTGTGTCAAGTTTTAAATTGAGTCAAGTTTAAACAAAAATAACCTATAACCAAGCTCTGATTACGAACTGTAACACCCCAGAATAGGAACAACATTCTGGAGCGTTACCACATCACAACAAGCTATTATAGGCACACACATAAGAAAAAACAGCAACAAAGAGATAAATTAATAGAGCACGCGGAAGCAAAATAAATCATCTAGATAACCATCCCAAAACAGGTCCAAAGAGATTATAAGCTAAGCAAGGACTTCCCAACTAAACATTTTTATTACAACACATGTGTCCTAAATATATATATAAAGAAGGTGTGTGCACACGTGTTGCTACTCCCATCCACCATCGCACTCCAAACTCAAGGACCTGCGGGGAGAAAAATGTATGAGGTTTATGGAAACATCAGCAAGCAAACCACTTCAACCATGTCATTCAAATCACAACAAAAATAAGCAACTATTTAAGAGTCACTATAATAAAAGATGCAACACATAACTTCAAGTAATAAGTTAAAATAAATACTCCCTCCGTCCTCGTTTATAAGGCACGAGCTAACATGACACGGTCTTCTAAATCATGCTTTGACTATTCATTTCTTTTGTATTATATTAGTTATGATTATGAATTTATATTCATCAGAAAGTACATTTAATTACAAATCCAACCATGTCAAATTTGAATGACAAAACAAAAAATAGATGGGTAAATTATTGGTCAAAGGTTATAAAGTTTGAATCTCGTTTTGCGTGTGCGCCTTATAAATGAGAATGGAGGGAGTACTCCACAATAATGCTTCATGATCAATTGCAAATGGTGCACTGCAATGCATGTCTTCACTTCTACCCACACATCCCAAAGGAAGGATATGAGGGCTGCAACCACATTGGTATATCTCAACGTGCGTTGCTGTACCGGTACTTACCGCACCAATCCGGCTACGGTTTCCTTCATATGCATAAAAAAATTAGAATGCAAATGCAAGATTGCAATGCATGAATTTCATATACTTCATAATTCTTAACTTCAATTCAGAGGTAAAGCCACACGTGGATCAAAATACTCCGATATAAAGATAAATTCAGATTTATCTTGCTGGTGTGAGGTACTGAAATTAAATGGAGGCAATTCAAACAACAAAGTTAAAGCATGTAGACCATCACTACGTTTACTTGCTTTCACCGAAGATCAAAAATGTGAACTAAGCACGATCCGAAGGCGCACCACCTGTCCACAAACATATCTCAGCACCAACACATACACATAAGCATAAAGAATTTAAATCACAGCGTTCCTACGTCCGAACCCGACATTCTCACAAAAAGACACACAAGTCTAGATATGACAACAGCGATAAGGCTTCTCTTTTTTGTATCTTTTAATTCTGATGGCTAAAAATTCCAATCTTGTGCCAACATAAATAAAACTTCGGAAGTTACAACTTTCTAGTGATCCGCAAAGAGAGGAAAAATCATGAACATAGGCTAATCTTGAGATGAATCTCATACTGAAAATCTGGCAAACCTCTGCAGAACAGTCCTAGTAAAATAGGTGTATCTAGAGCTCCAAAATTCCTATTAACATGAACTTAACCAATATGGAAAGGTTATGAAATTCTCTAAAACTTCTTTAGTCGTCCAAAGATCTAGTTCTGTCGTTTGGGTTGCCTAAAATGTATGTGAACAGATACTGCTCAGAATTACAATGCTGAAAAACTGACAGAAAGAAATATTGATATCTCTCATATCTTAAATCCAATTGAGGTGTTCTTTACGGCTATGGAAAGCTATCAAGATTTCCTACAACTCATATATAGGTTTAATATTTCTTTGGAGACCAGTAAAAAGGCGCAAAACAGCCATTACAGAAAACTACACAGATTGAGTACGTCCTGAAAACAACGGCAACGACGAGAGTACCACTTACCCTAGCCCTTAACGGCATTTGGTGCCACTACAAGCATGTGCTAGAATGCCCGAAAAAAATTAGAGGAAGGAGAGTCATGCCTCACCTAGGGTTTCTCTTGAAAACAGTAAGGGCAAAGATGACGGCGGCGATTCAGACGACAACTCCCAGCCGTTTTCCTCTCCGTAGTGACGAACGTCACATAAGCTCCCTCGATTTTATCTCAGCTGCACCACATATGGCGGCACCACCATGAACAGTGAGGAAAAGGTAACCAATTGGGGGAAAGCCGGAGAGAGGGAAGGAAGGCCAACCAATTTTTATGCAGAGAAATTGCGACGACGGACGGCAGCGTACCCTAATCTCCCTATATCCTCTTGTTCCTCTTCTGTCTCCCTTTGGATCACGACCAAGAGAGATGACGGCGCTCGATGTGGAGGCTATGTAGGGGATCTAGTTTGGGGAAGGGACAGAACGGGGCACGCGTTACTGTAGCCGCGTACTGTAGCAGTTAAGGTTAAAACTTGCGCCATGTGTAACTTCTTGATCCGAATCCCGAATTATGCATGTGAGTAGTCAAACGGAAAGGATTCGGCGAGCTCTACGCAACCATGACCTCTGTTCGTCCATCCGAGTGACGTACCAAAAAGTCATGTTTTTGGCCGTCCACTTTATGTATTCCATCATACAAAACGTATTTTCCTTTTACGCATTATGGGTGTTACAGAAATCCATCCATTCAACACCATTAGACGAAAAATGATGTTTAGTGCTTTTTTGGTGCATTTCGAAAACCTTTGGCATGTAAAAAGATGTTAAATGTGAGTTTCAAGCTTGAATGAACTACTTCGGGTTACCGAAGTTGCTGTAATGGTTTCACACCAAGTGCTTCCATTCTACTCCTCTAGACCCAAAATGATGTTTGGTACTGGTTTGGAGCATTTTGCAAACTTTCAACATCTAAAAAGATGCGAAACATGTGTTTCAGGCTGCAAAGAAGGTTTCGCACCAAATACACCCATTCGACACCATTAGATCCAAAATGATATTCCAGAGTATTTTGGGCATTTCAAAAATGTTTGGCATGTAAAAAGATGCAAAACTTGTGTTTTCGGCTTAATGCACTACTTCGGGGTACAAAAGTTGCGAAAACAATTTCATCCCAACTGCATCCATTATACTCCGTTGGACTCAAAATTATGTTTGGGAGTGGTTTGGAGCATAAGCAAACCTTCGGCTTTTAAAAAGATGCAAACTTTTGTTTCAGCCCTGAATGCACTATTTTGGGTTACCGAAGATGTGACAATGGTTTTGCACTAAATGCATCCATTCCACACCATTAGATGAAAAGTGATGTTTTGGAGTGTTTTGGAGGATTTCAAAAATGCTTGGCATGTAAAAAGATGCAAAATTTGTGGTTCGGGATTAATGCTCTACTTCGGGGTACAGAAGTTGAGAAAACAGTTTCACGCCAAATGCATCCATTCTACACCATTGGACTCAAAATGATGTTTGGGAGTGGTTTGGAGCATTTGCAATCCTTCGACATGTAAAATGATGCAAAACTTTTATTTCGGGCCTGAATGCACAAGTTTGGGTTACCGAAGAACCGGCAATGGTTTCGCACGAAATGCATCCATTCGACACCATCAGACCAAACATGATGCTTGGGAGTGTTTTGGAGCATGTCTAGCTTAATGCACTACTTCGAGGTATTGAAGTTGCGAAAACGGTTTCACCCCAAATGCATCCATTCTACTCCATTGGACTTAAATTGATGTTTGGGAGTGGTTTCGAGCATTTGCAAACCTTCAGCATGTAAAAAGATGCAAATGTTTTATTTCAGGCCTCAATGCACTATTTCGGGTTACCGAAGATGCGATGATGCTTTCTCACGAAATGCATCCATTCAACAACATTAGACCGAAATGATGTTTGGGAGTGATTAGGAGCATTTTAAAAATGTATGGCACCTAAAAAGATGCAAAACTTGTGTTTCGGGCTTAATGCACTACTTTGGGGCACAGAAGTTGTGAAAATGGTTTCACCCCAAATGCATCCATTCTACTCCATTGACTCAAAATGATGTTTGGGAGTTGTTTGGAGCATTTCCAAACCTTCGGCATATAAAAGGATGCAAAACTTTTTTAGGGTCTCAATGCACTAGTTCGGGTTACCGAAGACGCGACAATGGTTTCGCACGAAATCCATCCATTCAACACCATTAGACGAAAAATGATGTTTGGGGCTGTTTTGGTGCATTTCGAAAACCTTTGGCATGTAAAAAGATGCTAAATGTGTGTTTCAGGCTTGAATGCGCTACTTCGAGGTACCGAAGTTGCGGTAATGGTTTCACACCAAATGCATCTATTCTACTCCTCTAGACCCAAAATGATGTTTGGTACTGGTTTGGAGCATTTTGCAAACTTTCAACACCTAAAAAGATGCAAAACATGTGTTTCAAGCTGCAAAAAAGGTTTCGCACCAAATACACCCATTCGACACCACTAGACCCAAAATGATGTTTGGGAGTATATTGGAGCTTTTCAAAATTGTTTGGCATGTAAAAAGAAGCAAAACTTGTGTTTCGGGCTTAATGCACTACTTCGGGGTACAAAAGTTGCGAAAACAGTTTCACCCCAAATGCATCCATTCTACTCCATTGGACTCAAAATGATGTTTGGGAGTGGTTTGGAACATAAGCAAACCTTCGGCTTTTAACAAGATGCAAAACTTTTATTCCAGGCCTGAATACACTATTTCGGGTTACCGAAGATGTGACAAGGGTTTCGCACTAAATGCATCCATTCCACACCATTAGATCAAAAGTGATATTTTGGAGTGTTTTGGAGCGTTTCAAAAATGTTTGGCTTGTAAAAAGATGCAAAACTTGTGGTTCGGGATTAATGCACTACTTCGGGGTACACAAGTTGCGAAAACAGTTTCACCTCAAATGCATCCATTCTAATACATTGGAGTCAAAATGATGTTCGGGAGTGGTTTGGAGCATTTGCAATCCTTCGGCACGTAAAAAGATGCAAAACTTTTATTTTTGGCCTGAATGAACTAGCACTACGTGAAAACCTCAAATAGGTTATGTAGCATTTGTAACGGGCCCTTAACGCCCGTTACATCCACCCACATCTGTAAGGGTTGCTTGGCGCCCGTTACCTATAAGCGTGCCAGGATGATCTAGGGGTTGGCCTCCACAACGCTCGTTACCAATGTGGACTTCTGGTAACGGGCTTCTTCAACGCCCATTACATAAATTCTTTGTAACGGATGTTAAAAGAGCTCGTTACAAATGTCAAACCTATCGGTAACGGGCTTGTAAAGTCCATTACCGATCAAAGCCCTTTCAGTACTGGGCTGTTTAAGTCTGTTACTAATCACTGCCGTATTGGTAACGGGCTATAAAGTCCGTTACTGATAAGTTTGTACTGGAGACGCATGCTTGTAGGATGCATCTCCTTTGATTGGCACCCAGGGTCGCCTTTTTTCTCACATCGGAGACGCATGTTGTTATCTCGTCTGTGTATCTGTGTCTTATCCTTTCGATACCACTCGCTCTCTCTCTCTCCGTAGAAGCTATACCACTCCTATTCCGACAACAACACTCACTCTCTCTCCTCAAAAGGTCACTCGCTCGATCTGTGTGCTCAGATGTCCCCGCCGGCCTGTCCCGTTCGTCGCCGCCAGTTGCGCGCGCTCTGAGGATTGCGCGGCGGCGAAAGGGGCCAGAGCGGACGTCGACCGCGCCGTCCTCCGCGCCTCTGATCGTCCTCCTCGGCCACGCTCGCCTCATAGAAAGTCCTCGTCAAGGTGGAAATTAATTGGCCCATTTTATTGAAATTCTTCAGCTGTCTTTTTGTGTGATGAATTATGCTCATTTGGTGTATGGAATGCAGATGGTGTATGCTGCTCGGGCTTGGATGACAAACAACCCCAAAAAGATTGGGAGAATTTCTTAAGTGGGGTCAATGGTTTTCTAAATCAAGCAGAGGCGGATATGAGAAACCGTGGTGTTCAGGCAATGCTTTGCCCCTGTATTGATTGTCTCAACCAAAAGAAATTCGCACAATAGGAAATCATTTTTCATCATTTGGTCACACGTGGTTTCACAAAACATTACACGTGTTGGAATAAACATGGTGAGGAAGGCCTTAATGAACTCAAAGCAGGGCTGCCTAAAAGAAGGTGAAGTGCGACACCATGCTAACCATGATGAAGACCTTGATGACAATGGACTTTTTAAGGGAAATGAACCATTATTCCCACCAAATGTGTTGAGGCATGAGGATATCACTGATCAAGAAGTTAGGGGCTTCGATGATGGTGAGGTGTTGCAACGTGTGCACAATGTTGATCAAATGTTGTGGGATATTGAGTTTCAACGAGTGTACACACCTTCTGAATTAGCGAGGCGGAAGCAGTTCATTGAAGATTCAAAGAAACCCCTCTATCCTGATTGCCAGAAGTACTCTCGCCTTTCTGGTGATCTAAAACTTCTGTAGCTTAAGGCAGATCATGGTTGGAGCAACAAAAGTTTCAAACATCTATTGGATGTGCTTAGAGACTTACTACCTGAAGGAAACCAAATAGCAGAGTCTGTCTATGAGGCGAAGAAGATAATCTGTCCTCTGGGAATAGAGGTTGAAAAAATCCATGCATGCAAGAACAGTTGTGTATTGTTCCTTGGAGATTATGCAGACCTTGACAAGTGCCCCAAGTGTGGCTATGATCGGTACAAGAGGAAAAAGAATGGTGGAGAAGATAATAATGCTGATGACGAGAACGAGCCCAGCGAGATCAGAGGCAAGAAGAAGAAGGCTAACAGAGGGGCTCCTGTGAGGGTGGCATGGTATTTTTGGATCATTCCTCGGCTAAGAAGATGGTTCGCAACACGAAAGGAGGCCCAACTCTTGCATTGGCATGACGAAGGCCAAAAGGAGCTTAATTATAAGAAAGATGGCAAGTTTAGGCACCCCGCAGATGCAGCGCAATGGGGTACTATTAATACCCACTTCCCATGGTTTGACGACGCAAGGAGCATACGGTTTGCTACGAGCACAGATGGCGTGAACCCATTCGGCAACCAGAGCTCAACACATAGCACCTGGCCTGTCGTGTTGTCATTGTACAACCTTCCACCCTTGCTATGCAAGAAACAGAAATATATGATGCTGACAATATTGGTCTCCGGGCCAAAGCAACCTGGCGACCGTATTGATGTCTACTTGAGGCCACTAGTTGATGACTTGAAGATATTGTGGAAGCCTGGTGTGCCGGAGGTTTTGGATGAGTACAAGCATGAGGAGTTCACAATGCATGGCATTTTGTTTACCACCATCAATGACAACCCGGCTCAGCACAACCTCTCTGGCCAGAGTAAGCCCACACTGCTTGGAAGATACTTGCGCAATATGGCTAAAACATTCAAAGAAATACGTATTTATGGGGCACCGTTGTTTCCTCGGCAAGAAACATCCATACCGGGCCATGGATTGTCAGTTTAATGGGGAAAAGGAGAATCGAGAGGTGATGAGGACATCACTACCAACGATAGATCCTCGCCTACACAAGATCGTGTTATTGCTGACCCTATTACTCGTGCCCGTGCTCGTCAACTTAATAATCAAACCGAAAGGGAGAAGGACTCGCGCAGGCTGGTTTCGGACTGCAGAAATGCACCATCTTGTGACGGACGCCACGGGCGCACACGGAGTCGGATTGGGGCGTTCAAGTACTTCCTGGAACCGTGATGAAGTCACCTTTCATATGGATCCGGTCTCAAGTCCATATCTATTCTGAGGCGGCCGCAATCGTCCAAACATTGACCCGATGTCAATCTGTTCTAGGTGCTGCGCCACCTCATTTGGCCCGATGGGCCGTGTATCAAGTTGGGTCCATTACGGACGTGTCCTAGGGTTAGAGGTCGACCCCAGCACCCCTTTGGTCGTCCTCCCATGTCCTCATATTGCCCCATAGCCGCCACAAAGAGTTTGGGTTTTGTTTGGATCAATTTAGCCATTGCTACTTGCTTGAAGCGCGCGCTGGTCCAGTCGCCCGTCTTCCTGTCTTCAGAACCCTGCCATTATTGTGATTGAGTTGGAGTTTGCAATCTTTCATTCCCATCTAGTAAATTCAGTACTTGTTCAATACTTGTTCTTGCTAGTTCTTCGATTGCTTGCAGGACAGGTGCCCTAGTGGCCGGGTGACGCGCTCCACAAGATCGTGGCAGCCATAGGAAGTGGTGTATCGGTTGCTAAGGCGCAGCCTTGAAGGGTTGTAGTCGGGCCGAGAACGTCATCTCCTCTTCAATCGAGTTATCCACGCCTCTCATCGAAAGATCGGGAACAAACCCTAGCGGGTTCATATCAGTTGGTAATCAGAGCGGGGTTCTTTGGTGAGAGTTTCCAATCCTTTGCTGTTTTTAATTTCCTATAGTCCAGAAAAGCCCTGAAAAAATAGTAGATTAGATTACCCGCTGTCCCATAAACCCTTTGAGCCTTTACTAGCATTGCATGGTTAGGGCTTGTTAAGTTTTTGGTTGCATCGGTCGTGTCAAGTTGCTGGTCTTAGTGTCTATTCGTTTAGAGTTTTGAGTTCTATCACGTTTTAGTCACGAAATTCGCGTCACCATATACACCTCTGTTTCACTTTTGCCACCACGGTTTCATATGATCTCCGATTGAGGTGTTTAAATACAATCTGGAAAGCTTACATTGTCTTCTTTCCAACGGATCCAACCTTGCCTCGAAATTCCGTTTGAGCAATCTGCAATTGTCCACGAGATCTGCGATCTGCAATCTGTGTACTTTTCCTTTTGTGCTGATTTGGCTTGATATTGAGCAATAGAGTTTAGTTGTGTGAAAAAACAGTTGAAAGAAAAAGAGAGGAAAAAAATCAGAGAAGAAAAAAATAGAGTAGAAAGAGAAGAACGAAAAAAAGAAGAGAAAGAGAAGTAAGTTGAAACGGTTGTTTTACTTGTGCTGTGCTAGTTGTTCTTTTTCAGTGACTACCTTTGTGCCTAAGCTCACATCTCTAGCATGGTTTAGCCTAGGACCAGCATAGTACCGCCGTTGAACAATTATTCAACTTGCTTTTTAACTATTGTGGTGCTAGTCATTCCTTGTTTCAGCCCACCTATAGCTCCACATATCGACTACAACTTGACAGGTTCTTGTTGCTGCGGCACCGATACACTTCTTCCTGCTTTGCAGACTTGTTGGTAGCCGCACCCTCCTGTCGAGCAAGGTAAGAATTGGGAAGAGCTTGTATAACAGGTTGAGAGTGAGCGCCTTGCAGTAGCTACATCCTATTAGTTGTAGGGATTTAATTGCTTCACTTGCCTTTTGTTGCTTTTGTTTGTCTAACCATGGCAGGATCTGAGGATGAAAGTTCAAAAATGCCCCAATCTCCGCGCACCAAGGGAATCATACAACACTTTGAAAGGATGGTGAAGACACACAATGAAGGAATTGATAATGATTTGCTAGTGACAAATGACAAGATTGGTCAATTGGAGGTCGCACAGATCACTACCAACACCAAGCTTGCAGGGTTGGAGATGACGGTGGCTCGTATGGACAAGAGTTTTGCTTCTCTTTTGAACAGGTTTGATGAGATGCATGCTGCATTCATGGGGGGCGTGATGTGAAGGGCAAGCACACTGATGACAAGAAGGAAGAAAGGAAGGATAACAAGAAGGATGAGAGTTATGATGATAATTGGGATGCATATACTGGTGATACTGAACATGAAGACCGAGATCAACGACGACATCGTAGAAGTACGAGTGGTTTCCGCCGAGGACGTGAGGTACATTCTAATAACGATGCTCTTACTAAGATTAAGTTTAAAATACCTCCTTTTGATGGTAAATATGATCCTGATGCTTACATTACTTGGGAGATTGCTGTTGATCAAAATTTTACATGTCATGATTTTCTTGAAGCTACACGTGTTAGGGCTGCTACTAGCGAGTTCACTAATTTTGCTTCTATTTGGTGGATAGAGTATGCTAAGAAAAATCCTAATAAAATACCACAAACTTGGAATGCTTTGAAACGGGTGATGAGGGCTAGATTTGTTCCTTCTTACTATGCAAGTGATCTGTTACATCAATTACAACAATTGAGACAGGGGACTAAAAGTGTAGAAGAGTATTATCAGGAATTACAAATGGGTATGTTGCGTTGTCAAATAGATGAGGATGAGGAATTGCTATTGCTAGATTTGTGGGTGGGTTGAATAGAGAGATTCGGGACATTCTTGAATACAAGGAGTTTAATACCATAACAAAATCTTTTCACCTTGCTTGTAAAGCTGAAAGGGAAGTGCAGGGACGGCATGCAGGTACAAGGTCTAATGTTTATGCAGGAAAATCTACATCATGGCAGCAGCGTGCGACTACTTCCTTGACCGGGCGTGCACCTCCCCCATTCCCCTCACCGAGTCGATCAGAACTACCACCTCCCTCCAGCGACAAGACACGTGTTGCTCCCACAAATTCAGAAACCAAATCTACTCCAAAACCAGCTGCTACTGCATCTTCAGTGGCCTCTACAGGTAGAACAAGAGATCTTCGGTGCCATCGATGCAAGGGATTTGGACATGTGTAGCGTGATTGTCCAAACAAGCGAGTTATGGTGGTAACAAATGATGGTGGGTATTCCTCTGCTAGTGATTATGATGAAGATACACTTGCTTTGCTTGCTGCTGACGATGCAGGTAGAGAGGAGCCACCAGACGAACAGATTGGTACAGAGGAAGCTGAACATTATGAGAGCCTCATTGTGCAGCGTGTGCTTAGTACACAAATGGAGAAGGCGGAGCAAAATCAGCGGATACATTGTTCCAAACCAAGTGTGTGATTAAGGAACGTTCTTGCCACCTGATCATTGATGGGGGTAGCTGCAACAACCTAGCTAGCAGCGCCATGGTGGAGAAGCTTGCACTTACAACCAAACCGCACCCGCATCCGTATTACATTCGGTGGCTGAACAATAATGGTAAGGAAAAGGTAACAAGGCTGGTACGAATCAGTTTTTCAATTGGCTCATATCATGATGTTGTTGAGTGTGATGTTGTGCCCATGGAAGCTTGTCATGTTTTGCTAGGTATACCTTGGCAATTTGATATAGATTGTTTGCATCATGGTAGATCAAATCATTATTCCCTCACATACAATCATAAGAAAATTGTTTTGCTTCCTATGTCACCTGAGGCTATTGTGCGTGATGATATTGCTAAAGCTGCAAAGGCTAAAACTGAAACAATAAAAATAGCAAATCTATTGGTAATAATGAAGATGGCATAAAATTGAAAGGACATTGCTTGCTTGCTTCGAAATCTGATATTAACAAATTAATTGCTTCAACTTCTGTTGCCTACACTTTGGTATGCAAGGATGCTTTGATCTCAATTCAAGATATGCAACATTCTTTGCCTCCTGTTGTTGCTAACATTTTGCAGGAGTATTCTGATGTGTTTCCAAGCGAGATACCAGCGGGGCTGCCCCCTATACGAGGCATAGAGCACCAAATTGATATTATTTCAGGTGCTTCTTTGCCCAACCGTGCGCCATACAGGACCAATCCAGAGGAAACAAAAGAAATTCAGCGGCAAGTGCAAGAACTACTCGACAAAGGTTATGTACGTGAGTCTCTTAGCCCTTGTGCTGTTCCGGTTATTTTGGTGCCTAAGAAAGATAGAACATGGCGTATGTGTGTTGATTGTAGAGCTATTAATAATATCACTATTCGATATCGACGTCCTATTCCACGCCTAGATGATATGCTTGATGAGTTGAGTGGTGCTACTATGTTTTCTAAGGTTGATTTGCGTAGTGGGTACCACCAGATTCGTATGAAATTGGGAGATGAATGGAAAACTGCTTTTAAGACTAAGTTCGGTTTATATGAGTGGTTAGTCATGCCTTTTGGGTTAACTAATGCACCTAGCACTTTCATGAGATTAATGAACGAGGTTTTGTGTGCTTTCATTGGGAAATTTGTTGTAGTCTACTTTGATGATATATTAATCTACAACAAAACTATGGATGAACATTTGGATCATTTACGTGCTGTTTTTAATGCTTTAAGAGATGCACGTTTGTTTGGTAACCTTGAGAAGTGCACATTTTGCACCGATCGAGTGTCGTTTCTTGGCTATGTTGTGACTCCACAGGGAATTGAGGTTGATCAAGCCAAGGTAGAAGCTATACAGGGATGGCCTGTACCAAAGACCATCACACAGGTGCGGAGTTTGCTAGGACTTGCTGGATTCTATCGCCGTTTTGTTAAGGATTTCAGTACCATTGCTGCACCATTGAATGAGCTTACAAAGAAGGGAGTGCCTTTTAGTTGGGATAATAAACAAGATAATGCCTTCATCATGTTGAAAGATAAGTTGACACATGCACCTCTCCTCCAACTTTCAGATTTTAATAAGACTTTTGAGCTTGAGTGTGATGCTAGTGGGATTGGTTTGGGTGATGTTTTATTACAAGAAGGCAAACCGGTTGCATATTTTAGTGAAAAATTAAGCGGACCTGTTCTGAATTATTCCACTTATGATAAAGAATTGTTTGCTCTTGTTCGAACTTTGGAAACGTGGTAGCATTATTTATGGCCCAAAGAGTTTGTTATTCATTCTGATCATGAATCTTTGAAGCATATTCGTAGTCAAGGAAAACTGAACCGTAGACATGCTAAGTGGGTTGAATTTATTGAATCTTTTCCTTATGTTATTAAGCACAAAAAAGGGAAAGAAAATGTGATTGCTGATGCTTTGTCTAGGAGATATACTTTGCTGAACCAACTAGATTACAAGATCTTTGGATTAGAAACAATTAAAGACCAATATGTTAATGATCCTGATTTTAGAGATGTGTTGCTGCATTGTAAGGATGGCAAACGGTGGAACAAATTCATCGTTAGTGATGTGTTTGATTTTAGAGCTAACAAGCTATGCATTCCATCTAGCTCCGTTCGCTTGTTGTTGTTGCGGGAAGCGCATGGAGGTGGCTTGATGGGGCATTTTGGAGTTAAAAAGACAGAAGACATACTTGCTGGTCATTTCTTTTGGCCAAAAATGAGAAGAGATGTGGAGAGATTTGTTGCACGTTGCACTACATGTCAAAAGGCTAAGTCAAGGTTAAATGCGCACGGTTTGTATTTGCCTTTACCCGTTCCTAGTGCTCCTTGGGAAGATATTTCTATGGATTTTGTGTTGGGTTTACCAAGGACTAGGAAGGGTCGTGATAGTGTGTTTGTGGTTATTGACGGATTTTCGAAAATGGCACACTTTATACCATGTCATAAACCGATGATGCTTCTCATATTGCTGATTTGTTCTTTCGGGAAATTGTTCGCTTGCATGGTGTGCCCAATACAATTGTTTCTGATCGTGATGTTAAATTCCTTAGCTATTTCTGGAAAACTTTGTGGGCTAAATTGGGGACTAAGCTTTTGTTTTCAACTACATGTCACCCCCAAACTGATGGTCAAACTGAAGTTGTGAATAGAACTTTGTCTATTATGTTAAGGGCTGTTTTAAAGACAAACATTAAGATGTGGGAAGATTGTTTGCCTCATATTGAATTTGCTTATAATCGTTTGATGCATTCTACTACCAAGATGTGCCCATTTCAGATTGTATATGGTTTCTTACCTCGTGCTCCCATTGATTTAATGCCCTTACCATCATCTGAGAAATTAAATTTTGATGCTACTAAACGTGCTGAATTGATGTTGAAACTGCATGCAACAACTAAAGAGAACATTGAGCGCATGAATGCTAAGTACAAGCTTGTTGGTGATAAAGGCAGAAAGGAAATAAAGTTTGAACATGGAGATTTAGTTTGGTTGCATTTGAGAAAGGAGAGGTTTCCTGAATTACGCAAATCTAAATTATTACCAAGGGCTGATGGACCTTTTAAAGTGTTAGAGAGAATAAATAACAATGCATACAAACTAGAACTTCCTGCAGATTTTGAGGTTAGTCCCACATTTAACATTGCAGATTTGAAGCCATATTTGGGAGAAGAAGGTGAGTTTGAGTCGAGGACGACTCAAATGCAAGAAGGGGAGGATGATGAGGACACCACTACCAACGATACATCCTCGCCTACACAAGATCATGTTATTGCTGGCCCTATTACTCGTGCCCGTGCTCGTCAACTTAATAATCAAACCGAAAGGGAGGACTCGCGCTGGCTGGATTCGGACTGCAGAAAAGCACCATCTTGTGACGGACGCCACAGTCGCATACGGAGTCGGATTGGGGCGTTCAAGTACTTCCTGGAACCGTGATGAAGTCTCCTTTCATATGGATCCGGTCTCAAGTCCATATCTATTCTGAGGCGGCCGCAATCGTCCAAACATTGACCCGATGTCAATCTGTTCCAGGTGCTGCGCCACCTTATTTGGCCCAATGGGCCGTGTATCAAGTTGGGTCCATTACGGACGTGTCCTAGGGTTAGAGGTCGACCCTAGAACCCCTCTGGTCGTCCTCCCATGTCCTCATATTGCCCCATAGCCGCCACAAACAGTTCGGGTTTTGTTTAGATCAAGTTTAGCCATTGCTACTTGCTTGAAGCGCGCGCTGGTCCAGTCGCCCGTCTTCCTGTCTTCAGAACCACGCCATTATTGTGATTGAGTTGGAGTTTGCAATCTTTCATTCCCATCTAGTAAATTCAGTACTTGTTCAATACTTGTTCTTGCTAGTTCTTCGATTGCTTGCAGGACAGGTGCCCTAGTGGCCGGGTGACGTGCTCCACAAGATCGCGGCAGCCATAGGAAGTGGTGTATCGGTTGCTAAGGCGCAGCCTTGAAGGGTTGTAGTCGGGCCGAGAACGTCATCTCCTCTTCAATCGAGTTATCCACGCCTCTCATCGAAAGATCGGGAACAAACCCTAGCGGGTTCATATCAAGAGGCCTTGTTGCATGTGACTGGAGATCTGGTCCACTTGAAAGTCAAGGACATCAAAACTACGAGGAGTTACCCAAACTGACTGAAAAACCCCTTGGCAAAAGAAAGAAACGAGATGGTGAAGAAGAAGAAGGAATGTGGAACAAGAAATCAATTCTATGGGAGCTAGAGTATTGGCCGATGTTGGATGTGCGTCATTCGATTGACAACATGCACGTCAAGAAGAATGTGTATGAAGCTACTTGTGGAACATTGCTACAACAGAAGTCCAAAGGAAAAGATCATAAAAATGCAAGGGAGGATCTTAAAGAGCTGGGCATTAGGCCGGAGCTCTATGCAGAGGAAACAGAGACGGGGACGAACCTTCCTGTTGCTGCAACCACCTTGTCAAAGGCGGAGAGAAAAGAATTCTGTCAGTTTTTGCATGATTTGAAAGTAGCTTCAGGCTACTCATCAAACTTCAAGAGGCTAGTGTGTCAGTGAAGGACATGAAAATGAATTTCAACTTGATGAAATCTCATGATTGCCATGTGTTGATGACAACTCTTCTTCCTGTTGCACTTAGAGGTATCAAGACGGGCGGTTCGCGACGCGGTCACGAGCTTGTGTTTATTCTTCAATGCAATAGAACAGAAGGTGATTGATGAGGAAAAACTATTGGACTTGGAGAGGAGGCATTTCGAGACCCTATGCCTGCTTGAAGATACCTTCCCACCGTCTTTCTTTGATCTCATGCTGCATCTAACAACACACCTCGCGAGGGAAATCTGGTTCCTTGGCCCATCTTACCTTCATCAGATGTTTCCATATGAGAGGTTCTATGGACTCCTGAAATCATTGGTACATAACCGGTTATTTCCGAAGGGAGCCATTATTCGTGGCTACGAGACCATTGAAGCAGTGGAGTGAGCCACGGGTTATATGGACCCACAAAACCCCATTGGTGTGCTTCGCTCATGACATGAAGGTAGGCTTTCAGGTGTTGGGACCATGGGAAAAAGGTCAGTCACTCCGGATGCAGATGCCTTCGAAAAGGCTCATTTCACCGTGATACATCAGCTGCACCTAATTATACAGTTTGCAATGAGCACAAACGACAACTACGTGAAGACAACCCTAACCGTGGTAGGGCTTGGCTTGCAAAGATGCACATGCAAGGTTTCAGCAGGTGGCTCCGAGATTATGTCGAGACATGCAGCAATAATGTTGTAATTACCGACGAGATAAGGAATCTAGCAGCAGGGCCATTGTTCACTGTTACAAGATACGAAGGAATTGATATCAATGGATACAGGTTCTACACCATGACCCAGGATAAAAAGAGTGTCTATCAAAATAGTGGTGTGCGTGTACGGGCCGTCGTTGACGACAGTCATGATGATGATGACGACACGGAAACAGACACATATTATGGTCAAATAGAGGAGATATGGGAGCTTGATTATGTAGGATTGAAGGTAGTCTTGTTTCAGTGTAAATGGGTCACCAATGGGAAGAGAGCTGTGAGCAAAGACAAATATGGTTATGTTAGTGTTGATCTCCGTGTCTTTGGTTACAAAAACGAACCGTTTGTCTTCGCCAATGATGTTGAGCAAGTGTTCTATGTGACCTTGGAAAGAAGAATTGGTCTGTGGTTATGCCTGTAAAAAAAGGATTGTGGGGATTGAAAATGTTGTTGAGGAGGAGGAATACAACCAGTTTGACGAAATTCCATCCTTTGACACTTCATACAAGCCCCAACTCTTTGGAATTAACAAAACACCGTACTTGCGAAGCGACCATAGTGAAAAAATCCATATACAGAAATCAAGGAAGAAAAAGCAAGCTTGATTTCTGCTGAATCCTTTTTGTAATGCCGGACGATGTGTCTATTGGTGGAAATGGAATCAGTTTTGTAATACAAAGGATGCGATGTATTAGTGGAATTTCAATCCTTTTTGTAATATATGGGATGTGGTGGAATTTGAATCCTGCTTGTAATATATTCTGGCAAAGATAATATATATACTCTGTTTATATTCTGCTTCAGTTCAGTAACGGGCAAGAGTCGAGGATTAACGAACCCGAGTCGCCTTTGTTACGGGCAAGAGTCGATGATTAACGAACCCGGGTCGCCTTTGTTACGGGCAAGAGACGAGGACTAACGAACCAACATCACTTTTGTTATGGGCAAGAAGATATGTGAAATCACGAACAGATTATATCAAAAGAGGCACGGATTAGAGCATCTCCAAGAGTTTGCCAAATTTTACTTGGCAAATTTTGTGCTTTGCCAACTTCTAAAAAGATATGCCAAGTAAAAAAAGAGTTCATCTCCAACAATCTGACATAATTTCACAAAAGCATGTCTCTTGAGATGCAAAATCACACACACACACAAATTACAGTCATCGATACATCATAACAATGTTACAATGCGGCCATATCTTCATGACGAGATATGCAAAATCACACACACATCGATCTTGCTCGCACGTCGTCGATCTTGCTGCACGTGGTCATCGAACAAGCTCCATTTCTGCTAACGGCTTAGAGACTTGATTCCTGGCATGACTAATTAAACAAAGCTTCTGCGTTGCAACCCTAATTTTGGTTTGCAAGACAAAATCTTTCCTTAATTATGCTCATCTTAGAAGGAAAAATAATGAGATATGCTCCATCCAGATTTTGGCTGCTTCCTCATCTTACAAGTGAACACAATAGAAAGATACAGAGAGGGTGGAAACATATCCCTTAAAAAATCACTCCTCCTGGAGGAGAAGGGGAAAGCAAAAGGAAGACCAACGAAAAAGCTGCAGTAAGCTTTCCATCGGCTTGTTCATCCTGATGCCAGGAGGTTCTGGGCTACCTTCCTCGGACACGGCTGTGAGCAAGGGGTATGTCACAAGGATTCCTCTGGCAGCTGTGTTCGAGGGATGAGTAACCCAATCACCCCCTATCACAAGAATTCTTCTAGCAACTGAGAGATAGAGGAGGAGGAGGAAGAGAGAAAAGCAAAAGCTTGCGCCCTACAAGATCTATTCTTTGCGCCATAGCTAGATCTATATCTAGAGAAGAAGGAAGCAAGTGACTCGCTTTATTGTATCAGAAGAAGGAACCATATACTAACTAGATCTAGATCTAGAGAAGAAGGAAGCAAGTGACTCGCTTTATTGTATCAGAAGAAGGAACCATATAGCTAGATCTAGATCTAGAGAAGAAGGAAGCAACTTGAAGTAAGGAGTACCGATAGGTGTCGGTGCCTTTTTATAGAAAAAACAAGGAAGGGATAAGATTAAGAGCACAGGAACGGCCGAGAAGGTTCCCAAGACGGTCAATGGCGAAACTGTTGCTAGTCAATGGCTGAGAGCAGAGCTGCAGAGGTAATGATTTCAATGTAGAATTAAATGATACACAGAGTAAGCAAACATCGTCTCCAATGACTGTGTTTGGATGGTAGATGTTAGTGTTACTGTTAGTGGTAGTTTTTAACACCTCCAAATTAACACATGTGTTTGGCTCCAAAGTGTTAGTTTTGGTGTTAGTTTGCTACAAACTAACACTAACACCTCCATCGAAACATCCAATGTAGTCATCATCTCCAAAAAAAGAGAGGAAGGGATAAGATCAAGAGCATAGGAAACAGGAAGAGGTTCCCAAGATGGTCAATGGCGAAACTGTTGCTAGTCAATGGCTAAGAGTAGAGCTGCAGAGGTAGTGATTCCAATGTAGAAGTAAATGATACACGGGGTAACGAAACATCGTCTCTACGCGGATTAACCAAATGTCATTTCTAATGGAGAATTAAATGATAATGTGGATTAGCCAAATGTCATCTTCATTGCATACTTAAACCGTGTTTGGAAACAAACCTCCTGTATCTTCTCCTTCCAAAACAATTAGATCCCCTGCCGGCTGGAGATGGATAGCATGCCGGGAAGAAGCACGCGGCACCAGCCGTCATCGCTGCTGCTGGGCCTCCCTCAACACCTCTGCATTGAGATTGCGGCGCGCATCGGTGCGACCTCGGAGCGGCCTTTGGCTGACCTCTGCAGCCTACGCGGTACTTGCTCAACCATGCGCCGCATGTGCGGCCACGGCGACGTCGACCGGCGTTTGTCGATAGAGGGGATACGAGATGAGATTTCTTGGGTGTGGAACCCCATCGCTTACAAAGCATTCCTTACTATGCTGAGCCGTCTCGAGAATCCGGAGGCTTGTTTCCTCTCCGGAATCAAAGCCCTCTTCATCGAACACAGGGGATACAATGATCTCCGGCGTGCCGCCGAGGGTGGGCACGATGCGGCGGCCTATCTATACGCCATCTTGCTCTACAGAGATAATGGCGGTGCAGCCGCCGACGACACCGCGAAGGGGTACATGAGGCAGGTCGGGGGCGGTGGTAGTACGACATCGTCGAGATGGCTGAGCAACGTGGGGTGTCTGCTTTGCGCGAGAAGGCCACGCGTGCACTCCACTACTCGACTTGGCGTATTTGGGGTGAACCGCTGCCGTCTCCGGCACAGGTGCGCGGCGATCAGCCGTGCGCAGGCACCGGCGGCGGATGCAGCGTGGAAAAAGGATGGCTTCGAATTTCTCTATTTTGCAGCGAAGACTATAGGCTGCGCTGCGAAATGGTGAAGTTCGCACAAAGAATAGGAAATCAGTAGTAGATTAGCTTTTGTATGATGCTCGAATTATCTGTGTAAAATTTTGGGAGAGCAGCAAATCCGACGCGGGTTATCAGCCCCGCGTCGCTAATGATTGTTCTATTCAGATGAAGAACAGTTCTCATTTCTCCTTTTAATCTGCAATTAAATGTTGTAACAAGTATTTCTTCGTCGTTATTAGTCCAAATTTGACACTTTTTTTCTAAATTTTTCTAAAATCACCATCTATTTATTAATTTCATTGTTTAGTGTACATTCCGTTTGTTGAGTGATGTTTATATGCCTTATTTTGTTCTTTGTAAGTACAACATCCAAATAATATTTGTTTTACACAACCATTAGTGATGGAACTTTACATTTCGTAAGCTTAAGGTGAAAACAAGGTTTTGTTAAGTTTTCAAATGCATATGAGTTCGAACATGTTGCAAAGTGTGGAAAACTTCAATGTTCAAGCAAACATTCTAGGAAACTATGTGAGAGATGTAGACATTTGTACACAAGTATATAATTCCTTCATCGAAACCATTTGAAATTTTGAAGAGAAGTCTACGTACCCAAATTATGTTGGCATGTCAATTTGTAGATTTTTTAGAGCACACTAGATGTTAGTAGAATTATTACATTATTAACATGGGATGTAAAAATGGATTCTAAGAATCTTGGGCACACAAGTGTGACTGTTGATATTTTATTCAAATACTAAATGTCCAAATATGAATTGTTCGTATTTTTATGATTTTTTGGTGTTGTTTTATGGGTTGCAATAAATCAGGGAAGCAAGTTTCATTCCAGAAAAAATTGTGACAGGCCCACGCGTCAGCATCAGGAGCCAATATAAAAAAGATAACCGCTGACCCAACTCCCAACAAAGGCGATCCGGGTTCACTAACCATCGTTGCCCATGACACTGGCCCACTCATCAGCGTTAGCAGGCGAACCGTGCGCGGGCTGTTTAAAATTTCCCACCTATATTTACTATAGTGCCCATGAAATTCCAATTGCTGCACAGAGCCGTCAAGGGCACGCCAGTAGTTTCATTAAACATAGTTACGTGCGCCGTTCATATTCGGCTCCTCGCTAGATAGATCCACAATGCCCACATTCTCCCCACCGCCGCCGCCAGTCGCCCCGCTCGCCTTCGCTGCTCTCTCCCCGCCGCAGCCCTGCTCTTCTCCAGCCCGACCGCTCCCTGCATGACGACGGTGACGTGGACGCGGTTACTGGCGTGTGGACGTACGTCCGACCAACCTAAAGACGGTTGACGCGGATCCATCGACGTCGTCCCCGGTCACGACGACGAGCCGGCCGCCTCAGGCCACGAGCCGTCGTGGATCCGCCCCTCCGACCATCACGAGAGCAACTACTTCATTCGCGACAGAGGTTAGTCCTGCTTGAACCCCCAACACCCTCTCTCTCATCGGCCACCAAAGTCGATATGCTATATATTCATGTCAATGTAGATTAATTAGGGATACATGCCTAGATAGTTCATTTTTAATTGATTGACTGTGGTTTTGATTGATGGATTTTGTTGCCCCAAGTCTGTGTGAATAAATTATTGCTAACAGATGTAGTTATATGAAGTGTTGAAATTCATTTTCATGTTCCTGGTGCTATAATTTTTGCACTGTAAATTCATGAAAAGAATAAAGGATGTTAGCATACTTTAATTCTGCTATGCTTTGAATGTACCAGATCGACAGTTGGACCTGCTAGCATATTTTAATTCTGATGGCCACATAATGTCATTGGGAATTGCATCGCAATGGTTTATAATGTAGTCCACCCAATCTGCTATATATTCATGTCAAGGTGGATTAGGGAGACATGCCTTAATAGTTCAATTGATTGACTGTGGATTTGATGGATGGATTTTGTTGCTCAAAGTCTGTTTTGAATAAATTGCTAGCAGATGAAGTTATATGAAATGTTGAAATTCATTTTCATGTTCCTGGTGCTATAATTTTTGCACTGTAAATTCATGAAAAGCATAAAGGATGTTAGCATACTTTAATTCTGCTATGCTCTGAATGTACCAGATCGACACTTATGCTTTGGACCTGTTAGCATACTTTAATTATGCAATGCTCTGAATGTACCAGATCGACAATTATGCTTTGGACCTGTTAGCATATACTTTAATTCTGCTATGCTCAGATCGATAGTTATGTTTCGGACCTGTTAGCATATTTTAATTTTGATGGCCACATAATGTCGTTGGGAATTGCATCACAGTGGTTTATAAGGTAGTGATAACTAGACTGTCTTATGCTTTGTTGTGAGTGTTAATTGTTTCACTACTGTCATATATATTGTTATTGTTGGTGTCATGATGTGTTGTGAGTGTTGTTTCACTACTGTCATATATAATGTCATGACCATTGCTTTATCCTCTTGTTGCATGTACATATGGAACACACAATCTATCACTGCTCAAGTTGGACAAGGAAGCAATTGAAGGAATTTATTGTCTGCTTTGATATATAAGCTTATTGTTGTGTCCCTGTCAAAATGGTTAGCACCTATCCCTATATGCTAATTAAGTAAAATATGAACTGTGCATGTCTGTATGAAGTTCACAGAGGTTTGGTATCTAGATTCTGCTAAACTGGTCAGTTTCTTGTAGGTTTTGTTCACAAAAATTCAATCTATTAGTGTTTCTAATTGGTATTGCTGACCATGCAGGGCCTTTGGTACAGTATTTTTGTTCACAAAAAATCAATCCCTTAATGTTTCTAATTGGTATTGCTGATCATGCAGGGCCTTTGGTGATGCACAGTACAGAGTAACGAAAGGAAAGAAAAAAAGCCAAAAGCCACACTCAAGCACAAAACAAATCTCGTTGTAAGATCGAGGTTTTTTTATTGTCCCTTCTTACCTATTTGGTACTGCATTGACTTGTCATTTTGGTACCTCGATGCAGTGTGCTCAGCAGCCACGAGGGTCCTCTTTGTGTGGTCCATGTGGCATTCCATATGTTAAGACTACTCGATGCTGTAAGTAGATAATAATGCTCAACCTTACCCTCATATTATCCATCTGATTTTAGAAAATGATTTCTACTTGTATTCTCATAAATGATTGTATTTTGCAAGATTTCAAACCTCCTGTAGATGTTTCCATAGAAGATGTAAAGTGTGTCCGGGAGATGCTGTGCGAGTACATTCCTAAGGAGGCCATCAACCGAAAGGGCAACTTGTACAGTGGTGCACCGTGAGTTTATTGTGACCAGAAACTTGAAACTCATTCAGTCTTCTTTAGTTAGGTGTTGTTGCCTGAGAAACCTGATTGGCTTGCTTGGTTGGGGTCAGATACTGCCTGGTTCAGGGCTTCAAGCAGTTTTCTCATGACTCCATCCAAACAAGCCCTGATGAGAGTAACCTGAAACTTGATGTGATCCTAGCTTGTCTATAAATGTGATCTTGCTTTGCCTATATCTGTGATGTGAGAATGTGTTTGTGATGTTTCCTTGCTGTGGTGGCTACCAAATCCTGGTTGGTTCCAGGATGTAGCCCCTGGTGGCTGCCAAATCCTGGCTGATTCCAGAATCCTGCCGGCAACCGAGCAGGTTACTGTAGTTGTGGCCACCGTATCTGTAACAGGCGTTAATTAAAGCTCGTTACAAACACTGATCAGTGAGTAACGGGCTTCATTCGGAAAGCTTGTTACAAAAATGCCCACAATGTAACGGGCAGTGTAAAAGCCCGTTACCAGTCCTGACCGGTGGGCCTAGGACCTGACCCGTTCATTGAGATATATGAGACGCAGGTTGAAAGCAAGCGTCTCTTGTAATAGAGAGAAAGCAGACGCGCGTGGAAACAGATGCATCTCATTTTGTCAAGATAGTGGAGACGTAGGTTCACCGAACGCGTCTCGGAAGTTAATTTCACAGTAACGGGCTCTGTTTCACGCCCGTTACCAAAGTTCCATGTGGGACCAGGGAAACAGCCATTTCACGTGAACGATGACTAGTTGTGGTAACAGTCGTTGTTTGATGCCCGTTACGAATCCTATATGTACTGAGACGCACGTGAAATAGACGCGTCTCAGTTCGTTAAGATAGTGAAGACCCAGGTTCACATCAGGCGTCTCTAATATTGAGCTTCTGTAACGGGCTTTTCTTTGGTGCCCGTTACGAAAGTTACCTATGGGCCCAGAAAAACAGCCATTTCACGTGACCGCTGGCTAGTTGTGGTAACGATCGTTGTTAATGCCCGTTACGAATATGTCTTATCAGTTTCGGGCATCTGCCCGTTACCTTTCTTGGCTTATTTGTAACACTTGATCAGTAACGGTCGCATTTCCCGTTACCAAAGGCGATCTACGCCCGTTACCAAAGCCAGTTTTTCACGTAGTGTAGTTCGGGTTACCGAAGAACCGGCAATGGTTTCGCACGAAAAGCATCCATTTGACACCATTATACCAAACATGATGTTTGGGAGTGTTTTGGACCCTATCGGTCTTAATGTACTACTTCGAGGTAAAGAAGTTGAGAAAACGGTTTCACCCCAAATGCATCCATGCTACTCCTCTAGACCTAAAATGATGTTTGGTTCCGATTTGGAGCATTTTGCAAACTTTCAACATCTAAAAAGATGTGAAACATGTGTTTCAAGCTGCAAAAAAGGTTTCGCACCAAATACACCCATTCGACACCACTAGACCCAAAATGATGTTTGGGAGTATTTTGGAGCATTTCAAAAATGTTTGGCTTGTAAAACCATGCAAAACTTGTGTTTCGGGCTTAATGCACTACTTCGGGGTATAGAAGTTGTGAAAACAGTTTCACTCCAAATGCATCCATTCTACTCCATTAGACTCAAAATGATGTTTGGTAGTGGTTTGGAGCATTTGCAATCCTTTGGCATGTAAAAAGATGCAAAACTTTTATTTCGGGCCTGAATGCACTATTCCAGGCCTGAATGCACTATTTCGGGTTACCGAAGATGTTATAATGGTTTCGCACTAAATGCATCCATTCCACACCATTAGACAAAAAAGAAAGCAAAATGATGTTGATGTGCTTGTTGACGACCTCCATGAGTGGCGCGACCTTTGTAGCGCCAGACTCATGGATCTTCTCAAAGACCTTGCGGTCCCTGAGGCCTTTCATGTAGCTGTCGACGACCTGGTTGTCCCTGACGCCGACGCAAGTGTTGCAGTTCTCGAAGAACCGGTTGGTATAGTCTCGCAGCCGCTCCCCGGCCTTCATGGTCACCCTCCCGATGTTGAAGGCATTTCCAGGGCGATTATAGGTCGCCTGGAAGTTTGAGGTGGAGGCCTGGGACAGGTCGGCCCACGACATGATGCTGCCTGCCGGGAAGTAGGCCGCCATGTGGTCGAAGTTGCCGCCAACCACCTTCACAGCGACGTAGTAGGTCGACAACCAGATGTTGGGGTCGGTGCGGCCGTCGTACTACTGGATGTTTGGCTTCAAGTTGTCGGGGTAGGCGACCGATCGGAGATGTGGTGCCAACGCGGGGAAGGCAGTGATCGCCATGTCGTCGCCGTTGTCGCCGACCTGGGCAGCGACGTCGTCCTGTGCTGCGGCAACGATATGGGATCTAGGCTGGTGGTCCGGGTTAGGTACCGAACCGTCGGGGTGGCCGTAATCCGCCTCGTACTGAGCACATCGCCGGTTTTCGACGTCGTGGCGATCACGTTCTTCACGCTCCATGATCCGATGGACGGTGCCCGGGGGGCCGTACTCGCGATCATAGTCGAGAAGACGTCGAAGTTCTCGCTCTTCTTGCTCGTGGTGGCGCTGGTCGATGTTGCTGCAGGCGTCGCGACCGCGCCGGTTCTTGTCGAGGTTGGCGCGTAGGTCGACGCCTGGTGCAACATTCGTCCGGGGTTGGTTGACCTCCTCCTGGATGGTGGGGAGATTGCTATGCACAGGTCGATTGGATCGACTGTGCAAGTGCCCGCTCGACGTAGACGCCGCAGACTTGGGCGTCGCGCTCCTCTCCTCCACCAGAGCTGTGGCGACCTGGACGTAGGCCATGGCTGCGTCAGCCTTGGGCGAAGGGTTGGCCTGCTGGAGGTGTGCCAACACCGCACCCAGGTGGGCCTGAGGGTTGTTGAACGTCGGCTACCCTGCTTCTTCAAACTCAAGACGTAGGTCGCGGGCGCACGGAGGTACCGCCTGATGCTGCTCCTCCTCCCGCCTCTGGGCGCTTTTCGCGTTGGCTTGGATCCAACGTGCCTCCTCGGAATCTGTCATGCCGACTCGCGGTGGGTCATTCATCGAAACCACCAGGATGCACCGCCGGGTGGATCTTTGGTCGTTGGGAGAGATGCGGATCTGAGCATTCTGGAACTCGCCGACGTCCGGACACGTGGGGGTTTGTGCGGTGCGCGAAGCGTCGCTTTCCTGGTCGATCTTGTTCCGTAGCCGGCAGCCACGAAGAGTGGTCGTGCATCCTTATGGTAAGTGCATGATACGTCGAGTGGGTCGCGGTGGGCGCGAGGTTTGATCTTCAGGTCGTCAGATGGCTGCTGTCGCCCAGATTGGATCTAGATGGACTTGGGCGCCTGATGAGCGTGTGCGTCGCTGGATGGCCGCAAACCGAAAGGGAAGGTCTTGCAGCGTTGCGCGTCCTGCATTGAGCGTTGAGCTCTCTCACAGATCTTGAAGGTTTCCTCCATCATGTCGATGACTCGCTCCGTTCCATGAACGATGTCATAGGGTTTGGGCGGGTGGGTCTTCGACTTCTTACTGGAGCTGGAGGCAACGACAGGCGTCGCCGGGGCCTTCACGGAGACCGTCGGGGAGGTCTCCACCGCCAGCGTGGTTGAGGTCGCCGTGAAGGAGCCGAAACAGATATCCACAGGGTTAGCGTGGATGTCCGCCATGCTCGCCGTTTAGACGACACCAGATCGGGCCACCATGCTGCATAGCGAGTTTCCGATCACCCCTATCTAGCGCGCCAACTGTTAGGGGGTGAGACCTGGCAGATCCGCAAGGGGGTTACCCAAGCGGTTGTAGGTTGACTAATGGGGGGTCGAGACCTAAGAGCGTAGGTGGTCGTTCACAGATGGAACTCGGAACTCAGCGAGAATGGCGAGGACACTAGGGATTTTAGACTAGTTCAGGCCTCTCGAAAGTCCAACCCTACGTCCAGTGTGGTGGAATTATGCGTGAATGGGGAAGTCCCCTCGAATGGAGCTTTAGGCTGCCTTATATGGCCAGCGGGCTAGGGTTTCCATTCGACGTACAAGTTAGGAAGACTTCCTTCTGTGATTACAGAGAGGATCCCGCAATCCTCGGACCTTCTAGCGACGCCGCCACCACGATCTAGGGGAGCAACTTGCGCCCTAAGCCCGGCAGGTCTTGCGGAGTCTGGATGAGGTCATCCAAGGTCTACCAAGGTCGCCGAGATTGTGGATAAGGTCTCCGGGCCCACTTGCAGGTTGGCGGGGCTTCTGGCAGGTCGGGTCCACTTGACAGGGACCTCCGGGACCCTGGTCGGTGGGGACCCATGGGTACCCATGTCTCTCATGATGTTTTGTAGTGTTTTGGAGCATTTCAAAAATGTTTGGCATGTAAAAAGATGCAAAACTTGTGGTTCGAGATTAATGCACTACTTCGGGGTATAGAATTTCGAAAACAGTTTCACCCCAAATGTATCAATTCTACTCCATTGGACTCAAAATGATGTTTGAGAGTGGTTTGGAAACTTTGCAATCCTTCGGCATGTAAAAAGATGCAAAACTTTTATTTCGGGACTGAATGCACTAGTTCGGGTTACCGAAGAACCGACAATGGTTTCGCACGAAATTTATCCATTCGACACCGTTAGACCAAACATGATGTTTGGGAGTGTTTTGGAGCATGTCGGGCTTAATGCACTACTTCGAGGTACAGAAGTTGCGAAAACGGTTTGACCCCAAATCCATCCATTCTATTCAATTGGACATAAAGTAATGTTTGGGAGTGGTTTAGAGCATTTGCAAACCTTCGGCATGTAAAAAGATGCAAAAGTTTTACTTCGGGCCTCAATGCACTATTTCGGGTTACCGAAGATGCGACAATGCTTTCTCACGAAATGCATCCATTCAACAACATTAGACCCAAATGATGTTTGGGAGTGTTTTGGAGCATTTCAAAAATGTTTGGCACCTAAACAGATGCAAAACTTGTTTTTCGGACTTAATGCACTACTTCGGGGTACAGACGTTGCAAAAATGGTTTCACCCGAAATGCACCAAATCTACTCTATTGGACTCAAAATATGTTTGGGAGTGGTTTGGAGCATTTGCAAACCTTCGGCATATAAAAAGATGTAAACCTTTGTTAGGGTGTGAATACACTAGTTCGGGTTACCAAAGATGCGACAATGGTTTCGCACAAAATCCATCCATTCAACACCATTAGACGGAAAATGATGTTTGGGACTATTTTGGTGCATTTTGAAAACCTTTGGCATGTAAAAAGATGCTAAATGTGTGTTTCAGGCTTGAATGCACTACTTCGGGGTACCGAAGTTTCAGTAATGGTTTCATACAAAATGCATCCATTCTACTCCTCTAGACCCAAAATGATGTTTGGTACTAGTTTGGAGCATTTTGAAAACTTTCAACATCTAAAAAGATGCAAACCATGTGTTTCAAGCTGCAAAAAAAAAGTTTTCGCACCAAATACACCCATTTGACACCATTAGACCCAAAGTGATGTTTGGGACTATTTTAAAGCATTTTAAAAATGTTTGGCAAGTAAAAGATGCAAAACTTGTGTTTCGGGCTTAATGCACTACTTCGGGGTACAGAAGTTGCGAAAACAATTTCACCCCAAATGCATCCATCCTACTCCATTGTACTCAAAATGATGTTTGAGAGTGGTTTGGAGCATTTGCAATCCTTCGGCATGTAAAAAGATGCAAAACTTTTATTTCAGGCCTGCTTGCACTAGTTCGGGCTACCGAAGTACCGGCAATGGTTTCACACGAAATGCATCCATTCGACACCATTAGACCAAACATGATGTTCAGGAGTGTTTTGGAGCATGTCGAGCTTAATGCACTACTTCGAGGTACAGAAGTTCGAAAACAGTTTCACCCCAAATGCATCCATTCTACTCCATTAGACTTAAAGTGATGCTTGGGAGTGGTTTAGAGCATTTGCAAACCTTCGGCATGTAAAAAGATGCAAAGTTTTATTTCGGGCCTCAATGCAATATTTCGGGTTACCAAAGATGCGACAATGCTTTTTCACGAACTGCATCCATTCAACAACATTTGCTTTCTCAGGAAATGCATCCATTCAACAACATTATACCCAAATGATGTTTGGGAGTCATTTGGAGCATTTCAAAAATGTTTGGCATCTAAAAAGGTGTAAAACTTGTGTTTCGGGCTTAATGCACTACTTCGGGGTAGAGAAGTTGCTAAAATGGTTTCACCCCAAATGCATCCATTCTACTCCATTATACTCAAAGTGATGTTTGGGAGTGCTTTGGAGCATTTCCAAACCTTTAGCATAAAAAAAGATAGAAAACTTTAATAGGCCCTGAATGCACTAGTTCGGGTTACCGAAGATACGATAATGGTTTCGCACGAAATGCATCCATGCAACACCACTAGACGAAAAATGGTGTTTGGGAGTATTTTGGTGCATTTCGAAAACTTTGGCATGTAAAAAGATGCTATATGTGTGTTTCAGGCTAGAATGCACTACTTCAGGGTACCGAAATTTCGGTAATGGTTTCACATCAAATGAATCCATTCTACTCCTCTAGACCCAAAATGATGGTTGGAACTAGTTTGGAGCATTTTGCAAACTTTCAACATCTAAAAAGATGCAAAACATGTGTTTCAAGCTGCAAAAAAGGTTTCACACCAAATACACCCATTCAAAACCATTAGATCCAAAATGATGTTTGGGAGTATTTTGGAGCATTTCGAAAATGTTTGTCATGTAAAAAGATGCAAAACTTGTGTTTCGGGCTTAATGCACTACTTCGGGGTACAAAAGTTGTGAAAATAGTTTCACCCCAAATGCATCCATCCAACTCCAGTACTCACAATGATGTTTGAGAGTGGTTTGAAGCATTTACATACCATCGGCATGTAAAAAGATGCATAACTTTTATTTCGGGCCTCAATGCACTATTTCGGGTTACTGAAGATGCGATAATGGTTTCGCACTAAATGCATCCATTCCACACCATTAGACAAAAATGAAGTTTGGGAATGTTTTTGGAGCACTTCAAAAATGTTTGGAATGTAAAAAGATGCAAAAATTGTGGTTCAGGATTAATGCACTACTTCAGGGTACAGAAGTTGCGAAAACAGTTTCACCCAAAATGCATCCATTCTACTCCATTGGACTCAAGATAACGTTTGGGAGTGGTTTGGATCATTTGCAGACCTTCGACATGTAAAAGATGCAAAACTTTTATTTCGGGCCTGAATGCACTATTCTGGGTTACCGAAGATGTGACAATTGTTTCGCATGAAATGCATTCATTCCACACCAATAGAACAAAAATGATGTTTGGGAGTGTTTTGGAGCATTTCAAAAATGTTTGGCATGTAAAAAGATGCAAAACTTGTGGTTTGGGATTAATACACTACTTCGGGGTACAAAAGTTGTGAAAATAGTTTCACCCCAAATGCATCCATCCTACTCCATTCTATTCAAAATGATGTTCAAGAGTAGTTTGAAGTATTTGCAGACCTTCGGGATGTAAAAAGATGCAAAACTTTTATTTCGGGCCTGAATGCACTAGTTCGGGATACCGAAGTACTGGCAATGGTTTCACACGAAATGCATCCATTCGACACCATTATACCAAAAATGATGTTTGGGAGTGTTTTGGAGCATGTCGGGCTTAATACACTACTTCAGGGTACAGAAGTTGCGAAAACGGTTTCACCCCAAAAGCATCCATTCTACTCCATTGGTCTTAAAGTGATGTTTGGGGGTTGTTTAGAGCATTTGCAAACCTTCTACAAGTAAAAAGATGCAAAAGTTTTATTTGGGGCCTGAATGCACTATTTCGGGTTACCGAAGACGCGACAAGGCTTTCTCACGAAATGCATCCATTCGACAACATTACACCGAACTGATGTTTGGGAGTGTTTTGGAGCATTTCAAAAATGTTTGGTACCTAAAAAGATGCAAAACTTGGGTTTCGGGCTTAATACACTAATTCGGGGTAGAGAAGTTGCGAAAATGGTTTCACCCCAAATGCATCCATTCTACTCCATTGTACTCAAAGTGATGTTTGGGAGTGGTTTGGAGCATTTGCAAACCTTCAGCATTTAAAAAGATGCAAAACTATTTTAGGGCATGAATGCACTAGTTCGGGTTACCGAAGATGCGCTAATGGTTTCGCACAAGATGCATCCATTCAACACCATTAGACGAAAAATGATGTTTGGGACTATTTTGATGCATTTTGAAAACCTTTGGCATGTAAAAAGGTGTTAAATGTGTGTTTCAGGCTTAAATGCAATACCTCAGGGAACCGAAGTTTCGGTAATGGTTTCACACCAAATTCTACTCCTCTAGACCCAAAATGACGTTCGGTACTGGTTTGGAGCATTTTGCCAACTTTCAACATCTAAAAAGATGCAAAACATGTGTTTCAAGGTGCAAAAAAGGTTTCGCAATAAATACACCCATTCGACACCATTAGACCAGAAATGGTGTTTGGGAGTATTCGGAGCATTTCAAAAATGTTTGGCATGTAAAAAGATGCAAAACATGTGTTTCAGGCTTAATGCACTAGTTCGGGGTTCAGAAGTTGCGAAAACAGTTTGACACCAAATGCATCCATTCTACTCCATTGGACTCAAAATAACATTTGGTAGTGGTTTGGAGCATTTGCAGACCTTAGACATGAAAGAAGATGCAAAACTTTTGTTTCGGGCCTGAATGCACTATTGCGGGCTACCGAAGGTGTGACTATGGTTTCGCATCAAATGCATTCATTCCACACCAATAGACCAAAAATGATGTTTGGGAGTGTTTTGATGCAAAACTTGTGGTTCACGATTAATACACTACTTCGGTGTACAGAAGTTGCGAAAACAGTTTCACCCCAAATGCATCCATTCTACTCCATTGGACTCAAAATGATGTTTGAGAATGGTTTGGAGCATTTGCAATCCTTCGGCATGTAAAAAGATGCAAAACTTTTATTTCGGGCTTGAATGCACTAGTTCGGGTTATCGAAGTACCGGCAATGGTTTCACATGAAATGCATCCATTCGACACCATTAGACCAAACATGATGTTCGGGAGTGTTTTGGAGCATGTCGGGCTTAATGCACTACATCGAGGTGCAGAAGTTGCGAAAATGGTTTCACCCCAAATGCATCCATTCTACTCCATTGGTCTTAAAGTGATGTTTGGGAGTGTTTTGGAGCATTTCAAAAATCTTTGACATGTAAAAAGATGCAAAACTTTTGTTTTTGGCCTGAATGCAATATTTCGGGTTACCGATGACGCGACAAGGCTTTCTCACGAGATGCATCCATTCGACAACATTAGACGGAAATGATGTTTGGGAGTGTTTTGGAGCATTTCAAAAATGTTTGGCACTGAAAAAGATGCAAAACTTGTGTTTCGGGCTTAATACACTACTTCGGGGTAGAGAAGTAGCGAAAATGGTTTCACCCCAAATGCATCATTCTACTCCATTGGACTCAAAATAATGTTTTAGAGTGGTTTGGAGCATTTGTAAACCTTCAACATGTAAAAAGATGCAAAACTATTTTAGGGCCTGAATGCACTAGTTCGGGTTACCGAAGATGCGATAATGGTTTCACACAAAATGCATCCATTCAACACCATTAGACGAAAAATGATGTTCGGAACTATTTTGGTGCATTTCGAAAACCTTTGGCATGTAAAAAGATGCTAAATGTGTGTTTTAGGCTTGAATGCACTACTCCGGGGTACCAAAGTTTCGGTAATGTTTTCACACCAAATGCATCCATTCTACTCCTCTAGACCCAAAATGATGTCTGGTACTGGTTTGGAGCATTTTGCAAACTTTCAACATCTAAAATGATGCAAAACATGTGTTTCAAGGAGCAAAAAAGGTTTCGCACCAAATACACTCATTCGACACCATTAGACCCAAAATGGTGTTTGGGAGTATTTTGGAGCATTTCAAAAAATGTTTGGCATGTAAGAAGATGCAAAATTTGTGTTTCGGGCTTAATGCACTAGATCGTGGTTCAGAAGTTGCGAAAACTGTTTCACCCCAAATGCATCCATTCTAATCCATGGGACTCAAAATAACATTTGGGAGTGGTTTGGAGCATTTGCAGACCTTCGACATGTAAGAAGATGCAAAAGTTTTATTTCGGGCCTGAATGCACTATTCCTAGTTAACGAAGATGGGACAACTATTTCGCATGAAATGCATTCATTCCACACCAATGACCAAAAATGATGTTTGGGAGTGTTTTGGAGCATTTCAAAAATCTTTGACATGTAAAAAGATGCAAAACTTGTGGTTCAGGATTAATACACAATTTCAGGGTACAGAAGTTGCAAACACAGTTTCACCCCAAATGCATCCATCCGACTCCATTGTACTCAAAATGATGTTTGAGAGTGGTTTGAACCATTTACAGACCTTTGGCATGTAAAGAGATGCAACACTTTTATTTCAGGCCTGAATGCACTATTTCGGGTTATCGAAGATGTGATAATGGTTTCACACTAAATGCATCCATTCAACACCATTAGACCAAAAATGATGTTAGGGAGTGTTTTTGGAGCGTTTCAAAAAATTTTGGCATGTAAAAAGATGCAAAACTTGTGGTTCGGGATCAATGCACTACTTCAGGGTACAAAATTTGCGAAAACAGTTTCACCCCAAATGCATCCATTTTACTCCATTGGACTCAAAATGACGTTTGGGAGTGGTTTGGAGCATTTGCAATCCTTCGCATGTAAAAAGATGCAAAACTTTTATTTCGGGCCAGAATGCACTAGTTCGGGTTACCGAAGTACCGGCAATGGTTTCACATGAAATGCATCCATTCGACACCATTAGACCAAACATGATGTTTGGGAGTGTTTTGGAGCATGTCGGGCTTAATACACTGCTTCGGGGTACAGAAGTTGCCGAAACGGTTTCACCCCAAATGCATCCATTCTTCTCCATTGGTCTTAAAGTGATGTTTGGGAGTTGTTTACAGCATTTGCAAACCTTCGGCAAGTAAAAAGATGCAAAAGTTTTATTTGGGGCCTCAATGCGATATTTCGGGTTGCCAAAGTTGCGACAATGCTTTCTCACGAAATGCATCCATTCAACAACATTAGACCCAAATGATGTTTGGGAGTTTTTGGAGCATTTAAGAAATGTTTGGCATCTAAAAAAGATGCAAAACTTGTGTTTCAGGCTTAATGCACTACTTCGGGGTACAAAATTTGCGAAAATTATTTCACCCGAAATGCATCCATTCTACTCCATTGGACTAAAAGTGATGTTTGGGAGTGGTTTGGAGTATTTGCAAACCTTCAGCATATAAAAAGATGCAAAACTTTTTTAGGGCCTGAATGCACTAGTTCGGGTTACCGAAGATGCGATAATGGTTTCGCACGAAATGCATCCATTCAACACCATTAGACGAAAAATGTTGTTTGGGACTATTTTGGTGCATTTCGAAAACCTTTGGCATATAAAAAAATGTTAAATGTGTGTTTTAGGCTTGAATGCACTACCTCGGGGAACCGAAGTTTCGGTAATGGATGCATCCATTCTACTCCTCTAGACCCAAAATGACGTTTGGTACTGGTTTGGAGCATTTTGCAAACTTTCTACATCTAAACAGATGCAAAACATGTGTTTCAAGGTGCAAAAAAGGTTTCGCACTAAATACACCCATTCGACACCGTTAGAGCCAAAATGGTGTTTGAGAGTATTCGGAGCATTTTGAAAATGTGTTTGACCCCAAATGCTTCCATTCCACTCCATTGGACTCAAAATAACTTTTGGGAGTGGTTTGGGGCATTTGCAGACCTTCGACATGTAAGAAGATGCAAAACTTTTGTTTCGAGCCTGAATGCACTATTTCGGGTTACCGGAGATGCGACAATGGTTTCGCATGAAATGCATTCATTCCCCACCAATAGAAAAAAATGATTTTTGAGAGTGTTTTGGAGCATTTCAAAAATGTTTGGCATGTAAAAAGCTGCAAAACTTGTGGTGCAGGATTAATACACTACTTCGGGGTACAGAAGTTGCGGAAACAGTTTCACCCTAAAAAATGATGTTTGAGAGTGGTTTGAAGCATTTACAGACCATCGGCTTGTAAAACGATACAAAACATTTATTTGGGCATGAATGCATTGTTTCTGGTTACCGAGAATGCGACAATGGTTTCACACTAAACGCATCCATTCCACACCATTAGACCAAAAATGATGTTTGGGAGTGTTTTTGTAACATTTCAAAAATATTTGGCATGTAAAAAGATGCAAAACTTGTGGTTCGGGATTAATGCACTACTTCGGGGTACAAAATTTGCAAAAATAGTTTCACCCCAAATGCATCCATTCTACTCCATTGGACTCAAAGTGATGTTTGGGAGTGGTTTGGTGCATTTGCAATCCTTCAGCATGTAAAAAGATGCAAAACTTTTATTTCGGGCCTGAATGCACTAGTTTGGGTTACCGAAGTACCGGCAATGGTTTAGCACAAAATGCATCCATTCGACACCATTAGACCAAACATGATGTTTGGGAGTGTTTTGGAGCATGTCAGGCTTAATTCACTACTTCGAGGTATAGAAGTTGCGAAAACGGCTTCACCCCAAATGTATCCATTCTTCTCTATTGGACTTAAAGTGATGAGGAGTGGTTTAGAGCATTTGCAAACCTTCGGCATGTAAAAGGATGCAAAATTTTTATTTCGGGCCTCAATGCACTATTTCGGGTTACCGAAGATGCGACAATGCTTTCTCACGAAATGCATCCATTCAACAACATTAGACCCAAATGATGTTTGGGAGTGTTTTGGAGCATTTCAAAAATGTTTGGCACCTAAAAGAATGCAAAACTTGTGTTTCGGGCTTAATGCACTACTTCGGGGTGCAGAAGTTGCGAAAATGGTTTCACCCCAAATGCATCCATTCTACTCCATTGGACTCAAAATGATGTTTGGGATTGGTATGGAGCATTTGCAAACCTTCAGCATGTAAAAAGATGCAAAACTTTTTTAGTCCTGAATGCACTAGTTCGGGTTACCGAAGATGCGATAATGGTTTCGCACAAAATGCATCCATTCAACACCATTAGACGAAAAATGATGTTTGGGGCTATTTTGGTGCATTTCGAAAACCTTTGGCATGTAGAAAGATGCTAAATGTGTGTTTCACGTTTGAATGCACTACTTCGGGGTACCGAAGTTGTGGTAATGGTTTCACACCAAATGCATCCATTCTACTCCTCTAGACCCAAAATGATGTTTGGTATTGGTTTGATGCATTTTGCAAACTTTCAACATATAAAAGATGCAAAACATGTGTTTCAAGGTGCAAAAAAGTTTCGCACCAAATACACTCATTCGACACCATTGAAGGACCGAAACGGCAAACCAGAGAGGGGGAGTGAATGGGAGCCGATAAAAATTCTTCTCGAAGGAGATAGAGGCTCCAACAAGATGAACACGGTTTCCAACACACGTCTCCGAGTCAACTACCAAAGTTGGTCAAGATCACGTAACCACTAGAGTGCTACCGGTCCTAGGAACCAACCCACAGCCTTCTGAACCAAAACTCACAAACACACACAACGGAAACTTGCATGGTTTGCTACCTGTGCTACACCGGTCAAACCGGACCGGTTGATAGAGCCAGTCACGCCGGTGGCTACAGCCGCCGCACAACAAATGTTCCAGAGAGCCTCAATGACTTCTCTAGGCCCTGGAACAGAAACACCATCAAAACACAACCTGCAAGGAAGAAGAACCCTACACAAAGCCTAGCAAAACAACTCCAAACTGGCCAAGAACTGACCAACAACAGCACAACCCAAAGACACACAGAACAAGCAACTTACCCGAGGCAAATCCCACAAAAGGCTCATACCGGTCTGACTAGTTACGAGCACCGGTCAGACCGGTCACGCCTGGGCAGCTCGGGATGAACAGCACCTGCGGGTCAACTTCTCCAAAACCAACTCTCGATCTCCTGATTCGCTCCACGGATTCGAACAAGAATTTAGGGATAGTAGGAACACCTCATGGGCATTCCATAGCCAAGTTATGGTCCACTAAAACTCGTTGAATTAGAGGAACCGAATGATTTCTGCCAAAAACACCACAAACCCTAGGACAACGAAAACCCCAAAATTGAGCCCCTTTCCTCATGGATTTGGGAGGGGAATCAAAGGGAAAAGAACCACGAAGGGTTCATGCATACATCCCCCAACGTATCCCCAAGAAAACAGCCTCGAAATCTCTCTAAGAAAAACGCCAAGAAAAGGCTCCGAAAATCGCCAAAAAGGAAAACCGAGAAGAACTCAAACAAGCCTTGAGGAACCACGCCGAATCATCTATACATACCATGAAGGTTCATACAAGGTCTAGCTTCCGCCTGATCATCCTACCATGTCACAAGATCTCACATGAAGCTCTCAAGCTAGTCCTAGAAATTCCAAGGGAAACGGAAGAGGGAAATAACAAAACAAAATGAGCTAGGGTTCCAAGAGATGGCTGCCATCCTCTCACCCTTGGGTTATATGGAGGCAACCGAAAGTGTAGAATACCCTTACTAGATAATTAGGGATACACGCCCATCGAGGGTGAATTCGAAAATCTTTATCATCACTCCATCGGACGGATGCCCAACGACCGCAAACTTGCTTAGCCTTGACGCAAGCCTTGCGATCCCAACACGTGTCCTCCTCTTCGAAGTCTCCGGACTGCGTCGTCGCACACCGGTCAGACCGATGCTCCTCACCGGTCAGACCGGTCCGATGCTGCTGCACCTCCGTCTTCGGTTCTTCGGTCTTGGCTTTGTGGGTCAACCAAGGAACCCAGTGGTTTTCTGGTGAACCACTAGAAACCCCGCGAACTCGATGTAGCCTCCGCCAGTCGCCACTCATGACTTGACTCCCACGTAGTCCCGGCTCGACCTAGGTTTTGTGGCTCAACCAAGAAACTGTCCATGACTTCATCTTGCTATTCTTGCCACCATGCGGCCTGCACTCGACTGCACTGGCCACCGGGTCCCTCCAACGAAGCCTACTTGTCCTCTTCACACCTGGAGGCCTCACCGGCAATGACCTTTCGCACTTGTTCTTCACCTGCACCAACGCTTGTCAAGACGCAACCTGCACCTGCAATACTTAGCCAAGAATTAGTCCACACAACGTTGTCAATCACTCATCACACCAGGAAGCGACCATCCACCGGTCCTCAAACCACACATGGTCCTCAATCTTCCCCTGGATGAGTGCATTCACGTATAGTAACCTGAGAGAAAGGAAAAAGAGAAGAAATGAATAAAAAGAAACTCCAACAAGCGATCGAAAGACAAAGAAAGACAAAGAGCAAGATCACTTGAAGAAGACAAGTCTCAGACCCCTTAGGCAAGGGCAACAGCTCGACACATCCGAGACAAAACTATGCTCAAGCAAAGAGCGCAAACTACCAAACCAAAGCTCGAAAACCATAAAGAGCTCCCCCTGCACACATGCAAGCTCCCCCTGAACCAATGCAACTCCCCCTGGACGAATGCATACAAACCACTTGACCAAAACAGAGTAGCTGCATCAGCTCAGCTCTGACCGCTTAGACCGGTCGACACCATCGGTCAGACCGGTGCGCAACATGTGAACAGGGGCCAGCACTTCTGACCGGTTAGACCGGTGACCTCAACCGACAGACCGGTGCGCAACAGAGCCCAAAATGGCTCAAAACCACCTAAAAACCTTCTAAATGCATTCAGTGGCCCAAAACAAGCTCAAACTTCTACCCCTTGTTGACAATGCATGAATCAAGCCAAAAATGCAAAAAATGCAACCTAGAGCTTTTAGACAAAATTCAACATAAGATGCTACACATGTCCAAATGAGCAAGTTAGATACTTTATAGCTTCGTAATGACATCAACTACAAGATCACCAACTTTCACAACCGTTGGACGAAGCTAAGATGGAATTGAGCAATTTTGCGAAAATTTACCCTCTCATGAGCAAAGTCCTAAACATGAACAAAACATGTCAAAATGGCAAATCCACACAAACTTCATGCTAGGACAACCATTCTAATCATAATACCATCACAAACACCCACAAGCACCTCATGTCATGTCAAAGCCACCAAGCCATGTGCCTACTTCTATACATGAGACTTCACATTGGTAGGCATCATGCAACGGTTTAGCACCTAAAGCAAAATAATTTTAGCACATATGACATGGGAGCACATTTTCCAAGCAATTTACATTTCATTTTTAGATTCATATTTGGTACATGAAATGTCTTTGCGACAAAAAGGAACTTATGTCCCTCCACAAGATAAAGCAAGAGGGCTAAACATTCATGATGACAAATGAGCCTTTGGCCCCATATGATCAAAATAAGCTATCCAATCACAAATTAAGTATAGCCAAGCCACTAAAACATGTCAAGATCATATAAAGGCATTTACTCACAAGATAGCATACATGTAATATTTTTCAAAAACATAGCCATCAACCATGGATATAAATCAAGATTATCAAGAGCTAAGCCAAACTAACCATAGCTTACCAAACAAGCTCACAAAGACATACATATCATTCCATGGTGACCAATGTATATAGGAGAAGCTTTTCCTAACCAATGCATATGATACAAAATGCATGCAATCTAAGATACAAAGATGCCTATACATCATATTACATATGCCATGCCAAATGCAATAAATGCACAAAGGAAAGCTATACATATGCAACGAAGGAGCTTCAACATACCCAACTCAAGAAATCAAACACACACCAAACTCCCCACGCAAACAAGTGAAAGTTTCTTGATTTAGGGGTTTGGTGAAAATATCGGCTAGTTGGTCATGTGTGGGTACATGGATCAAAGCTATCTTCCCTTTCTCTATGTTGTCTCTCAGAAAATGATAGCTCACTTCTATGTGCTTAGTTTTGGAATGAAGAACTAGGTTCTTTGCTACACTTATGGCACTGGTGTTGTCACATTGAAGTGGAACATGGGTATACTCTCACCAAAGTCACTCATGGTGTATGTGATCCAAACGAGCTGAGAGCAACAACTAGCTGCGGCAACGTACTCTGCCTCGGTATTGGATTGAGCAACACTCGACTGTTTGCGTGAAGACCAAGACACCAATGAAGATCCCAAAAACTGGCAAGTCTCAGAAGTGGACTTCCTATCCAACCGACACCCGACAAAATCCACGTATGAAAAACCATGAAGAGCCAAAAAAGAAGACGCGGAGTACCCAAGGCCGAAGTCGGGAGTGTGAAGCAAGTACTTGAATATGCGCTTGACCGCTTGTCGATGCGAAGTCCTTGGATACGCTTGAAAATGAGCGCACAGACATACCGAGAACTGGATGTCCGGCCTCGTTGCCGTCAAGTAGAGGAGTGACCCGATCATGCTTCGGTACTCCTTCTGGTCCACGTGTTCACCTTCCTCATCTCCATCAAGAGTTGTAGTCGTACTCATAGGCGTCGTCATGGCCTTGGAGTCCACCATCTAGAACTTTCTCACAATGTCCTTGGTGTACTTAGCTTGGTGCACAAATGTTCCTTCCTTTGATTGCTTGATTTGTAGCCCAAGGAAGAACTGCAACTCACCCATCATGTTCATCTCAAATTCCCTGCTCATGTCCTCTGCAAACCTTGCAATAAGAGAGTTAGATGAGCCACCAAAGATAATATCATCCACGTATACCTGCACAATCAGGATATCTCTGCCCTTCCTGAAAAGAAACAAGGTTTGATCAACCTTCCCCATCTCGAACCCTCTCTCAAACAGGAACCCCCTCAACCTACCGTACCAAGCTCTAGGCACCTGCTTCAACCCATATAACACCTTCCTCAACTTGTACACCCGATGGGGGTACTTCTCGCTCTCAAACCCCGGTGGCTGCCTCACAAACACTTCTTCCTCCAACACACCATTCAAGAAGGCACTCTTCACATCCATTTGGTATAACTTAAACCCTTTAGCCACGGAAAGGGCTAGAAGGATCCTGATTGCCTCCAAATGAGCTACGGAAGCAAAGGTCTCCTCGTAGTCGATCCCCTCTTTCTGACTATACCCCTGAGCAACAAGCCTTGATTTGTTTCTCACCACTTCACCTTTCTCTCCCTCTTTGTTCTTCCACACCCATTTTGTCCCAATAGGCTTACACCCTAGGGGAGGGTCAACCAATTCCCAAACTTGATTCCTCTCAAAATTCTCCAACTCCTCATGCATCGAATTAACCCAATTGTGATCAAATAATGCGTGTCCAATGTCTTTGGGCTCAAAGGTGGCAACAAAAGCAGCATGAGCAAAATGAGAATTGTTTCGAACCCTCGACCGTGTAGTACATTCATTCATGTCACCGATGATCCTTGAAGCCGGGTGATCCACTTGTACTCGTCGGGGTGGTTCTCTCCTTGATGCTACATCCCCCTCAACAGCAGCTTCTCCTTGTACTTGAGTTGTCGTCGTAGGTGTGGGAGAGGGCCTGTCCTCGATCGTCGTCGGAGTAGTAGGTACATGTTCAGCCGCGGGCACCACACCACCATCTTTATCATCTCCATGTTCATGCTCCTCCTCTTGAAATATCACCTTGCCAAGTTCATCATCACCTGCACACTCAAAGACAAGCTGACTACGTGGTTGTCTCGTCGAAGGTTACCTCGCAAGTCTCCACGATTTGGTTAGTTTCAAGATTGAGCACAAGATATGCTTTAGAGTGAGATGCATAACCAAAGAAAATATCATCGACCGACCTAGCCTCAAACTTGTCCAACTTCTTCCCTTTCTTAAGGATAAAGCATTTGCAACCAAAGATATGGAAGTGACTCACCTTGGGTATGCAACCATGCATCAACTCGTAACAGGTTTTCTTCTTGTGCACTCTGAGGTAGATCCTGTTTGAAACATAGCATGTGGTATTGACCGCCTCAGCCCAGAACCTTATCGGAGTCCTATGCTCATCAAGCATCGTCCGAGCCATTTCACACAAGGTTCTGTTTTTCCTTTCCACCACGCCATTCTGGGGAGGCGTATACCGACTCGAAAACCGGTGTTCAAGACCCAAGTCATGGCAAAAGGTTTCGAAGCGAGAATTTCTGAATTCCGAGCCATTGTCACTATGGATCACTCGTATGGCATCTCCATGCCTCTCGTTTCTCAACCTCATGACAAGATCTCGAACAAAACCCAACGTCTCCCCTTTCTCCTCAAGAAAGTACACTCACGCATACCGAGAGTAGTCGTCCACCACAACAAGGACGTACCACTTCCCACCCACAGATCACACACGAGCTGGGCCAACAAGGTCCATATGGAGTAGCTCGCATGGACGCTCAGTCATCACATCGGTGAGAGGCAGGTGAGAAGAGGCTACCATCTTGGCATGCCTACACGGCGCACAAACCAACTCTTTCTCAAACCTCAACCGTGGCAATCCTCAGACCAAATTGAGTTTACTCAAGCGAGACAAAAGGTCAAAGCTCAAGTGACACAACTAACTATGCCACTTCCACAACTCACTCGAAGACCTAGCCAAGAAATAACACTCAACACCAGAAGACTAAGAAAAATCAACTCGAAACACTTGACCCTCGGGAACAATCATACAGACAAGGTCCCCTCGAGAATCCAAAATCCGAGAACCACCGGGCCGAAATAACACCTCAAAACCCTCATCCAATAGTTGGGACACGGAAAGAAAATTGTATCCAAGCGATTGAACAAGAGGAACACGCCTGAGAGTGATCTTGTCACTTACCTTAATCTCACCTTCTGACAACACGCCCTCTCCCATTGTCCCCAAAAGTGATGTACCTCTTTGTCACCACTAGGACAAGACTTGAGAACCACCCCTTGTCTCCGGTGATATGCCTCGAGCAACCGGAATCAGTCAACCAAATGTTCTTCAAGTCTCCCACCTGAAATTCAAAAGTGAGCACGTGAGTGAACCAACGACTCAGCATTGGGGTTAGTACCAAAAGAGTAAATTCAGTGCTGAGCCATTTGCTCCAATGTGGGGTTAGCACAATCCAAAACATCTCTCCTACCAAAGCTACCTCTACGAACACCACCACGGTAATCACTACGAGGGAACCAACCCTCTCTAACTGGAGGAGGACCAAAACCACGAAAGGAAGACCGTGGACCCTTCCTCCTCTCCATCTCAAAACTACGATTCCTCTCATCCCCGTATTGAGCACGAGGGGCAGAACGCTTAGCAAAATGACCACCTACAAACTCTCCAAACCAACCACCAGAACCACGACCTCCTGAACCAAATCGAGACTCATCATGGGCACGAAAACCAGCCCCCTGTCTGCCTAGACCTGCACCGGTCTGACCGGTGTGGTGCACCGGTCTGACCGGTGTAGCCCGGCCAGCAACACCTCCAGCAGCCTTTCGCTCTCCCCAAGCCGGAACTGTCCTCACACTCGCATTGGCCCTGGGCATCTGCACACGAGGCTCAAGTACACCATTGAAAGGATGGTACTTGTCCTTGTTAGCCTAATCCTTCGCCATTCTCTCCTCATGCTTCCTCTTGAAGCAAAACTCACCCTTGTGACCATCTCTCCCACAATAGTCACAATGAAACCGCACGAGCTTAGGTTTAGGCTTGGGTTGGGGCTGCTCACTTGGTTTCTCTCCACTCTGCTTCTCAACCGGTTTCTCCTCACTTAGCCTCTCAACCGGTTTCTCCTCACTTGGCCTCTCAACCGGTTTCTCCTCACTCAGCTTCTCTCTTTCGTGCCCAAAGAACACATTCCCCAATGTGCTCTTGAACTTGATAGGCTTTTGGAAATCATCTGTGGAGTGAGGAAATATGGGTGGATCTGGGTTTGTGTCGAGTTTGTTTCGTAGTGGGTTGGGTTTAGGAGCGAAGGTATTCTTGTGGTAGGTTTTTGGTGGAGCTAGGATATCACCAATCTTTTCTCCTCCCTCACCACTAACTTCTCCAACCTTCTCCGACCCAAGTGCTTTCCCATCCTGGCGCTTATAGGTCTCCATCATCATCCTGAGTTGGGGTTCATGCCCCGACAACCAACCCATCATTTTTCTGAATTCATCGTTCTCATCTTGCAAACGATTCACATAGTGTACAAGTTCCAGATTTTTCAAAGCATGCACTTCACAAGTAGAACAAGAGGTGGGAACACGTTCTTTCAACTTAGCCTCAAGCAAAACAGTATAAGCATACACCTCATCAAGTTTTTCATGCAAAACAGGGTAAGAAGTGCAAGCACCGAGCAAAGCAGGTATAGACTTAAGGTCAGCCACTTCAACCCTAAGCACATCTAGTTCCTCACACTTGGATGCATACTTATCTTTGAACACAGTGAGGTCAGCTAGGAAAACAGAACAATCAGCACAATCAACCTCATCAGAAACAACAGGTGAAGCTTTCAGCGAATCAATTTCAAGCTTAGCATCTAGGTTATGTGTTTCTAGCTCAGCCACTCTAGTCCTAGCATTCTCAAGCGAGGCCCTAAGTTCCTTCCTCATCTTCTTTGCCTCTCTAAGCATATCATCATGATTATCAAGCAACAAGCCAAGCCGTTCTTTCTCATGACGCAAGAAGGGAAGCTCGTCACGTACCTCATCATCGGAGTCGGACTCCGAGTCGCTATGGTTGCTCTTCTTGCTGCCGGAGCTAAGCGCAATGGTGCAGAAGCCATATCTAGCGAAGCAGCTCAGCCCACTCAGGTTCTTGGACGACTTCCTGCCCTTGCGCGATCACCTACATCTTCACTGCTGCTCGGGCTCGAGGTGGAGTACGCAGAACTGGAGTTGACATCGCTCGCTCCAACCATCACTCGGGCCTTGCCTCGTCCATCCTTCTTCCTTGATCATCGCTCGTCATTGTGCTTGCTCTTGTGCTTGTACTTGTGGTCACGCCTTGATCGGTACTTGCCATCCGTCTTCGACTTGTGCTTGTAGTTGTCCTTGTTCTCGACCTTCTCAGGGCAGTCGGCGATGAAGTGTCCCACCTTGCCGCACTGGAAGCAAGTCCCCGTGTTCCTCCTCAAGTTCACCCTGTTCTCGTGCATACTCTCGAACCGCCTGGTCAACATGTCACACCCGGCCCAATTTGGATGGCCCGTGAGTGGCCCATGAGCGCTGGTGCGCGTGTTTAGTGCCACATTGCTAGTTGAGCAAGGGTGGAGCCAACTTATAAGCCTTTGTCCACCAGCCATACCACCCTCGGGTTAACCCTTTTACACGAAGAGAGGACGAAAGTGTAAGCAGGGTGCTATGTGTTTGTGTGCTCGCTCCTACGGAAGGGCTGAGCGGTGCGGCTTTGGTGGGTGGGGTGTTACACAGCAGCGCCAGCTCGTCCTTTCCAAGCACGTCGAACTCCTCATCTGGCAAAGACATCAAAGAGGACAAGGAGAACATCTTGGTGGATGGGTTAGCGTTAGATTTTCCTTTCGAGCCACCAATGAGGGTGAGACTATGAGAGTCAGTCGGGCCCTCAATCTTGGCTGTCATACCCCGATCCACCTCAGCCGACCTAAGCTTCGAGAACAACTCATTCACAGTCAGAGTGTCATACTTCTCCGACTCTACAATGGCCTTGAACTTTCCGCCCCAAACCGTACGATCCAGCGAGTGCAAGAGCTTGACAGCCCTATCATGATCATCGTACGGGAGCACGTCCACATTGGCCCTCATGTTGTTTACCACCACCGTAAACCTCTAAAACAAGGCATCGATGGACTCATCGGGGAGATGAGTGAAGTTCTCGTACTCTATCCGGTAAGTCGCATACATCCGAGCCTGAACCTGAGCATTTCCAACATGAGCTTCCTTCAACACTGACCAGATTCTACAAGCCTAGTTCTCCGTATGCACCCGATCGAATTCGGATTGACACAGAGCACGAAACAAGTAGTCGACCGCCTTGTTGTTGGCGTCGAACATGTCCCTCGATCCTGGAGCGAGGAAGTTCATCGGTTGGACATAACCTATGTCCACCGTGACATCCCAAAGGATCTGACCCTTTCCGCGGAGGAACGCTGCCATCCTCTTACTCCACATCTGGTAGTTTTTACCATCGAAGTGTGGAGGATCCGAACCCCGTTCCTGGTACGCCATCCTTGGACCTTAGACTGGTTAGAGTCAATAAAGACCCGCAACCTACTCTGATACCACTTGAAGGACCAAAACAACGAACCAGAGAGGGGGGAGTGAATGGGAGCCGATAAAAATTCTTCTCGAAGGAGATAGAGGCTCCAACAAGATGAACACGGTTTCCAACACACGTCTATGACTCAACTACCAAAGATGGTGAAAACCACATAGCCACTGGAGTGCTACTGGTCCTAGGAACCAACACACAGCCTTCTGAACCAAAACTCACAAACACACAGTGGAAACTTGCACGGCTTGGTACTTGTGCTACACCGGTGAGACCGATGGCCTGCGCCGGTCAGACTGGTGACACCTGTCAGACTGGTGGACAGAGCCGGTCAGGCCGGTGTCTACAGCAGCCACACAACAAAATGTCACGAGCACCGGTCAGACTGGTCACGCCTGGGCAACTCGGGATGAATAGCACCTGCGGGTCAACTCCTCCAAAACCAACTCCCGATCTCCCGATTCACTCCACAGATTCGAACAAGACTTTAGGGATAGTAGGAACACCTCATGGGCACTCCATAGCTAAGTTATGGTCCACCAAACTCGTTGAATCAAGAGGAATCAAAGGATTTCCGCCAAGAACACCACAAACCCTAGGACAAGGAAAACCCCAAAATCGAGCCCCTTTTCTAACGGATTTGGGAGGGGAATAAAAGGGAAAAGAACCATGAAGGGTTCATGCATACATCCCCCAACAAATCCCCAAGAAAACGGTCTCGAAATCTCTCTAAGAAAAACGCCAAGAAAAGGCTCCGAAAATCACCAAAAAGGAAAACCGGGAAGAACTCAAACAAGTCTTGAGAAACCACGCCGAATCATCTATACATACCATGAAGGTTCATACAAGGTCTAGCTTCCGCCCGATCATCCTACCCTCTCACAAGATCTCACCATGAAGCTCTCAAGCTAGTCCTCGAAATTCCAAGGGAAAAGGAAGAGGAAAATAGCAAAACAAAATGAGCTAGGGTTCCAAGAGATGGCTGCCATCCTCTCACCACTTGGGTTATATGGAGGTAACCGAAAGTCTAAAATACCCTTATTAGCTAATTAGGGATACATACCCCTGGAGGGCGAATTCGGAAATCTTTTTCATCGCTCCATCAGACGGATGCCCAGCGACCACAAACTTGCTTAGCCTCGACGCGTGTCCTCCGCTATGAAGTCTCCGGACTATGTCGTTACACACCAGTCAGACCGGTTAGAGCCATCGGTCAGATGCTGCTGCATCTCCGACTTCAGTTCTTCGGTCTTGGCTTTGTGGATCAACCAAGGAACCTAGTGGTTTTCTGGTGAGCCACTGGAAACCCCGCAAACTCGGTGTAGCCTCCGCCAGTCGCCACTCATGACACAGCTCCCACGTAGTCCCAACTTGACCTTGGTTTTGTGTCTCAACCAAGAAACCGTCCATGACTTCATCTTGCCGTTCTTGCCACCATGCGGCCTGCACTCGACTCCACTGGCCACCCGGTCCCTCGAACGAAGCCTACTTGTCTTCTCCACACCTGGAGGCCTCACCGGCAATGACCTTTCGCACTTGTTCTTCACCTGCACCAACGCTAGTCAAGCCGCAACCTGCACCTGCAATACTTAGCCAAGAATTAGTCCACACAACGTTGTTAATCACTCATCACACCAGGAAGCGACCATCCACCGTTCCTCAAACCACACATGGTCCTCAACCATTAGACCCAAAATGATGTTTGGGAGTATTTTGGAGCATTTCAAAAAAGCTTGGAATGTAAAAAGACGCAAAACTTATGTTTCAGGCTTAATGCACTAGTTCGTGGTTCAGAAGTTGCGAAAACAGTTTCACCCCAAATGCATCCATTCTACTCCATTGGACACATAATGTTTGGGAGTGGTATGGAGTATTTACAGACCTTCGGTATGTAAGAAGATGCAAAACTTTTATTTCGAGCCTGAATGCACTATTCCGGGTTACCGAAGATGCGACAATTGTTTCGCACGAAATGCATTCATTCCACACCAATAGACCAAAAATGATGTTTGGGAGTGTTTTGGAGCATTTCAAAAATGTTTGGCATGTAAAAAGATGCAAAACTTGTGGTTCGGGATTAATGCACTACTTCGAGGTACAGAAGCTGCGAAAACAGTTTCACCCCAAATGCATCCATCCTACTCGTACTCAAAATGATGTTTGAGAGTGGTTTGAAGCATTTACAGACTATAGGCATGTAAAAAGATGTGAAACTTTTATTTCGGGCATGGATGCACTATTTCGGGTTTCCGAAGCTGCGACAATGGTTTCGCACTAACTGCATCCATTCCACACCATTAGACCAAAAATGATGTTTGGGAGTGTTTTTGGAGCATTTCAGAAATGTTTGGCATGTAAAAAGATGCAAAACTTGTGGTTCGAGATTAATGCACTACTTCGAGGTACAGAAGTTGCGAAAACAGTTTCACCCCAAATGGATCCATTCTACTCCATTGGACTCAAAATGATGTTTGGGAGTGATTTGGTGCATTTGCAATCCTTCAGCATGTAAAAAGATGCAAAACTTTTATTTCGGGCCTGAATGCACTAGTTCGAGTTACCGAAGTACCAGCAATGTTTTCGCACGAAATGCATCCATTCGTCACCATTAGACCAAACATGATGTTTGGGAGTGTTTTGGAGCATGTCGGGTTTAATGCACTAATTCGAGGTACAGAAGTTGCGAAAACGGTTTCACCCCAAATGCATCCATTCTACCCCAAATGCATGTTGTTTGGGAGCTGTTTAGAGCATTTGCAAACCTTCGGCAAGTAAAAAGACGCAAAAGTTTTATTTCGGGCCTCAATGCAATATTTCGGGTTACCGAAGATGCGACAATGCTTTCTCACGAAATGCATCCATTCAACAACATTAGACCCAAACGATGTTTGGGAGTCTTCGGCAGCATTTAAAAAACGTTTGGCATCTAAAAAGATCCAAAACTTGTCTTTTGGACTTAATGCACTACTTCGGGGTACAGAAGTTGCGAGAATGGTTTCACCCCAAATGCATCCATTCTACTCCATTGGACTCAAAATGATGTTTGGGAGTGGTTTGTAGCATTTGAAACCTTTAGCATATAAAAAGATGCAAAACTTTTTCAGGGCCTAAATGCACTAGTTCGGGTTACTGAAGATGCGATAATGGTTTCACACGAAATGCATCCATTCAACACCATTAGACGAAAAATGATGTTTGGGACTATTTTGGTGCATTTCGAAAACCTTTGGCATGTAAAAAGATGCTAAATGTGTGTTTTAGGCTTGAATGCACTACTTTGGGGTACTGAAGTTTCGGTAATGGTTTCACACCAAATGCATCCAATCTACTCCTCTAGACCCAAAATGATGTTTGGTACAAGTTTGGAGCATTTTAAAGATGCAAAACATGTGTTTCAAGGTGCAAAAAAGGTTTCGCACCAAATACACCCATTCGACACCATTAGACCCAAAATGGTGTTTGGGAGTATTTTGGAGCATCTAAAAAATGTTTGGCATGTAATAAGATGCAAGACTTGTGTTTCAGGCTTAATGCACTAGTTCGAGGTTCAGAAGTTGCGAAAATAGTTTCACCCCAAATGCATCCATTCTACTCCATTGGACTCACAGTAATGTTTGGGAGTGGTTTGGAGCATTTGCAGACCTTCGACATGTAAGAAGATGCAAAACGTTTATTTCGGGCCTGAAAGCACTATTTCGGGTTACCGAAGATGCGACTATGGTTTCGCATGAAATTCATTCATTCCACACCAAAAGACCAAAAATGATTTTTGAAATGTTTTGGAGCATTTCAAAAATGTTTGGCATATAAAAAGATGCAAAACTTGTGGTTCAGGATTAATACACTACTTTGGGTTGTGAAAACAGTTTCACCCCAAATGCATCCATGCTACTCCATTGTTCTCAAAATGATGTTTGAGAGTGGTTTGAAGCATTTATAAACATTCGGCATGTAAAAAGATGTGAAACTTTTATTTCGGGCCTGGATGCACTATTTCGGGTTACCGAAGATGCGACAATGGTTTCGCACTAAATGCATCCGTTCCACACCATTAGACCAAAAATGATGTTTGGGAGTGTTTTGGAGCATTTCAAAAATGTTTGGCATGTAAAAAGATGCAAAACTTGTGGTTCAGGATTAATACACTACTTCGGGTTGCGAAAACAGTTTCACCCCAAATGCATCCATCCTACTCCATTGTTCCCAAAATGATGTTTGAGAGTGGTTTGAAGCATTTGTAGACATTTGGCATGTAAAAATATGCGAAACTTTTATTTCGGTCCTAGATCCACTATTTCGGGTTACCGAAGATGCGACAATGGTTTCACACTAAATGCATCCATTCCACACCATTAGACCAAAAATGATGTTTGGGAGTGTTTTTGGAGCATTTCAAAAATGTTTGGCATGTAAAAAGATGCAAAATTTATGGTTTGGGATTAATGCACTACTTCGAGGTACAGAAGTTGCGAAATCAGTTTCACCCCAAATGGATCCATTCTACCGGGATCTCCCCGGGCCACACATCAACAAAGGCATTACCTGGAACAACAAATTACAGCAAGGCTGAGTATACTAATACTCAGCAAGACTTACCCGTCGGTGGTAACTACTTCACAAACTCTAGACATGATAGGCTTTTTGGACACTGGGGTTTCTTTTGCTGAAAGCAACAAAGAATATGTCCTTACTTTCAAGAATTTAGCACAAGTTCTAGTTGGTTATTCCTTTATATGTTAGCCATCTATTGCAAGCATAAGTTGTGCAATACAATTAATCAAGCAAAATATTCATTAACTTCCATCATTAGGGGGCCAGTGGAGTAAGTAGTCTCAGATAACGGTGAGAGGCCGACAACCAGTTGATTTAAACCTTGCAAGGTAGACCTAAACACACGGTGGGATGCCCCCACGAGGACAACCACCAAGCGGTCCCCAAAAATCTTCGATACTGGATAAAAGGCCACAATCTTTGGTACCGGCTATCTGGCATACCCTGCGAGGCACCAAGACTCACACGTGCACCACCGGTAGCTAGCCGTGAGACGCATCTCAAGAGTAGTGACGGTGAAATCCCTTACCGCCTCATTAAGGTACTAGGCTTACCGGTCCCATTCTCGACAAGTGCTTAGTACGTTCAAACACTTAACCCACAAAAGCCATTGGACCGGAGCCCACATCCCATGCTCTTACCACATGAGCAATCCATTTAAGGAGATATTATGATTCCAACATAAGAACCTATTCTCACGAGTGACACGCATCACTCGACTTGTAACGGTCCTATAGCATAGCAGCTATCGACCTATCATACTAGTAAAGGACAAAGGTACCTAGGGATTATGCATCTAGGGTTTCATATCAACTCTTGGACTTAATGCACAATCATCCATAGATAGTTCATAAGAGTTTAAAATACTGGGTTAATTACACTGGGGCTTGCCTTCGTCAGCAGGGTTAGCCTGAGTGCCCTCGGTGTCTTCGATCACCTCCACGTATTGCAGCTCCGCTTCAGCTCCGCTTCAGCTCCTCCTTCCTCGGCTTCCGCCACGAGCGCGTAGTTACCGTCAGGAAGTTCTACACGGAATACAATGCAGGGTTCAGGTGGTGTGATTGGTTAATTATTTCACCCAACTCTTGTTGGCCATATTCACCTCAACAAGCAATTAATTATTAAATCTTTTTCATTAAGGTTATTGTAGACAAAGGTTTATCTTTTTAATAAAAAATTAATTATTGTTTTCTTTCATTTTGGTTATTTCATGTGAGATTTATTATTTACTCTTTTAATAGAAAAAGTAGGCACATCTATGGAAATAATTTCACTTTAACTCATCAAACGGCAAGGGTGATATTCAAGACCCTAAAAATATAGCTAGTTAACCATTTACAAGGTCATAAGGTTAAGGATCTATTTTCTTAATTAAATTCCATCAACAAGATCACGGGTGCCCTAACTTTTAAAGGCACAAACAAAGCATACCATCAAGGACAGGGGGGGCTGCTAGCCTAATTATTTCAAAACATCCATTGGATCCAAGCTTGGTCACTAAATGAGCTACAAACCTATAAATGCAAGAATAACACTTCCTAGCTATTAGAAATAAAGGAAAAAGCATAAATAAATATGAAGCTCCTGCTTCCCAACACAAGTTTACAGCCACTCTGATCCTAAACAAGCTTAGAACACCCATAAGTTCATCTCAAACCAATTTGAATTATGAACTATGCATATAAATATATATCTAAGCATAAATCAAGACTAAATAGCTCTAACAGAGATAAAATCAAGGTAAATTCAGGATGTTACTTCTAGGCATAACATGAGCATTGCCACCAGTTGAGCACAAAAAAATAAATTTATATTTTGCTACAAAAATCAGTAAGGCAGAAATAGCATAAATACAAAATAATTCATAACTAAAGATCTGTTCAATAACTTTGTGCAAATTTTTGTCCAGAGGCTATTCATGACAAGTCTAGCAACATATCCAAAATTTAGCTCCATAGCCTTTCTAGATTTTGAATTACAGCAAAAAAGGTGTCAAACTGAATTTGAATTTTCATTCAAAATCTACAAGTCAAAACTATGGTCATGCTTTGCAAAACTTGTAGATCTACTCTCACTGGGACCAAAAAAATGAGTTTGCATTTTTCTGAATTTTTTGTGAATTTTTATGCATTTTCCAAGGTACTAGACTAACTTATAAAGAAACTAAGATTACTTTCATTGCAACGATGCCCCTGGTTTACACATATGCCCTCGGGATTTCACAACCGTGCCCTTGGCGGCGGGGGAGGGCTTGCCAGCAGCAAACGGGGGCCAGACTTGGTAAACATGTGGCGTGGGAGTGTGATTGGGCTCACCAGGCGTCGATTGGCGGTGGTGGCTATCAGATGGTGAGATCTGGACAGCCCACAGGGGTGTTAATCCCTGTGGTTTAGTTGTTCGGTGGAGAGGAGTCTAAGGCTAAGAACTCGAAGGTCGCACACGAGTACGCGGAACTCATAGAACACGGCGAGTTTATACTGGTTCGGGCCTCTGGAGAGTAATACCCTACGTCCAGTTGTCGGTGTAGATTGTTTGAGGATTAGTCGGATTGTACAAGGGGTCGCCTCATCCGCCTTATATTGGCCAGAGGACGAGGTCGATTCCCAGACTCCTGGTCGGTTACGACCAGGAGACCTAAGTCTATGTTACACATCTTGCCGTATCTCGTCGATCTGCTTTAGGTGAAATCCACCGAGGTCTTGTCTTGTACGCCAAGTCTTGAGGTCGTGCTGAATTAGGTCGTCTGGGAAATCTTCTGGAAGGTCTTCAGGAGGTCGTGTGGGCCGCCAACTAGGTCAATTGGGCCCACTGACTGGTCAGCGGGTCTTCTAGTAGTCCGGACCCACTTGTCGAGGACGACCGTGAGCCTGGTCAGTGGGGACCCAAGGGTACCCATGTCTCACAAGGCCCCGAGCGAGGTGTAGGCGCAGCGACCTTAGAAAGGTCATGATGAAGTCGTAGAGCTATCGACAGGTCGAATAGCATGCACATCAGTCCAAAAGAAAAAAGAACAAATCGACTTGGCAGCCGACCTGTTTGAAGTTCTACCGAAACGAAAAGAGGTCGAGTGACGACCTATAGGAAGCGGGCTTCCAATAGATCGAAACGACGATGAAAAAATTAAGAGGGCATCAAAGATGCACTCATGAGTAGTATCTGAGCATCGTGGCCGGCAGGATGGCTGGTATGATGGTCAAAAAAGAAGAAGAAGAGAAAAAGTAGGTCGAGTGACGACGTGATGAGAAACTGGTTTCCCAATAGGTCGATATGACGAGGAAAATAAGAGGGCGTTAAAGACTCACTCGTAGAGTAGTCCCTGAGCATTGAAGCAGGCGGCATGGCTGGTTTGATGCTCAAAAAAAGAGAAGAAAACTGAATCATGACCTTGATCGAACGAAGTGTAGAGACACCCAGATCTCCTAGCTCAGCTGCAAGGAGTCTGGCAGGGCCGATCTCAAGGAGGCCTTGTAGGCATTGACTTGTCCGGCGTTAGCCGGTTGGTGGCCTGCACCTGGGGCAGCAACAACGAGCTCTTGTTGTCACTGGACAGCTCTGGCAGCATTGGCGTTTTCACGCTCTTGACGTTGCTCATCGGTTTCTCCATCTTGCGGTGGTACATCACAAAGACGGCCAAGATCTGGCGATCTAGGGCTTCGAACTCTTCTCCCGGATAGTTCGGGGAGATCGTTGTGTGGGCGACCTGGAATGCAAGGCGGTCCGGAGACGACTCTTGGTACAACTGGCGGTGGTGGGCCGCAGTAAGAGGCCAACGAAACTTCTTGAGGACACGACACTGGTGTGCGGTGTGTTTGGACTTCTCGTGGATAGGGCAGGGTTCGTCGAGGTGATTCCCACGGCTTCCACAATCTTGAGAGTTGAGTCTAGATACGAGGTGTAGGCATGCTAGAGATCGAAGGAGTCGTGCGAGGGCGTTTGACGCGCTCACAGCCTTTGACTGTGTCAGAGAGCATGCCCTCGACACGATCGATCCCAGCGATCAGGTTGCTAGGAGTGAGTGGGTGGGTTTCTACTGACAAATATGTTTCTATCTGTTGGTTGGTGGTGACCGTATTGCCTTCGATGACGAGGCAGGCGACTGGAGTAGTGGATGTCGCCGGCATCGAGCCAAAACAGATGTCGACGGGGTTGGCGAGGATGTCCGCCATACTCTCCGGGAAGATGATGTCGTTGGTCGAAGCCATCGAGTTGCACGAGAACTTTGACTTAGCCCCTACCTGGCGCGCCAGCTGTCAGATGGTAAGATCTGGACAGCCCACGGGGGTGTTAATCCCTGTGGTTTAGTTGTTCGGCGGGGAGGAGTCTAAGGCTAAGAACTCAGAGAACACATCGAGTTTATATTGGTTCGGGCCTCCGGAGAGTAATACCCTACATCCTGTTGTTGGTGTAGATTTCTTGAGGATTAGTCGGATTGTACAAGGGGTCGCCTCGTCCGCCTCATATTGGCCAGCGGACGAGGTCGGTTCCCAGACTCCTGGTAGGTTATAACTAGGAGACCTAAGTCTACGTTACACATCTTGCCATATCTCGTCGATCTGCTTTAGGCGAAATCCACCGACGTCTTGTCATGTACGCCAAGTCTTGAGGTCGTGCTGAATTAGGTCATCTGGGGAATCTTCTGGAAGGTCTTCAGGAGGTCGTGTGGGCTGCCAACTAGGTCAGTTGGGCCCACTAATGGCTCGGTGGGTCTTCTAGTAGGCCGGACCCACTTGTCGGGGATGGCCGTGAGTCTGGTCGGAGGGGACCCAGGGGTACCCATGTCTCACAGTGGCGCGGCTGGAGATGGCCTCGGCGAGCGGCGGCGGCGAGGTCGCGGCGGCGCGCCTGCTGCGGCTCGGGTTCCGGCGAAGCTCGAGGCGGGGGAGATCAATGCACAGCCATGGGAGCTCGAGGGTGACCTAGGGAAGGGCTAGGAGGGTTTGGCTGGCAACGGGAGCGAGCGGAGATGGGAGCTCACCGGCGGCTGCGGCAATGGCGGATCGGTGGGTGGCGGTGCTCACGCGCGGGGGAGAAGGGGACGACTTTTTATAGCCGAGTGCACGCGGAGGCATCTTTGCTTCGCAACGAAGCGACCGATGCGTTAAGGCGCGGGGTACGACGACGGCATCGGTGTGCGTGTGCGGACTCACCGATCGATACGCGTCCTAGAAGGTGCGTGCGGGGCTGATGCACGCCACGCTCACACGTGGACTCCTAGGCGGCACCATGGTACGGCGGCGCACAACGGTGACGTGTGGACGCGCGCACGAACGTGACGCCGTGTCGGCGCATTCCCGCCCTCGGTCCGGGGCATGTGCCCCTGTTCCTTTGCACGATTCTCCAAAGTTTGCAAATAAACTTCAAAATCCATAGATAGGAAAATTGTAGATGGGTGATTTCTCTAGAACTTGGCTGAAGCCGAATTTGAATTGGATTCAAAATATGAAAGAAATTCAAATGCCAACTTGCAGATTTTTATGCCTCAGGTGAACAGTAATCCTGATCTTTCTTGGCAATTTAGCACCTTTTCCACTCAAAACTAGCAATGCCACCCTAAAGATGAAATGTGTCCCTAGTGATTCTGCACAACTTTTGTATTAGTAGTTTTTTAAGTGTTTAGGCAAAATTTGGAAAACGTGGCCAAAGTTCCAGGATCACACAAAGACATCAAAGGGTTTGTCCCCCTTAGCTAGGATTTTGACCATGGAAAGTGCATTAGACTTATTAAAGATGCTAATAAGTGAGTGTTGGTGAGATTTGCAAGGTGACGACCCAGGTTGACCATGATTTGACCCCGATCAACAGATTTGACCGACAATTAGGGTTAATTAAAAACCTAGGGCGTCACAGAATAGGGATTTCTGCGATAAATGCATGATCAACCAGTGCATCACCCTATCTTCGTCTGACATGCTCTGGAAGGAATCACTTCTTATAGTTGCCTCCTATTTTTGGTCTGATGCCCTTAACGCTTTATTATTTGGTCATGGTCTATTGACTCCAACTTTGGCCGATGTCCTCATGCTGAGTGTCCTGGATGTATTATCTTTAGACACTCTTTTCTCTCACTAGAACGACTAGCTTTCTTATCGATTGAAAACCAATGGCGTCGGTGGCTGGTCAGGTTACATTACAGAGCATATGAACACAGATACCCCTGATGCCAGAGAACATGTTGCCTTTTTGAACATGTGGCCCGAAAAATTCATCTTCTACGGCAAATCCTTTGGCCCAACTTCCAACTTTCAGATCATAGCTGAACGTTTAGCAATAGGCTCTTCAATTCCACTCAGTAAATACCTCTTCGGAGCAGTCTATAATTTGCTTCACCAAGTGTCAGTCAATTTATCTACTGGCACACCTATAGGTACTCTAGGAGAACCCTAGTGGTTGAATCTCCATCTCTTCAATAGCTTGGAGCAAGATATCTTCAGTTTATCTTTTCCAAAAGACCAACCAGACGATGTCCCGATTGAAAAATGTCAATGTACTTCTTTTGGAGAGGCAGTCTTTGTATTTCCAGGAAACAAAAAGGCCCCATATCATATAGTTGAACACTTCAGGAGTTTTTACCTCAGCTTTAGACCAAATTCTACTATTTGTTTTGCATATGAAGATCCTGAATTTTCTTTCAAGACAATGTTCAAATTTGATGATATCATTAGTGATGATGGCAACAGGATGGTATTTGAGGAAATAATCAAACCAGGACTTCTTCCATCTTGTGTTTTTGGAAAAGATCAATCGGCAACATATGAATTTATAATCCATCAGTGAGTGCTCGATAGTTGGGATTTGCTCAGTTGTCGATTGGTCTTTATTTTTTTCCAATCTGATCAAACCAAGGGAGGTTATTCTGAATAACATCCACTATAATCGACTGCGAGGCTTATCCCCGATTCTTCCACTATTGATCTGGATACGTGGAAACTTGCCATTTTTGCCTCTCTCCTCTTTAACATCTGGTGGGCTGAATGCTGTGATCACCTCTTATGTGTATCTCCCAAAATTACTGCGAGAAATTGGACTCCGATGCACCAACTGACGTGGTACTTTCTTGTCCAATACTTCATGCATTTTGTTTCTTTTAAATGTTCTGATCATCTTGTTCTTTTCTCTTAGCCTGACACTATTGAACCTCCTGCCCAAAGCAAAAGTGGCAAGCCAATTACTTACCTCCCTCCAAGGTCTCTTCCTGTAAGGAATCAGATGCTCGTAGCCTACGAGGGTAATGCAAAAACATAAGGAGGGATGAGAGGAAGAAAACTCTTAACATGTGATTTATCCTGTGGTATCGGTAGGCACTAAGCCACCCCTAGTCCAGTTGTTGAAGCACTCACACAAGAGTATTGCTTCCCGATCACCAAGTCTCTCCAAAGAGCACCACTTGACTTGCCACAAAGGCTCACCACTTAGGCACTCGCCAAGCTCCCTTGATCACCTTGATGCCGCCTCCACTAAGGACCTTCTCCACATAGGAAAGGGGTCACCATGTCCCCCGCACAAAGTGTCCTCACCACTCCACACCAAGTCGGAGGGTCGAAGACGATTGCCGATGAGTGTGACAACCCCACCCGAGATAATTCCGTACTATCACCTAAACCACTCCATTTGGTCATTAAGCGATACTAAAGAATCATCTCGTTGAGTGTTGCCGGGTTTACACCCGGTAAATCACTTGTCAACACAGAGAGGATCGAACGTATGCATTAAAACTCCCACGAAGGAGAGTCCAGAGTGTCTTACAAATTAACATCAAATCCCCCATAGGGTCCATTATTACAAACATAATTCCTTGACATAAAAGTAAGAGGTTCAGAGTGTATTAAAACAGCGGAAGATAACTAAACGATACGATCACATCATTAGAGGCCTGTCCATGATGCAATCACTCCTTGTCATCCACCCATTCCAGCTCCCAGCCGGGTGGAAGTTCTCCGGGCCACACATCACATGCATCACCTGGGAACAACATTTATAAAGCAAGGCTGAGTATACTAATACTCATCAAGACTTACCCGACTAAAGGAAAGACTTTATCTCTAATCATGCAAGGCTTTTGGCTAGTGGGTTTGTTTGCCAAAAAGCTACTAAGTAGTGAATCCTTACTTTCAATATTTTAGCTCATGTTCTAGTAGAAGTAATCATTACTAGATAATCAACTATTGCAATCAAGGTTGTGCAATAATTAATCAAAGTAATAATCTTCACAAAGTTCCATCATAAAGGGATATCATGGCTAGTAGATTAAGTAGTCTCAGATAACAGTGAGAGGCCGACAATCGATTGATTCAAACCTTGCAAGGTGGACCTAAGCACACGGGAGGTGCCCTCACCAAGAGTTCACCAACCAGGCGGTTCCCGTCATTCCTCGGATTGGGATCAGATGCTACAGTCTCGAGTATGAGATTTACTGGGCTACGCCACCAAGGTCATCCAGCCTCACGCAAGTACTCGGGGAGCAAGCCCGGGGCCGCAACCCTAAGAGTAGTAGCGCAAAGTTCCCGCACCGTCTCATTGAGGTACTAGGCTTATCGTACCCATTTCCGACAAGTGCTTAGTACGTTCAAACACTTAACCAACGAAGCCATGCTCTTACCACATGAGCAGTCCATTTAATCCATAATGTGATTCCATAAAGGAGATCCTATTCTCGCGAGTGACGAACATCACTCGACTTGTACCAGATCCTTAGAGAATAGCAACTAGCGACCTATCATGCTAGTAAAAGATCATCGGTACTTATGGATCATGCAACTAGGGTTTCAATCAACTCCTGAACGTAAATGCACATAAGATAGCAATAATGGATTTAGAACTTGAGAGTAAACACATGGGTTAAATTATTAAACCGGGGCTTGCCTTCGTCAGCACAAGCAGACACGCAAACTTCCGGACTTTGGTCCGGGTCTTGCTCTACGGTCACATATTGCACGTCTCCTTCTGCTCCCTTGTCCTCGTCAGCCGGCACGAGCGTATAGCTACCGTCGGGGACTTCTACACGGAGGATGCAATGCAAGACTTAATTGACGGTTTGATTTAATTAATCCTCGAAACAACACATGACAACTATGGGGTGTATGGTTGACCACATTCACCTAGATAATAATACATTCAGCATACTCTTCCTATAAAGGGACAATATGTGTTGATTTATTATCTAGAATTTTTAGTAGCGACTGTGTAAGGAAATACCATTATATTAATTTAATTTAATTATCAAACAATAGCAAACAACCACAATAATTCTATGGTTGGTCATAATCACCTTAACAAAAGCATTTAAACATTTACTCATTTAAAGTAAACACAAAAAGACTATACAACACTCTCATGATGGTGATTGTGTACATATATAAAGCAGTTAATTACTTTAAATACAAACAGTGAGGAAAAGTTACTTGTATGCCACAAATTACTTTCCTAACTCATTTATATAGCTTAAGCACAAAAGAATTGGTTTTTCCTATTTTTCCCTCATTAGATTAATCCAGTTTTCAACCTTTAATCAACCAACATACCTCAAAACTTGCCCAACAGTACCCACTGGTCCTAATGACCAGGAAACACTCATTTGGACATGTAAGCATAATTGCACACAATAAAGGCATTTCTAGCTAGCATTTAAATGATTAATGCATATAAAAAAATATAACAGAAATGTAGTCAAACTTTCTCCTACACATGCTCTGGCCTAAAACAAGCCAAAAGAACCAACAAACACACTTAAAGCTCTTGTGGATCTTGATCTCTGCATTTATGAGTAAAAATAAGCATATATTTGGAAATAATATTTCTAATAGAGATAAAATCATAGTAAATTCATCAGAGGTGCATTTCATCATAACAAGACAATATCCAGAAGTAGGGCTCAAAAATAATTATATTTTAGTCTACAAAATTCATCTAGGAAGATTTGACAATATCACAAGATAATTTATATAAAATGATTCCTTCAGTAACTTTGTGCAAATTTTGGCACAGGACCTGCACATGCTAGTTCTCACAACATATCCAAAATCCAGCTCAAGATCATGTATGGATTTTGCACAAACACAGATCTAGGTATTTCACATTTCAATTTTTCACACAAAAACTAAAGCTCAAAATTATATACATGCTTTGAGAAAGTGGTAGTTCTAGTTACACAGAGAAAAACAAAATTGGGTTTGCAATTTTTGCATTTTTCTGTCATTTTATAGGATTTTTCAAATTTGCAGCTACAACACACAAAAGGGGTAAGATTCATTTCACGAACAGACCCTTAGAAAGTTTTGGGTGTTCACAGTTATGCCCCTGGTTCATAATTACACCCCCGAAAAGAATTCAGAGCAAGCAATGTAGTCTAGGGGGCATGGGGCGGCGCGGCTGGCCGGATTCCGGCGTCCTCGCCGGCAGCCTTGGCCGGGGAACTAGCTCGGAGGGTCTAGGGGTCACAAGGGAGCGATTTGTGTGCTTACACGCGGTGGGGAGAGGACCGACGGGCGGGCACGGCGGAGACCGGTGGCGGCGGCCGCGGGGATGGTTACTCCGGTGAGCCTGGGGTCAAGCCTAGGCAACAAGCAAGTGTGGAAGCTCCAACGGGTCCTAGGGGAGGTAGTAGCAGCTTTGGTTGGCAACGACAAGGACCGGAAGATGGAGCTCGCCGTGCGGGTTAGCCATGGCGCGTCGGCAGCGACCCGGCCATGCCGAAGTGCACGCGGGCGGAGGCTGGCCGACTTTTAAAGGCGAGCAAGGCGGTGGCGGGGGGTGTTTCCTTGCGCGCCACAGCTAAGGGGTCGCAGTATGGGCAAGACATGGCCACGGTACGGCGGCGACGCCAGAGGTCGGGCGGCGCGGTCGGCGCATCTCGGCCCGTGCGCACGCTACACGTGGCACGAGGGGAGAGGGCCGGAAGGTCGGTTGGCGTGAGAGGGTCCCACGGCGCGTGGACCGACGGACCAAGGCGGGCCTCGGCGTGCGGGCCCAGCAGAACCGCGGGGAGGCGGCGCGCGTCCTGGAGCGCAGAGCTTTGATGGGTGGCGTCAAAATTTCGGTTTAGCCCTGTTTGACCGACCAAAACTCCAAAAAGTTGAACAGAAGTGCACAAAAGTTTGAATAGGAAAGTTGTAGATCTAGCATCCCTCTACAACATCTACAAAGGGCGTATGGCCTTTTTCTCAAGCAATTGTGCACAAATCGCATGCCAAGTTGGCTGTTTTCTGGGCGCCTGTGAATAGTAACCCTGGGCGTTGACTTGAGTTTTTCACCTATTTAGGCTTCAAATCTCAAATGCCACTCAACATGAAAGTTGTGTCCCTCGACAAAACACACAACTTTTACATGGGGAGATTTTGAAGTGTTTAGGTGAAATTTGGAGAACGCGGCAAAAGTTCCGGCTGACACTGGAGGGCAAAGGGGTGTTCAAGAGGTTTTGAGTGGTGTTTGACCAAGGGTTGACCAAGGTTGACCAAAAGGTTCATTAGGGTTTGTCGGTGATGTTTTCGAGGTGATGGCCCAGGTTGACCGTCGTTTAACCAAAGCCAATGCAATTGACCGGTTCATTAGGGTTAATAAACCCGACTAAAATCCTGGGGCGTCACAGCCTACCCCCCTTAAATAGAATCTCGTCCCGAGATTCGACAGCAAGATTGAAGCCACTTCTTCCAACAAGGCAAAGGTTACAAGGTGGACGATATACTCGCTTACACTACTTGATAGCGAGAATTCAGATGGGGAAAAATATACATGGTACCCTCCTCACTGCCTCAACGCAGTTCATGAGGAAGCGGGCGATGGATATGTACATGGAAAACTAGAAGAAGACAAACTCCACCGACGATGTAGAGGTACATCGCCACAAGCGTCCAACAGAGGAACTCGAACATCTCCACGAACTGAGCCATTGTCGGCGATGCAGGCTAGGGTTCTTCTCTCGGTCTTCTGCCGAGCTTCTTCTGGAGGTTGTCAATGAAGACGGCGAAACAGCTTGCTCGGGGAGTGGGCGGAGCAATGGCAGAGATAGGCTAGTGGTGGGGTGGCCAAAAACTAGCCGGAGGTAAAAACAAGAGCGGCGGCACTGTCGAGCTCGAAATTTGGCGAGACTTGGCAATAGCAACACCGCGGGAGGGTTTCCCTTTTTGTACCCCAACGGGAACACAACGGTCATCCCAACCGACTGAGGTAGGGACTAGCGGAGCGATCCGACAATGACCACATGGGACTCGATAATGATCGGCCCGTGAGGTCTCGGCGACGTGATCGTGGCCGCAGGGAAAGAGATGGCAGGGCGACGCTACGGTGTCGTACCATCGTGGCACTGAAAAGAATGGGGTCCAACAGTCGGAAGAATTGACCGCGATGGTGAGATTGTAACAAGAAGAGTTTAGCAAAAGATTTAACCAGTACTTCGTTTGCTCGTTTCTTGATTCCTAGGATTTGGACATTATGATCAACGGATCATGGATTGATAAGTGATAGAGGACTCTCATGCCTTGGCTTTTCGAGAACCTTGATTGCTCACGAAAACTTTGCTCCACCTCTTCAACTTAGTCGGTTAATTTGATTAGATGCTAAGGAACTTTGAGATTAAGAGGACAGAGACCAAGTTGAAAAGTGATTATAAGGAGATTTCTATGAAGAAAAGGAAGGCTAGTAAACAAATATGTTTACTAAGATTTCTGAATTTATTTTTGAAAAGCAACAAAGGTGTAAGGATGGATCAAAGGTTCCACTCTTAGGAGTCCAAGGTTAGTTGTCTATAGCAACAATAAAGGATGGTAAGATCATAAGAAGCAATTGCACGGAGTTGTTTATGGAACCAACACAAACTTGGACTTTGGAGTCTTACGACACCGGAACCAAGTGTGTGATGCCAGTGTGTCCTTTACAATAAATTCCATGGATGAAGAGTACCAACTGTGTAGTTTGTGCAGCTTCTATGTCCTTAGGAATCGCATGTCTCTTGTCCTTATCAATCTCAACCTGAAAGGTTAGCGACCAAGAATACCCGAAGGTACATACTATCCTAAAAACATGTTCTTGTTTTTATTAAAAGAAATAATTAATATAAATAGAAATGAAAGTCTGGGCTACCTCCCGACAGTGCTTTGTGTATGGTCAAAAGCTAGAACATGTGGAATTTTACTATTGCAGCTATAGTCAATGATGTAGTTCCCTCACCGCCATTGATGATGTTCAAGCTGCATGGTTAGGGCCACAGTGCAACAACAAAATCTACAATGTTCCAATATACAAAAGCATCTAACCATCCTTCTAAACATTTTGCAAGACAGCATAGGAGGAGGTTGATATCCTGCCAAAAGCACGTGGCACAAAGAAGAGCTGACTCTAGTGATATGCCCTGTGAGCATGGTTCTTAAGGTGTTTCTTCATCTCTGAACCTGTGAGTGAGACCTTGACTCCCACCCTAGGTACGGGGGCTACTAACGAGGGTCTGGATTAGGGCTCCCAAAATAGCGGGACAATTACTCTTGAGGTGGGGTCCTCTGATACTACTGACGACATCAAGGCTAAGATCGAGGACTAGGACAGAAGCAAGTCTTCGCTAAGACCCTCGCTGGCAAGACGTCTGTTGACGGTGAATTTCCGTCAACCTAGACATGAGTCTACCTTTGGTGTTGGCATCAATTTTATATCTTATCCATTGGTACTAACCCCCTTGGTATAACAAGTTTGTTTGTGCATGTCGGTTTTGGAGTTTAATGTTTATGCAAGAATTTAGCGTCGAAAGTAAGATTTCTGGGTAAAGTTCATCAAGAACCTCATGACAAGATTTTGAAGCTCGGTACAAGTCAAGCAATGAAGTGAACATGACTCCAAGAAGCCCAAGGACCAACCTATGAAGACGGAAAACTCTGAGGACCTCAACAGAAAATGTTGAATCTTGCTGGACAAGGAGCTTCATCTAAACCGCGGAGAAACTGACGTCAAGGGCCCACATGTAGAAGGGAGTAGGTTCTAGAAGACACGAGAAGCATCACTGAGGAAGGTAGACACGAATGGGCCAGGGTGGGCCCAGGCAGTCGGCCCAGGCCGGCCGGTCTGGCTCATTTCTGGGCCCATTCGTGCCCCCCTTTGACCTAGCCGCCTCTAGGACTATTTATAGCCCCCTAGCCGAGAGCCATGCATCAACTTATTCGTCATTCGTCGCCGAGGAGCAGATAAGAGAGGGACACCATTCCGGAGAGGAGAGGGTCGAGCTAGTTGTCTAGGGTTTCCCTAGCCGACGTGGGAACCTTGCAAACAAGACCACGTCGGAGTTCCAGGAGCTAGAAGCAAGATCAAGGTAGGATCCCGGTAGTGATCTTGTTTATGCATCATGTACTATGTTGAATTATCAAGTTGCAATCCGATTTCTAGCGATCGAGTGTTTCTCCTACGATTTTGATTTCAATCGGCTTTTCTAACTTTAACATCTATTCTCGAGATATATCATAGAGGGTGTTCTTGTAGCCGTGGTGGCTAGAGGTGCATGCCTGGCCTTCCGAGAGATTTCAACTTATACATTGGACTCACCCTAGGCTAACCCGCATGAATAGGAGTGCGTTGTGATAAAACGGTGGCTCCAAAAGGTGGGCTTCTTCGGAGTTGAACGGGAAACCGTGATTTAAAGATGCTTTTTATGAGATTCGACTTGGCTATTTCTCCTTTGCTCGGAACTTCAACAAAAGCTTGATCCAATCTCTTTAGATTGGTTTTATCTATCCCTCTCTACCTCTTTCTACCTCTGACTTTCGTAGATTAGATTTGTTTTTATGATGTTCTTTAGATTAGATGCATAAGATTCTCTTTTGAAGATCTAAGTGTTCTTGGCTTTAATAGATAGGACCTTTGAAACGAACCGGTTTTTCCGCGGACGGAAACCCGATTCTCTGCACCTCGGTGGTAGTCCAAGGAGGGCTACCACATGCAATCCCTATCTCAGAAATACCAACAATTGATACAGAAAGAGAAAAACAGATAGAGTACAACATTTATTTATTACATTAATCAGAGTACATCTCTTCGGCACATGTCGGGTACAAGTCCATCAAGATTGAATCAAACACAAAGAAAATGTCTAGCAGTGGCTCCATGCAAGCGCGGGGAACTCCATATCTGCAGGCATCTCGAGCGTAGAAAGAGACCTAGTCCTCCCATCCGTCGTTGTCGAAGTCGTAGTCCGGCTCTGTGTCAGAGACACCAGGATCTACCCGATAAGTGGGTAGGTCATGTCAGCTTCCCAACAAAGAGGCAAAAGCGGTGTATGTTCTACTATGTAGGATATATTCCTACTCTGGCTGTAGAAGGCTTAAGCAAAGCAGCAAAGCAACATACAAGGTAAGCAGAGTTAAGCAGTGAGGTCAACACCTCGGGGAAGCTCACGCTTATGAGGTCCACACCTCTGGGGTCCACACCCTGCTCAAGGATACCACACCAAAACACCAGATCACACCCACGATCCAGCTCCCAACTCTCATCTGTGATGTGGGGCCCACCTGCTCCTATCCCCACATCTCAACGGCCTCAGCCGGGCTCACTCACTCGGGGGAGAGAAGAAGCACAAGAAGAGTATATCTAGTCGGAAGTAGCGGTAGATAGCAGTATTGTCTATAACCAGTGGACACAGACTATAGCTATAGGTTTAAACACTCTGCGGAGGTTGTTCTACTATACCCGCTTGAATAGGACCGAAACTGGCCGTCACCGGTTCCAGCCCTATCGTACGGCTGAAGGCCAAGTAAGTGGATAGTATCCTCCTACATCTCCGAGTCTGGCTCAGCCTCCACGGTAGAGCTCATACTGCCCGCAAGAGGTCCCTCAAAGCTATGGAACTCTTCCCCGGCCACGCCGGGGTGAAGTCTTTTAAGGAGGAAAGAGCCATCTCCCGACACGATAGAGGCGGAGTGCCCAATCTTTCGTTGAGTGGAGATAGCTTCGATCTGGTGGGAGACGACCCTCACAATCCGACTACGACGAGCGAGACTCGAAGCGCCAATGCAATCGCTGAACCAACTCCCGATGGTTACCGACCTTGCCGGCGCAAGATCAGCCTGATCACGAAGATCAATTCCTGTGCGCAATCGAAGAACGAACAAGAATCCGAGGCGAGCAATCTTAATATCACTCGAAAGTGGAGTTCTGAATCAAAGAGGACAGCACGTATTTGTGTGTGTTCTGGTGTAGCTAAAGCTAGATGTAAAACAAAACTCAAACCCTAATGTGGCAGCGGCTACTGAATATATGAGCTAGGAGGACGTCCTCCTAGGGTTGTGGGCGACCAGGGGTCGGCCACAACATGGGCTTAAGGCCCGACACGATACACGGCCCGTTGGGCCAAAATAAGGTGACGCAGCACCTTAGACAGAAAAATAGTCCGACTCAAAACGACGATTGCGGCCGCCTCGGTGAAGATATGACAGTGATTCTGGACCCATCTGAAAGTAGACTTAATAAGCTTTCCATCAAGTACTTGATCGCCCAAAACGGAGTCCGGATGAAGCCGTGGTGACCTTCACAAGTTGACATTCGTGCGCAGTCCGAATCCAGCCACATATCCTTCATTCTTTAGCACCATGACGTAGTTCAACTCTCTTGCACGAGCCCGAGTGATTGGCCCTGAAGGTGGTGCCTGGAGTGAAGGTGCTGCTGGTGTAGATGTACTGATGATGTCCTCATCAGTGTCCTCATCATCCTCCCCTTCTTGAACTGAAGTCGTCCTCGACGGCAACTCGTCATCTTCGCCCGCGTATGGTTTCAAATCTGCAACATTAAAACTAGTGGAAACACCAAACTCCGCAGGCAGGTCAAGAACATAAGCATTTTCATTAATCTTGGTTAGCACTTTAAAAGGACCAGCAGCACGAGGCATTAATTTAGAACGGCGCAAAGCAGGAAAACGATCCTTTCGTAAATGCAACCAAACCATATCACCAGGCTCAAAAGTAACAAGTTTTCTACCTTTACTACCAGCAACTTGATACTTAGCATTAGCAGCAGCAATGTTTTGGTGAGTTTGTTCATGCAGATTAATCATTTGTTCAACATGTGCAACAGCATCTATGTGCGGGACGTCCTCAGCATCAAGCGAAAATAAATCAATAGGCGCCCGCGGAATGTAACCATACACAATCTGAAAAGGACTCATCTTTGTAGAAGAATGTGTTGCATGATTATAAGCAAACTCAACATGAGGCAAACAATCTTCCCAACGTTTCAAATTTTTATCTAGAACAGCCCTAAGCATGGTTGACAAAGTCCTATTAACCACCTCAGTTTGCCCATCAGTCTGAGGGTGACAAGTTGTACTAAACAGCAATTTAGTTCCCAATTTATTCCAAAGTGATCTCCAAAAATGACTGAGAAACTTAGCATCACGATCAGAGACTATTGTATTTGGAATACCATGCAAACGAATAATCTCTCTAAAGAACAAATCAGCAACACGACTAGCATCATCAGTCTTATGACAAGGTATGAAATGAGCCATTTTGGAGAAACGATCAACAACCACAAAAATGTTATCCCTCCCCTTCTTAGTTCGAGGCAATCCCAAAACAAAATCCATCAAAATATCAAGCCAAGGAGAGGTAGGGACAGGCAAAGGCATATACAAACCATGGTTGCTCAAACGTGACTTAGCTTTCTGACAAGTAGTGCAACGTGCAACAACGCGCTCAACATCTTTGTGCATCCGGGGCCAAAAGAAGTGGGCAGCCAGCACCTCGTGCGTCTTGTAAACGCCAAAATGCCCCATGAGACCGCCTCCATGTGCTTCCTGCAACAACAACAGACGAACCGAATTAGTTGGAACACACAACTTGTTAGCGCGAAACAGGAACCCGTCCTGCAGGTGAAATTTGCCACAAGGTTTCCCATTAACACAATGAGCGAAAACATCTTTAAAATCAGCGTCGTCCACATATAAATCTTTCACAGTTTGCAAGCCAAAAATTTTAAAATCTAATTTGTGACGTGACAAAGATAGTATAACGACGAGACAAAGCATCAGCGATAACATTATCCTTCCCGTTCTTGTGTTTTATGATGTAAGGAAAGGACTCAATAAATTCGACCCATTTAGCATGACGATGGTTCAGATTTGTTTGGGTACGAATATGTTTCAAAGCCTCATGATCCGAATGAATTATAAACTCGCGATGCCAAAGATAGTGCTGCCATGTTTGCAAAGTTCGCACTAAAGCATAAAGTTCCTTATCATAAGTTGAGTATTTCAAGCTAGCACCACTTAATTTCTCGCTAAAGTAAGCAACTGGTTTACCTTCTTGTAACAAAACAGCACCTAGCCCAATACCACTAGCATCGCATTCAAGCTCAAACACTTTAGTAAAATCAGGCAACTGCAAGAGAGGAGCGTGGGTTAACTTATCTTTCAATGTGGTGAACGCTACCTCCTGTGCATCACTCCAAGCAAAAGGAACATCTTTCTTTGTAAGCTCATGTAGAGATGCTGCAATGCTGCTAAAATCACGGACAAAACGGCGGTAGAAACCTGCAAGACCAAGAAAACTCCGAATCTGGGTAACCGTTGTCGGTGTAGGCCACTCCCGAATAGCATCAATCTTGCTGCTGTCCACCTCAATACCCTGTGGAGTAACAACATAACCAAGAAACGAGACACGTTGTGTGCAGAAGATGCATTTTTCAATGTTAGCAAATAAATGGGCAGCCCTCAACGCGTCAAAAACAGCACGCAAATGTTCTAAATGCTCTGCCATAGACTTGCTGTAAATCAAGATATCGTCAAAATAGACAACGACAAACAATCCTATGAAGGGCCTCAGAACTTCATTCATCAAGCGCATAAAATTTCTGGGAGCATTAGTCAAACCAAACGGCATAACCAACCATTCATATAAGCCAAATTTAGTTTTAAAAGCCGTTTTCCATTCATCTCCCAATTTCATTCTAATCTGATGGTAACCACTACGCAAATCGATCTTAGTAAACAGAATGGCACCACTAAGCTCATCTAGCATATCATCAAGGCGTGGTATAGGGTGGCGATAACGAATTGTTATGTTATTAATAGCACGACAATCTACACACATACGCCATGAACCATCTTTCTTAGGAACAAGTAATACAGGAACCGAGCAAGGACTAAGAGACTCACGAATGTAACCCTTATCAAGTAACGCCTACACCTGGCACTGAATCTCTTTAGTCTCATCTGGGTTTGTACGATACGGGGCGCGGTTTGGAAGCTGGGCACCGGGAATGAGGTCGATCTGGTGCTCAATGCCACGAAGTGGTGGGAGACCCGGTGGCAAGTCTTTGGGAAAGACATCAGCATACTCCTGCAAAAGGTTAGCAACCGCAGGCGGAATATCCATAGATGGTGCATCATCAAGGGAAGCAAGCACACTAGAGCATACAAGTGCATAGCATGGCAAAGGAGCGTCTCGAATATCATCAAAATCAGCACGTGTAGCAAGTAAAACAGGAGCATTCAACTTAATTTCAGATTTATCAGAAGTGGAGGGTGATGGTTCCTGTTGTTTAGCCATTTTAACAGCTCTAGCAAGATCATCTTTAACAATTTGTTCAGGCGTCATAGGATGTATAATTATTTTCTGACCCTTAAACATGAGAGAATAATGATTCGAACGACCATGATGCAAGCTATCAGTATCATATTGCCAAGGTCTACCAAGTAACAAAGAACATGCTTCCATAGGAACAACATCACAATCAACATAATCAGAGTAAGCACCTATAGAAAAAAGGAACACGCACCGAGCGTGATACTCTAATTTTGCCACCATCATTAAGCCATTGAATGTGATATGGGTTTGCATGCTTACGAGTGGGTAATGACAACTTCTCGACCAAAGCATAGTACTCTCCAAATTGTTGGTATTTGCCGTTGTCGATGATGATGCGAATCGACCGCTCCCGCACAACACCCTTCGTATGGAACGAGTGTGTCGCTGATTCTTCTCGGGCCGGGGCGACTCGTGTACTAAGAACACGCTGCACAACAAGACTCTCGTACCTATCGGCGTCCCCGGATTGACATGTATGTCCGTCTTAGTTGCATTGTCGGTGGCAAGCAAAGTATGTTCAAGTTCTTCGAATCACTAGCCGAAGAGTACTCACCATTGTCACGAATGAGTAATGTGGGTTTGTTCGGACGAGTCCCGAGCCACGTGGCCACGTCCGCTGCAACGAAAACACGTGATATCCCGTGTACGACCCGTGGTGGATGCGCGCGCCGTGGATGGAGTGGTGCCCGTGGCCGGGGTGGCTCCCTGCTGCGTAGGCCGGCTTCTCACGTGGTGTAGGTGTGGATGGCGCGGGGAAGAGCGAGGTGTGCTGAACCGGACGACGAATTTCTACCTGCAAAAGTGTTAGAATATGTCCTCGAGCGGCGTCCCTGCACTTCACGCTCAGCTTTGCAAGCAAACTCAAATAACTGGGTCATGTCAACATATTCTTTATAACCAAGGATGTCCTGAATTTCGCGGTTCAAACCACCACGAAAGCGTGCCATTGCAGCGTCGGGTTCCTCCAATATACCACAACGAATCATACCTTTTTGCAACTCCTGGTAATAGTCCTCAACAAACTGAGAACCTTGCTGAAATCGCTGCATTTTGTTAAGCAAATCACGAGCATAATATGAAGGCACAAAGCGATGTCGCATAGCAGTTTTAATTGCTCCCAAGTGGTCGAACGCAAGAGTAGGATTTTTATTCTTATACTCACGCCACCGGATTAAAGCAAAATCGGTAAACTCACTAATGGCAGCCTTAACTTGAGAGGTAGCAAAGCAATATCATGACATGAAAATTTTTGTTCAACTTCTAACTCCCAATCAAGATATGCGAGCGGGATCGTATTTGCCATTAAAGGGTGGAATTTTAAATTTGATTTTAGAGAAGGAGTCGTTACCAGCGGGGCGGCGTGGTACACGGCGGGCTTTGCCGAGGCGGTCAGCATCCTCCTGCTCATCGTCGCCCACACATCCTTGGGCCACCAAATCAGTTACCACCGTGTTCAATGCATCGAGTCGTGACACGATGGCGTCGAGCGTCGTCTTGGTGGTTGTCTGCGCGAGGTCGAGCTGGTCGAACCGCTCGTTGGCCGTAGTAACCGTGGAGTCCATTCGTTCGTGCATGGTCTGGATGTTGGTGACAAGGCCTTCAATCTCAGTACGCATGTCCTGCAACTCTTTATGTCGGTGTCGCCTGACATGGTTAGCGCAAACACAAAAACAAAACGACAACAAAAGCAGGTGTGGAACGGCTCACAAGGCGCTCAAACTAGTGCTGTTATCAAATTCTTATCCGTTCTTACCAGCACACAGGGGCGACCTGCAACCAACCGGTTGAACTCACGAAAGATTGGAGGAGCGATTGCCTGGAAAAACAAAATCTGCTCGTCGTAGAAATATGTGGAGTTTTGGGAAGGCTGCACTCAATTTGAAGGATTAGTACAATCAAACAATAATGCAAAGCTGAATAATAGTGCTAAACACGATCAAACGCTTCTGGTAACAAGTAAAACCGAAAAGGAAGTGAAAAAGATGGAGGAGCGCACCTCATTTCTTTTTTTATTTGTTTTTTCGATTTTTTAATTTTTTTTCAAGGTGCCCCAAAAACTGATAATATGAACACAGAGGATCTCAAATAGCAACTCACCACATGCACTTTTTCCGAAAGTACAGGGGTATTCCGGTAATTAAAAGCACTCTCTCTCTCTCTCAAAAGTAAGGCAAGCTCTGAATATGGTGTGCTGTGGCGTGGTAGTTTTACCGTGGAGAATAGCAGGAGAGGTACGGTATGCCGTGGCAAAAACGGAACCGTACTCCACGGAAAACTCCTTCAACAAGGACGAATCGGTGGCGAATTGTGATGGCGCAAAACTCTTGCACCGAGACGAAGCGGCTCCCGTTTCCCACTTGGACTGTGCGGCGGTCTCTCTTTTCTTTCGGATTCTCTCTCTTTTTTTTGTTTCTTTTTTTGGATCGCTTTCCTTTTTTTCTCTTTTTTTTGACCTACCGCACCACGGGGCAGGGAAGGGAAACCGAGAGGCGGCGGCGTGACGGTGGGCGTGACGGCTAGGGTTAGATGAAACAAAGATGAAACACAAGTAACCAGCAACAATTGAACGAGTAAGCACACAAATTCAACAAAGACACTTATTGAAAGAATGTGCAAGGCTAAAAGGTGGTTGCTGGGACAAGGATCTAACCTGAAATAATTTTTGTTTCTGTTTTTGTGGACTGTAGGAAAGGAAAAACACTCGATAAAACTCACTGATCAACCTGGAAATCTGATACCACTTGATAGAGGCGGAGTGCCCGATCTTTCGGTAAGTGGAGATAGCTTCGATCTGGTGGGAGACGACCCTCACGATCCGACTACGACGAGCGAGACTCGAAGCGCCAATGCAATCGCTGAACCAACTCCCGATGGTTACCGACCTTGCCGGCGCAAGATCGGCTCGATCACGAAGATCAATTCCTGTGCGCAATCAAAGAACGAACAAGAATCCGAGGCGAGCAATCTTAATATCACTCGAAAGTGGAGTTCTGAATCACAGAGGACAGCACGTATTTGTGCGTGTTCTGGTGTAGCTAAAGCTAGATGTAAAACAAAACTCAAACCCTAATGTGGCGGCAGCTACTGAATATATGAGCTAGGAGGACGTCCTCCTAGGGTTGTGGGCGACCAGGGGTCGGCCACAACATGGGCTTAAGGCCCGACACGATACACGGCCCGTTGGGCCAAAATAAGGTGACGCAGCACCTTAGACAGAAAAATAGTCCGACTCAAAACGACGATTGCGGCCGCCTCGGTAAAGATATGACAGTGATTCCGGACCCATCTGAAAGTAGACTTGATAAGCTTTCCATCAAGTACTTGATCGCCCAAAACGGAGTCCGGATGAAGCCGTGGTGACCTTCACAAGTTGACGTTCGTGCGTAGTCCGAATCCAGCAACATATCCTTCATTCTTTAGCACCATGACGTAGTTCAACTCTCTTGCACGAGCCCCAGTGATTGGCCCTGAAGGTGGTGCCTGGAGTGAAGGTGCTGCTGGTGTAGATGTACTGGTGATGTCCTCATCAGTGTCCTCATCATTACTTGTGTTTCATCTTTGTTTCATCTAACCCTAGCCGTCACGCCCACTGTCACGCCGCCGCCTCTCGGTTTCCCTTCACTGCCCCGTGGTGCGGTAGGTCAAAAAAAAAGAGAAAAAAAAGAAAGAAATCCAAAAAAGGAACAAAAAAAGAGAGAATCCGAAAGAAAAGAGAGACCGCCGCACAGTCCAAGTGGGAAACGGGAACCGCTTCGTCTCGGTGCAAGAGTTTTGCGCCGTCACAATTCGCCACCGATTCGTCCTTGTTGAAGGAGTTTTCCGTGGAGTCCGGTTCCGTTTTAATTACCGGAATACCCCTGTACTTTCGGAAAAAGTGCATGTGGTGAGTTGCTATTTGAGATCATCTGTGTTCATATTATAAGTTTTTGGGGCACCTTGAAAAAAAATAAAAAAAATCGAAAAAAAAGAGGTGCGCCCCTCCATCTTTTTCACTTCCTTTTCGGTTTCACTTGTTACCAGCAGCGTTTGATCGTGTTTAGCACTATTATTCAGTGCAGCCTTCCCAAAACTCCACATATTTCTACGACGAGCAGATTTTGTTTCTCCAGGCAATCGCTCCTCCAATCTTTCGTGAGTTCCACCGGTTGGTTGCAGTGTCGCCCCGTGTGTCTTTGGTAAGAACGGATAAGAATTTGATAACGAGCACTAGTTTGAGCGCCTTGTGAGCCGTTCCACACTCGCTTTTGTTGTCGTTTTGTTTTTGTGTTTGCGCTAACCATGTCGGGCGACACCGACAAGAAAGAGTTGCAGACATGCGTACTGAGATTGAAGGCCTTGTCACCGACATCCAGACCATGCACGAACGAATGGACTCCACGGTTACTACGGCCAACGAGCGGTTCGACCAGCTCGACCTCGCGCAGACAGCCACCAAGACGACGCTCGACGCCATCATGTCACGACTCGATGCATTGAACACGGTGGTAACTGATTTGGTGGCCCAAGGATGTGTGGGTGACGATGAGCTGGAGGATGCTGACCGCCGCGGCAAAGCCCGCCGTGTACCACGCCGCCCCGCTGGTAACGACTCCTCTAAAATCAAATTTAAAATTCCACCCTTTAATGGCAAATACGATCCTGCTGCATATCTTGATTGGGAGTTAGAAGTTGAACAAAAATTTTCATGTCATGATATTGCTGCTACCTCTCAAGTTAAGGCTGCCATTAGTGAGTTTACTGATTTTGCTTTAATCTGGTGGCGTGAGTATAAGAATAAAAATCCTACTGTTGTTCCGACCACTTGGGAGCAATTAAAAACTGCTATGCGACATTGCTTTGTGCCTTCATATTATGCTCGTGATTTGCTTAACAAAATGCAGCGATTTCAGCAAGGTTCTCAGTCTGTTGAGGACTATTACCAGGAGTTGCAAAAAGGTATGATTTGTTGTGGTATATTGGAGGAACCCGACGCTGCAATGGCACGCTTTCGTGGTGGTTTGAACCGCGAAATTCAGGACATCCTTGATTATAAAGAATATGTTGACATGACCAAATTATTTGAGTTTGCTTGCAAAGCTGAGCGTGAAGTGCAGGGACGCCGCTCGAGGACATATTCTAACACTTTTGCAGGTAGAAATTCGTCGTCCAGTTCGGCACCTGCTCTTCCGCGCCATCCACACCTACACCACGTGAGAAGCCGCCTACGCGGGCGGGGAGCCACCCCGGCCACGGGCACCACTCCATCCACAGGGCGCGGCATCCACCACGAGTCGTACACGGGATATCACGTGTTTTCGTTGCGAGCGGACGTGGCCACGTGGCTTGGGACTGTCCGAACAAACACACATTACTCATTCGTGACAATGGTGAGTACTCTTCGCCTAGTGATTCGGGAAGAACTTGAACATACTTTGCTTGCCACCGACAATGCAGCTAAGACGGACATACATGTCAATCCGGGGGACGCCGATAGGTATGAGAGTCTTGTTGTGCGGCGTGTTCTTAGTACACGGGTCGCCCCGGCCCGAGAAGAATCAGCGAGACACTCGTTCCATACGAAGGGTGTTGTGCGGGAGCGGTCGATTCGCATCATCATCGACGGCGGCAGCCGCAACAATTTGGCGAGTACTATCTTTGGTCAAGAAGTTGTCATTACCCACTCGTAAGCATGCAAACCCATATCACATTCAATGGCTTAATGATGGTGGCAAAATTAGAGTATCACACTCGGTGCGTGTTCCTTTTTCTATAGGTGCTTACTCTGATTATGTTGATTGTGATGTTGTTCCTATGGAAGCATGTTCTTTGTTACTTGGTAGACCTTTGCAATATGATACTGATAGCTTGCATCATGGTCGTTCAAATCATTATTCTCTCATGTTTAAGGGTCAAAAAATAATTATACATCCTATGACGCCTGAACAAATTGTTAAAGATGATCTTGCTAGAGCTGTTAAAATGGCTAAACAACAGGAACCATCACCCTCCACTTCTGATAAATCTGAAATTAAGTTGAATGCTCCTGTTTTACTTGCTACACGTGCTGATTTTGATGATATTCGAGATGCTCCTTTGCCATGCTATGCACTTGTATGCTCTAGTGTGCTTGCTTCCCTTGATGATGCACCATCTGTGGATATTCCACCTGCGGTTGCTAACCTTTTGCAGGAGTATGCTGATGTCTTTCCCAAAGCCTTGCCACCGGGTCTCCCACCGCTTCGTGGCATTGAGCACCAGATCGTCCTCATTCCCGGTGCCCAGCTTCCAAACCGCGCCCCGTATCGTACAAACCCGGATGAGACAAAAGAGATTCAGCGCCAGGTGCAGGCGTTACTTGATAAGGGTTACATTCGTGAGTCTCTTAGTCCTTGCTTGGTTCCTGTATTACTTGTTCCTAAGAAAGATGGTTCATGGTGTATGTGTGTAGATTGTCGTGCTATTAATAACATAACAATTCGTTATCACCACCCTATACCACGCCTTGATGATATGCTAGATGAGCTTAGTGGTGCCATTCTATTTACTAAGATCGATTTGCGTAGTGGTTACCATCAGATTAGAATGAAATTGGGAGATGAATGGAAAACGGCTTTCAAAACTAAATTTGGCTTATATGAATGGTTGGTTATGCCGTTTGGTTTGACTAATGCTCCCAGCACTTTTATGCGCTTGATGAATGAAGTTCTGCGGCCCTTCATAGGATTGTTTGCCGTTGTCTATTTTGATGATATCTTGATTTACAACAAGTCTATGGCAGAGCATTTAGAACATTTGCGTGCTGTTTTTGACGCGTTGAGGGCTGCCCATTTATTTGCTAACATTGAAAAATGCATCTTCTGCACACAACGTGTCTCGTTTCTTGGTTATGTTGTTACTCCACAGGGTATTGAGGTGGACAGCAGCAAGATTGATGCTATTCGGGAGTGGCCTACACCGACAACGGTTACCCAAATTCGAAGTTTTCTTGGTCTTGCAGGTTTCTACCGCCGTTTTGTCCGTGATTTTAGCACCATTGCAGCACCTCTACATGAGCTTACAAAGAAAGATGTTCCTTTTGCTTGGAGTGATGCACAGGAGGTAGCGTTCACCACATTGAAAGATAAGTTAACCCACGCTCCTCTCTTGCAGTTGCCTGATTTTACTAAAGTGTTTGAGCTTGAATGCGATGCTAGTGGTATTGGGCTAGGTGCTGTTTTGTTACAAGAAGGTAAACCAGTTGCTTACTTTAGCGAGAAATCAAGTGGTGCTAGCTTGAAATACTCAACTTATGATAAGGAACTTTATGCTTTAGTGCGAACTTTGCAAACATGGCAGCACTATCTTTGGCATCGCGAGTTTATAATTCATTCGGATCATGAGGCTTTGAAACATATTCGTACCCAAACAAATCTGAACCATCGTCATGCTAAATGGGTCGAATTTATTGAGTCCTTTCATTACATCATAAAACACATGAACGGGAAGGATAATGTTATCGTTGATGCTTTGTCTCGTCATTATACTATCTTGTCACGGTTAGATTTTAAAATTTTTGGCTTGCAAGCGTGAAAGATTTATATGTGGACGACGCTGATTTTAAAGATGTTTTCGCTCATTGTGTTAATGGGAAACCTTGGGGCAAATTTCACCTGCGGGACGGGTTCTTGTTTCGGTTAACAAGCCGTGTGTTCCGGCTAATTCGGTTCGTCCGTTGTTGTTGCAGGAAGCACATGGAGGCGGTCTCATGGGGCATTTTGGCGTTTACAAGACGCACGAGGTGCTGGCTGCCCACTTCTTTTGGCCCCGGATGCACAAAGATGTTGAGCGCGTTGTTGCACGTTGCACTACTTGTCAGAAAGCTAAGTCACGTTTGAGCAACCATGGTTTGTATATGCCTTGTCTGTCCCTACCTCTCCTTGGCTTGATATTTTGATGGATTTTGTTTTGGGATTGCCTCGAACTAAGAAGGGGAGGGATAACATTTTTGTGGTTGTTGATCGTTTCTCCAAAATGGCTCATTTCATACCTTGTCATAAGACTGATGATGCTAGTCGTGTTGCTGATTTGTTCTTTAGAGAGATTATTCGTTTGCATGGTATTCCAAATACAATAGTCTCGATCGTGATGCTAAGTTTCTCGGTCATTTTTGGAGATCACTTTGGAATAAATTGGGAACTAAATTGCTGTTTAGTACAACTTGTCACCCTCAGACTGATGGGCAAACTGAGGTGGTTAATAGGACTTTGTCAACCATGCTTAGGGCTGTTCTAGATAAAAATTTGAAACGTTGGGAAGATTGTTTGCCTCATGTTAAGTTTGCTTATAATCATGCAACACATTCTTCTACAAAGATGAGTCCTTTTCAGATTGTGTATGGTTACATTCCGCGGGCGCCTATTGATTTATTTTCGCTTGATGCTGAGGACGTCCCGCACATAGATGTTGTTGCACATGTTGAACAAATGATTAATCTGCATGAACAAACTCACCAAAACATTGCTGCTGCTAATGCTAAGTATCAAGTTGCTTGTAGTAAAGGTAGAAAACTTGTTACTTTTGAGCCTGGTGATATGGTTTGGTTGCATTTACGAAAGGATCGTTTTCCTGCTTTGCGCCGTTCTAAATTAATGCCTCGTGCTGCTGGTCCTTTTAAAGTGCTAACTAAGATTAATGAAAATGCTTATGTTCTTGACCTGCCTGCGGAGTTTGGTGTTTCCACTAGTTTTAATGTTGCAGATTTGAAACCATACGCGGGCGAAGATGACGAGTTGCCGTCGAGGACGACTTCAGTTCAAGAAGGGGAGGATGATGAGGACACTGATGAGGACATCACCAGTACATCTGCACCAGCAGCACCTTCACTCCAGGCACCACCTTCAGGGCCAATCACTCGGGCTCGTGCAAGAGAGTTGAACTACGTCATGGTGCTAAAGAATGAAGTATATGTGGCTGGATTCGGACTGCGCACGAATGTCAACTTGTGAAGGTCACCACGGCTTCATCCGGACTCTGTTTTAGGCGATCAAGTACTTGATGGAAAGCTTATCAAGTCTACTTTCAGATGGGTCCGGAATCACTGTCATATCTTCACCGAGGCGGCCGCAATCGTCGTTTTGAGTCGGACTGTTTTTCTGTCTAAGGTGCTGCGTCACCTTATTTTGGCCCAACGGGCCGTGTATCGTGTCGGGCCTTAAGCCCATGTTGTGGCCGACCCCTGGTCGCCCACAACCCTAGGAGGACGTCCTCCTAGCTCATATATTCAGTAGCCTCCGCCACATTAGGGTTGGAGTTTTGTTTTACATCTAGCTTTAGCTACACCAGAACACGCACAAATACGTGCTGTCCTCTCGTGATTCGAACTCCACTTTCGAGTGATATTAAGATTGCTCGCCTCGGATTCTTGTTCGTTCTTCGATTGCGCACAGGAATTGATCTTCGTGATCAGGCTGATCTTGCGCTGGCAAGGTCGGTAACCATCGGGAGTTGGTTCAGCGATTGCATTGGCGCTTCGAGTCTCGCTCGTCGTAGTCGGATCGTGAGGGTTGTCTCCCACCAGATCGAAACTATCTCCACTCACCGAAAGATCGGGCACTCCGCGTCTATCAGCGCTGGTCGAGCTCGCACGTGTGCACGCGCCCTCGTGTGTGGCGCGCAACGCTTTCACTCGGTAGCCGGGGGTGCGCTCGACGCTGCCGGCGCGGCGAGGCGCGGCGCCCTGCGCTGGCACCTGCAATAGCATGCTCGGGTCGAAGCCCGGCTCACACACACCAAACATTTTGCGCGGCGACGACGAGCTCGTGGTGAGGGTTGCCCAGCAGCTCTAGCGCGTCGCGGCGGCCACCCGTGCAGCCCGGTTGGCCGTAGGCCAAACCTCGAGCGCGCGATGGTGTGCGCGAGGCCACGCCCGTGCCCGAGGCACGCACGGCCTCGCCATGCCCGCCCGGCGCAGCCACCTCGAAGCCAGGGCTTCCAGGGGCGCGGCTCGAGGTGTCGCAGCGGCGCACATCGTTCCCTGCAAGAGATAACACGGCTCGACGACCGGTTCACACACGTGGTCCTCGCACTGCGACGGCGGGCTCGGGAGCATGAGTTGCCCAAGAGCACCACACGGTCGTGGGGCGGCAGTCCTGCAGCTTGATGGCCAGCAATCAGGCAAGATCACACGACGGCGCACCCCAACGCCGCTGGTTCAACACAGAGCAGAGACCAAGGAGGGGAAGAGGTGAAGTGGGCTGCGGCGGCACTCACATTGGGTCGGCAGTGTAGTCGTGGCCGGCTCGGGGAAGGCGGGCGACGTGGTGTAGTGGAGCACGGCGTCGGCGTCCCTGCTCCGTTCCCTCTCCTTTGCGTCCTGGAGCGGCTCCCTTGAACGGCCCCACGCTGGTCCTTGTCTGCTTCGGTCCCGGCGTGTCGGTGGCGACGCGACGTCCGGTGCCCATTCTTCTTCTCCCTACACGCCTCCACTCCCCCCTCCTCCTTCTTGCGGCGGCGAAACTGGAGAGGGGAAAACCCCAAGTGGGTAGGTGGAGGGCGACAGCTGCCCGGGGAGAGGCCTCCCTTTAGGGCTTGGTCAAGCCCAGGGCGTGGGCAAATTGGCGGCCACGACGCCCCTATTGGAGGATCCGCTCGGGGCGGCGATGTGGCCGGCCACCACGGGCTGCCTTTGCCCCCGTGCGCGTCACCGGCAGGGGCAAGAGAGGAAAATTCCACTAGCGAACTACCTCCACTGGGCGGATTGGCTCGGCTGTGGCGCTCGGCGTGCACGCCGGCCCGTCCCCGGCCGTGCCATCCCGCGCGCCCGCGCTGGTCAAAGCGGCGCGACCGGCTGCAAAGGTGAAAAAGGTGAGGAAGAAGGGGAAAGAGTGGCTGACAAGCGGGCCCCCGACATCAGTGAGAGAGGGGAAAAACAAAGGAGGCGGCGAGAGTTGGGCTACGCAGCTAGACGGCCTAATGGGCCTGTTCGGCTGGGCCGGCAGCGGCTAAGCTGGGTCGGCCGGTTGGTTCTTACGGTTTAAGCCCACAACCAAGGTTAGTGATTAGTAATTATTTGAACATAGGTTTAAAATATTATTTGAATTTGAATCAAATTCAAACTCAAACATCACTCAATTAAAGCCCAAATGAAACCAAAGAAACTCCAACTCACTTATTTCACCATAATTTGAATATATGTTTTTATAAATTGGATTAGTTGGTGGAGATTCTAGGGAAGAGCTAGCAATTTGAGTTGAAATTTGATAGCACTTCAAACCAACCAAAAAGTTTTAAATTTTCGCAAATTTTCACACCTTATTTTCCTGTTTGTTACATTCTCCCCCACCACCGAGAATCTTGTCCTAGAGATTTAGACTCCAACTTCCTCCGCAAACAAGTGAGGATACTCCTTCCTGAGATCGGCCTCCTTCTCCCAAGTCGCTTCCCGCTCAGTATGGTTACTCCACAATACCTTGTAGAAGGGAATGGTTGTTCTTCTTGTCTCTTTGACTGCTCGATCCAAGAACTTCTCGGGATACTCAGCATACTCAAGGGTGCCTTGTAGGTCAAGCAACTCCATGGGCACTTGCTTGGCTTCCACTTCCTTTTCACTCTTCTTTAGCTGTGACGCGTGAAACACTGGGTGCACTCCTGCCATTGCCTCGGGTAGCGCAAGCTGGTAGGCCAGACTTCCAATCCTTTTGGTGATTTGGTACGGCCCCACGTACCTCGGAGCAAGCTTCCCTTCACTAAGAACCTCTTGGTACCTTGAAGTGGTGAAACCTTCAAGTACACACTGTCCCCGACTGTAAAGGTCAATTCCCTCCTTCTTTTGTCAGCATAGCTTTTCTGACGGCTTTGAGCGACCCTCAGGTTCTCACGAACTTTCTCTACTTTCTCCTGTGCTTATTCTATGATTGCTGGCCCAAAGAGTGTTCGTTCTCCAACCTCTGACCAAGCTAGCGGTGTTCTGCACTTTCTCCCGTAAAGGGCCTCAAAGGGTGCCATCTGCAGGCTCGCTTGAAAGTTGTTGTTGTAAGAGAACTCTGCAAACGGTAAGCTGCTCTCCCAATCAGTGTCGTAGGTGAGCGCACAAGCTCGTAGCATGTCCTCCAGAACTTGGTTGACTCTCTCAGTTTGCCCATCTGTCTGGGGGTGGAAAGTTGTGCTGTAGTTAAGAGTGGTGTCCATAAGCTTGTGGAAGCTCCGCCAGAATTTGGCGACAAACTGTGGTCCGCGGTCAGACACAATACTCTTGGGTGCTCCATGTAGCCTCAGAATGTGTTCAATGTACAACTTTGCTAGTCTTTCAGTTCGGTGTTGGGTCTTAGCAGGTACAAAGTGAGCCACTTTCGTCAGACGGTCCACAATCACCCAAATGGAGTCGTTCCCTCTTGAGGTCCGTGGTAACCCTACCACAAAGTCCATAGATATGTCCTCCCACTTCCATACAGCGATTTCCAAAGGCTTAAGCAACCCCGCGGGCTTCTGGTGCTCGATCTTCACTCTGCTACAGGTGTCGCAACAGGCCACGTAGTGAGCTATATCTCTCCTCATGTCTTCCCACTAGTACCTTGTCTTCAAATCCTTATACATCTCTGTGCTTCCAGGGTGAATCAAGTACCTCGAGCCGTGAGTTTCTTTCATGATCTGCTCTAGGAGTGCCTTGTCTTGCGGTACACAAATCCGTTCCTTCAGCCACACGGTGCCTTGCTCATCCAAACGGTAATCCTCCGCTTTACCCTCCTTCATCAGTTCCCCCAGGACTTTGATCTCTGCACTCGACTTCTGAGCTATTTGGATGCGATCTTCCAAGTCGTAGGTCACACGTAGTTCGTTGGCTTGCCCATGGTCCACGATTTCGATCCTCAGCTTCTCTAGCTCTTCATGTAAGGCGGTTCGCTCTTCTTTCACCATGAGGTTGTTACAATACGTTTTTCGGCTTAGTGCATCTACCACGACGTTATCTTTGCCTGGGTGGTAGTTGATCTCCACATCATAGTCCTTGATCAGCTCTAACCATCTTCTTTGCCTCATGTTCAACTCTGTTTGGGTGAAGAAGTACTGCAAACTCTTGTGGTCGGTGAACAGCTCACACTTGTTTCCCATCAAGTTGTGTCTCCAGATCTTGAGTGCGTGCACGACAGCTGCCAACTCCAAGTCGTGTGTAGTGTAGTTTTCCTCATGTTTCTTCAGCTACCTGGAAGCATAAGCCACGACTTTTCCTTCCTGCATCAGGACGCAACTGAGTCCTTGCTTTGAAGCATCACAGCAGACCACAAAGTCCTTCTTGATATCTGGCAAAGTAAGTGCTGGGGCTGTGGTGAGTCTCTTCTTCAGCTCTTGGGAGCTCTTTTCACACGCCTCCGACCACTCGAACTTTGTGTTGTTCTTAAGCAACTCTATCATCGGCTTAGCAGTCTTGGAGAAGTTCTCAATGAACCTTCAGTAGTATCCTGCCATCCCAAGGGAACTTCTGACATCTGTCACGCTCAACGGCTGCTCCCACTTGGTGACTGACTCCACTTTGGACGGATCCACAGCGATCCCTTCTGCTGACAACACGTGTCCCAAGAACGCGACCTTCTCCATCCAGAACTCGCACTTTTTGAACTTGGCGTAAAGTTTCTGCTACCTCAGCCTCTCTAGCACGATCCTCAGGTGTTCCTTGTGCTCCTCCGCTGTCTCAGAGTAGATCAGGATATCGTCGATAAACACCACCACAAACCTGTCCAACTCCTCCATGAAGACTTTGTCCATCAAGTTCATGAAATAGACATGGACGTTGGTCAGCCTGAAAGAAACCACCACAAACTCGTACAAACCATACCGTGTGGTAAAAGTTGTCTTGGCAATATCCTGCTCTCGAATCTTCATTTGGTGGTAACCTGACCTCAGATCGATCTTGGAGAAGAACTTTGCTTTCTTGAGCCTATCCAACAGGTCCCCGATTCTGGGTAGTGGGTACTTGTTCTTGATCGTCATTGAGTTGAGCGTGCGGTAGTCTATGCACATCCTCTTGGTGCCATCTTTCTTCTCCACGAAGAGCACAGGTGAACCCCACGGTGAGGCACTCGGCCGAACAAACCCTTGCTCGAGCAACTTCTTGAGCTGTTTCTTCAACTCGTCCAGCTCATCGGACAACATCCGGTACGGACTCTTTGCAACGGGTCCCGCCCCCGGCATCAGCTCAATCACAAACTCCACGTCTCTGGAAACACGTCTGGAAACTCATAGACCACTGGGATTTCCTCAATTTCTTTCCCACTCATGTTGCACATCATCGTTGCAGTCTTCGGACTCTGAGGTTCAATCCGCACTTTCATTCCACTGGGGTGTTCTAGCTATATGAACCTAGGGTTGCATGAAACCATTCCATTGTGCTTTGCCAACCAATCAATTCCTAGAATCACGTCTATGCCTGTAGACTCAAGAACTGTTAAGTCTGCCGTGAATGGCTATCCCTCAAAGACCAACTTCACCCCTCTGCACTCTAACGTACTCCTCTTCTCTCCTAGCGGAGAGCTAGTTAAGATAGGCCTTGGTCGAGGCTTAGTTGGTAATGACCTTTCTTTAACAAATTTGGTAGAGATATACGAAAACTGAGCTCCGCTATCAAACAAAACTGTTGCCAAAACTGAGTCAACAAGGACTCACCGAGTGCGACGTTAGGTGTGGCTGCTGCATCCTCGGCGGTGAGGTGGTTCAAGCGTCCCCGAGTAGCTGGCGGCTGAGTGGACCTCTGCTGAGTACGGGGTGGCTGTCCCCCTGGTGCTGGTGCCTTGGCCAGCGTCTGGAACTGTGAGCTGCAGTTCTGACCTCCTGGTTGCACCTGCTGCGGGCACTCGAACGACTTGTGCCCAACCTGACGGCAGTTGAAGCAAGTCACCTTAGCTCTTTCTGCTGTTTGCGGTGGTGGTCTCGGCCTCCAGTTGCTTGGTCCTCCACTACCTCCTGGGTTGGTCTTGTTCGCTGCTGTGACTGGGTGGACTAGTGCCTCGGCTGTCACTGGTGACCCTGAGAGTAGCCTGTCCTCTGCCTTTGGGGTGGACCTGAGCGTCCTGCCTGGTCGGTGCGCTTCGACTTGCTTCCTCGGACCTCCATGTACTCGAGCCTCGACTTCTCAACGATCAGTGCCTTGTCGATAATGGAGCGAAGTGTCGGGCCGTCGTGCGCAGACAAGTGGTGTGCCATCCCCATGTGTAGAGCTTTCCTAAACCAGTAGACCTTCTTCTTCTCTGTGTTGGTGTTGTCGGGCACGTACCTCATCAGTTTCTAGAAAGCGATTTGTGTACTCCTGCACGGTCATTCCTCCCATCTTGAGGTGCCGGAACTCGTCAACCTTCCTGTCCATCACGGCCTCAGGAATGTGGTGGTTCTTGAAGGCCTCCACGAACTCGTCCCACCCGATGTGCAACGGGTCCGGGTGCGAGTCACAGTAACTGTCCCACCACACACTGGCTGTGCCGATCAGCTGGTGCGCTACCACGGTCACACACTCCTCCTCAGTGAGCTCAGTCAACTCCAGCTTCTTCTCTATCTCCCTCAGCCAGCTACCCGCATCCATCGGATCCGCAGAGTGGTCAAAGGTTGGCGGTCGCAGCTTGTTGAAGTTCTCGACCTTCTTTTGGAAGCCCTCTGGTACGTTGCGGTGTTGTCCCCTGTGGTTGTTGTTGTTGTTGTTCTGCGCTAGCAAGTGAGTGATTGTCTGCATCTGCTAGGTCTGTACTTCCATCACGTCAGCCAAGTTCGGTTGAGGTGGCGGTGGTGGCACCTCCTGCTCCTGCTCTAGGCCACCTTCTCCCTCGGGCTCGGGTTCCTGCTCAAGCTCAGGCTCCTGCTCTTGTTCTCCCTCGGCGTCGTGTGCGGGTCCACGCCCTCCCTGGCTACCTTGGCCTCCTCGACCTCCTCGGACTCCTCAGCCTCCACGGAGTCCTCCTCGCGGGACGTGTGAGGACCATGTGTGGTTCGAGGACCAGTGGATGGTCGCTTCCTTGTGTGATGAGTGATTGACAACGTTGTGTGGACTGATTCTTGGCTAAGTATTGCAGGTGCAGGTTGCGGCTTGACTGGTGTGGTGCAGGTGAAGAACAAGCATGAAAGGTCGTCACCGGTGAGGCCTCCAGGTGTGGAGAAGACAAGTAGGCTTCGTTCGAGGGACCGGTGGTCAGCGGGGTCAAGTGCGGGCCGCATGGTGGCATGAACAGCAAGATGAAGTCATGGACGGATTCTTGGTAGAGCTCAAAACCAAGGTCGAGCCGGGACTACGTGGGAGCCGAGTCATGAGTGGCGATTGGCGGAGGCTACACCGAGTTCGCGGGGTTTCCAGTGGTTCACCAGAAAACCACTGGGTTCCTTGGTTGATCCACAAAGCCAAGACCGAAGAAACTGAAGACGGTGTTGCAGCAATGCCAGACCGGTCTGACCCGTGGGTCTGACCGGTGGGGAGCACCGGTCTGACCGGTGTGCGACGACGCAGTCCGGAGACTTCGAAGCGGAGGACACGCGTCGAGATCGCAAGGCTTGCATCGAGGCTAAGCAGGTTGCGGTCGCCGGGCATCCGTCCGATGGAGCGATGACAAAGAGTTCCAAAACCGCCCTTGAGGGGCTTGTATCCCTAGTTATAATGTAAGGGTATTTTAGACTTTCGGTTGCCTCCATATAACCTATGCGGTGAGAGGATGGCAGCCATCTCTTGGAACCCTAGTTCATTGGCTTTCCTATTTTCCCTTCCTATTTTCTTAGGATTTCCATAGGACTAGCTTGAGAGCTTCATGGTGAGATCTTGTGAGAGGGTTGGATGATCGGGCAGTAAGCTAGACCTTGTATGAACCTTCTCGGTATGTATAGATGATTCGGCGTGGTTCCTCAAGGCCTTGTTGTGTTGTTCCCGGTTGTTCTTGGTGGTGATTTTCGGAGCCCTCTCTTGTTGGTTTTCTTGGGGTGTTTCCAGGACCTTGCTCTTGGGGATTTGATGGGGGAAATTTGTGGGAACCCTTTGTGGTTCTTTGAGCTGTGATTCCCCTCCCAAATCTGTCAGTTAAGGGGCTCGATCTTGTGGTTTTCCGTGTTCTAGGGTTAGAGGTGTTCTTGGCGGGATTTCTTCGATTCCTCTTGATTTGGCAAGTTTTGGTGGACAAAATTGTAGCTATGGACTCCTCATGAAGTGTTCCTATCATCTCCAAAGTCTTGTTCAAGTCCGTGGAGTGATTCGGGAGATCGACGTTTGGATTTGGAGGAGTTGACCCGCGGGTGTTGTTCATCCCGAGCTACCCAGACTACACCGGTCTGACCGGTGCAAGTCTCTTGTGGGATTTGCCTCGGGTGAACTACTTGACTTGTGTGTCTTTGGGTCTTGGTGCTGCTGGTCAGTTCTTGGTCTGTTCGGAGTTGTTTTGTTAGGTTTTGTGTAGGGTTTTCCTTTCGTGCTAGTTCCTAGGTCCTGTGGCACTCCAGTGGCTACGTGGGCTTGGCCAACTGGGGTAGTGAGTCGGAGACGTGTGTTGGAAGCCGTGTTCGTCTTGTTGGAGTCTTCATCTCCTTCGAGAAGAATTTTTATCGGCTCCCATTTCACTCCCCCCCTCTCTGGTTCGCCGTATCGGTCCTTCAAGTGGTATCAGAGCAGGTTCGGGTCTTTATTGACTCTAACCAGTCTAAGATCCAAGGATGGCGTACCATGAATGGGGTTCAGGTCCTCCACACTTCGATGGCAAGAACTACCAGATGTGGAGTAAGTGGATGGCTGCGTTTCTCCGCGGAAAGGGTCAGATCCTTTAGGATGTCACGGTGGACACAGGCTATGTCCAGCCGATGAACTTCCTCACTCCAGGATCGAGGGACATGTTCGACGCCAACAATAAGGCGGTCGACTACTTGTTTCGTGCTTTGTCAGTCTGAGTTCGATCCAGTGCACACCGAGCACTTGGCTTGTAGAATCTGGTTGGTGTTGAAGGAGGCTCATGTTGGGACTGCCCAGGTTCAGGCTCGGATGTATGCGATCTACCAGAGAGAGTACAAGAACTTCACTCATCTCCCCGGTGAGTCCATCGATGCCTTGTTTCAGAGGTTCACGGTGGTTGTGAACAACATGAGGGCCAATGTGGACGTGCTCCCGTACAATGATCATGATATAGCTGTCAAGCTCTTACACTCTTTGGATCGTACGATTTGGGGCGGAAAGTTCGAGGCCATTGTGGAGTCGGAGAAGTATGACACTCGACGGTGAACAAGCTGTTCTCGAAGCTCAAGTCGGCTGAGGTGTATAGGGGCATGACAGCCAAGCTCGAGGGCCCGACTGACTCTCATAGTCTTGCCCTCATTGGTGGTTCGAAAGGAAATGCTAACACTAACCCATCCACCAGGATGTTCTCTTTGTCCTCTTTGATGTCTATGCCAGATGAGGAGTTCAACGTGCTTGGAGAGGACGAGCTGGCGTTGCTGACGAGGAGGTTCGAGAGGCTGCACGAGAATCGGGTGAACATGAGGAGGAACATGAGGACATGCTTCCAGTGCGGCAAGCCGGGACACTTCGTCGCCGACTGCCCGGAGAAGGTCGAGAACAAGGATGGCTACAAGCACAAGTCAAGGATGGATGCCAAGTACCGGTCGAGGCGTGACCACAAGAGCAAGCACAAGAACAAGCACAAGGATGAGCAACGATCGAGGAATAAGGAGAGCCGAGGCAAGGCCCGAGCGATGGTGGGAGCGAGTGACATCGACTCCAGTTCTGCGTACTCCACCTCGAGCTCAAGCAGCAGTGAAGACGAGAGCAGGAAGTCGTCCAAGAACCTGAGCGGACTGAGGCTTCTGCACCATGGCGCTGAGCTCTGGCAGCAAGAAGAGCACACAGAGCGACTCGGACTCTGACTCCGATGACGAGGTGCGTGATGAGCTTCCCTTCTTGCGTCAAAAGAATGAACGGCTTGGCTCGTTGCTTGATAATCGTGATGACATGCTTAGAGAGGCCAAGAAAATGAGAAAAGAGCTTAGGGCTTCACTCGAGGATGCTAGGACTAGAGTGGCTGAGCTAGAAACACAGGTTCTTGATAGCAATCTTGAAATTGATTCCCTTAAGGCTAGCCCTGTTGTTTCTGATGAGGTTGATTGTGTTGATTGCTCTATTTTCCTTGCTGATCTTGCCTTGTCTAAGGAAAAGCATGCCTCCAAGTGTGAGGAACTAGATGTGCTTAGGGTTGAAGTGGCTGAGCTTAAATCTAGATCTGCTTTGCTAGGTGCTTGCACTTCTTGCCCTGTCTTGCATGCTAAAATTGATGAGATGCATGTTTACACTGCTTCCCTCGAGGCTAAGCTGAAAGAACCAATTCCTACATCTTGGTCTACCTGTGAACTGCATGCTTTGAAGAATTTGGAACTTGCACATTATGTTGATCGCTTGCAGGATGAGAATGATGAGTTGAGAAAGTTGATGGGTTGGTTGTCTAGTCATGAGCCTCAGTAGAGGATAATGATCGAGACATTCAAGAGGCAGGATGGTGAGGGACTTGGGGAAAACAAGGTTGGTGAGGTAAGTGGAGAGAATATCCCAAAGCCACCAAAAACCCACCACAAAAATGATTTCCCTCCCAAACCTAACCATCTTAGGAACCGACTAGACACAACCCCAGCTCCACCCGTGTTTCCCCCACAAACAAATGATTTCCAAAAGCTAGTGAGGAAAGAGAGTGAGAAGGCTAGTGAGGAGAAACTCGTGGAGAAGTCGAGTGGAGAGAAACCAAGTGAGCAGCCCCAACCCAAGCCTAAACCTAAGCTTGTGAGGTTTCATTGTGGCTATTGTGGGAGAGATGGCCATAAGGATGAGTTTTGCTTCAAGAGGAAGCGAGAGGAGAGAATGGCGAAGGAGTGGGATAACAAGGACAAGTACCACCCTTCCGATGGTGTACTTGGGGAGTGTGAGGACAGTTCCGACTTGGGGAGAGCGAAAGGCTGTTGGAGGTGCTGCTGGCAGGGCTACACCGGTCAGACCGGTGAGGGGCACCGGTCAGACCGGTGCAGGCCTGGGTAGGCAGCAGTTCGGGTTTCGTGCTCATACAGGTGCGAGGTTTGTTTCTGTAGGTCGTGGTTCTGGTGGTTGGGCTGGAGAGTTTGCAGGAGGTCAGTTTGCTAGGCGTTCTCCCCCTCGTGCTCAATACGGGGATGGGAGGATCCGTAGCTTTGAGATGGAGAGGAGGGACAGTCCACGGACTTTCTTTCGTGGTTTTGGTCCTCCTCCAAGTAGAGGGTTGGTTCCCTCATGGTGGTTACCGTGGTGGTGCTCGTGGAGGTAGCTTTGGTAGGAAAGATGGTTTGGTTTGTGCTAACCCCACTTTCGAGCAAATGGCTCACCACTGGTTTTACTCTTTTGGTACTAACCCTAGTGCTGAGTCGTTTGTTCGCTCACGTGCTCGTTTTTGAATTTCAGGTGGGAGACTTGAAGAACATTTGGTTGATTGACTCCAGTTGCTCGAGGCATATGATCGTAGACAAAGGGTGGTTCTCAAGTCTCGTCCCGGTGGTGACAAGGAGGTACATCACTTTTGGGGACAATGGGCGTGGGTGTGTGCTTTCAGAAGGTGACATTAAGGTGAGTGACAAGATCACTCTCAGGCATGTGGCTCTTGTTCAATCGCTTGGATACAATTTGCTTTCTGTGTCCCAACTGTTGGATGAGGGTTTTGAGGTGTTGTTTCGGCCTGGTGGTTCTCGGATTTTGGATTCTCGAGGGGATCTTGTCTGTATGGTCGTTCCCGAGGGTCAGGTGTTTCGAGCTGATTTTTCTCAGTCTTCTGGTGTGGAGCGTTGTTTCTTGGCTGGTTCTTTGAGTGAGTTGTGGAAGTGGCATAGGAAGTTGGGTCACTTGAGCTTTGACCTTTTGTCTCGCTTGAGTAAACTCAATTTGGTCCGAGGATTGCCACAGTTGAGGCTTGAGAAAGAGTTGGTTTGTGCTCCGTGTAGGCATGCCAAGATGGTAGCCTCTTCTCACCCGCCTCTCACCGATGTGATGACTGAGCGTCCATGCGAGCTGCTCCATATGGACCTTGTTGGCCCAGCTCGTGTGTTATCTGCGGGTGGGAAGTGGTATGTCCTTGTTGTGGTGGACGACTACTCGGTATGCTTGGGTGTTCTTTCTCGAGGATAAGGGGGAGACGTTTGGTTTTGTTCGAGATCTTGTCTTGAGGTTGAGGAACAAGAGGCACGGAGATGCCATACGAGCAATCCGCAGTGACAATGGCTCAGAATTTAGAAACTCTCGTTTTGAAACCTTTTGCCATGACTTGGGTCTTGAACACCAGTTTTCGAGTCCGTATACGCCTCCCAAGAATAGTTTTGTGGAAAGGAAAAATAGGACCTTGTGTGAGATGGCTAAGACGATGCTTGATGAGCATAGGACTCCGAGAAGGTTCTGGGCTGAGGCGGTGAATACCGCGTGCTATGTGTCGAACAGGATGTACCTCTAAGTGCCTAAGAAGAAAACATGCTACGAGTTGATGCACGGTCGCACACCCAAGGTGAGTCACTTCCATGTCTTTGGTTGCAAGTGTTTTATTCTGAAGAAAGGGAAGAAGCTGGATAAGTTTGAGGCTAGGTCTGTCGATGGTATTTTCTTTGGTTATGCATCTCATTCTAGAGCGTATCGTGTGCTCAATCTTGAAACTAACCAAATCGTGGAGACTTGCGAGGTAACCTTCGACGAGACACAGCCACGTAGTCAGCTTGTCTTTGAGTGTGCAGATGATGATGAGCTTGGCGAGGAGATCTTTCAGGAGGAGGAGCATGAACAAGGAGACAATGAAGATGGCGGTGTGGTGCCCCCGGCTGAACATGTACATACTACTTCGACTACGGTGGTGGACGGACCCTCTCCTACACCTACGACGACAAATCAAGATCGAGGAGAAGCTACAGTTGAGGGGGAGGTAGCATCAAGGCGAGAACCTCCCCAGCGAGTACAAGTGGATCACCCAGCTTCGAGGATCATCGGCGACATGAATGAACGCACTACACGGTCGAGGGTTCAAAACAATTCTCATTTCGCTCATGCTGCATTTGTTGCCACCTTTTAGCCCAAAGACATTGGACATGCACTATCTGATCATAATTGGGTTAATTCGATGCATGAGGAGTTAGAGAACTTTGAGAGGAATCGGATTTGGGAATTGGTTGACCCTCCCCCAGGGTGTAAACCGATTGGTACGAAGTGGGTGTGGAAGAACAAAGAGGGAGAGAAAGGTGAAGTGGTGAAAAACAAGTCGAGGCTTGTTGCTCAGGGGTTCAGTCAGAAGGAGGGGATCGACTACGAGGGGACCTTTGCTCCCGTAGCCCGTTTGGAGGCAATAAGGATCCTTCTAGCCTTTTCCGTGTCTAAAGGGTTCAAGTTGCACCAAATGGATGTGAAGAGTGCTTTCCTGAATGGTGTGTTGGAGGAAGAAGTGTATGTGAGGCAACCACCGGGGTTTGAGAGTGAGAAGCACCCCCACCGGGTGTACAAGTTGAGGAAGGCGCTTTATGGGTTGAAGCAGGCGTCTAGAGCTTGGTATGGTAGGTTGAGGGGGTTCTTGTTCGAGAGAGGTTTTGAGATGGGAAAGGTCGATCAGACCTTGTTTCTACTTAGGCAGGGTAGAGATATCCTGATTGTGCAGGTGTATGTGGATGATATTGTCTTTGGTGGCTCGTCTAACTCTCTTGTTGCAAGGTTTGCAGAGGATATGAGCAGGGAATTTGAGATGTGTATGATGGGCGAGTTGTAGTTCTTCCTCGGGCTACAAATCAAGCAATCAAAGGAAGGAACATTTGTGCACCAAGCTAAGTACACCAAGGACATTGTGTGGAAGTTCAAGATGGAGGATTCCAAGGCTATGACGACGCCAATGAGTATGACTACAACTCTTGATGCAGACGAGAAAGGTGAACACGTGGACCAAAAGGAGTACCGGAGCATGATCGGGTCACTCCTCTACTTGACAGCGACGAGGCCGGACATCCAGTTCTCGGTATGTCCGTGCGCTCATTTTCAAGCGTCTCCGAGGACTTCGCATCGGCAAGCAGTGAAGCGAATTTTTAGGTACTTGCGTCACACTCCCAACTTCAGCCTTTGGTATTCCGCGTCCTCTTCTTTGGCGCTTCATGGTTTTTCGAATGCGGATTTTGCCGGGTGTCGGTTGGATAGGAAGTCCACTTCTAGGACTTGCCAGTTTTTGGGATCTTCTTTGGTGTCTTGGTCTTCCCGCAAACAGTCGAGTGTTGCTCAATCCACTACCGAGGCAGATTATGTTGCCGCTGCTAGTTGTTGCTATCAGCTCCTTTGGATCACATACACCATGAGTGACTTTGGTGAGGAGTATACCCATGTCCCACTTCAATGTGATAGCACCAGTGCCATAAGCGTTGCAAAGAACCCAGTGCTCCATTCCAAAACCAAGCACATAGAAGTGAGGTATCATTTTTGAGAGACAACACAAAGAAAGGAAAGATAGCTTTGATCCATGTACCCACACATGACCAACTAGCCGATATTTTCACCAAACCCCTAGATCAACCAACTTTCACTCGTTTGCGGGGGGAGCTTGGTGTGTGTTTGATTTCTTGAGTTGGGTGTGTGGGAGCTCCTTTGTAGCATATGTATAGCCTTCTTTGTGCATTTCTTGCATTTGACATGGCATATGTAACATGATGTATAGGCATCCTTGTTTCTTAGATTGCATGCATTTTGTATCATATGCATTGGATAGGAAAAGCTTCTCCTATATACATTGTTCACCATGGAATGCTATTTATGTCTTTGTGAGCTTGTTTGGTATGCTATGGTTAGTTTGGCTTAGCTCTTGATGATCTTGGTTTATAATCCATGGTTGATGGCTATATTTTTAAAAATTGTCACATGTATGCTCTCTCATGTGTAAATGCCTTTACATGATCTTGACATGTTTTAGTGGCTTGGTTATGCTTAATTTGTGGTTGGATAGCTAGTTTATTGATCATATGGGGCCAAAGGCTCATTTGCCATCATGAATGTTTAGCCCTCTTGCTTCATCTTGTGGAGGGGCATAAGTTCCTTTTTGTCGCAAAGACATTTCATGTACCAAATATGAATCTGAAAACGAAATGTAAAATGCTTGGAAAATGTGCTCCCTTGTCATATGTGCTGATTTTAATTTTCTTTGGGTGTTGAACCGTTGCATGATGCCTACCAATGAGAAGTCTCATAAATAGAAGTAGTCACATAGCTCGGTGGCTTTGACATGACATGAGGTGCTTGTGGGTGTTTGTGATGGTCTTATGATTAGAATGGCTGTCCTAGCATGAAGTTTGTGTGGCTTTGCCATTTTGATATGTTTTGATCATGTTTAGGACTTTGCTCATGAGAGGCGATTTTTTCGCAAAATTACCCAAATCTATCTTAGCTTCGTCAAATGGTTGTGAAACTTGGTGATCTTGTAGTTGATGTCAATACGAAGCTATAGAGTATTTAACTTGCTCATTTGGACATGTGTAGCATCCTATGTTGAATTTTATCTATTTGAGAAGCTCTAGGTTAAAAGTTTTGCATTTTTGGCTTGATTCATGCATTGCCAACAAGGGGGAGAAGTTTGAGCTTGAAATGGCTTGCGGGTTGCATTTAGAAGGTTTTCACGTGGTTTCAAGCCATTTCTGGGCTCTGGTGTGCACTGGTCTGACCGGTCGAGGTCACCGGTCTGACCGGTCAGAGTGCTGGTCATGTGCACATGTTGAGCATTGGTCTGGCCGGTGGTGGTGACCGGTCTGACCGGTGAGAGCTAAGTTGTTGCAGCTGCCCTGTTTTCAAGTAGTGTCTTGCATGCATTCGTCCAGGGGAGTTGCATTGGTTCAGGGGGAGCTTGCATGTGTGCAGGGGGAGCTCTTTGTAGTTGTTCGAGCTTTGGTTTGGTGGTTTGCGCTCTTTGCTTGAGTTTTGTTTTGTCTCGGATGTGTCGAGCCGTTGCCCTTGCTTAAGGGGTTCGAGACTTGTCTTCTTCAAGTGATCTTGCTCTTTGCCTTTGTTTGCCTTTCGATCACTTGTTGGAGTTTCTTTTTGTTCGTTTCTTTTTTTCTTCTCTCTTGTTACTTTATGTGGGTGTTGTCAATGCACTCATCAAGGGGGAGATTGAGGACCATGTGTGGTTCGAGGACCAGTGGATGGTCGCTTTCTTGTGTGATGAGTGATTGACAACGTTGTGTGGACTGATTCTTGGCTAAGTATTGCAGGTGCAGGTTACGGCTTGACTGGTGTTGGTGCAGGTGAAGAACAAGCGCGAAAGGTCATCGCCGGTGAGGCCTCTAGGTGTGGAGAAGACAAGTAGGCTTCGTTCGAGGGACTCGGTGGCCAGCGGGGTCAAGTGCGGGACGCATGGTGGCATGAACAACAAGATGAAGTCATGGACGGTTTCTTGGTAGAGCCTCAAAACCAAGGTCGAGCCGGGACTACGTGGGAGCCGAGTCATGAGTGGGGATTGGCGGAGGCTACACCGAGTTCGCGGGGTTTCCAGTGGTTCACCAGAAAACCACTAGGTTCCTTGGTTGATTCACAAAGCCAAGACCGAAGAACCGAAGACGGTGTTGCGGCAGCGCCAGACCGGTCTGACCGGTGGGTATCGGTCTGACCGGTGGGGAGCACCGGTCTGACCTGTGTGCGACGACACAGTCCAGAGACTTCGAAGCGGAGGACACGCGTCAGGATCGCAAGGCCTGCGTCGAGGCTAAGCAGGTTGTGGTCGCCGGGCATCCGTCCGATGGAGCGATGACAAAGACTTCCAAAACCGCCCTTGAGGGGCTTGTATCCCTAGTTATTATGTATGGGTATTTTAGACTTTCGGTTGCCTCCATATAACCTATGAGGTGAGAGGATGGCAGCTATCTCTTGGGACCCTAGTTCATTTGCTTTCCTATTTTCCCTTCCTATTTTCTTAGGATTTCCATAGGACTAGCTTGAGAGCTTCATGGTGAGATCTTATGAGAGGGTTCGATCAACCTTCTGGGTATGTATAGATGCTTCGGCGTGGTTCCTCAAGGCCTTGTTGTGTTGTTCCCGGTTGTTCTTGGTGGTGATTTTTAGAGCCCTCTCTTGGTGGTTTTCTTGGGGTGTTTTCGGGACCTTGCTCTTGGGGATTTGATGGGGGAAATTTGTGGGAACCCTTTGTGGTTCTTTGGGCTGTGATCCCCCTCCCAAATCCGTGAGTTAAGGGGCTCGATCTGGGGTTTTCGGTGTTCTAGGGTTAGAGGTGTTCTTGGCGGGATTTCTTCGATTCCTCTTGATTTGGCAAGTTTTGGTGGACGAAATTGTGGCTATGGAGTCCTCATGAGGTGTTCCTATCATCCCCAAAGTCTTGTTCAAGTCCGTGGAGCGATTCGGGAGATCGAGGTTTGGATTTGGAGGAGTTGACCCGCGGGTGCTGTTCATCCCGAGTTGCCCAGGCTACACCGGTCTAACCGGTGCTCTTGACCGGTGTGAGTCACTTGTGGGATTTGCCTCGGGTGAACTGCTTGACTCGTGTGTCTTTGGGTCTTGGTGCTGCTGGTCAGTTCTTGGTCTGTTCGGAGTTGTTTTGTTAGGTTTTGTGTAGGGTTTTCCTTCTGTGCTGGTTCCTAGGTCCAGTGGCACTCCAGTGGCTACGTGGGCTTGGCCAACTTGGGTAGTGAGTTGGAGACGTGGGTTGAAAGCCTTGTTCGTCTTGTTGGAGTCTTCATCTCCATCGAGAAGAATTTTTATCGGCTACCATTCACTCCCCCCCTCTGGTTCGCCGTATCGGTCCTTCAACGTGCCCTCCACGGCGCCCGTGACCTCTCGCTTCGACTGGGTTAGGGGCATCCCCCCTCCGTGGTCTCCCATGACCTCCTCGAAGCGGGCCAGGAGTCGTCCGGACCTCCTTGCTCCCGACATCTGTTCCATTTGCAAGAGTCAGTAGTGGTAGAGAGAAAATTTATAGGGTTATTAACTATAAAGGAGTAATTCTGCTAACAATGAGACAATTTCAATCAAACATGTAAGAAGCATGAAATCCGAGGAAATCCATGAAGATCCATGTCACTCAATCAATGCCACCATACAAAAGAGGTGTATCTCGAGGTTTACTCCAACGACCTTCGAGATTACACGGCAACACATCACGCTAACACATGGTACATGATGGGGTAGCTACTACTAACATAACAACATGGGTGGTAGCAACTACAGCTAAAACATCATGACAACTCTGGACCTACTGCTATAACTCTACTCTAGTCACGGGGTGCATTAGGGTGCCTCTGGGCTGGAGTCTGGAGGTACAAAGTAGAACGGCGGCGAGTTGACACCTGGGTAACCTGGCAATCTGATCATTGGCCCTCCGTAGTAGTCACGGATATCCTGGAGAGCGCGGTCCATCTCTGCTATTTCCTGGGAGCCTCTCGGGTACGGGCGTAGCTGTGGAAGTAGCGTCGGAGGTAGCTCGAAGGTCTCTGCTCGCAGACACGACCTCTTCTTCTGCGGTAGCTGTGCTGAGAGCTCCTTCAATTCCCTTAGTCTCTGCTGGTCGGAATGCTCCCAGGTCGTGCGGGTCCTGGCAGCATGGTCCTGCTCCTCATACACCAGTCCTCCAAGGTAGCACAGGTGGTTGTAGTTGTGTCAACTCCTCTCTTCTAAGTGCCACACCCTCTCCTGGTAGTCTGCAGCTGCAGCTCCGACTGACTCCATCAGGTACTTAGCCTCTGCCAACTGCTCCCTATCAACGCGGGTGGCCTCCACCATGGCTTGGTGCTTCTCCTCAGCAGTCTTTAGTCGTGCCTCCAAGTTTGCGATCTTCACGGCTTCTCTCTCTGCACTAGCCCTGGCGGCTGCTAGTCCGAGCTGCACCAACTCACCGTTCCTCTGGTGGGACTGCTCCAGTCGATCTGCCAACTCCAGCTTCTCCAACTCTAGCTCCTGAGCAAGCTGCAAGGTCCTGTCCCACTTCCATCTTAGGAAGGTGATCTCACTGTCAGCCCAGTAGAGTGCCTGGTCCTGTGCAAGGATGCACCGATTCGCCATGTGCAACTTCTTGTCCTCCACCTCTGTGGTCACCTCGTAGTACTGAGCGTGGTCGAAGGTGTCCCGGCAACTCGGGTCGCAAACCCTCGTCAGTAGAACGCTAAAGGGGGTTTCCTTGAGCTTCTCTCCAAGATGGACACAGACCTCCTTGAGTGCTCGGCGCGCGCAGACCTGGTGCGCCTCCGTGGTGGAACTCTCAAACCAGTGCACCTTGACTCCCTTGAACTCTGGAACTCGTGGGTCCACCGGTACCGTAACTGTCAGGAACGTAGACGACTGGTCCAACGGTCCCATAGTCATCCCCTCGTAGCTCACCCGGTCGGTCTCCACTCCTGCCGACTCCAAACACTCCCTCAGAAGGTGGCAAAAACCTCCGACCCACTTGCCGTCCGACTCAAGTGGAATCCACGATCGCTCCGCCATCTGCACAACGTTGTTAGAGGGTAGTTAGTAAGGTAGTTAGTTAAAGTTAATTAAGAGAATGCATATATAAGTATAGATATATACACATGGAAATCAAGGGGTTTATATAAAGTTTCAAGGTTCAGAAACGGCTTCCTGAACTAGCGACCATTCCTAGGGCTCATCCTACAGTCAAGCATGGCTCTGGTACCAACTGAAACGAACCGGTTTTTCCGCGGATGGAAACCCGACTCTCTGCACCTCGGTGGTAGTCCCAGGAGGGCTACCACGTGCAATCCCTGTCTCAGCAATACCAAAAATCCATACAGAAAGAGAAAAACAGATCGAGTACAACATTTATTTATTACATTAATCAAAGTACATCTCTTCGGCACATGTCGGGTACAAGTCCATCAGGATGAATCAAACAGAAAGAGAACATCTAGCAGCGGCTCCATGCAAGCGCGGGGAACTCCATATCCGCAGGCATCTCGAGCGTAGAAAGAGACCTAGTCCTCCCATTCATCGTTGTCGAAGTCGTAGTCCGGCTCTGTGTCAGAGACACCAGGATCTACCCGATAAGCGGGTAGGTCATGTCAGCTTCCCAACAAAGAGGCAAAAGTGGTGTATGTTCTAATATGCAGGATATATTCCTACTCTGGCTGTAGAAGGCTTAAGCAAAGCAGCAAAGCAACATACAAGGTAAGCAGAGTTAAGTAGTGAGGTCAACACCTCGGGGAAGCTCACGCTTTCGAGGTCCACACCCTGCTCAAGGATACCACACCAAAACACCAGATCACACCCACGATCCAGCTCCCAACTCTCATCTGCGATGTGGGGCACACCTACTCCTATCCCCACATCTCAACGGCCTCAGCCGGGCTCACTCACTCGGGGGAGAGAAGAAGCACAAGAAAAGTATATCTAGTCGGAAGTAGTGGTAGATAGCAGTACTGTCCATAACCAGTGGACACAGACTATAGCTATAGGTTTAAACACTCTGCAGAGGTTGTACAACTATACTCGCTCGAATAGGACCGAAACTGGCCGTCACCGGTTCCCGGTCCTATCGTACGGCTAAAGGCCAAGTAAGTGGATAGTACCCTACTGCGTCTCCGAGTCTGGCTCAGCCTCCGCGGTAGAGCTCATACTGCCCGCAAGAGGTCCCTCGAAGCTGTGGAACTCTTCCCCGGCTACGCCGGGGCGAAGTCTTCTAAGGAGGAAAGAGCTGTCTCCTGACACGATCACACCGATCTGCCTACAGGAGGGGTGCTATCCACTACGAGTCTCACCCCGCACCCCCGCCCATAACAAGGCGGGCGGTTTGTACGAAAGTAGATACTACATCTGGTGGTAAGTCGACTTGGTCCTTAGGGGCCGAGAGCGAGCACTCCCCATCTCCATCCCGTTGGACACGCCTCTCGGGTAAGAGGCCAGATCGCATCTCCCCGAGACGGGCGTTCACAAGTAACCAAAAAGGCTCGCTCCCGCCAGAACACGTCAAGGAAGAACGCACCCAAAACGCACGCTAGAATACACTGAGATCTCCCGCATCTCAGTCCAAAACCAGAATACCATCAATAATCAAGCAACAAAAGTATGGATAGTTGATATATGGGACTAGCTAGGGGTCTGTAGCTAGTCCCGAGGTAGGTAGAACAAGGAATCAAGATATATCAAATTATCAAGGCAAGGCTAAACAACTGGCTATGCAATTCATCCAAGCAATGCATGAAAGTAAAGCACTAGCATCTAAATATCAACATGGGATCTACATGGTTGGGAGTGACATGGCACCTTCGTTGGAGCAGTCGTGGTCCGGGGCAGTGTACTCGGGGTCCTCCGCGTCCTCCTGGTCGAAGCTCGGGTCTGTGGCACGAGATTCGACGTGTACGTAAGAAACCGGTACACATCTAAGCAACAACTCCAAATAGAAACCTCTTTTTAGAAAAACCAAAAGAGCTCAAACTACTTACAAACAGCAAGGTTTCGAAATTACGAAATTATATAAATTAGTTTTGCATTTTTCTGAGCTTCCTATAATTAGTTATGATTTTTCAAAGATTAAAACCATTTATAAATCATTTCTAAAAATCATTTGAAAATAGAAAAGGATTTTTATTAAAATGGTCGCTGACATCAACAGTCAACGGTGATGGGTCTCTGATGGACCGAAAGTGTCACTGGGCCGAAAGTGGCCCAGTGGGCTCGACCCAGTTGGCACAGGAGCCAAAAGTCCAAAGAAGCACCCTGAACAACAACACCTAGCGCGGTTGGGCTGGTTGTGGCCTGCTGGGCCTGGTTGGACCCAAACAAGATCAGCAGCCCATTAAGGGTTTTAAATCGAACACCCCCCTGCGCCGCCCACCCGGTGTTCGATGAAAGCCCGGCGTTCCCACGTGGCGGCGGCGCGCATGCCAGGCTCCGGGGTGCGATGCGTCGCGACGTCCCGGCCGCGGCGCGCGCGCGCGCGGTGTGCGGCTCGGCCGGCCAAAGGCCGGACCGCGGCGCCGCGCCGGGGTGCGGCGGCCGGGCTCGCACACGTGCACGCGCCCTCGTGCGCGGCGCGTAGCGCTGTCACCCGGTAGTCGGGGGTGCGCTCGACGCTGCCGGTGCGGCGCCCTGCGCTGGCACCTTCAACAGCTTGCTCGGGTCGAAGCCCGGCTCACACACAACAAACATTTTGCACGGCGACAGCGAGCTCGGGGTGAGGGTTGCGCAACAGCTCTAGCACGTCGCGGCGGCCACCCGTGCAGCCCGGCTGGCCGTAGGGCAAACCTCGAGCGCACGGTGGCGTGCGCGGGCCACAGTTGTGCTTGACGCACGCGCGGCCTCGCCATGCCCGCCCGGTGCAGCCACCTGGAAGCCAGGGGTGCGACTCGAGGCGTTGCGGCGGCGCACATCGTTCCCTGCAAGAGATAACACGGCTTGACAGTCGGTTCACACACGTGGTCCTCGCACGACGACGGTGGGCTCGGGAGGATGAGTGGCCCAAGAGCACCACACGGTCGTGGGGCGGCAGTCTTGTGGCTCGAAGGCCAGCAATCAGGCAAGATCACGCGGCGGCGCACCCCAACGCCGTCGGTTCAACACAGAGCAGAGACCAAGGAGGGGAAGAGGTGAAGAGGGCTGCGACGGTGCTCACATTGGGTCGGCGGTGTAGTCGTGGCCTGCTCAGGGAAGGAGGGCAACGCGGTGTAGTGCAGCACGGCGTCGGCGTCCCTGCTCTGTTCCCTCTCCTTTGCGTCTCGGAGCGGCTCCCTCGAACGGCCCCACGCTGGTCGTTGTCTGCTCCGGTACTGGCGCGTCGGCGGCGACGCAACATCCGGTGCGCCCTTCTTCTTCTCACCACACACCTCCACTCCCCCCCTCCTTCCTCCTTCTTGTGGCGGTGAAACTGGAGAGGGGAAAACCCCAAGTGGGTAGGTGGAGGGCGACCGCTGCCCGGGGAGAGGCCTCCCTTTAGGGTCTTAGTCAAGCCCAGGGCGTGGGCAAATTGGCGGCCGCGACGCACCTATTGGAGGATCCGCTCGGGCGGTGACGTGGCCGGCCACCACGAGCTGCCTTTGCCCCGTGCGCGTCACCGGCAGGGGCAACAGGGAAATTCCCCTAGCGAACTACCTCCACCGGGCGGATTGGCTCGGGTACGACGCTCGGCACGCGCGCCAGCCCGTCCCCGGCCGTCCCATCACGCGCGCCCGCACTGGTCAAAGTGGCGCGGCCGGCTGCAAAGGTGAAAAAAGTGAGGAAGAAGGGGAAAGAGTGGCTGACAAGCGGGGCCCCGACGTCAGCGAGAGAGGGGAAAAGAAAGGAGGCGGCGAGAGCTGGGCTGCGCAGCTAGACGACCTGATGAGCCTGTTGGGCTGGGCCGGCAGCGGCTAAGCTGGGTCGGCCGGTTGGTTCTTACTGTTTAAGCCCACAACCTAGGTTAGTGATTAGTAATTATTTGAACAAAGGTTTAAAACATTATTTGAATTTGAATCACATTCAAATTCAAACATCACTCAATTAAAGCCCAAATGAAACAAAAGAAACTCCAACTCAATTATTTCACCATAATTTGAATATATGTTTTTATAAATGGGATTAGTTGGTGGAGATTCTAGGGAAGAGGTAGCAATTTGAGTTGAAATTTGATAGCACTTCAAACCAACCAAAAAGTTTTAAATTTTCGCAAATTTTCACACCTTATTTTCCTGGTTTGTTACACCTTGCTCACACATTTGTTCCACGGATTCGATATATTGGGTTAACACTTGAGGGAAGAAGGGTCCCTTGACTACGACGGAGGACTTGTCCGCTTGCAAGTCCAAACGAAACTGGATATGCATGTACACCATCAACAACGTCACGGCCCCGCCTTGCAGGCGGTTCACACGAGTGGTTTCCGTATCGGCACCTACCACTTCTCCGCCTCACCTTCTATTACTCATTTGCACGAGTAGTCTCCACCTCCGACTACCCGTTCGCACGAGTAGTTTCCATCTTTGACTAAGGCGGGGCCCACACGTGGAGGTTGGAGCACGGGATCAGGGGCCCCACACAAACGTGTTGCCGCCCCGACGCTCGAACTCCTCCCACGGCCCCACGCAAGGCTTCAGTTCTCCACGCCATGCAAACACCCTGGCTGGCGGGACGCGTGGGTGGCCGACTCTGGCAGGAGCCGTAAACTGGCACTGTGCACCCGTGCAGCCTCCGACACACCGTCTCGTCCAACCTCTGTAGCACGCCACCCTGTTAGAACAAGTACTTGATGGCCCTCTATGGGTGGCGCATACCTACACTTAGGCCGTAACGTGGCAAGCCTAATCAACACTTAAAGGAGTTGAGTCATCTATGGAAGAGCTCGGAGAAGGCGCCAAGTACTTGGAATGTATAGTGCCGGCCCACACACACAACAATCGCCAACTCCACTACAACTTAACACCCTTTAATGCCTCCTACAGACATCGACATAGGAAAAGACATCCCAACACCATAGCACTGGAGCATACCTATTGTTTTCCCTTTTTACTTTTTACCCCTCACCCTTGCGTCTATAAAAGGGGGAGGAGGGAAACTGTTTTATGGGTTGATCGTTTGACACCCACTCACCACACACACGTAGCTCAAGCTACACTCACAGGGACTTGGGCTTTGGCACCCTTTCCCGACCAGTTTGTAACCCCTACTACAAACTTTCCTGGCATAAGAACACTATCGCTCGAAACTGGACGTAGGGTATTACTCTTAGGAGGCCCTAACCAATATAAATTGTCATGTCTCCTGTGCTAACCATCCTGATCTGACACACGATCGATACAAATTTACTGCCGGTGGTAGAGAACTCTGACACAACCCAAGAGAAAAGGCCCCCATTTAGTCTCCAGTCGTAACACCACCCGAGACAAAAATGCAATTTTGCGCGGGAAGTTTACACTTCTCTTTTCCTTCCTCATGTTTCTCATTCTTTTTGCTTGCAACATTGTTAAAAAATCATAATTTAAAATATTTATGCCATGCAAAATTATATTAAGTTAGGAGCAAAAAATATCTACTTTTCTATGCACATATTGATTCAAATTACTTGTAGGTTTGGTTTAAATCTTCATATATGTTCCAAATAATATAGGAAAATATGGTTACTTGATTTGAAGTAACTTTGAAAAACTCAATTGAGTCAGTTTATGCATATTTATTGAATCTACTGATAAATGACCTTGTGCTAAAGTTTGACACCATTCCGGATCTTTTTAGGGGTGGACTCAGGTCAACATTTAACTACCGGGTGATGTCATGCGAAAAATCAATTAAATTGAAAATAATACTAAACCAACTCAGAAAAATCTCAAATTTGGTGAGTCCTTCCCACGAGGCATGTCAAAGCCCTACAAAAAGTTTAGACCAATACGGCACTACAAAGTGCATGGTCTTGTGAATCCCTCTCAACCTAAGGGTGCACACTTGGTTCGGTGAAAGGTTACATATACCTTTGTGAAGCACGTTGACTCCGTCTATGTCAAAATGGCTTGAAATTTTTTTTGTTGTCATCTACATCCGAAATAAGCCCCCACACAAGAATTTAGGTCCCAACTCAGAATAATAAATATGTTGACATACATAACACACGTAACCTCCAGTACCAACAGAGCAAGCTGTTCAAGTAAGATGTCGACAATCTCTCAATCTTTGAAAAAGGTTTCTAAGACCTACTATATATATATATGCTAAAGACGACCTCCTTATTAGAGGTGTCAGTGAAAACATTATGCTTGGGCAGCTTGCTCTAATTGGTACTGGAGGTAGTGCAATAAATGTCTGAATGCATGGTATTCAGAATCCCTAAGCGCAAATTTAATCAAAATGAAAATAGTACCAAACCAACTCAGAATAATTGTAAACATGCTGATGATTTGAAGACAATACGTGGATGCATAAGTTTATGAAGTACTGATTTAATGTTATAAGCTGACATATATAGCGCACATAATCTCCAATACCGACAGAGCAAGATGTTCAAGCAAGATGTCGACAATCTCTCTATCTCACTATCAGAAAAAGGTGTCTAAGACCTGAAGCTGACCTCCTGAAAGTTGTCACTGAAAATATTATGCTTGGGCAGCTTGCTCCTATCAGCACTGGAGGTAGTGCAATATATGTCTGAATGCATGGTATTCATCAGAACCCCTAAGCATAAATTCAATTAAATTGAAAATAGTACCAAACCAACTCAGAATAATAATAAACATGCTTACTCAACATGTTGATGATTTGAAGACAATATGTGAATGCATATGTGCTTGAAGTACTGGTTTGAATGCTATAAGCTGACATATATAGTGCATGTAACCTCTAGTACCGACACAAGATGTGCAAGAAAGATGTCGACAATCTCTCTCTCTCTCTCTCTCTCTCTCTCTCTCTCTCTCTCTCTCTCTCTGAAAAAGGTATCTAAGACCCTATTCCATATATAGGACGAGTTTTTTCTACTCCCATATTTGTATCTCACAAATTATAGGTATCTTTGCATACTTGAGGTTTCTAAAATAAGTATGTACACATACTTGATTTTTAAAAGTGGTATGTGGACATACCCTCTTTTTATATATGAGGAAATATACAGTTTGTGAACATACTCCTCTTTCTATATAGGAAATAACATATATCACAAGGTGCAAAAAATTACGAGTTCCACTCAAATTTTTTAATGGTTATCATTTTGATAAATCTTATTTTAGTTATGTTTACATACTCCAGTTGATAAATGGGTATGTACTCCAACGTTCAAAATACCATTTTGCATATGTGTACATAACCATTTAGCAATCGGAGTATGTAAACATACATAAAATCAGATTTATCAAAGTGATAACCATGAAAAATTATTAGTGGAACTCGTAATTTTTTTGCACCTTGTGATATATGTTATTTCCAATATAGAAAGTATGTTCACAAACGGTACATTTCCACTTATATAAAAAGAGCGTATGTCCACGTACCATTTTTAGAAAACAAGTATGTGTACATACTTAAGTATTCAAAGATACCCTATAATTTGTGAGATAAAAACATGGTATCCTACACCCAAGCACCCAAATCAGCCCAACCAGCCAACCCACTGACCCATACCGCGCTCGCACGCCCCTTAACCTCCCCGCGCACCCGACCCGGTAATTGGCACCCGACCCCATCCACCCACCCATCCCCAACCCGGATTCATTTGCACGCACCCCTTTCCCCGAGCGTTTCAGGAAGTCGGCGGCGGCGATTCGCGAGATGCGACGGCGATTCACGAGATGCGGCGGCGGGAACGGCGACGAGGCTCTCTGGTGGCGGCCACGGGGGGCTCTCAAGCGGCGCTCGTGCCCGCCATCCCCCCTTTGCGAGCACCTACACGCTTCCTACTGCATCATCGTGGTGGGAGGTGTGATGCGGCGCTGCAGAAGTTGCAGTGGTGCACATCGAGGAAGGGTCAGATGAGGAGGAGGGGGCCTCGCCCATGCCCTGCTGCACACACTGGTGAGCACCCCATACTCGCACAGTTTTTCCCCGAGGGAAGCCATGGATACATTAGGGTTTCAATTTTTTTGGATTTTTTTGTTCAATTCAGGTTGATGGTGTCACGCTGGTCACTTGGTCATCAACGAGAGCAGCAACATAAAATTAGGGTGAGCCCTGCTCGCTGTCGTATGGACCTCCCTGGGCCCACTACCTCGGTGGGTACCAGGACCAACTGCTCGGTGGGCCCCTGGGACTACCTGACTTGCGCTGCACGGTACCTGATGGTGTGAAGCACAAGGACTACAGAGAAGTACTCGGTTAGGAAGCTGTACATGTCCCGCACTGTATAGAGGACTCCTAGACGTACTCGACTAGTACTCTCTCCCTAAACCGACTTGTAACCCTGCCTCCCGGGCTATATAAGGCGAGGCAGGGACCCCTCTCTCATCATCTCATCTCACGGCGTAAGATTGCATCATCTTGTAATTGTACCCAATCAATCCAGAGCTACGCAGCATACAGGACGTAGGGTATTAGGCACCTCGCGGCCCGAACCTGTCTAAATTGTGTGCCACGTGCCTCTTCCTTCGAGTTACCGATCTCGGTGAGGCCACATTCATCTACTTCGGGTACTCCCCTTAGTAGGTTGCCGGTCTAAAACACCGACAGCTGGCGCGCCAGGTAGGGGATCTCGCCCGAGATCACATGGCGAACTCGACGGCTCCTGTCTACATCAAGCCAACCGTCGCCTTCAACCGCGGCGACACCTTCGTCTTCGGCGCCTGGGTCTGCACTGCTGACGGCGCTGGATCCTTCCAACGCCGCCTCACCATGCCGCCCAACCCGGAGACCGGCTTCGTGACGCTTCCCGAAGTAGTCACGGGTGAACTCGCCGGCAAGTTCGGCGAAATTTCGCTTTTCGACCAACACGCCGACTTCGAGCTCGGATCCGCTTCCAACTCGAACTCGACGTCCCCGTGGGCTACCGTGTGCGAGCCGGCTGCTCAGCTATCGCACGCGGTCTCCCCACCCCGTGAGCTCTCCACGCGTGGTCCCCTCAACCTCTGCAGGGCCTGCACGGTGGCTCCCCCTGCACGCCGGGCCGGCAAGGAGCCCGTACCTGAGTACAACTCGGACTCCAACACCGCCCCCGGCCACGCTTCGGACTCCAACCCCCTCTCCGGCTTCTACTCGGACTCCGCGTACGAGTTCGACTTTGGATCGGACCCAGAGAATCCCGAGTCCGAGGACAAAACTACTGAGCAACCCTTATCAGGGCCGGCTTCCGGGCTGGTTATAACGTCTACACCGGCCGGGAGATTCGTCTACTGGCCAGACCACAAGCCCGTCGACCTGATAAGCGGGGACTCACGCTACGTCGCCTACCTCGACTCGCTCCCGTTCCAGGAGGGAACACCACTCTCTCGAGCTGAGGAGTACACTCCAACCGAGGTGGCGAGCTCCGACTCCAGTCTTGGCAACCCCGATCGCCAAGTCTTCATGGCTGCCGGCGACACGCCAGGAACTTCGGGGACTGCACACGACAAGTACCTAGAAGACATCTCCGCAGACGAGCTGTCTGCTGAAGCACCCGCGGATGAGACCGACGCCAACAGGGACGCTCGACGTGAGCGCAACCGAAGACGGAAAGAACGACGTCGGCGTCTCCGAGACAGCCTACCCATCCGCAACCTCGCGGAGGACCTCGAACAAGTCAAGAGCAGGGTAAACACCATCCCCGAGCAATGCCTCATGTCGATCATAGCGATCGCACGCCAAGCACAGGGGATACGCATTGGAGAAGTCATCTCCAAGCTCGCAGAAGACGCTTACTTCATGCGGGTCGACAACAGGGTCAACCAGCCTCCTCCCGCCAGGAACCGCGACAACGAAGCTACAAGTCGTAGCGCAGACCTCGGCCGCAACCGTACTCGAGCCGAGCTGCCGGCTCAGCCCAATCGTACTCGTGCAAACGCCGGCGGACCTCACAGGGTGGCAACAGCAATCGTGAGATCATCCCTCACCGCGGCCCTGGCGGCGGCGGCCGTGACCCTGGCGGCGGCGGCAGCGACGGCGGAAGCTCCAACCACGGGGGCAACAGGAGGGCCGGCGGCAAGGGCAATCACGGCGGTCGAGACCACGCGAACAGCCACGCCTCCGGAGCCTCACAAAGCGGCTACGACACCCGCCAGAAGATTGAAGAACTGCGACGGAAGAAGTCCGCCACCGTAGGCGACAACGACGGCTTCCCTGCCTTCTCTCCTCAGCTTCGCAACTTGCTTCTCCCGGACAAGTTCAAACCTCTGGGGATCACTAAGTACGACGCGAAGCAGAATCCCATCCAGTGGCTCAGGTGCTACGCCCTCTCCATCGAGAACGCTGGCGGCAACAACGACACCAAGTGCCTCTACTTCCCCTTCTGCCTGGACCAAGCCCCACTCACATGGCTCGAATCGCTGGACAAGCACTCGATCGACAAGTGGGACCAGCTGAAGGAGCAGTTCACGAGTAACTTCGCGGGCGCCATGGGCCGATCGGGTACTCGCATGGACCTGGCCATGGTGAAGCAGGAACAAGGCGAGACCCTGCGCAAGTACATGCACCGCTTCTTCGACAAGCGCGCCACCGTAGTCGACGTCACCGACAAGGAGGTCATCGACCTCTTCCAAGACGGTCTCTACCACCGCCGCACCTTCAAAGACTTCGGTCGCCGCCGCCCCAAGTCCATCCCCCACCTCAAAGACATGATCACATCCTGGGTGGATGAAGAAGACAAAGCTAACGCCAAGTACGATGCCATCCGTGGCAAGAGCAAGCAGAACATGGGCGGCGGCAGCGGCAACAACGGGAACCAAGGCGGTTGCAACAATAACAACTACTCGGGTCCCAACCGCAAGCGCAAGCCAGACAACACTGTCGCGGCTATCCAGCGCCCTGCGAAGGAGAACTCGAAGAAGACCTCTGGCGGCTTCAAAGACTTGCTGAAAGAGAAGTGCCCGTGGCATCTGGACGGCAACCACACCACCGAGCAGTGCTACCAACTCAGGCGAGCACTCAAGAGTACTCCAGAGCCACCGCACCCTCATGACAAGAAAGGAAAGAAGAAGAACGACGGAGGCAACGACGACTTCCAAGAACCGGACAAGACTGTCAACGTCCTCTTCGGCGGACTACCCAGCAGACGAGAACAAAAGGCTACTCGTCGAGAAGTCATGAGCATTGAACCAGCGGTTCCGACGCCTCTCAGGTGGTCGGAGGTGCCCATTACCTTCTCCCGCGCGGATCAATGGACCAACTTCTCCGAACCAGGGCATTTCCCTCTCGTTCTGAAGCCGGTGGTCATAGGCTCTAGGCTCAACAAGGTCCTCATCGATGGCGGAAGCGGGCTCAACGTCCTTTTCACCAAGACATTGAAGAAGATGGGGCTCGACATCAGGCACATGCTCACCAAGGGCTCCTCGCCCTTCTACGGCATCGTCCCCGGGAACGCGGCTATCCCACTGGGCTCAGTGGTCCTGCCAGTTACCTTTGGGGAATCTCGGGAAAACTACCGTACCGAGTACGTCAAGTTCGAAGTCGCGGACTTCGAGACGTCCTACCATGCCATCCTCGGCAGACCGACTATCGCCAAGTTCATGGCGGTACCCCACTACACCTACTTGGTACTCAAGATGCCAAGACCAGCAGGTGTACTCTCACTCCAAGGGGACTTGAAGATCTCGCACGACTGCGACACGGAAGCTGTGGAGATCGCCTCCACAAATCAAGTACCCAACGCAATGATGGAGGTCTATGCTGCGTCGAAGAAGCTTGCCCCAAGTGAACTCGACATCCCAGAGAAGTCAGACAAAGCTAACAAGCCTCAGCCAGCTGAGGAGGTTCTGGTCAAAACAATTGACCTCGGGACAGGCGACAGCAGCAAGACTATAACCATCGGGGCGGGTCTCGACCCCAAATAGGAAGACGCGCTCATCAACTTCCTCCGGGCTAACCGCGACATCTTCGCGTGGAAGCCAGCGGACATACCGGGGATGCCCAGGGAGTTGATCGAGCATTCCCTCAACGTCGATCCTAAAGCTACCCCGAAGCAACAACATTTCCGCCGCTTCGTCGACGACAGACGGGAAGCCATCAAGAAGGAACTCGCCAAACTACTCGCGGCTAGCTTCATCAAAGAAGTCTTCCATCCTAAGTGGCTCGCCAACCCTGTCCTCGTCCGCAAGAAGAACTCGAACGAGTGGAGGATGTGCGTCGACTACACCGACCTCAACAAGCACTGCCCCAAGGACCCCTTCGGGTTGCCGCGGATTGACCAAGTCATCGACTCCACGGCGGGGCCGCGACTCGCTCTCGCTTCCTCGACTGCTACTCCGGGTACCACCAGATCGCGGTCAAGGAAGAAGACCAGGAGAAGACCGCGTTCATCACCCCGTTTGGCGCGTACTGCTACACGACCATGTCCTTTGGGTTGAAGAACGTCGGTGCCACATATCAACGAGCTATCCAGGCCTGCTTCAAGAGGCAACTCAACAAGAACGTCAAAGCCTACGTGGATGACGTGGTCGTCAAGACCAAAAACTCCAATACCCTCATCGACGATCTTGACGAGACTTTCGCATCCCTGCGCGAGTACCGCTGGAAGCTCAACCCGAACAAGTGCGTCTTCGGCGTACCTTCGGGCAAACTACTCGGCTTCTGTGACAACCCGCCTAGGAAAATACCGTACTATCGCCTAAGACCGATCCACTTTGGTCATTAAGAAATAATAAAGTATCATCCTGTCGTTAGTTGCCGGGTTAACGCCCGGTAAATCACTTGAAAAGCAACAAGGATCGAATATATGCATTAAAACTCACCCGAAGGCGAGTCTAGAGATACACAACATTAATATCCAAATTCGTACCCCGAAGGGTTTAATTATCACAAACCATAGTTTTTACCATGACGAAATAGTTCAGAGTTTTCGAAAGCAGCGGAAATAAGCTAACGGAAGCGAAGACACCATGGGAGGCCATCCATGATGCTTTCAGTAGTCGTCCTCCACCCACTCCAGCTCCCAGCCGGGCGGGATCTCTCCGGGCCACACATCACTGAAGCCATTACCTGGATCAACACATTACAGCAAGGCTGAGTATACTGATACTCAGCAAGACTTACCCGTCGGTGATAACTACTTCACCAAATCTAGACCATGAAAGGCTTTTTGGCTACTGGGTTGCTTTTGCTAAAAAGTAACAAAGAGTAGGTCCTTACTTTCAAGATTTTAGCACAAGTTCTAGTACGTTTAGTCTTTACTACATTAGCCAACTAGTACAGACAAAGTTGCACAATACGATTAACCAAGCATAATATTCATCAACTTCCATCATTAGGGATCTCATGACTAGTGGAGTAAGCAGTCTCGGATAACAGTGAGAGGCCGACAATCGATTGATTTAAACCTTGCAAGGTAAACCCAAACACACGGTAGGCTGCCCACCAAGGTACAGCTGTCCCAGGCCGTCCCCAAAAATCCTCGGGTCGGGATCGAATCTTACAGTCTTTGGTGCAGGCTATCTGGCATGTCCCACCTAGCACACCCAGAGTCACCATACACCACCGGTGGCGATCCGTGAGAGCGAATCCCAAGAGTAGTAACGGTAGGATCCCTCACCGCCTCATTAAGGTACTAGGCTTACCGGTCCCATAGCCGACATGTGCTTAGTACGTTCAAAAACTTAACCCACATAACCACTGGACCGGAGCCCAGATCCCATGCTCTTACCACATGAGCAATCCATTTAGGATATATTATGATTCCTATCTAGGAACCTATTCTCGCGAGTGAGGTCATTACCCGACTTGTAACGGTCCTATAGCTTAGCAGCTATCGACCTATCATGCTAGTAAGGACAAAGGTACCTATGGATCATGCATCTAGGGTTTCATCCAACTCCTGAACGTAAATGCACAATCATCCATAGATAATTGAATAAAGGATTTGAAAACTGGGTGAGATGCACCGGAGCTTGCCTTCGTCAGCTAGGTTAGCTTGGGCACCCTCGGCGTTGAGCACTTCCACGTACTGCGGCAAAGCTTCCGCTCCTCCTTTCTCGGTTTCCGGGACAAGGGAGTAATCTCCGTCCGGAAGATCTACACGGAATGCAATGCAAGTTTAGGTGATGTGATAGTCTGTTGTCTTATCCAACTCTGGTTGGTCATATTCACCTTAACAAGCATCTAGATAGTGTTTCTCTTTTAGGAAGGTTATTGGGTGTACATGGGTTATTCTTTTATTGTACATTTGAATAAAGGTTTTCATTATACTTGTTATTTCATGTGAAGGCTTCAATTCCTTTTATTTTCACAAACAAGGGTATAAATAATATTTTTATCCATGAATTAATTTCTTATCAGCAATGATATTTAATTATCTTTTAATTAAATTAGGAAATACTTTCAAAAAGGAAAAATAATTAAATAAGGGCTTTTCTTTATTTAATTTCTCTTTAATATTAAAAGGGCTTTTAAGCTTTCTATTAAGCAATTAAATTTCCAAAAATTAAAGGAGTGTTTCTTAAGCATACTAGCACCTATCCTGGTCCATTGGACCCACATGTAAGTGTTGGATGCTAGGAAATTAAATATTATGGAAAATAGCAAAGGGCTAGCTAGTGATTCAATTTAAATGCATACAAAAATAAATAAGCCTCAAAATGATCTAAACTTTCTCATGCATGCTCTCTGGTTCTAAACAAGCCTAAAGAACTAGCATGTCTACATGGAATCTCTACTGATCTTCCCCCATTAATTTACAAAGGAAATCATGCATAAATAGAGGATAAATATTTCTGGGAAGCAAAAAATCATGACTAATTCGTAAGATGTGTATTTTGATATTACAAGGCAGTGTGCACAAGTTGAGCTCAAAAACATAAATATATTTTGCAAGAAAAATCATTTATGCAGATTCTGCAGAATAGGAAAATCATTTTTATAAAAAGATTTACAACATAACTTTGTGCAATTTTCGGCATAAGAGCTAGTCATGACCTAACTCACAACATATACAAAAATTAGCTACAGAAAATATATATATATATATTGAGATATTGCAGATCTAGGTTTTCACGTTTGTATTTTTCATGCACAAACTATCAGGAATTAGCTCAGGCCAGAATAACAAAAGTTGTAGAATAATTCACCACGAATCCAACAAAACTGGTTTTGCATTTTTCTGAGTTTCCTATTATTTTCTACGCAATTTACAAGAAACAGCCAAAGGGTTTTACTATTTGAGTTAACCTTTTGCAGCAGGGACCCTGGAAAGAAATTTCTCTTCGCAATGTGGTCCCTGGCGGCCGGGCAGCGGCGGTCCGGCCAAATTCCGGCCAACCGCCGGCCGGGGGCCGGCCGCGCACGGGGGGGGGAGGGTCCCCGGGTCCCAAGGGGCCGATTCCGGGGGGTTGGATGGGGTAGGGAGAAGGCCGGCGAGGGGCGCGCGCGGGCGGCCAGGCACGGTGGCCGCCGCAGCCTATCGTGCCAGCGCGGTGGGGTTCTGCGGGTAGGATGGGCATGCCGGCGAGCTTTGGTGGATGCAAGGGAAGGTGGGGAAACGCTTGGTTTAGTGCATAGCCGCCCCGGCCTGGAGCTCGCCGCGGCGGCCAGTAATGGCGCCGGTGGCGGCTTGACCGCGGCTCGGCCGGGACAGGAGGGCAGTGCCCCTTTATATGGGCGACCAGGGAGCCCGTTAGCGACCACAGGACCCTCCGCGGCATCCATGGGGGCGCGCGCTGGCCTTGGGAGGAGCGAATGGCAGGGGGAAGGAACGGACCGACGGTCCGTTGGGCATTCCCGGCCGGACAGCGCGCGACGCGAGGAGAGGGTGGACTCTAAGGCGGCCTTGGGACGTGCGTGGCTTCGGGGAACGAGCCTCGGGAAGGCGCGAGGGGGCTCGGACGTCGAGGCGGCGTACGCACGCACGCGCGGGCGCTCTGGCACGCTGGAGCGAGGGCGACGTCGCGTCGGCCTGAAATTGTTTCGGACTGGCCCTGTTTGAGCGAGATTTTCTCCAAAAATTTGAATACAAGTGCACGAAGTGATGAATACGAAATTTGTAGATCTAGCTACCCTCTACAACTTTTGTAAAGGTCGTCTAGTGTTTTTCTCGACGGATTTTGCAAGAACGTCGTGCCAACATTGAATGCCGGCCTGTTCCGGAAAACAGGAGGTACTGTCAGTCGATCAAGTTTTTCACCAATTTCTACTCAAATTTGAAATGCCAATCTACATGAAAGGTGTGTCCCTCAACAAGATGGACAACTTTCATAAAGGTAGATTTTGAAGTGTTTAGGTGAATTTTTGAGACGCCAACGGTTAAGCCGGTTTTGACCGCGTCTTCGGCCAAGGGTCCATTACGGGTGTGTGTAGGCTCGATCAAGGGGTTCATTAGGGTTCATTGGCGAGGTTTTCGGGTGATGACCCAGGTTGACCTAGGTTTGACCGGTGTTTGACCGGTTTGACTCGGCTGATCCAGTCATTAGCGTTAATGACGGTAATTAAAAACCTGGGGCGTCACAGCTTCATCATCAGCCACCGCGGCATCGAAGCCAACCCCGAGAAGATCTCCGCCATCACCAGCATGAAAGATCCCACGTCCATCAAAGACGTCCAGAAGCTGACCAGGTGCATAGCGGCCCTGAACAGATTTATCTCGAAGCTTGGAGAACGGGGGCTCCCCTTCTTCAAGCTACTCAAGCACCAAGAAAAGTTCGTGTGGACTCCAGAGGCAGACCAAGCCCTTGCCCAGCTCAAGGACTTCCTATCGAAGCCACCAGTCCTCACGGCTCCTCGCAAAAGCGAGCGGCCCTCGCTCTACCTCGCCGCGACTACTCATGTGGTCGATCTTGCCATCATCGTCGAGCGGCGGGGAAGACGGCCATGCCTACCCAGTCCAGCGACCAGTCTACTTCGTCAGCGAGGTCCTGTCAGAATCCAAGACACGCTACCAGCCCGTACAGAAGCTTCTATACGCAGTGCTCATCACCTCGCGGAAGCTACTACACTACTTCCAGGAGTACTCAGCGAGCAGAAGATTCCTTCGGACAAGAACTTGGCCGAGCAGCTCATCTGCCGCGCCAAGTCCTACGTCCTCGTCGGAGACAAGCTCTACAGGCGGGGCGCATCTTCCGGAGTACTCATGAAGTGCGTCCCTAGACAAGAAGGCAAGGACATCTTGGAGGAGATCCATAAGGGCGTCTGCGGCAACCACGCGTCCTCTCGCACGCTGGTCAGCAAGGCCTTCCGACGAGCTTTCTACTGGCCCTCAGCTCTGGGCGACGCCGAAGAACTCGTCAGAAGGTGCCAAGGGTGCCAGTACTTCGCCAAGCAGCAACACGTCCCAGCCTACAAGCTAGTCACCATACCGCCAACCTGGCCTTTCGCCTGCTCGGGGCTCGACATGATTGGGCCTCTGCCAACTGCGCCAGGTGGATTCAACAGAGTATTGGTGGCCATCGACAAGTTCACCAAGTGGATCGAGGTCAAGCCGGTCACATGCCCCAAGGCTGACAGAGTACTCGACTTCCTGGATGAACTCGTGCATCGCTACAGACTACCCCATCGCATCATCACGGATCTGGGCTCCAACTTCAACAACCACCAGTTCTGGGAGTACTGCAAGAACAGTGGGATCGACGTCCGATATGTCTCAGTTGCCCATCCTCGGGCCAACGGACAAGTCGAGCGCGCCAACGGGATGGTGCTCGACGCTCTCAAGAAGCGGCTACATGATGCTGCTAACTCTAAAGGAGGCAAGTGGATCAAGGAACTACCCAATGCACTCTGGGGGCTACGTACTCAGTCCTCCAAGCCAATGGGGCAATCCCCTTACTTCCTGGTCTACGGCTCCGAGGCAATCCTCCCTGCTGATGTCATATGGGATTCACCAGCAATGGAGCACTACGACGAAGGCGTATCTGAAGACAGCAGACGAGTTGACATCGACGGGCTCGAAGAAGCTCGCTGCGCCACCCTCGTCCAATCAGCAAGGTACCTGGAGGGTATCCGATGCTACCACGATCGCAACGTCAAGGAACGCTCCTTCAACGTTGGCGATCTCGTCCTCCGTCGCATCCAGAACACGGAAGGACTACACAAGCTCAGCTCCCCCTGGGAAGGTCCCTTCACAGTGGCAAAGGTGACCGGGTCGGGCTTCTACCGCCTCCAGACACTTGAAGGCGAAGACGTCAACAACTCGTGGAACGCCGACCAACTCTGTCGGTTCTACACCTAGTCTACATGACTACCCTGGGGCTCAAGTCTACACGACTATACCAAGACCCCTCCGCCGTAAGCAGCCTCCGGGTCCAGGCGCCAATCTCCGGACTACTTCTTCGCTGTAAGCGGCCTCCGGGTCCAGGCACTAGTCTCCGGACTACTCCTCTCCAGAATCCAGCCCATGCGGCTACCTACGGATCCTGGGCTGCGACGAGCGACAAAGGACTCTAGCAGCTGTCTACTGAGAGACCATGTACTCCTAGATCCAGCCTATACGGCTACTTACGGATCTACTGCTGTAAGCGGCTACACGCCCTAGCACTACTTAGCCGTAGGCGGCCTCCGGGTCCTGGCGACTACTTTGTAACTACGGCCCTGGCCATCCAGGTGTACTTCTTAAATAATAAAGTTTGATTGTTCATCAACTGCTTTACTGTCTTCCTCCCTAAACGGGACTACTGCCGAGTACGACTAGTCGCGACAACTCCACGATGGGACTCCGCACTCCAAGATCTCGGCAACGAGTACTCATTGATGGAAGTTCTTCTTCATTCATACTTAAACAATTTCATTACAATTGTTTTTGTACAACTACTACTACGAGCTAACTATTACAGGACTACTGGTGATTAAGTTTCTCGGTGACTTGATCTGCAATAGGCGCCATCTGCTCCAGCAGCTCCGCATACTGCTCGTCAGTGCAGTTGGCGGCTAGTCCACCGGCGACTACATCTACGGGAGCCTTCGGGAAGTACGACTTCATGAAGGCCACCACCTGGTTCGGGATCGACTTCGCCAAGTGCTTCACGTAGGCCGCCAGCCGGCTGGGGACTTCCTTCAACCGGTCCACCAGCAGCGCTATCTTGGGACCGCCAGGATGAGGCACCAGTAGCCTCGCAATGGGGAGCGCGGCTTCTTCAAGTTCCTTGAGCTGGGCCCGCAGCTTCTCGCAATCCTCGTTCAGCTTCTGCAAGGATTTGTAGTAGTTGATGAGGTCACGGTCTGATCCAATACGGAGCTCCATGTGCTTGTCGCACTCGTAAGCAAGATCCTTATAATCGAACTCCAGTACCTGGCGGGCCTCCTGCTCCCGGTAGAAAAGGTTTTTCATATCAGTCTCCGAAGTCTTCAGCTGATCTACCCGAGTCTCAAGCTCTGCAACCAACAAGGCACAGCGGGTCAGACTACCTCTTGACCTCCAACAAGTACTCAACAAGACAAAAGGTGTACCTTTGTTCTTGTTGCGGAGAGACTTGTTCTTCCACACCAAGTCGTCGCTCTTCGTCTGCATCTCTTGGATGTCATTATGGTACTTGGCAAAGGCGGTGTCCAGCTTTGACTGCATGGTGGAGGCGTGCTTCCGGGACTTCACGAGTTGATCCTCCAACGTCTCGGCCCGAAGCACCGCGTCGCCGTACCCCTGAAGCATCTCCGACTTCAAGCGGGACCTCTCAGCGACGTCCTGCGCAGACAACAAACATCAGATGGGTACTCAACGCTAAAAGGATTGACTACTCAAGGGTTATGACTACTCACCTTCATCCATTGTTCGGCTTGGCGCACCGCTTCAAGGTGCCGAGCCACCGTCGCTGGGTCGACGAGATCATCTGCCAACAACTCGATCCCGCCACGACTACTCGTAGCGGCTTCGGTCATCGGCGCCCAGCGGATGGGCTCCGCGTCCTGGATCTCCGGCAAGCGGAAGACCACCTCCAGAGCGGGTTCTAGAAGCACATCGTCCCCCTCTCCTCCAGTCATCGCGGCGGCTTCTCCGGTGGCCACCTCCATTGGCTCGGGGGCTTCTACGGCAGCCTCCTGAGTTCCTGGTGCCACGTCTTCTACGGGCACCGCCGACGGGATATCGTTTCCTTCGGCCTCAGCACCTGTCAACAAGAAGACAAGTGTATCAGTCAAACCTGGCGACTACAACTACTCCTCTGGGCTAATTCTACCTGAGAGAGTAGTTACCTTCAACGATGCTGGCCTGGGCAGCGCAGCCTCAGCGGTCGGCGCTTTGGGCTCCGCCTGAGGGGCGGGAGCGGACTCCTCAGCGGGTGGCGCGGCTTCTTCCTCCGCCACCGCTGCAGCGGGTTCATCCCCCTCCCAGGACAGATCCGTCGATTTCCTGCAGAGTACACAAGCCGGTTGTCAATCAAGTACGACTACCACATCAAGTACTACTTGGGGATATTCAACACTTACAAGCTCGACCGGACTACCGTCACGGTTGGGGCGCTGAGGATACTGGCGATGTCGACCAGTCCAGCCTCGGCATGCGCCTCCTCCTGCGCCTCTGTGGCCGCTGCCTACTCCGTAGCAGTAGCAGCGGGTTCCGTGCTCCCCTGAGCAGTAGGGGGCTGGCGCTCCATCTGCGCCAAAAGCTCTTCGACAGTGGGAGCTGGGCTACGACTACCAGCGGCCTCCCCCACTATGTCCCAGTTACCTTCGTCGCCCTGCTCAACGGGCTCGGTAGGCGGCATCTCCTGCAAGCAAGGAAACTTCGTCATCAACATGAACTCGAGACATCAGTTCTTGACTACACTACTCAAGACGGCTTACCTCTTGGGACGTGGTCTCTGTGACCTTTAACTTCTTGGCCACACGCTTCCGGGCCACATTGCGTGGTTTCCTCTGTGGCGCGGGCAGACTAGCCTCCAGGCTAGCCGGCTAATCAACAATGAGAGGGATGTGAGGTAAGCCAGGACGGTTGAACCTCGACCGCAGCTGGAAGTGGTCTTGCAACGTCTCCTCGTCGTCGACCTCATCGGACGTGTCTTCGACGACAAATGTGTCGTCTCCTTCGCCGACTTCGCGCCGCTTCTTGGCCTTGGCTTTCCCCTCCTCCGGGACCTCGACTAGCTGAGGAGGCGACGGCGGCTCGGAGACGAACTTCTTCAAGTCAACCTGCAAGAACAACTCATCAGTGCGACTACTCTTGCGTAAATGAGTACTCGACTATGGATGCGGCTACTAACCTCCTTTGGTGGGCGCGCGGCGGAGAATTCTGGTGCGGGGCACGGCGTGTACGCCGGCATATCCTTGAAGATCCGGGCCAGCCTATCAAGAATGTCGTCGTCGTCGACTTCATCTCCAGGCATCCGCGACGTGTCGTCGTCGCCGGTGTACTCGTACCCCAGGGTGTCGCGAGCCATCAGCGGCTGCACCATGCGCTTCATGAAGCTGAAGGCCACGTGCTTGGCCCTCAGCCCAGCTTCCTTCAGCGCCTTGATCCGCGCCAACAACTCAGGCAGCTGGATCCCTTCTTGCATCATCGGCTCCGAGTTCCACCACGGACGATGCTTGGGCTGCTTACCACTGGGCTTCGGCAGCTCCGGGTGGTGGTTCGTGACGTAGAACCACTTGGCTTTCTAGTCCTAATTGGAGTCTATCAACTTGTACAAGAGGTACTGCTCGGCGGTGTCCTCCCTCATCTGGATCCCCGCTCCTCCGACTACTCGCGGGTTGCTGGCGCTGGGTTGCGGCTTCACCCGGAAGAATTTCCGGAACAAGATCCAATGGGGCTTGATCCCCAGAAAGGCTTCGCAAAAATGTACAAAGACGGCGGTGTGGAAGATACCGTTGGGGTTGAGGTTGAGGTACTCGATGCCGTAGTACCCCATGAGCCCCTTGAAGAAGTCGCTCGCCGGGAGAGACAGTCCGCGCTCCGCGAATCGCGCGAACATCGGGATCTCGTCTGGATTCTTCTCCATGGGGTACGGATTCCCGGCGGCGGCCCTCTGTTGACGGATAAAAGACGTATCCCTCTACGATTCGCAAGCGTACGGACCCCACACCTTTTTCACCACGGGATTCCCAAGGTTCTTGTCAATCCGCGGAGCAAGGGGATTACAAGCGTTCGATCAACAACGACACACTAGCTACTAAAACCCTAACTTACTATTAAACTAGAAAACAACTAAACTACACTAGAGAGAATGATAAACGATCAAGGTAGAAGACACTCGCCCACGGGTCTACGATACTAGAGCATGCAATTGCTTAAAGACATGAAAACCAATCTAATCTATCGGGGTTGTGACCACGGTTTCGCCCTTTCCCTCCTCTCGTACTGTCACTACGCGAAGGTATTCATGACTAGACCTTTGATGGACACGGCGTATTGAATGGATCCAAGGAAGCATTGAGGCCTTACTTCCTTTACGGCAAGGTAGCTAACCTTAAGCATTAAAGTATATTCAACACAAGATGATAGATACATAATCCGACAAAGTGCGATTACATCTCAAGATCGATTACAACCCATGGGCGAATGAGAAGATTACCCCATCAAGGTGCTGATCATGGCACCGTTGATCATGGTTTCCCTTCCGCCGGTGTCTTCCTTCTTCTCCACGAGAGGGTGCTTCCTTCGAGGTGGTTGATCTCCCGCCGGAGATCCTCCTCCTCTCTCTCTCTAGCTTGTGGATGGCCTTCTGGTGCGAATGACTCCTCTTTTCGGTGTTGGCGGCGCCTCGGGGCTTTTAGGGTTGTAGATCCTTCGAGGGCAAGGAAAACGGGACCGAACCGGTGCCGGAACTGGGCTGGGTCGGCCGGACTGGGCCGACCGGCCCAGGCCCAATTTGGCCCGGTTCGGTCGCCCCTTTTGCTCCGTGGGTCCTCGTGCACTTATGTACTTTGCCCCCTCCACTTGCATGATTTTGATGTTGTTATCCTCGCGTCCAAGATGGAGGCTCTCTTTGCATGAAGTTTGATCTTTTACGCTTCAATCCCCGGGGGTGTTCCTCGTAGCACTTCGGTCCTCGCCACCATTGGAAGTGATTTCATCAAGCTCATGAACACGAACAAGACTCCGTAAATGCTCCTTTGAACTTGTTGCGAATCCGTCCTTTATGTCCATGTTTTCCTACATAAACACAACACTTCCAAATGCATGCACAAAGATGAACTTGTTATATGATTAATGTGCCTAGTGGCGGGTTAGTTCCATAATCAAATCCAAACCAAAGTGTAATGAACATGCTAGGTGCACCAAAATACACCGTCAACATCTCCCCCACACTTAGCTCTTGCTCGTCCTCGAGCAAGTACTCATAAAAGAACTTCGTCCAAGGTGTTGTAATCATATACCACTTATCCTTCCTCACAAGTTAGTCAATCCCTTCATCTTTAATACATAAACACAAAGTAATGATAATCAAACATAAACATGGGCGTTTAGAACTTTTACCACATCAAGTTTTACCCCACAACTCAAACCCTTCACTCGAAGTCTTCAATTTCAGCCATGCTTACTTCTTTGCTTCCATCGGAGGGTTTTTATGATTTTCAAAACAAAAATTCCTGCAACAAGTATTAGACAAAAACCTTCCTCCAAGCTCTCTCAAGTCACTCATATGAAGTGGCTATCCTAACCAAGTTTTATAAAACTCTCACCTCCCATTAATCTCTCACATATCACGTAAAGTGGAGCTATAGGTAGGGCTAGCGCAATCAACACAAGTATTGTCAAACTAAGAACTTTTTCTAATTGTTGTCTACTTTTCAAAGCCAATGATCATGAGAATTAACCATATGTAGGGATATCAAGGATGAGAAGATTTAGAATGGTGGACATGTGCAAGGGCAAAAGAAAATTGTGACTACAAGGCACCAATGATGTCCTCGTTGTCGGATTGCACATGGTTGGAAATAGAGTATAAGTTTCATCTCACAATCAACGTGACACCCTTCCTTGCACTTTATTTTTCTTTTCTTTCACTTGATCCATCCCTCTCATATCTTCATTGCTACCTCATCTTTTTCTCTTTTTCTTTTTCTTCTTTCATTCACATATGATTTTTCTTTCTTTTTTTCTTTCTTTTCCATACACATACTTTTTCTCTTTATTTTTCTCTCTCTTGACAACTTTTCAAAGCTTTCAATTCTCTCTTTCCTCGCATGCATACAATCTGAATTTTTAAATAAATCATGCTAGAGACGAGACGAAACTTTGAAAATAGGTTGTGTTCAAGGAATACGATGTACAAAAGAGATGTATAGGGTTGGGTATGGAATCCGGCGATATACGTGACTTCCGTTGTGAAAGTCACGTGACCGAATATATGACGAGGCTAGCAACAAAAGATAAGCACAAGGACATGATCATTGCTCGAAATTAAAACTCACCAAGAGAGAAGGGTCCTAGCCTAACTCATCGTGCTAATCACACTTATGGTGGAGCGAAAAAAATAAACTTGGCTTTGGATAGGAATTTTTTTCTTACTCTCAACTTGGAAAAAGAGGTTTTGCTAACCTTTATTACAAGGGTTTTAAGATAATTTTCAGAACTGAAATCCTCCAATTTTTAGCATCGAACATAGCACAACTAACATGTGAAGCTCAATATCGAAGTGCGGTATGGGTACTTTAAGTAATAGTGATTCCACTAAGCACCACGGTAAACGTTTTTCAAACCACATACTTGTGTTCATATATCAAGAATCGGAGATTAAACAAACAAGTAAATAAAGATAAGCAATACATAAAACACAAAGATATATATAAAGACTCTTTTTATTTGATTTTCTTGACTCAACACTAATTTAAGACACTTGCAAAAATTTTAAAACAGACTCAAAAACTAAAGACTCATTAAAACACTAAGACTCTCACATGAAGATTAAACCGAACCTAAACTTGAAGTTCAAAAGCTAAGGCTAGCGAGCTAGCTCTCCCCCACACTGAAAACATACGACGTCCTCGTCGTATCTTACAAAAATCCTAAGGGGAAAACTAGATCTAGTGGTACTTCAAGCAAGTTTTGCACCACTTGCCTCTCATGTTTCCAACCATGCCGAAAAGTTTGCGCACGTTACGGTTTAGGAACTTGTAGTCATCTTCAACTACGCGCTCCAAGTCCTCCATACGCTGCTTCATCGCTTCCATGGCTTGGAGACATTCGTCGGCCGACGTGTAGAGATCCGCGATGGATTGACGGCAAGCTCGACAACACATCGGATGCAATCCGAAGGGGTCGTCGTCGCCATAATCTCCACCGTTGTCACCACCGTCGTTGCCCCCTCCATTGTCGTCGCCTTCGTTGCCATCGGTGTTGTCGCCGTTGGGGCCTTCGGGAGTCCTTTCCTTGGGCTGCTCATCCCAATCATCATCATCTCTACCGGCGGCCGCCCACGAGCTCGGGCTACGATCGTCGGAGTAGTCGCTATCCCATAATCCTTAGGCTCTGGCGACACCTCCTCGTAGTCTTTGCGCTTGATGCCTTGGATGCGTGTCGACCTTCGAACGGGTGTAGGGGCCTTCTTTCCTTCAACGGGGTTGCGAGATGCAAGAGCTCCGGTCGGGACACGCCCTCCACAACGGATGCGTGCGGTCCTCTTGACGGGTAGCTTGAGCTCGCATCGCATCGCCTCCTCCATCGATGGCTTCTAGGCTTCTAGCTTCAACTCTAAGCTTCTTGGGGGCATAATGGCTGCTACAAGGGTGCAAAATATTGCTTGAAAGGTTTGATCCTCGAGCTCCTAATTCGGCCAAATAAATTGTCCTGAGAGAAAAGCCCTGGGAACCTTATTTTCCTTTTTTACACTTCCCTTAAAATTTTCTGACCAAACAAGGAAGTCAAAAAAGAGCAATTCGGGCGAAATTCGGCGTCATCGAACGTCGGGCCCCTCGGGCCGGCCCACGGGCCGGTCGGCCCACCTGCCTCGGGGGCGGGCCGGCCGGTCCGGTTTTTGCACACCGCCCTATTTTTTCTTCATTAGCCCATGGGAAAAAGTTGGCCCGAAAATCTTCGCGAAAAATTCCGGAAAAACTAAAAGAAAAATTATTTACGGAAGTTGATGCCTTGTTTTTCGTCCTAGGCGGGACGTTCGGGCTCTTCCTCCATGGTGAAGACGTCAACATGGTGAAGGGGCACGACATCGGGTTCATAGTAAACCTTAAGCCGCCGTCCATTCACCACAAATTGATCGCCGTTTATATCCATAATGGTTACCGCTCCGTTGGAGAACACCGAATGCACAACATAAGGTCCGTCCCACTTGCTTTGCAATTTCCCCTTTCCGAAGGTTTTAAACCTCGAATTGTAGAGGAGGACCTTATCTCCTTCTTTAAATTCTTTTTTCTTCAATCTTTTATCATACCACCTTTTGATTCTCTCCTTGTATATGCTTGCGTTTTCATATGCCTTCAACCTCAACTCCTCTAGCTCGCTTATTTGAATTCTTCGTTTCACCACCGCGGCATCGAGATCAAGGTTCATCTCTTTAATTGCCCAATAGGCTTTATGTTCCAACTCAACCGGAAGGTGGCAAGCTTTTCCATAGACGAATTGATAAGGGGTCATACCTATCGGTGTTTTAAACGCCGTTCGATAAGCCCATAAAGCTCCGTCTAATTTCTTTGACCAATCCTTGCCTCCCTTCTCTATGGTCTTGTTAAGTATGCTTTTTAATTGCCTATTTGACGTCTCCGCTTGTTCGTTGGTTTGTGGGTGATAGGCTGTGGAGACCCTATGCTCAATTCCCAACTTGGACAAGCACTTTTTGAAGTTCTTCCCGGTGAAATGAGTTCCTCCATCACTTATCAAGATTCTCGGTGTACCGAAACGGGGAAAATCACGTTCTTGATCATAGTGATGGACTCCTCCGTGGAAGCTTTACGACATGGTATTGCCTCTACCCACTTGGATACATAATCAACCATAACAAGGATATACTCGAATCCAAATGAGTTTTTAAAAGGCCCCATGAAGTCTATGCCCCATACATCGAATATGTCGATTTGCAAGTTGTATTTCAAAGGCATAGAATTTCTTTAAGAGATGTTTCCGGTTCTTTGGCATTCGGGGCATGACGCAACATATCTTTTAGTATCTTCATGCATCTCCGGCCAATAGAATCTGCTCGACCATACTTTTGCTTCGGTTCGAAAATGGCTATAGTGTCCACCGTACTCTGCCGAGTGGCACTTTCTCAAAATCTCTCCCCTTTCTTCTCTTGGCACACATCTTCTCATCACTCCATCATTGCCAAGTTTGAAGAGGTATGGTGCATCCCAAAAATATTTCTTACTTTCGGAGATTATCTTCCTTTGAGTGTTTTTATCTAGATGATCGAGGGGCATCTTTCGAATTGCTCGAATGATGTCGATCATCCAAGTATCTTTATCAAGCACTCTATAGAGGTGGTCATCTCTCATCTTATCTTCTATGGGCTCTTTATCATCTTGTCCACGATTCATCCTAGACAAATGATCGGCCACAACATTTTCCACCCCCTTTTATCACGAATTTCAACATCAAACTCTTGGAGAAGAAGGATCCAACGAATCAAACGTGGTTTAGCTTCCTTCTTAGCCAAGAGATACTTGATGGCTGTGTGATAGGTGTAAACAATGACCTTCGAGTTCACGATGTAAGATCTGAATTTTTCGAAAGCGAATACCACCGCTAGCAACTCCTTTTCCGTAGTGGCATAATTTAATTGTGCCCCACTAAGAGTTTTGCTAGCATAGTAAACGGCGTGAACTCGGCCTTCCTTTCTTTGACCCAAGACCGCGCCTACGGCGTAGTCACTTGCGTCACACATGATCTCGAAAGGTTGGCTCCAATCCGGAGGTTGGATGATGGGAGCACTTACCAATGCATTTTTCAAGGTCCGGAATGCCGCTAGACACTTCTCATCAAAGTCGAAAGCCACATCCTTTTGAAGAAGGTGCGTTAAAGGCTTAGTGATCTTTGAGAAGTCCTTTATAAATCTTCTATAGAATCCGGCATGGCCTTTAAAGCTCCTTAAGGACTTAACATCCGTAGGAGGTGGGAGTTGCTCAACCGTCTCTACTTTAGCCTTGTCCACTTCAATTCCTCTCTCGGATATAACATGTCCGAGCACTATGCCTTGCTTAACCATGAAGTGGCACTTTTCCCAATTTAAAACCAAATCTACCTCCGCACACCTTGTAAGGACCTTTTCTAAGTTTGCTAAGCAATCCATGAACATCTTCCCGTAAACGGAAAAATCATCCATAAACACTTCAACAATTTCTTCGATGAATTCCGAAAATACGGCCATCATGCAACGTTGAAAAGAGGCCGGAGCGTTGCATAGGCCGAAGGGCATCCTCCTATATGCAAACGTTCCGTAAGGACACGTAAACGTTGTCTTATGTTGATCTTCCGGGTGAATGGGAATTTGCATGAACCCCGAGTATCCATCGAGAAAGCAAAAGTAAGCGTGGTTTGCTAACCTCTCGAGCATCTCGTCAATGAACGGTAGGGGGAAGTGATCTTTCTTCGTCGCTTTGTTAAGCTTACGGTAATCGATACACATCCGCCACCCGGTCACGGTTCTTTGCGGTATCAACTCGTTCTTCTCATTCTTCACCACGGTCAAACCTCCTTTCTTCGGCACACAATGTACGGGCTCACCCACTCGCTATGCGGAACCGGGTAGATGATTCCGGCATCAAGTAACTTGATAACCTCTTTCTTTACTACCTCTCGCTGGCATGAGTTAGCCTCCTTTGGTGGTCCACTACGGGCTTACATTGGTCTTCCATTGGTATACGATGAGTGCAAAAGGCTGGGCTAATACCTTTGAGATCATTAATCGAATATCCAATCACCTTACTATGTTTTTTAATAAAATCAGCAACGCTTCATTTTCTTCGGGACTCAACTCGTCGCTCACAATGACTGGATAAGTTTTGTCTGGGCCCAAAAATTCATACTTTAATCCTTTGGGCAAAGGTTTAAGGTCTACCTCGGGCACTTGTGGCTCCTCGGGTTTGATTTCTCCTATGTCTTCGAATTTCTCTTTCTCCACGCTTCCATCATGCGGCTCTAAGCCTTTTGTTGCTTCCTCTAGTTCTTCTTCTTGTTGATTACTAATTTGATTTTCCATCGCTCTTTGCAGCGGGTCTCTAAGGGTTTCAACAAAACAAAGACTATCTATCTCTTCTACTTCTTCATCTTCGGGAGGAAAAGGTGTAAGGTGTTTAGAAGCACGAAGAAAGTTATATGTGTACTTTGTTCCATTAAGGTTCATTGTTACTTTGCCTTCTCCGGCATCTAACACGGCATCAAACAACTTAAGGAAAGGCCTACCTAAGATTATATGATCATGATTACTATGGTAAGCATCAATAACAAAGAAATCGGTTGGTATATAGTTTCTAGAGATTTTTACTTTCATGTTGCAAGCAATACCTAGAGGTTTGATAGTTCTACCATCTCCCATAATTAATTTCGTTGATGTTGGAGCTAAGTCTAGGTTGTGGTCTTGAACTTTATCGTAAATTTTAGAAGATAGAACACTTACTTGGGCTCCGATGTCGCATAAAGCTTTGCATTGAACTCCGTTGATCTCGCAACTCAAGTGTGGTGTCATCTTCTCTTCTTCTTCGGATCCTATCGAGTAAATTTCAGCGAGGCGAGCGTATGGTAATGCTTCGGGCTTGATCCCCATGATTCTCTTCACCTCGGCAATATGTTCCGGATCCACCACGTCGTCTCCAAAGAGCTTTTCAAAAATCTCACCGGTGGTTTCGAGGTCGTATGAATTTTCAGCTTTCTTCTCCGGTGGGAAATCCACTTCCAATGCTCTTGCCATCCCCTTTTGATTAGGGAACGGTCTTCTCTTGTCGAATACTTCTCCGTAATCAATAGGAACCCAATCCATTGGTTCGAACTCCCTTAGTGGCTTCGCGCTTGACATGCTTCTCTTGTTCGTCTCATTTGGTGTGGCGAAGTCGACGCTTGGTGTAGTTCTTGACTTGATGTATTCTTGTTCAAGCTTTTCCATGATCGGTTCCTCTTTTGTGACTTCCGGTGTTGCCTCCTTAGAAAAATCAGCAAGCTTCTTCTTCCTTGAATTGTATTCCGGCTCTTCCGCAAGTCTTGTTTCCCAATCTCTTCGCATGGCAGCCGCTTTACTAACTTTTTGTAGAAGTTGGGCAGCTTCCGTGAGTGTTTTCTCCATGAGATCCCCACCTGCACACATTTCGACGTGTTGCATGCAACTATGGGTTAGGGAAAAGAAAAATGTATGCAAGAGTACGTCACCGGTGAAGCCGAGTTTTGGTCCTTGTTCGATTAATCCATTAAACCTATCCCAGGCTTGGTTTGTCCCTTCCTCTTCTCCTTGCATGAAAGTGATCACTTGCCTCCTTAGATGTTGAACCTTGCTAATTGGAAAGAACTTCTCGCAAAACTTCTTTGTCAACTTGTTCCAATTGCCTTCAACTTCAAAGGACGCAACCGAATACCATGTCTTTGCTTTGCCGGCAAGTGAGTAGGGAAAGAGATTCCATTTGAACCATTCATCGGGAACTCTTTCTTGACGCACCGTGTTGCATATTGTCGTGAAATCCCTTATGTGTCTATATGGGTTCTCCGTAACCATCCCTTCAAATGGGTTTTCCGCCACCATCTTGATGATCTTGGATTTAATTTCATACTTGGTCGCTTCGAGCTTCGAATCCGACTCTTGTACTTTTATGTCTTCACATCGAGGGCTAGCGTAATCCCTTAATGATTTCTCCGGTTCTTCCACGGGTTGATTAACGAACTCCATCTAGACAACAAGATAAAAACAAAAACAAAAACGAAACAAGTGTTTTTCTAGATGATAAATGTTAGATAAAGCAAACAAAAGATAAACTAAATATAAAACTAAGTTAGATGCAAATCAAACGATGTAAACTAGCTTGCTCCCCGGCAACGGCGCCAGAAAAAGGGGCTTGTTGACGGATAAAAGACGTATCCCTCTACGATCCGAAAGCGTACGGACCCCACACCTTTTTCACCACGGGATTCCCAAGGTTCTTGTCAATCCGCGGAGCAAGGGGATTACAAGCGTTCGATCAACAACGACACACTAGCTACTAAAACCCTAACTTACTATTAAACTAGAAAACAACTAAACTACACTAGAGAGAATGATAAATGATCAAGGTAGAAGACACTCGCCCACGGGTCTACGATACTAGAGCATGCAATCGCTTAAAGACATGAAAACCAATTTAATCTATCGGGGTTGTGACCACGGTTTCGCCCTTTCCCTCCTCTCGTACTGTCACTACGCGAAGGTATTCATGACTAGACCTTTGATGGACACGACGTATTGAATGGATCCAAGGAAGCATTGAGGCCTTACTTCCTTTACGGCAAGGTAGCTAACCTTAAGCATTAAAGTATATTCAACACAAGATGATAGATAGATAATCCGACAAAGTGCGATTACATCTCAAGATTGATTACAACCCATGGACAAATGAGAAGATTACCCCATCAAGGTGCTGATCATGGCACCGTTGATCATGGTTTCCCTTCCGCCGGTGTCTTCCTTCTTCTCCACGAGAGGGTGCTTCCTTCGAGGTGGTTGATCTCCCGCCGGAGATCCTCCTCCTCTCTCTCTCTAGCTTGTGGATGGCCTTCTGGTGCGAATGACTCCTCTTTTCGGTGTTGGCGGTGCCTCGGGGCTTTTAGGGTTGAAGATCCTTCGAGGGCAAGGAAAACGGGACCGAACCGGTGCCGGAACTGGGCTGGGCCGGCCGGACTGGGCCGGCCGGCCCAGGCCCAATTTGGCCCGGTTCGGTCGCCCCTTTTGCTCTGTGGGTCCTCGTGCACTTATGTACTTTGCCCCCTCCACTTGCATGATTTTGATGCTGTTATCCTCGCGTCCAAGATGGAGGCTCTCTTTGCATGAAGTTTGATCTTTTACGCTTCAATCCCCGGGGGTGTTCCTCGTAGCACTTCGGTCCTCGCCACCATTGGAAGTGATTTCATCAAGCTCATGAACACGAACAAGACTCCGTAAATGCTCCTTTGAACTTTTTGCGAATCCGTCCTTTATGTCCATGTTTTCCTACATAAACACAACACTTCCAAATGCATGCACAAAGATGAACTTGTTATATGATTAATGTGCCTAGTGGCGGGTTAGTTCCATAATCAAATCCAAACCAAAGTGTAATGAACATGCTAGGTGCACCAAAATACACCGTCAACACCCTCCACATGTCCACCTCCTTCTCCCGCAGGAATCCACTGTTGAGAAGGGCCAGCAAGTCTTCGGTCTTCGCCTTGGACTTCTTCCATTCACGGTTTGGATCTGGCCGCGGCGGGGGCACCAGCGGTGATGTCCCTGCGGCAGATCCAGCGGCCTCTTCACGGCCCCTCTTCTTTCCGCCGGCGGCCTTCGTGGTCTTCGACGGAGACGGCTTCATCCTCCAGGTGCACGTTGTCATCACACGCATTCGCTCGGGGCTGTAGTGGTGGCTTCCTACAACGGCGCACCTGGATCTAAGCTCTACTCAGTGGCGGCGCGCACCAGTGGTGATTCTTGGCTAGATCTGCTGGGAATGACTGCAGCTGCATAGGGTGAAAAACCCTAAGGGTTTTGGCTTCTATTTATAAGTCAACGCGGTCCCTCAATGGCCGGATGGATAAGTCTGCGCTCGGCTGACTCAGCGGCCACGCGTGACCTTTCGAATTCTACTAGTCGACGCGCCTCACCTCGGGGGCTCGGCTACCTCTACTCGACTTCCTGGGAAGCGGCAAGATTCAAGAGCATCTCAGGACACATTCTACAAGATGACCCTTCAATTCAAGAGGAAGTACTCGACTCAAGGCTCGAGGGCTCTGTGCCACGTGTCCTTCGGTTTTTTCTCCGGATTTTTCGGGATATTCTTGCCAAAACTTCAGACGGACCCTCAGCCAGAGTCTACAACTCAACCTAAGGCTCGGCCGCTCGGGGGCTACTCCATATGGAGTGCGATTTTGCAATCGCACTTCCATATCGGTTTCGGCTTCAAGACAGCACGGGCATTGTTGAAGACCTTCAAGGGCAGCACTCGAGGACGCTTGTGACTACTCGAGAAGACTTCAGGATTGCTCAAACATTAGCTGGAGTACATTCCAGCCTCAGGGTGCTTCGACTACTCTTGAGGACTTTTGACTTGTAGTACTCGGGGACGCTTGAGGACTACTCGTTAAGGCAGGACTACTTGAAGCTATCCTTCTCGACTACAAAGTACTCGGGGGCTTGTCGTATGGACCTCCCTGGGCCCACTACCTCGGTGGGTACCAGGACCAACTGCTCGGTGGGCCCCTGGGACTACCTGACTTGCGCTGCATGTACCTGATGGCGTGAAGCACAAGGACTACATAGGAGAAGTACTCTGTTAGGAAGCTGTACATGTCCCGCACTGTATAGAGGACTCCTAGATGTACTCGACTAGTACTCTCTCCCTAAACCGACTTCTAACCCTGCCTCCCGGACTATATAAGGCGAGGCAGGGACCCCTCTCTCATCATCTCATCTCACGACGTAAGATTGCATCATCTTGTAATCGTACCCAATCAATACAGAGCTACGCAGCATACAGGACGTAGGGTATTACGCACCTCGCGGCCCGAACCTGTCTAAATTGTGTGCCACGTGCCTCTTCCTTCGAGTTACCGATCTCGACGAGGCCACATTCATCTACTTCGGGTACTCCCCTTAGTAGGTTGCCGGTCTAAAACACCGACACTCGCCCTCCATGTGTGCCCAAATTTTGTTCTCTTAGCTATGTTTGTTTGCGACATACAGTTCATGGATACTGCTGATTTTTTCCATGAAGATTCATGGGAGTAGTTCATGTAGTTGTAGCGAGATTGTGACTATCGAACACTACATATTTTACTAAGAGGTTTTGCCCTATCGGATCTGTTAGGCACCCCTGACTTACGCGATGGAATCTATCTTAAAAAACTGACCCATTTCTCATTCATCTTACAATTGAGCCATATTATAATTTTCAGTAGCATTGAGTGTATTAGTAATTCAATGGCATTCAGTGTATTAGTAATTGTGTTGACGTTGGCGTGCTAATTACGAGGGTTGTGAAAGGGAGTAGCAACATGCCACACACCTTCCCTATTCTTCTAATTTTAAATATATCTATTCTTCTAATTTTGTCAGTAATAGGGTAGTTCAGTAATACAATTAGTCTTGTATATCTTGTACTAACACTATGGCATTAGTTCAGTAACGTGGTTTCAAGTAATAATTAGTTAAATCTCATAGGTGAAGAAATTATTTGTAGACCAGTAATAAGATTTTCATATTTCTGGCAATACCATTGTCATTGTATTTATTCCCTCTATCTTTAGTAATTTAATATTCTATGTTAGCTCTTAGTTTTATCAGTAGTTTGTTGCATCAACTCTTTTTTGTTAATAATCTATTTTGTGTTGAGGACCAAAGTGTCTTGCAACTAGCTGCTTTTTTCTGCGTTGTTACATGACTACTGGGAAAACTTAAATTACTGAACATCATTTTTAAGTTTTCTGTAGCTCCACCGTTCATGACTGAATGTCATTTTGAGGCTTCAAGAAATTCATCGTTCATTACCTAATATCATTTTTTCAGGCTTTAGTAATGCTAGAAGTCATGCTCCAAGAGAATGAACTAAATCACAACTAGAAGTCATGCTCCATCATGATATATCATCACAGGGTGCAATAGAGAAATAAGGCCTCTCAAGTCTCATCCAATGACATCATTTTTAATGAGTGGAGTAATTATTCTTAGTAGTTCAGTAATTCAATAGGTTAGTAATATAGTTTATGATACATCAATGGATTCTTGCTTTTCACAAGTTCAGCATTTGGAATAATGGTGTGTGTTTAGTAATTCAGCATGTTAGTATTACTTAGCGCATACATGTAATTGCTGAACAAAAGATTGCTTTGTTTTTTGCTGAATTACCGAATTAACTACTTGAAGTTCAATAGCCCTCTAGGAGTGAAGTTCAGTAGTAGTGATCAGTAGTTTAGTAGAAAAATTCAATGACCTTATTCCTTCAGTAATTATCTCATTTTTCAATAAACTGATTACTGCAGCAAAAGGATAACCATTTTAGCTTTCAGTAAGTTTTTAGTAATTCATGTCCATCAGTAATTTTTAGTAATGCCAATAATCCTGTTTTCGTTAATTTCTGCTAATCATTTTTCTTCCAGCATATTTTCTCTTTCAGTAATTCATGTTGTTTCAGTAATTCTTTTTGCCTTATATTTTTAGGTTGAAAGGGTTGATGCTTCAGCTAATTGTTTCTTTCTCTTTGTTTTCATTTTAGCCTATAGTGGAGGGTGCTCCGGGCCACCGTAGCTCTTGGAGGTGATTGGTCATCTTTAGCATGTGCAATTGGCTCCCTTCAGCATGGTGATTGGTCCTGAAGGAGCAGCAAATCCAAGAAATATAGGTGGAACTATCACACGGGAAACATCCGCCTCCTGCTCAACAAACCGATGCCCAAATTTGTTTATTTTACTGTGATGTTGTGGGCATGCAGCTCACAAACTTTTGTGGTACTTTTCATCTCACGGTTCATGTAGTTTAGTAATTTAGTAATGAAATGTTAAGTGATGTATGATGTTTGCATATCTTCAAAGATGTTTTCGCACGGCTGTTGTATTTTGATAAGATTACACTATTTTGGACTCTTGTAATTAGTTCTTGTAAACTCTTTGGATCTGAAAGTACCCTGCCATTTGCCTTTTTTTGTTACTCCTCACAAAACATCAATTATTCTCCATCCAATATCAATGTAAAGTACCATTTAGTACGTGTGGCTATTTTGTCTTTCAGATGGCATGGGGGCCTTTTACTAACAAAACATAGCTCATCTTCCAAATTTATTGATTTTAAGTTCAGTTGCAGTTCCTCGTGTTTTCTTTAGTATTGTAGCCTTTTAATTCAGTAATCACAAGCATATCTGGAGTAACTCAGTAAACATAAGCATATCTGTAGTAATCTCACTAATAGTACCTTAGTAATCTGAGCAATTACTGAACATCATGTTTTGAGTCTTCAATAATTTCAGCATTCATTACCTAATGTGATTTTGAGGCTTCAGTAATTTAATCATTAGATAGTAATAGTATCTGAGCAATTACTGAACATCATGTTTTGAGTCTTTAGTAATTTCGGCATTCATTACCTAATGTGATTTTGAGGCTTCAGTAATTTAACCATTAGACAGTAATAGTAGCTTAGTAATCTGAGCAATTACTGAACATCATGTTTTGAGTCTTCAATAATTTTTCATCTAATGTCATTTTGAGGCTTCAGTAATTTAACCATTAGACAGTAATAGTAGCTTAGTAATCTGAGCAATCACTGAACATCATGTTTTGCCCCAACAAGAATCCATATCTGCAATAATTCAGTAATCACAAGCATATCTGGAATAACTCAGTAACCACAAGCATGCATATTTGTAGTAATTTCAGTAATCACAAGCATATCTATAGTAATCTCAGTAATCACAATCATGTCATTATTTTTCTTCAGTGATTCCATCTCTTCATATGTGAAGTGATAGTTTAAAGTTCACCCTCGAGTGTTTAGTAATTGATCTTTTATCCTTTGGAGCATACCATCAGCTTCAGTCTTCAATCAAGTTCAGTAATACATCCCAATGGATTCAGTAATCAATACTTTTTATGGTTCAGTAACTATCACTACTTTTTAGTCCCTAACTTTTTGAGTTGCAGTTTGCAACCACAGTTTTTCAGTAACCAACATGACCTCATTAGTCCAGTAAATCACATAGTGCATGGGCATTAATAAAGTTGTGGGAAATTAATTCAGTAATTCACAGTATTTTCTATAACCAACATGACTCATTTGGAAGTTCCACTCGATTTGTCGATCGACGGCAGTAGGTGAGCAATAGAAGGAGAATGTTGACAAATGGTGGGATTTGATGCCGGAATTCATCGATTCACTTTGTGCCTTCCGCTATGCTCCTGCTTGCTACGTCCTGCAAGATCCAAGTTAGGATCTCCACTCTCGCCTCTCTATCAAACCCGCGGATGAAGAAAAATCTCAATTCAGATCGAGATTTCAGGGGAGTGCCGATGAGAGCTGGAACTTCTGCAGCCCTGCATGTCGCCGCCCAGCCGCTGCTCGTTGTTCTGCTCGCGCACCCCACGTCGTCACAGCCAGCGCGCCCTGTGCAGCACGCGCTTCAGGCCTCCCGACGAGCACCTCCCACCACCGCGCGCTCCAAGTGCCACCGCAGTCGCGACCCGCCAGCCTGCCCGTTGCGCCCTTGGCTCATCGCGTGCCCTCGAAGGCCGTACAGTCTCGTTGTCGGACCTGTGCCTGCTCCCTGCGCACCGGTGGACACTCGTGTGCTCACCCGCCATGCCAATGCCGCCCTATCCTTGAGATGGGTCGTCAGAGACGCCACCGCTGCAGGTCGCCGCGCGCGCTGCCGCTCCCAGCCGCCCCGATCTGTGCGCACACCCCGCTGCTCCCTGGCTCGTCACGTGCGGCCGCCTCCTCATGCTCGGCCCTCGCGTCGCTGCGCGCCACTCGCACCTCACATCCGCACGAGAAAAGAAGGCTGGTTGGAATGGGGACGGGTGCGGGTCCGCGGGAGTTAAACGGGTCGTGTTGGTGGAGGTGGGATCCGGTTGGTTAGACTTGGTTGGTTTGGGTGTTGAATGCTATATATATATATATTACTTATTAGCAGTTTGATCTAGCAATTACTGAGCTCATATATATAGCGCTAATCTACACCTTAGGTGTAGAATTCTATTCTACACCCAACAGCAATTACTGACCAAACTGTGTAAGAATTACTGAACCAAATCTCGAGATTACTGAACCGGTGAGCATGGTTCAGTAATCATAGGACTTAGTTCAGTAATTGTTAATCAGTTTGGTCAGTAATTACTGTTGGGTGTAGAATTTCGTTCTACACCCAGGGTGTAGATTAGCACGTGTTATACATACATATATATATATATATATATATATATATATATATATATATATATATATATATATATATATATATATATACGCGTGTCCCTCGGTTCCCCTTCCCCCGCCGGTTTTCTTTTTTTCTTTGGTTTTTTCCCTCAACCCTCCTCCCCCACCCCCCCACGTCCTTCCTTCCGATTGCTCCGCCGCGACTCACGAACCAACCCGCCGCCCCAGTGCCGCTTCCCTGGGATTCCTCCCCTCCGCCACCGGCCGCATCCCACCTCCTCCCATCACCGCCGTTCTCATCCGGCAGCTCGCGCCCCGGCTCCCGTCGTCGATCCAGCCCGTCCACGCCGCCCCCACCCCCTCCTCCAGTGCCGCTCCCCTGGGATTCCTCCCTGTCGCATCCCACCCGCTCCCATCGCCGCTGTTCTCATCCGGCAGCTCGCGCCCCGGCTTCCGCCATCGATCCAGCCCGTCCACGCCGCCCTCACCCCTCCTCCTCCAGTGCCTTCAGCTCCGGCCCGGCGGCCCATTCGGCCGCCGCGGACTCGTTTCTAGCTCGTATCCGCATGACACTACTCGGAACGTGAGTCGAAGACGCAGTTCCTCCACATCGAGATTTCGGACTGCACACCCCCCTTCGACCTGTGCAACATCGAGCTGCAGTTGGGTATCCATCCTCGACCCAACGCTTCCGCGTCCAGCTCAGGCTCATCCACTTCCCCCAATCGGTTACTGATTTCTCACCGTCGAGCTAATGGATGCACCAGGTGCCGAGGTACGCTGTCTCCCTACTCAATGTCAAGTTTCTTTAAAGTTTTCTTCAAACTTATGCACTATGCGTTTCACACTTTTTCCTGTGTCCACAACTCAACACAGTTTTTAGCTTCATTCGAACAACAAACTCAACACAGTTTTTAGCTTCATTCGAACAACAAACAGTAACCCTAGGGGAAGTATAATCAATTTGGCCTACGTAATTTTGCATGATAAGAACCAATGAACCATGGATATCAAAATTGACATTGTAGAACAATGATGTTGCCTGAGAGTAGGGGCTTTGACTTTGTAAAATTCTTGACTTATGTCACTTTGCAAAAGAAGAAACCCGGACTTAAGGTGATTCTGCTCTATCAACTCTTGTCATAATATTGCTTCAGCTTGATCGTCTTTTGTCATGATAGGGCTTCAAATCATTTTTGGTCTACATTTCAAATAGTCAATAAAGAAAAAGGCAACATCAAAGCAAGCAAAACTGTATTTTTTCACGTGATTCAGGCATTAGAAATTAGTTATTTGCCTATGTACATTGTGTGAATATGCAAATGTACACACATGCACTTTCCTTTGTGAAACCCCGATGTCCATTGTCAATTCCTGTTTAGAAATTGTCAGTTAGCCGTCTGTGACTGCGAAACAATAAGACATGCTAAAATCAGGCAACTAACTGCCTTTGCATCACAAACACAGTTTAGTTGTTTCTGGACTTGCCTTCGGCGGCTGGTCAAAAATCTTGGATATCGTGATGATGACAGAACTGGTGATAGTTCCCGTGATATCGTGGACTGTGATGGGATTCAGAAACGTCTCGCTAATTTGTTGGATCCCACACAAGATTTGGTCCTCACTTTTTCCGTTTTGTTAAATCTTTCCAGGTCAACAAACAATCTAATATATAGCCTATTCATTCTGAAAAATAAGCCTTTTTACACTACGACAGTACTTTGACCGCTGGCATAGTGGCATTGTAGTCAATGAGGTTTCTGAGTATTAAGCTCTTGATGTTTCGCTCAGGATTATATTCAGGTTCGAATTAAACTATGGTTGCTGGTGTAGCCATATGAGGATATGCACTTTCTGTCAATGTGTGTCTTCATACTGTGTGTTAATACAGCCCTTCAAACAGAGCCCAGCAGCTTCACACACACACCACCAGTTGCTGATGTGCACAAACAGGTGAATTTATCAGTCACTTGGTAGGGCATGAGCTTAGTTGCTCAGATGCTAGCAACTTGCCCTAGAACTGCTGTTTAACCTGTGCATGGGTGCATAAGTTCAGGCAGGCCATTTCCTTATATGCTCTTGAACTGGATAAACGAAGTATAGTTGATTCGTTGGTGACCCCCAACTCCTGATCTAAAGTGAGAAAACTAGTGCCATGGATACACCACACACGAACTAATTCACCAGCCATTAAGCAACCATTGTGAACATATATCCTTTGGGATTTTATGTAGAATATGTAACAAATGCCTTACTGAGAGCCCCCCCTTGGAATGGATTCTTGTGGACCCTTTTTATCAGTTTAAAACATGCACTTGTATACATAATGTCATATATATCTCCCAGTTCAATTTCCTTTTGACATTAATGTTTCATTGTAGGCTTGATAAGCACAGTTTGAGGGTTTACAATTAGCATATTTGGTGGTTCGATTCTTGCAGATGCACTTTTGTATATTGCCGCTGTGCCACGGGTCCACCTCCTAGCTTTCCAGGGCTTTATCAGCCATCCTTTATTTTTCATGTCAGTTGTTTCAGCTTTTTGCACCCATACCTCGATCTGCTGTTAATTCAGCTTTCTTGTTGACTAATGGAGTCTTCTGGTGAGGCTGTTTATTCATGGTACATTCTAATTTCCTTTCCATAGTTTGTAGACCATTCCGAGTTACATTTTTATTTATTCTATGTGTAGATCCAACGCCCCCCCCCATTCAGACGGTGTTCCTCGGTCTTCAGCACCCCAGTGCTCATCTTCCAGGTCTCGTGCAGCAACATTCTTTTCCTATTTATTAAGTTCTTTTTTTGGATTCATTCATACTTGTGTATTAATGTGCTAGTGAGAACACCATATCACAAATAGTAGTTTAATTTAGTCGTTGAAAGTTTAAAATTCCCTTTACTTCTGTCGTCTCTTTTAATTTTCTAGTTTATTTTCTAACTACTCTTTGTGTCAGGATGGAAACCGGTCAGCGATTGGTGGATAGGATGCCTACCAATCCCAGGACAATGGCATTCATTAGCACACAAGAGAGGTATTCACATGTTTCGCTTAGCATGTCGATTTGTTTTCCACGTTTCATGATCTCGGTTCTTTATAATTGTTCAATCTCCTTTTCTTTGAAGGAGCCCCGAGTTGTGGTCTGAGTTTGCAGCTGGTGCTGTCCCTGCATCGGACTTACGGCAGCGCAACAACTGCCCCGCTCGCCAGCATTGCAACCTCACTGGCCGCGGGAGGACTAAATCCGTCCGTCGAAGGCGCAGTTCGTCTAATGATCCGTCAGGTTTTGCCGGTGGATCCCATGTGAGGAAGAGGCGACGTACCACGTCTCGCTTATCAGGTCGAATGGACTGCCCACCTGATCAGTCGACACGGATGACTGATTATTATCCTGCTCAGGGCGAAAGAGAGGTACGGCCAATCCAATAACTATAATTCTCAGGTTTAGATATAAACTCTAATATTTTTTTACCTCACTATGCATTATTACTGCTTTCCTTTTTGTCCATTTTTTCTTTCAGCCTTGAATCCATTGGCAATTATTTTATTTCACATCAGATTGGTCGGGTCCCCGACCTGAAAAGATGGCTTTCATGTCTACAATTTCTGTGTTTAATACCATTTCAAATACATGCAACAATAAACTAACCCAAAACCACATGCAAACAGGACCAATGAATAAGACAATTTTACTTGGCTACACTGAAGTTCTAGATTTTTTAATTCAATGCACACTGTTCTGACCGCCATTCCAAAACCTGACATCTTTATTTTAACTCTACGTTCACAGGTAGGAAATCATTAATTCAACACCTGACATATCTTTGTTTAATGGAAAAGCATGGGCAACCTAGTAATAAAACTGTCTGCATCTATATACACCTAGATTTCCTAAATCAGCAAAACGACACTAGAATTGGTACAGAACTTTTTTTTATGTTGCAGTTATAGTATTACTCACTGTTTTGTTAGTTCGTCAAAATGTACCTTCCAATATCCCTGTCCTTGTATCCTAGTGTAAACCTACCCATTCATTAGCTGCTTCCTCCTATTTTTGCAAAAGGCCGGATTTTCAGGATTACATTGAAAATAGAAAAGGTCCAAAATCCTGTCAATCCTACTCACTCGTGCATAATACCAGATATTCTATTACTGCTGACTTGTTAAGTGACTGGTTGTGAAATTCAATAGCATGACATTCACTTCTACACATGGCATGCCAATGTTGCGTACATACTTATATGCATCGAACAATCTGATTGTCAGTGCACTTCGCCGCCGAACCAAAAACCAAAATATTGCAGCTTCTATCACAATCTTATTTGATTTGTGTGCTGCAACGCAGTGTTGTCCCTGATCTGCTGAGTTTTATTATTCCCGGTTTTACAGCCTGTACATTATGTGCCTATTGGACTTATCAATTATTTATTAATGCCAGGTTCCATCAAGACCCAGCAGGTCTAGACAGCACCCCCGTATGAATGGTGTTCCCCACGCTGACCGTGACGGCCCGACCCATGTTCTGCCAGAATTGCCTCAGATTCACATCCCTCGTCTGATGGACCTGCTATCAGGCCATGGCCCTCAACGGCTTGCATTTGATCAATTGTTTCAGGAGATTGATTCCACATTGAAGGAGAACACAAGTGCCATCCAACTATCTATCAGGAACATTGTCAGAGCACCGTACCACCTCGCTGGAAAGTGTCGACCATTATTGAAGGACCTTGTGCATGCACAAAGGATTACTGGTCATGGCTCCGTTGGTGAGCAGTCATTGATAAACCAAGGATGCAGTCAAGATGTCAATATTCCAGCTGCTCATGGTACATCACCTTGTGCACACAAAAAATATATTTCGGTTGAGCACTTAACAAATCTCTAAAATCTTTTCTCTTATGTTGCAGGTCATGTCCAACAACAAAACTCAGTTTTGTTCCCAGTAGTCTCACCCCAACGGCAAGTTTCCAGGGGCGGCAGTGCCCATTCTTCGTCCCCCGGACCAAGTTAGATTCATTTTCTCTCTGCCTTTCTTCTTTTATTTAAGCAATCTCCTCTTTCATATGTTTTTTCTGTTAACATTCCTTACCTGTACTCAAATTGTTCTAATTTTAGCTCTGTCTTACACAATATTTGACTAGCATGCAGTTGTTATGAATTGCTTGTCCTGGTCCCATCGTTTCTGTGTCTTCCCCATCAATTTTTTCTATGTCAGGGTGATTCAAACAACAGTTTTGATCTGCTGTTGCAGGTCATGTCCAACATCCAAATGCAATCCTGTCGCCCTTTGCCTCACCCCAACATCAACCTTCAAGGGAAGGTGGTGCTCATTCTTCATCTCCCAGCTCAAGTTAGTTACGTTTTCTCTCGGCCAATGCCCTTACATTTCTTTTATTTAATCCATCCCCACTTTCTTATACTTTGTCATTGCTATCATTACTAACCTGAACTGCCTCTGCTATAAGTTTTGCTCCATCTTAAACTACACATGACTAGCATGCAGTTGTTTTCCATTGCTTATTCTGTTGTCATCATTTTCTTTCGTTCCCCATCAAATTCTTATATACCACTGTTATTCAAACAATAATTTTTATCAGATTTGTGTTAATGTAACTCCCACACCATTTGTTGCAGATGACATGCTAGGACTAAAAAGTATCTTTGATGCGATCTCTGATGACGAGGGTAGCGCCCGAAGTCCCGCTGTTCCAACGTCACCTTACTCTGGCGACGACAATCTGGCCCCCTGCTGTAAGTCGAACTGATTCCCGTTAATCGTCATTAATTTCACGCAACTAATTTAAGTCATTATTTTCACCATACTTGTTTTTTATCATTGCAAATCCTCCATCGTCACACGTCATAAATCCCCAGACAACTGAGAATCTTGGTAAAGAGAGTGAGCCTCCTGAACCCAAATGCCCCCCACATAGTGAGGTGGCTTAGGTCACAACTCCACCTGGCCAAACAGCATCCCATGCCAGTGCTGGCATAGATTCCCCAAACCGTATGCCTGCAGGCAAACGCATTACATTCAGGCCTCTGAGATATGTTTCACCCTTCAAAGGTGGCATTTTCTTACGCCCTCAACCGGACGTGGGTCGGGCAATGAGTTTGTTGGGATATCTATGTGCGGATGACTCTCCTTTCAGCAGGTTTGCCAAAAAAAGCACATTTTCTATTTCCTTTCTTAAAACCTAGATTCTTAGCCCCTGTATTCTTTTTTCAGCATAACAGTGATCCATTCTGGATCTAACCAAATTAGGGGTGGCGTCATTGCACGCTCATTTGCCAACGATGTGTTGCCAGATCCTGTATTCATGTCAGCCTTCGTTAATTGTGTTACCTATGATGACTATTTTGTTAGACCTGAATGCTATGGCTACAGAATCTTTCTTGGCCCTAAAGTTTCGGTACGCTGGTTCCCCCACTATAGTTTTCATCATTTTAGTTTATTTACGATATTAGTTGTTCATATAATGTGCAACATTTTCCTCTTGTAGGCGATTCTTAATGTTGAGTGTTCTAGAAGGTACACTAATGTTCACAAATACAGTCACGTTGCTGCTGTTGCAGCTATTCGAGTGTGTCTCCCCTTTACAGACCTGAAGAGGGCAAAGATGGTACACATGCTTGAATATTTTTATCCCACCCTTTCTAATAGTATCTGCCTTGTCATTTTTCAGGTCAATTTGGTGTACTAATCTTACATCTTTCACTATTTTTTAGATTCTCCTACTTGTCCTACACCAGGACCATTGGATTGTCTATTGTGTCAACTTTGTGCATACTCGCATAGATGCCCTTGACTCTAGGGACTACAAATTGGGTGGGATTAACAGCTGGCAGATGTACCATGGTCAACTGGGGAAAAAATAATTAGCCGTCTTTCTGATGCATTGTCCATGGCAGCTCCGCACAAGTTTGTGTGCTTCAAGAACTGGAGACATGTAAGTGGAGGTTCCTATACAGAAGTCATCGTCTGATAGCCCCTTCTTTGTAATGAAGTTCCTTGAGTGGTACGATGGGGATGGCCACGGAACAATACAAACTAATACTGATACTGTAAGATAACCTATGTAACTTTAATCTTGCTAATCTGTATTTGTTTCCATGTGCTCATGCATTTCTCTCTGCAAGGTCGTCCAAAAGAGTTGCGTGCTGAGATGTTGTATTATTTAACATACCACTCAGAGAACAAAGTTTGTGGCGAGTTGCCTAAAGAACTACTTCAGTTTCGTGTCGACGACCACCATCCCTATTTCTATTAGATCCCACCCTCCTCCACTCATTCATCCCCATGTACAATTGCTGGTTTTCTCATTTGTTTTGCACTTGTTTTAATGTATCGTGTACATTTGCAGCACCCTCATCCTTATGAATAGTCATGTATCTTGTGTTGCGATTTTTTCTTAAAAATCCTGTCCACATTGGGCGTTGTGGGTTTCGTAGCCCCCCTTCCTCGGTACCATGTACCCCAAAGTGGTGTTCATCTCCTTTTTATATCTACAGCTCGTGGTAAGAGCATGCCTTGTGAAAAAGTGTTCCCTACTCTTGTGGTAAGAAGGATCTTTAATGCAGTTTGTCTGGCACTGGATCCCGCCATGCTCTTCATATGGTGAAAATTTTAAAAAAATGAAGTGCAATTAACCAACATTTTGTATGTGTATTCACAGCTTCCTTATAGTACCACTTGACGACATTCATAATTTCGAGCTAGGTCTGCCACTAAATCTTCAAACATGCTTGTTTTTATATTACTTACATGCATGAAGTAGAAACAATAAGAGGATAACAGTAGCAAAATATGGTTTAACAATGCTATAACGTTGTGTGTGATGATGATAAATTTAATTAAGAGAACATTCGATCCGGTGTTTCGTACAATAAAAAAAATACACAAGATGACTTCAAAACGAAAGCGTCTTTTTGTGCATCACATGTGTTGTGCATAAGGCTCATGCGAGGCTTGACAGTGCACATAACTTCATGTCTTCGATATACAAATTAGCTCCTCGGCACAAACCTACTTGTCATTTATTTAAACATTACTTTCTAAACACTATCAAGCTTCTGGTGGAATTACAATTTGTTTCCATGCAGTACTTGTCTTCTCTTTTATTCACTCTTGTTGATTCCATCTCAAACTTGATTAAAAAAACCCCATTTCAAGCGACATCTTATACTTCCCTCATTAGTCTCACTTTGAACCTTTTGGCTTGCTGCTGACCTCCTCGACCACCGTGTCCTCATTAGCCTACATACACCAACAACATATAAATAATGGCACATACTTTTCCCTGTTAGTTATTCTTTTTAGCAGCGCTTTGTATCGCCAAGATCAAGCTTGGACTACACCGTGATAATCACTCACCGTTGTTCCATTCTTCGCCAAATTGTCCGGCAGTTCCCCGTCCACTAGGCACTGTTCTTCGTACTCCCATCCCATCACCATTTCCTTCAACTCTGTGTGTCTTGAGCAATCAGGTACTGTGTCCTGCGCACCAACAAAGTTTACCATAATGCATGAACCTCAACATTACACAACTTACTTGATCTATAATATGTTGCAAGATTATTATACCTTCACCGGTTTCTTGGCGTTTTCCCTTAGCAAATCGTTGTATCGATCTTGCTCTTTCTTATCACTGCTCTTGCATATATCTGGAACATCCCGCAATACCCATTTGTTCTCGTAATAGCCCCAGTATTCCTTAGCAGAACCGAACCTGGAATTAGACATCGAGGCTGATTACGACGGAGTTGTGAAGGTGGGTGGGGATTTTGTCGAACCAACGTTTTTTATCCAACAAATGATGTCACTTATATGTTGCTAAAGACTCTATAAATAGAGTTCTACAGTTGAATTATTCGATCACTATTTCGAGTTATGGCTTGCATGTTCATCCTGGAGTAATAGATGCATGCTTCATCTTTACCTCGCTATTTTTAGACTCCACTAGTCAATGCATGCGCCACACTAAAATGTTCTCGCTCGACCATCCTTCTCCCAGTTGAATGACTCACTCACTATTTTGAGTAATGGCTTGCATGTTCATCCAGGAGTTACAGATGCATGCTTCAACTTTACCACGCTATTTTAAGACTCCACTAGTCAATGCATGCGCCACACTAAAATGTTCTCGCTCGACCATCCTTCTCCCACGGCTACGGCATGCTCTCCAGCTTTGGATCTTCGTAACATCCTCCATGGCGACCAAGTAACGACACCCAGTTATATATAGTCTACACCATCGATCGATCACAACCTTGCTGATAGTTCAAACATGGATCCAGACAGCCTATCCAAAAGCGTGCGTAGACGGTTGTTATACAAAAAGGCTATTGGGATCGTCGGTGAAGGGACCAAGTCTACCTCACTTCTAAAGACATGCGCATCTCGTGTGGCCAGCATCTCGTATCATTTGAGTTCAACCCCGGAGGTAACATAACCTAGCGAATTTCATAATTACCGTTGATCATCTGTAGTACTTAACCGAGAGCCACATGATCATTGGTTCTACGAGATGTAAGATGTGTACAAGGAATCCCATGTGAGTTGTTACATAACAGCAGAATCTTAATTTTGTTCGACACACATGAAATTTTGTTACACTTTACTATTCCTTCCACAGACTCGTGCAGTTTCATCTTGTACCAAGCAAACACCGGAATGGTTACGGAAGATGCGTCTCGATGTAGTATCTAATGTGTACAATGATATACCGGAAGCGGAGAAAATCAAGATTATTGCATGGTTCCCAAGCGACGAAGAGATGTCCGATGAAAACCACTGGTACAACCGCGCTTGCACAGATGTCTGGGGTGATGAAATCGATGAATGTTGTGACATTTGTAGTTTCCAAGGTCACACCCGTGCACAATGCCCATCCCCTAGGAAATGGAGGTTGCAGATAGGAGGCAAGTGCGACAAATGATTCGTAGCACCACCACAATACACTCCAATAACTTTGCGATGTGACACTAGGCGTCTGGCATTTCTAAATTATTAATTTGACAACATATCGGATCTGTCTTTTTTTAGATAACATTCTCAAATATTGTCGACAGAAAAAAATGTAACCTTTTTAAGTAACTATGTAATAATTTAGTACGATTTCCCTGGTTGCAGAACAATATCGATGTACAAAACAAGCTAAATCAATCTCACGAATCTTCGTATGCCTGTCTACCCTCATAATATCACTATGTACAAATATGACAACACAGAATCAAGACCCACATTTTCTGATTAGCATTCAATGTCCATATCATCATGGTCTTCTGATCCACTACCCAACTCAACGCAAAGTCTCGATGGGGTCATGCTCTCTCGTGCTCTCGGCCTTTCGCTGCGGCCCTCAATATCATCGGCCTGTCGAGCAATTTTACTCTTGTTCACAGCTCCTGGTGGCCTCCCTGGTCCCCTCTTGCTCCTCAAAGCTTCGAGTCGTTTCTAGTCGCTCCGAAAAGTTGGGCATGTCCGGGCGTTATGTGTTGTGTACTTGCCACACTCGTGACACCTTCTCGTCCCCAATTTTGGACCTTTAGCTCCAAGAGTAGCTGACTGCTTTTCTGTCTCCGTCATCTTTCGTCCCTTTGGTTCGCCTGGACAGGTGGTTCCCTGCTTAAATCGACATTGCTGTCGTGCCGAACCTGCATCAATTTCGAAGGGTGCAAACATCATACCTGTCCTTTAACCCATCTCACCTTAGCAGCTGTTGTACTTAATATTTTTCTTTTAGCAGTTGCTGTCCACTTACAAAATTTCCCAATATTACAAATTTGTCAACCTATAGTTTGCATTATATTATTTAGCCTATTGTACCTGCCACTTCCCATTGTTACATTTTAGTATCAGTTCCAGGAAACCTACTCTTAAACTACTTTAGGGTGTCAGGTTTAGCGTGAGAGAAATTAGTTAATAAAACATGCACGGCTGAAATGATTAAAATTCCAATCTGACATGGTGTGGAAACCTCAACTATCAGTCTGCTTGCATTACATGGATCAGCTACAACAGGATGCCAAGTTCCAATATAAAAGGTAAAGAATTGTTGCCTAATTATAGCAGAAAAAATACTTGAACCTACTTAATATATCATGACGTAATGATAGGCTAACATATACCCCTATTTTCATATGCATTTAGCAGCAAGACCTCCATGCCTAAAACAATTTTTGAACACTGGATTCCCAGGGACATGGAGCTGTAATGCTTGAACCTACCTCTTGGTTGCCCCTTGTTACTCATTGTCATTTTATTGGAATTAGTAAATGCCTGAATCAGTTATGTCTTCCAAAACAACATGCATTATTTGCCTATTGCAAGTTTATCTAGCAATTGCAACCCACTTAATGGTCTTTTTATCCATACAGATATGCTCACCACGAATTTTCATAAAAATTTTGGTAGTGGTTCATACTAGGAAATTAACATCTAACAGAAATCTAATTTTAACAACCAGACTATTGCAATTAAAAAGTTGTTATGAACATTAGCTGCATCCCACAAAATGAAGTAAACATTTTGACCTCGTACCTGTGGTTGCGTTCCAAAACTTTGTTGTATCGTTCCACACACTACCTCATCATCCGCACGATCCAAAGAGTCATCCCCAGCCTGCAATAGATATCGTACCTATTCTTAAACTCTAAATTAGATGGCATTTCTTTTAAATCAAATGTCTCCCACAATTTGATTTTACCTGCCAGCTCCAACTTCCTAAATTTGCATCATCTACCACCGATGCCGGTGATTTCCCCCTCTTTCTAGCACTTGGCCCAATGTCGAGTGGCATCTGTTGCAACTCCTTGCATAGGGCGTCCAACACTTCCAAGCCTCTCTCTCAAGCTTGGACTCACATATTCCCAGCCCGAACTACTTGCATACCCTTGGTTATCAACAGGTTTGTCCTATAGCTCTGAGTGTTTCCGTCTTCCCCTACCAGTCGCAAGTCACACCTATCAAACTCCAAGTCCTTCCTTGCAAACCTTGTATACCGTTTTGGAATGTAACGCACATGAATTTTGTCAACTTGGAGCTGCATGAAGGCTCGCAATAGGTGCACACAGAATAGACCTGCAAGGAAAATTTTCATGTTCATCTGCAATCTCAAGGTCAACAAATAATATTCCCCCACATGTATCGCCCTTCTCTAGTACCTGTGTGTTCCCACTCCTTACACTCACACGTGTAATCCTCCCTTACTTTGTCCACTCTAACCTTAAACTGGTGTTGCCCCCAGGTTATCTTGTTGTGCTTATTTGTGTGGTATACTAGGTAGTCATGCTCCCCACCCTTTGGGTCATCTGCAAATCCATATGCAGTGGCGTTTACCATCCTTTCCTCAAACTCCTTGAATACACCCTGAGTGTACATCTTTGAGAGTTGGATCTCAAACCTCCACTTCGTGTTCGGCAGGGTCTTGCTCTACACCAACAGCATATTAGAATAAAAAAGATTTATTTCTACGAACAAATGCTCAAATTATTTCATATTATTCATAATTAGCTAGGGGTATGCTTACCGATGCTAGATATGTCTCCGTGGAATGCTTAATCATCCTAGTATGCATGAAATTCATCATCTGTTTTGAAACCTATGCAAACATGTCCTCTTGTTCACAAATCCCTTCTTTATCAAGAAATTTGTGCATTTGCTGTGTTGCGTTGAAGCCATCCTTCCACAGTACTCATTCTTTGAGACATTTAGATACAAATAAAATTGAGAAATTTAGACACTACATGATAAAGACGATTCAAAATATTAAAATGAGAATTTTTCATAGAACAGATTCAGATTATCCATCTTTAGGTCCTTGAAAATCCAAAGTTGTGTGACCAATAAGATCATATTGTTGATAAAAAAATAGACTGTTGTTCTAAGGCGACAAGTGAAAGGAATTGGACATTGGAGTTTAGTGATCAAAATGCATTTTATAAATGGAAAACTGTCATTTGCTAATTTGATGTTGCACTACATTTAAATTTTTCATTTTCTAATCTGATGCACAACTATCATGATATCAGGTTTAGATACCCATAGATGGAAAATGCTAGCAGGTTTACATACACATAGATGGAAATGATAGCAGGTTTTCGTACACATAGATGGAATGGCTATAAATTGATCTGCATAAAGGAAAACCCATGAACCAAACCATCTCAACAGTTTATGCTGACAAAGTAGCAAAGAGAGTGTTACATGAAAAACTCATGATCTAGGCTTGGGTAAATTGCAAACATTAAAGCGCAAATAAGGATATTGTTACAAACTGAAATCAGTACATTTAAATACCTAGTTCTAATTGAACCTTGTAAACTCGTGATCGATGAATCATCTGCTAACCTGAACATCACCCAACTTTGGTTACGAATGTGTGCAATATGATTTTATGAGTGGCTAAGTATATGTTGTGCCTAATCTGCCAATTCACAAAATGCTTGATGAGATCATTATGAGTAGGAAATAATATGTAGAGGCAACTCATAAGTAATTAGGTGAAGAAACATAGACTAATTATATTGATAGAGGCAACTCATAAGTAATTACGTGAAAAAATATGGAGTCATGGACTAATTATATTGATTAATTATATGTTGCCGGCACAAACCGCAATGCCATTGGCGACATCGTTAGTATTTGTTCGTGCTCTGTCACATAATTGACAAGCCAAGATCATTTAGATATTTGTGATGAACATTTTCATCATATGCAACCAGAAAGGCTGAAAGACACACACACACACACACACACACACACACACACACACACACACACACACACACACACACACACAGATATATATATATATATATGTCTTAATGCCATTGCAAACCCAGGTATATAGTAACCGCAAAATGTCGAGCACCAAATTATAAATGAGAAATAGTATGCAATGTCCAACATGAGAACTGCCTGCCCTCCATATAATCACAAAGCCCTCTACCCAGATCAAGTGTGTTTAACTATATGTTACTATTGTGGAAACTACAGGAGAAAATAGCCAGGTTTAAGTATTGTTAAAGCCCCCAACAGACAAAATACTCAAGCTCAGAGTAATTTTCTTAGTGTACTTAGGCATCCACTTGACTGCCAACTGATATTCAAATTGCTATGATTGTTGGAAGACATAGCAACATTATTGGAATATCTTTAGGCAATAAGCTCACCCGAAATTTTCTAGAAGAAGGGAAACCTCTTCTTCCTTAGGAGCTTCATCTGGGCAAGGAAAAGATAACCCATGCTTAACTTGTAACATTGGTATAAGAAATTACAACAATATTTTACAGCAAGCACTTTCTGGTTTGTAAAAAATAAATTACAGGAGTAAATGGTTGAAAATATAGACAGGTAGGATGGTATTGTTAAACTAACTCACCATGGACAGAGTAATACCCTCAAGTGGTTGCCTATAAAGGAATACATCTCGGAACTTCATAGGAGGCCCTCCAATATCAGCATCATAAAACAGAACCTGCAGAGAAGTGTCTACAATGTTAGCACATGAGAAAACATGAATTGCACACAAATATCAAGCCTATAAATGACAATAAAAAGCCAATAAGTTCCCCAAATGACAATGTAGAAAAACAAGAAAATGAAATTTGATAGTCAGATGTGCACCCTTGCCATTGATGCTTTCGGGGAGTTTAGCTTAGTGGGATTTTGTCCAAGAGTACCACCTAAACTTCCAATTTCAGCCTCGACTTCCTATAGGGCCCTGAGCCAGCCCCTTAGCACCTGAACTCTCTCATCCGCACGCGACGAAACTGCTACCTCTTCCAATCGCTTCACTGTTTGCTTCACAGTTTTGTAGTTCTGAGTGCTCTGCAAATCCCAAAAAAGACATGTTACCCGGACCAAACCAGCATCAGTAAACAAGGAATTTGCTGTCTAGCGGGCAATCATACACTGAACCAGATATGAACCCTAAATCCCCAAAGCCCCCAAAATTTTAACTATCTCCCCCTTTTTGGCAGTGTACCAGTACATAGCAATGTGACAGAGATCACCTGTCCCTCAACTGCTACTTGGAATTATAAGCTCCCCTACAATGTTATAATGTTACAGATTAAGGGAATACTCGAATTACAGGCAACCTGTCAACTCCAGCCCAAAAAGTTCTCATGCTTTGATCCATTCTCCAATCGCCACATCCTCAACGCCAAAATAAAGCATGGTACCAGGCCAATCGGAAAGGTTTTCGATAAGGGAGGACAGGGATGGGAAGGAGCTCACCATGCGCTCATTGATGATCTTCGCACCCTCGGCTACGGCCTCGCCGGCGTGGTGGGCGATGGCGTCGGCCTGCCCGGCAGCGTCGCTTGGCTTCTGGCGTCGCAGATCCGCCCCCGCAGGCGTCCTCATATGTCGCCGTCGTAGCTAAGGCCGGCAGCCTCGACCACCCCGGCCTCCACATCCTCGGCTGTGTGTTGGGCGAAGGGGGCAAGAATCTCATAAGAAAAACGCGTCCGGAAAAAACGGATCGGCGGCGTCGCAGGGAGAGGAGAGTGGGTGGCCGCGGTGGTGCAGGAAGAGGAGAGGCGGAACGGGCGGTGGCGGCGCGGAAAGAGGATGGACGGGCGATAGCAGCGCGAGGAGAGGGGAGGAGGAGGGGTGAGCGGCAGCATCGGGGCGGGTGGCGGCGAGAGGAGGGGGATTTCGTGGGTGTGTGTGGAGGGGAGGGAGAGCGGATTGGCCCGTAGAAGCTATAGATCGAGGGTAAAAATGGAATGGGGCGGGAGAGCGTACGCGAGGGAGGGGGGAGGCGGACGCACGGCGGAGCGAAAAAGTACCAACAAGTTTTTTTCTCCACTTCATACTTTTTAGGAGTAGAGATAATTATTTCATACCTGAGCCGCCCTCTGAGCCGGATCAAGCACGCCCCCGCGGCCGCTCCCCGCACCGACCCTCTTTTTACAACAGAACGCTGTCGTGCGACGGTTGAGATTGGTTCAATTTTTTATTATAAAATTCACATGCAGTTGGGTAAGAGCAACTCCAAGAGCTTCTTTAAAAATCACAAGATAAAATCCTGATTTAGCTAGTATGTAAAATGAAATAGCTAGCAAAAAGTTGTTGACATCCAACAATCTCTCTAAACTGAACTCTTTAGATGCTCCACCGTCTGTGGGTCCCGCCTGCCATACTCATGGAAATCAGGATAGCTAGTCACTAGCCACTAGCCAAAGATAGCTAGCGGGGTAACGAATTTAGCTAGTGAGGATAGCTAGTCGGGTAGATAGCTAGTCTGTTGGAAGAGTGTTTTTCAGATTTTTTCCGAAATTTAGCTAGCAAGTCATTTTAGCTAGTCTCTTTGAGTTGCTCTAACAGTAGCATCAGTGCCGATTGGTCTAGTTTAAAAAAAATAAAAATCACATGTTGATGGGTACCAGCAGCGGCACGCTGGCAGCCATCGTAGGCTAGAAATTTATTATTAAAATAAAGTGAGATGTGACATGAGATACCCATAATTTTTTCTCATTGCTCTACCCGAAGAAACGGGAAATTTTGTGGGAAGAATTTTTGCGAAGATTCATATATCGGTGATTGATATCTTTGATACAATGCCTTAATAGGCCAACCATATCTGCTATGTCTCTTGGAAAGAGTTCTTCACGATTTGAGCTTTAATAAAGGTATAAATATAAAGGCAACATATCAGGTGGAAACCAACCTCTCCATGCAAACTATGAAAAATTCAATCTGAGTCACACGATGTTGATCCAACGGAGATCTCATCGGAGGTGGAAGGGGTGATTTGCGAAATCACCTTTGCAAATCACGCTTCGGGTAAATCACCCCTTCCACCTCCCATGATATCTCCGTTGGATCAACATCGTGTGACTCAGATTGAAGTTTCCATAGTTTGCATGAAGATAACGATACAAGTGGGGCGGCTGCGGGTAACCCGCCCCACATCCACATAACCCACAAAAATTAAGTGGGCTTCAGCGGCAACCCACATTAACCTGCAAGCATTATGCGGGTTTTAGCGGCAGCCCACTTAAACCCACATAAACGTAGTAGTTCTATCTGATTACAATGATAATACAATATATTCAGGATCACAACAATCATTTCTTGAGCACTTCGTACTCATTAATGCAAGTCCTAATTAACAATGAGTCGATTATACAAGTATTCTAGATCATCAGCACCTTGACTGAAAGAAGGAAAAAGAGCAGATACTCCTATCTGATTAGTCAAATATATTACATCCTACTAAAATAACTGAATGAGATCAGTTATTTACTTATTTTAGACAATCAGACCAGAAGATTCCTCTTGGATACTGAACAGAACAAATCACCAACTGCAATATCAGAGGTTCGTGCACCTCTAAGTTTCTGAACTAGAGCAATAACTGAACTTGCGCCTAATGATTCAAGTTGCTGCATCAGAGTGCATAACTGAAGTAACTGTTTGCTTCCTTCTTCCGCACCTGAGTCACTCACATGGTTACAAAATTCTAGCAGATAAGGCAGATATGAAGAACAGAACACCAGAGATAAGGCTACCAAGGGTTGCACATGCCATGGCATCAGCCATAGCTAGTTGACACAAATTTCCAGATCAAGTGTCATGGCCTCATGGACTGTGAAGCTGGAACATGCATACAGAATATTTATGTTAAAACTGTCCAATATTTGAAGTCTCTAGGGATCACTGTCCAATATTTGACACAATTCCAACATTGTTTTAGCTAATTAAAAAATTTAGAAGACGTAATTCAATGTCAGATTTCTAGTTAGTAACACTTCAGATTGTGATGTTGACATTACAGCAGCACATATGTGTAAACGAATCCCGTGCAATTCTACAATGTACAACATATCACCTGGAATAGGACTTCATAGGCAATTAAAACTTTTAAAAGCATCATACTGGACTAGTTTACGAGATATAAGGAACACAAAGAGACACTAGTATCTAAAAATGGTACGAAAAACAATAAATATGAAAGAGCTTCTTTACCAAAAAAAAGAGAGAGAGGAAAGGAATGGAGAATTTCAGAAACATGTAAACAGACAAGTGAGGAGCTCTGAGATATCTTACAAAACACTTGGAGAACAGCCCCCCCCCCAGTTTGAAGGGTCTCCCTTCAGGATGGAATTTGTAGTAACAATGCTCTTCAATATAGCAGTAATGCTATCTTCATTACTGCAGCAAGCAAGACAAGTCATGGTCGCAAGGTTGTTCTGGATCACCAATGAGCTTGAGGATAAGCACAGTAACTCTTAAGAAACTGAAGAACAAACCTTGTTCTAGTATTAACAACAATAACAGAAGGTCTCATGGACTTGGAGTAACTAAGAATCAACCATTTTCAGCATATATAATTCAGGAACACATCACAACAAATCAATCATGCGTAAATGGTCCATCCAAATGATAAAGTATCAAACCCAGATTCAAGTTCAATTGACCAAATTAACACAGGTCCAGAATCTGAGTATTCAAAAGGAAACATGACAATAAAACTGTAACAATATCAGGTAGTAGTACTTAAAAAAATATGCATAGATGCAATCGAGCTCATCTCCAGCTATGTTTCCAGCTATATTATCATGTGAACTATCTTCTGATCTCAACCAATATTGAAAGCAAATAAGAGCTTCAATAGTTTCACTTCTCAACCTACTTCTGTAGTCACTCACAATTCTTTCTGCAGAAGAAAATGCCGATTTTGAGGCCACTGTTGATGCAGGCACTGCTAGAATATCACGTGTCATTCGTGCAAGTGTTGGATAAGTGCCTAAGTGCATCTTCCAAAACTGCAAGATATCAAGGTCAACTCCTACTGACAGTGTTTCCTCTTCTAAGTACTTGTCTAACTCATTTGTTGTACTTATTCGCTGTGCACTTTGATGTTGCTCCCAATCTGACCATGGGTTGTTCTCATCAATTTTCTCATCAACCGCAGGTGCCTTCTCAAGGAATGGGTCACTGGTTTCTGCGGAATATTCAGCAAATACCTTTCGAAATGTCTTCTCCACTTTAGAAGTGTATTTGAATGCTTCTTCCTGAAACCACTGGTTCAAGCGGAACTCAAGAAAGCGCATCTTGAATCGAGGATCAAGAATAACTGGGATGCAGATTTTCAGATAGGATAGCTCCCAATATGTGTTCATTTTTTCTCTCATCCCATGAACCATAGTTGTTATCACAGGATCACCAATTGAAGACTGTTTGTCTAACTCTTTCTTCACCTTCCACAACATATGAAAGTAATGACTTGAAGTCGGATATTTTGGTCCCGACACTATTTTGGTTGCTTCATAGAAAGGTTGTAACATGTTGCATAATTTCTTTGCCACCTTCCAGTCCTTGGTTGATGGCTCATGTATGTATTGCGGGTCTCCCTGCTTCAAAGCTTCATACACCTTTCTATACTCCAGAGCTGTCTCGAGCATTAGAAATGTTGAATTCCACCGAGTGACAACATCAAAAGGAGGTCGTTTCCCAGAAGAAATACCAACTTGCTCTACGATTTCTTCAAACCTTTGCTTCCGAGCTTGTGAGCTCTTAACATACTTTACACTTTCCCTAATGTTCTTGGTAGCACTACTGATTGACTTGAAACCCTCCTGAACAATTAGATTTAATACATGTGCAGCACATTGGCAATGGAACAATTTTCCCTTCCGAGGTAATTGTCCCTTATCAACAAGATTCTCTTGCAGGGTTTTTGAAAAATTATCATTTACAAATGCATTGTCCAAAGTGATTGCAAATACTTTGTTTTCAATATTCCAATCCTGAAGTGTTCTTAACAAGGCATTGAACATTGTTCTGCCATCATGGGGTGACTCAACCAGAGTAAACTTTATTATCCGTTTAAAAAGTTTCCACTCATCATCAACGTAATGAGCAGTCACACAAGTAACCTAGAGTCTGGTTTGAGGTCCACATGTCAGCAGTGAGAGAAATTCTAGATGTTGACATGCTAAGCAGCTTTCTTAACTTTGATTTTGCTTCCTCATATGAGTCAATACAGTAAGACCTTATAGTGGTTCTGGACACATGCTTAAACCATGGGTTGATGACGTCCACAAAAGATCTAAATTTGGGATATTCAACTAAACTAAATGGCAATTCGTGCATGACAATAAATTTGACTAACTCTGCATAAGCCACTTCTTGATTAAACTTCCAATCATTCAAAGACACATCAGCCTTAGACATACCATGACTCAATTGGGAGACCATTTGCTCTAATGCAGCTTTTCCTTTGCAAGTCTTTAAGTGTCTGCCACATGCACTTGTACCAATGTCTCTGGTTGCTTTGAATAATTGATTACAATGGATACATTGGGCCTCTACTAGAATTCCATTGTCATACATTGGTTCAAATTCTTTCCATATATGTGAAGTAAGTCTGCGTCGTTTATTCCTATGTGAAGATCCTAGTGGTTGACATGAAAACTATATTTTCAGCACAGAAGAATTTACTAATTTAACATTAACATGAGAGTAGATAATTAAATATAATGCAATAACTATCAGTTTAGCATTGGAATCAAAGCAAAGCAGTTCTTAGAATCTGACCTCTTTTGTTGATAAAAGGAGACATCGGTGATTCTTGTGAAGACCTTGCCAATGTTGTAGATGGGGAAATGACCCTCGGGGATAACATCATCCTGACTCCAGTTGACTTCGATGCTAGTGGTGACTTCGCAGGTGCTGCCCTTGGTCTGGGGACCTTACCCCCTCCCTCATTAGCCTGCATAGATAATATTGATTTCTTTAGGCATTGTGCAGCTAGCAGCAACCTCCATAACTCAGTATGTAGTAGCAAATTAATACTTGTAGGTAGCAGAAACCTTACCAGTGCTCGCTTTCTCTTCTCCCTTTTCCTAATTGCCTCCCTTTGTGCAGTTGCGGTGGTGGCAGTTGAGCTCTTGTCCATAATCCCTTTCCCTGCACCTTCCTCCACCTCTCCCCTTCCCTGAAGGGTGAACCACAAAAAAAAATTCAGTATCCTTATTTCAAGGATATACAGTAGTATACAGCATACGTACGAGTATATAGCAGCAAGGTACTACATATAAGTTCAGTTATGGGCTCTCATCTGGCATAAAATTACATTATCATGCCCATCCCATCCATCTATGCTCATATGCTGCTGTCGATCGATCAGTTCAGTTCCTTAAGTTAATAACAATTCGCATTGGGCCATCCACACCATATTCCAACGGCAGCCTAGCCATGTCACTTATGGTTTACATATGTTCACTTGATGGCTGCAGGGAGTCAAGGCTGTGATAGCAAAAGGCTTTGAGAGGATTCATACTACTACTTCCACTACACAGGGACGCTGGGACAGGATAGTAGCATGATTTAGCTTAATTTAACACATTGCTAGTCTCGAAAAAACAACAATGGCATGGTTTAGCTTAATTCTTGACAAGAAGCATTACCTGTTCTTGCTTTCTCTTCCTTTTCCTAATTGCCTCCAATTGTGCAGTTGCAGTGGCTGCATTTGAGCTCTTGTCCATAAGCCCTTTCCATGCACCTTCCTCCGCCTCTCCCCTTTCCTGAATACAAATAAGCGGAATTTAGCACTATATATGATGCTTCCTAGATATACATCTGTATGTGAAAGGTATTTAGCACTTATCAGATACATATACATGAAGTAGAAAAGAATAGAGGCCGGTGAGACTAAAGCCATACTAGCTGTTAAAAAAATGACAAATAACATCAAAGGCTCATCCTCTACTTTGAAGGTAGCCTAGAGTCAACCATGGAAAAGTTAAAAGGCTTTTACAATTTCAGTTTGAATGATGTAATATAAACATGTGGGATTTCTGAATTCGGATAGACTAAAATAAAATAGTAGAAGATTAGAAGTCCTCGAGTTTGAAAAGAGGGGGAGGAAGAATTCCTTCTGGGCACAAGCTGCCAGCCTGTCCTAATGCTGACCTTTAGGTAGGATGTGTATAGAAGAATATAATCAGATAAATTCTAGATTGTCAGCTTTATGTTCAATCCTAGTAAAAAATTTGGTCAGCACTTATCAAGTTTGAGGACTTTCATTTAGTATCTATGCTGACACTGTGGATGTATCTGTTTTGCTATCATGCCCCTCAATCTGCATCACAAGTGATTATCAACAAGTCACCAAATTCTGTTTGTGGTGCCAAGATATTAACTTGCTACCTTAGATTTACCTTTTACAATGGTGTAATTTTTTAAATGTTCATGTGGGTAGACTCTAGAAATGCTGGAGAAGAAAGAGCGTTTCCTTCAGAAAAAGTGTTCTGCTGAAATAGAAAAGGCTAAGGACTATACAAAATCGAAGAACAAGAATGATAAGCAAGCATTACCATGGAGAAAAAGAAAACTCATCTGTCAGTCTTACATGTTATTACAATCTTATGAAAATTTTTCATACAGAAATGCTAAACTTGCAGATTTGTTTGCTTGCTAATTTGTACTGCAATCCTTGGTTGTCTGTTGCAGCTGCAATTCAGTGTCTAAAGAAAAAGAAGCTGTATGAGACACAAGTTGAGCAGCTATCAAATTTTCAGTTGCGGGTTCATGACCAGGTGATGAAAAATAAATGTACACGATTTCAGTCTTGAATATTAAACAAACTTCTCAGAGCTTCTAAAAGGTTGCAGTAAACTGACAGGAAATTAACTTTGTAGATTATAATGCTTGAAAGCGCTTATATTAAGAAGAAGAAAAAAAGGATTGGTGTGTTTTCAGCTTATTAAAAGCTTTGGTCAACAACCTTTGCCTTGCATTCCGATTAAACAGTTCTGTGTGACTTCTTAAACCTAATCTTCTCTCAAGAAATCAATCCTGATCTCAGTGGAACTACTGGCCCGACCTCCTCTTCTCTCAAGAAATCAAACCTAATCTCAGTGGCAAGAAATCAATAGGGGATCTAGGGCCTCAGCAAATCAAATCGATAGGGGATTATTGGCAAAAAATCAAACCTGTGCTTGCTTTCTCTTCTCTCCTTCCCTAATTGCCTCCCGGTGTGCAGCTGCGGTGTGGACGACAAAATTTACTCCAGATCTCAGTGTTGTGGGAAGACCGGGCGGCGGTGGTGGAGGCGATGTCATCGTCGCGGTCATGGGCGCAGGCATGACGACTAGCGGTGGTGGAGGTGCTGCAACGGGGGGAGGGTCAGGAGGCATCGCCGGCGGGGTAGGGAGTGGGGCGGCGCTAGGATTCGCCATGGAGGTGGCGAGGAAACTGCAGGCGTCCCGTCCCGTGGACGGCTCGAGCTCGAGGGGGAGCTGGATGCGGTGGGTTTTGCGGGCAAGGTGGGTTAAGTGGGTTTACCCGCTTTGGCCCGCTTAAGTTACGTGGGTTGATTTGTGGGTTTGTGGGAGCATGTGGCACTGGTTGGCCCAGCGGGTTGGCGGTGTAGCCCACGCCGCTTGCAACGCTACATGAAGAGGTCGGTTTCCACTAGATATGTTCCCAAACATAAAAGGTTACATTAGTTCTAAAAATTGTACTAGTATTTGGTGAATCTGAATGGATCGATTATGGGACTAAACTACTCAATATACTATATGGTCCTGTCTCTCCATAGCTTTCATCCCTAAAATTTGCTTGTTGATTCCTACATCCAAGTAGATGTAGTGAGCCTGGTTCCATCATTCATTTATAAATTTGCCTATTTTTTCATTCAGCCTCCACTTTCTCTTTATCGTCGGCTGCAAGAACAAATATTGAACAATTAGATCTTTATAAGAGAACTTGACCAAGAGAATCCACGATGCCATAAGAGTACAAGACTCAGATAAAAATAGAGCGGGGGAAAAAAGGAAAAAAAAAAGGGGGGGGGGGGGGGGGGAGGAAAGAAAAAAAAAAAAAGAAGAAAAAAAAAAAAAAAAAAAAAAGAGAGGGGGGGAGGAAAAGGAGAGGAGAAGGGGAAGAGGAGAGGAGAGAAAAAAAAAAAAAAAAAAAAAAAAAAAAAAAAAAAAAAAAAAAAAAAAAATTTTTGGTGTGCTAGCATGAGATGGGGTAGAGTGACTTGTGTGCAGACCCTTTATGGTGAAGAATCGGTGTGCATGGTGTGTGTCGCAGTTGTGTGCATGGGGTGTGCATGTGTGAGTGCATTGGGGGATGTGTGCCTAACTTGTGTGTGTGCCCATGAGTGTGTACGTGTGTGCGTACGGTGTGTTTTTTTTCTTTTGATTTTGAAAAAAAAATAATAATTTGATCAACACACATCCAAAGACCAACAAACATGATTAGAAATTTCCACCATTCATACATACATTGTTCAAATGATAGGAGATATAAAAGTTCAATGTCGATTACAAGCTAGGCCAATCCTCAAGCGAGAGATAGTGGCAAGGTGAATAAATGGAGTGTAGAAATTGCTCTAACTTTAAAGCAACCAAAATTCTAAAATGATGTCAGTGATGTCACTTTTTTGAACAAGTAAAACACTGCTGACCTGCTGTACAGAGTGCTCCAAGAGCTTTGGCTACAGCTCCAGATTGTAACATGCACTCGCATGCATAACAAAGAAAACAAAAATACATCAGTCTAAATTAAAAAGGACTTCAACAATGAAAGCATTACATTTAACTGAACATGTTCATTGGTCTGAGTATCCCCTCAGTCCAGCCACGGTCGTATGTCACTTGGTTTGGGGGATTTCCCTTGAGACACACCTCATCATAAAGACTGGCTTGATTTAAAATAAAATATCAAACAACAAAATGATTATTTCCACCATTCATACATACTGAATGGGAGTCAATTTTCACCAATCCTCAAAGAATAGTCAAGGTGAATAAATGGAGTGCAGAAATTGCATCTAAGCAAGAGCCAAAATGCAAAATAAGTGTGCACTTTTTAACAAGTAAAACACTGCTGACCTGCTGTACAGAGTGCTCCAAGAGCTTTGGCTACAGCTCCAGATTGTAACATGCACTCGCATGCATAACAAAGAAAACAAAAATACATCAGTCTAAAAATGAGTTGGCATTGAAAGCATTACATTTAACTGAACAGGTCATGGTCAAAGTCCGTCGTTTGACGCACCTCATCATAAAGACTCGGGAAAATACTTTGGACAAATAAAAAGATTAATCCAAGAATATAACGGTGTTCAGGAAACATCTAAGCAAGAGCCAAAGCAAAATAAGTGGCATTTAAAGAACAGACAGACAACAATACGACGCCAAAATGAGTGGCATTGAAAGATTTGCGGAAAGGATGGTCCAAGGTGTTGACGCAAAAAGGGCAGAGAGTGTCGATGACGTGCCAGTCAATTTTTCCTGAAAATTAACAAAAGATAAAGCAGTTAGATATCAAGGATTGGAACTTGCCGGGTGGTACCAGACAGTTCCATATTTACGGCTAAAAGGCCACATGAGATGACACATAGCTATGGAAAAGCTATTTGCCAATGAAATGAAACCATTCGGTATCTTATAAAAGAGAAAATCAATACTGCCGAATGAATGACGTAAGCATGACGGCAATCGGTCTTCGTTTGGGCAAAAACGCATAAACAGAATATTATAACCGATCCCATGATAACCAATATTAAATAAATGAGTAAAGTAAAGCACGGTCATAATCATGTAATAAACAAGCATGCATAGATCGAAAGCACTAGTCTACCGCATGTCTAGGTACTCTAAGACCCGTCGGATACGATATCAAACAAATCTATCCACCGCATGATACAATTTGCATGAAGACCGTACCACTTTCCACAAATAGATCTATCCACCGCATGATACAATCTAGATATGGAAAGCTAAAAGCACGCATTATTTAAAGCATGAATTACGCACGTGTTCTACTCGTGATGAAACATAACCGAATACAGCAAGACAGCCGATTCGGGGTCCATGAAGAAGGAACGAACATTACCAAGCGAATAAATCTATCAGGTTGATTCGAAATCTAATCCACCGGATGACTAGCTCTGAAGCAACCCCAAAAACCTGCATCTACCGCATGATACTCGGTTCTTTCAAGATTTATACCAACATTGGCAAGCTTGAACCCGCGACATGTAACAACCTAGATCGATTCGGTTTCGGCTATTCGAGAAGCACAAGATCCACGTGTTAAAACATGAAATCTACCCGTACAAGAATCACGAAAGATATGAGCCGATCCAAATCTATCTAGATTGGGCAAAGGTGTTACATGAATCTAAACATAAAGTAAAAAACTCGAAGTAACACATGGTAACTTAATGAATCTATTGGATCTTGCCAAAATCCAATAGAGCCGATAACTAGCCTCAAGCTAGATCTTAGCCTACCGCATGGCTCATGACCTAACAAGAAACCCTCTTGAACCAAGCTTGAATCTACCGCATGACACGAAGCATGGTAACAAGACTACTTGCATCAAATCTAAATCCACCGCATGATACTACACATGATACAAGGTTGCCGGTACTCACGGAGGTCGACGGATCGATGAACCCTCTCGAAGAACTCGACGACACGACAAAAGGACTCTAGGGTTTGGCGTAAGGCCGGTGTGTTTGAAGAATGATTGTGTTACATTACATACATCCAGGGCTCATATTTATACCCTGCCAAGTACAACCTCGAATGGATTCGTTGCCTAACTCATCTCTAAGCTTGATCGCCCATCCATCCATTCGTCCTCCCTGCTTGAGCCACGTCATCATTCAAATCCCGCAAAATCAGCTCTACTGTTCCTTTGCCGAACGGGAGCAGATAGCCGACCGCAGACTTCTTTGCCGAATACATCTGAAAAATCCTTCCCTTCCACGAGACGGACTCCCGACCGAGCTGGACCCACAGGTCAGACTCCTTACCAAATTTTGGTGTTAACACAAGGGACCAGCAGTAAAGCACCTCGAAAAAGGATTGCCCCTGCAAGATTGGTTCAATTACCTATGAGATGAACTAAGGCTTAATGGATTCATCTCGCAATTTCCCGTTCATTGATGTAATTAGTTTTGTAATTAGTCTATATTGAGTTCTCCTAATAGGCTTTGAAAGATGTCCAATAGTTTTTGCTTGGCCAACTAAACGGGCCCTTATTTGCAACAAAACTAGCTTAATTACAAATATTTCGTTGCACGGCCAGGAAAACTTCAATTCTATGCAATGTGGTATATTTTTACAGAGGGTGCTCCAAGAGCTGAGGTCAGATTAGGGTGAGCAGAAGATGGATTCACGAGGCATACATGCAGTTGTTAAATCACTCACTTATCATTGGGCCATGTACATATTGGCTGACTGCAGCTCAAAAACATGCAGAAATCAAATCCTATGGCAGGAGGGCCTACTATCTGCATGCACAAGGGAAACTAGGAGATGATAGGCTGATACTCCAAACCATTATGCCATCTAAAACTAAACTCCGTGATAGCTGAAAAAATTGAGCAGACTGAACTGCAATACATCTTTCCGGCATCTAGTTGTGGAAAATTAACAGGGAAAAAGTTCTATGGATAATACTACTGGACAAGGTGGAACCCTGAATTTTGGTTGAAATAATTGAACAAATTGGCATTAGAATCAGGCATAATCGAAATCTGAAAAACAATCAGCTATATGTTCTGCTTTCAGAGATACAGAGGTGCATTTTGAAAAAGAATAAAAGCGAATACAAGTTGTCACAGTACCACAGCAACCCAGAAACAGAGGTTCCTTCTAAAAAATTGCCAACTAAAAGCAACCTAAAAAATGCTGCCTAGTCTAGCACTACATCTAACTGGATTAGTCTCAGCTTTTGGTTTTATCATCCATGCACGGAATTTGACTTGAATAAATCTGTAAATACATCTCATAGGTAAGAACCAATCTTGCAGGGGCAATCAATACTAAGGCTTTTTCTGAGACACAGAGTGCCCACCAGCATCAACAATAGTTTATTGGTCAAAAAGGACACACACAACAGGCAAGAAATGGCTGCGAAAGGAGCAATCACCTGGCAGTCTCGGGAACTGAACTATGTCTGCAAACCACCATATCTGGCCTTCCAATTCTCTGTTGTGACAACATTCATGGAGCCATAGACTCATGCAGATTCTTCTATAGTCAAGCGAGGATATCACCGTGCTTCATGATATCCGATCTGGAAAAATTTAAGCCTGAGCAGCTAATCTATCATAAAAATCAAAATAATATGTTCTAGTTGGTCTCTGTTATAACTGGATTCATGAGAATTCCAAAAATCTAAACAAAGACTGATACAAATCAGCTCTTCTGCTTTTGAAAAGATCACCAAATCTAATTTGCTAAGTTGGCCATCCTTCCATGCTTCTAACAGTTAAAATACATCAAACAATCTACTATATCTAGTCTTCATTTTTTTTTCTCAAGCATTCTCCCTACCACCTTATCTGTTCTTAAATTTCTTTATCAGTAGTTCAGCACTATGTGCCTCCACATCTCATTATATGTTCTTTTCTTTTTAAAAGAAAATTATCAGTCACTAGTTTCGGCATTACACCTGAAATTGATTAACCTTTACACATCCCCAACTAACTTCTGCAACACAAACCCTCCAAAAAGCTTGACTATCATAGGCCAATCCACTATCGCATAGATAGGAATAAGATGGGGGTAAACAGTAACACCTGGGGATGGAGGCAGTACTGGCCAGAAAGGCTTGCGCACAGCAGGAAGAGGTCCCCTATATCATGCGGGTGGAGAACGAAATCAAATCATGGGTTCATAGATTGAAACCAAATAATGGGCATTCGATCTGCACAAGCAACGAAAAATCAATATGCGTATCATTGGATAATTTAATCACTCGCAGAATAGTTAAGGAATTTAACTTCACGACATGCGGTAGAGCTGGATCCAGCAAGTCACGGAGGGGATGGCTCGAGCTGGTGGAGGCAGAGGCAGGTGTGGGGCCAAGGACGACAGCGAGAGAACGGGTCCATGAGTGCGGAGGACCTGGGCAGCGGCGAGGGAACAGGGTCATGAGCGTGTGGGGGCTGGGGGCGGCGGCGACAAGATGAGGTCGCTCGGGCGGGCGTGCATGACGGTGGTGGCGGAACGAGGGACAGGAGGACGGAGTCGGCGGGGGGGACGCGGTGACGGGACTAGTCGCAGGCGGGTGAGGAGTGGGCGGCGGCAGCGGTGGAACGGAGTCACACAATGGGGGGCGTGGCCCCATGGGTGGCGGCGGTGGGGGAAGGAGTCGGCTTCGGGTAAACTACCGCAGGATTTCTGCCCCGCACGATATTAGCGGCACACGGGGCGTGGGAGGACCGTGAAAACCTGAAATGGCAAGAAAACCGGACGGGTTGCGGCCGTGCGGGGTTGCACCGGCCGGGGTCGTCACAGGGTGGCTCCTGTACGAAATAGTCTCAGGGTACAAAAATATAAATACCATATATATATAATTAAGCGTGGAGCAAAGGTGTAGAAATTGATCGGAATTTCCCACGCAACAAGTAATTTTATATATCCTCCTGATTCGTTTCACTGATTGCTTCTGAAAATCACTTAACATCGAGGTATTCAGAATGAAAATTGACCTCTCCTCTTATGATTGTGTTTACTGAATTACTGCTGATATGTGGATTTCTGAAAATATTGTGATGTTGGTTACTGACTTATATCAAACAATAAATGGTTATAGGATTACTAAATCAATGAATTATTAAATTACCGATATTGATACATTTGACTACTAAATTACTGATATTGGTTGATTACTAAAATTCTGAATAAGTGAAAGATAGGATATGCTAGTAGCGATTACTGAAACTCAAATAATGAATGGTTGCAGCATTACTGAGTCAATGAATCGCTTAATTACCAATATTAATACAAGATTACTCAATCGTTGATATTGACTGATTACTGAAATAACGAATATCTCAAAGAGAGGATATGCTTGGAGTGATTACTGAAATATAAAATAAGGAATGATTACATGATTACTAAATAATTGAGCTAAAAGTGTAGATACCGACACATGATTAAGGATTATCGAAATATTGAATATCTTAAAAGAGATTATATGATTGCAGTTATATCACACGATTACTGAAAAATGATATGCATTCGTAACCCTCTTGCACTGATCCAACGTGATCCATGTTGATCCCACCCTTTCATGAAGAGGAATCTTCAAGTTACTAAATTACCGAACTACAAGTTTGCATCGGAAAGGATCTTTTTTTACAGTGGGAATCACTAAATTACCAAAGTACATGATGAGGACATGGCAACCATGCTTATGTCCATGCGTGGTGCATGGATTGGAGAAGATGGAGTCCAGCAAGGTTTTCCATGTCAAGAAGGAGGTCCAAGGTTGATCCGGTTCGAGTCCCCGAGGTGGAGGCCAAAAGCAATTAAAATTCGGGTCCAGTTCGGAGTCCAGGAGCAGTGCGCAATAAAACGGACGCTCAGGTCGCATACGGAGTTGGTTTTGGACGTTCTATATATGGTTGGAAGCACAATTTCATAGAGCTTCCAATGGCACCGGTCTCATGCCAAAATTCGTCCTGAGCCAACGGGAATTTGCGAAACAAGTTGACGTCCAGAATCTGCCAGGGCGCTGCACCAATACCTTTTGGGCTGTTGGCCCAACAGGAGGCCCATGTAGGCCTAGGGTACTGTTCACGCGCGTGAACAATACCTTGGGTACTGTAGCGCCGCCCCTCGTGGCCGCCAGGGGCTGCGTCCCCTATTTAGATAGACCGCTTGTTTATTTTCAGACTTGAGTTTTGTTTTACATCTAGCTTTAGCTACACCAGAACACGCACAAATACGTGCTGTCCTCTGTGATTCAAAACTCCACTTTCGAGTGATATTAAGATTGCTCGCCTCGGATTCTTGTTCGTTCTTCGATTGCGCACAGGAATTGATCTTCGTGATCAGGCTGATCTTGCGCCGGCAAGGTCGGTAACCATCGGGAGTTGGTTCAGCGATTGCATTGGCGCTTCGAGTCTCGCTCGTCGTAGTCGGATCGTGAGGGTCGTCTCCCACCAGATCGAAGCTATCTCCACTCACCGAAAGATCGGGCACCCCCCTCTATCAAGTGGTATCAGCTTTCCAGGTTGATCAGTGAGTTTTATGAGTGTTTTTTTTACATTACCTACAGCCCACAAAAGCCACAAAAATTCAGGTTAGATCTTTATCCCAACACCCCTCTTCGCCCTGCACTTTCTTTCAATCTTTGCGTTGTTGAATTTGCGTGCTTGTGCGTTGATCGTTGCTGGATACATTGTGTTTCCTTTGTTTTTTTCTCCTTTCCGCCGCTTTCCTCTCGGTCCTGCGCGCCGCTGGCCCTAGTCTGCGCCGTGTTTCCCTCTGCTTCGGTCTCCTAACCGCTGCCGCAATATCCTGTTTCGGGTTGGTCAAAGTTTCCAAAAAAAACAACGAAGCCCAGCCGATCACGCGGCACGCCGCGTCCTGCGCGAACGCGTTTTGCCCTGCGCCGCCCCCTGTTCGTCTCGGTCTCGTTGTCTGTCCGGTTGGATATATAAAAAGGAAAAGTCGAAAAAAAGGAAAGTAAAAAGAATTGTCTGTCCGTATTGCCCTACCTTGCACATTCTTTCAATAAGTGTCTTTGTTGAATTTGTGTGCTTACTCGTTCAATTGTTGCTGGTTACTTGTGTTTCATCTTTGTTTCATCTAACCCTAGCCGTCACGCCCACCATCACGCCGCCGCCTCTCGGTTTCCCTTCCCTGCCCCGTGGTGCGGTAGGTCAAAAAAAAGAGAAAAAAAAGGAAAGCAATCCAAAAAAAGGAACAAAAAAAGAGAGAGAATCCGAAAGAAAAGAGAGACCGCCGCACAGTCCAAGTGGGAAACGAGAACCGCTTCGTCTCGGTGCAAGAGTTTTGCGCCGTCACAATTCGCCACCGATTCGTCCTTGTTGAAGGAGTTTTCCGTGGAGTCCGGTTCCGTTTTTGCCACGGCATACCGTACCTCTCCTGCTATTCTCCACGGTAAAACTACCACGCCACAGCACACCATATTCAGAGCTTGGCCTTACTTTTGAGAGAGAGAGAGAGAGCATGTGGTGAGTTGCTATTTGAGATCATCTGTGTTCATATTACCGGAATACCCCTGTACTTTCGGAATACCCCTGTACTTTCGGAAAAAGTGCATGTGGTGAGTTGCTATTTGAGATCATCTGTGTTCATATTATCAGTTTTTGGGGCACCTTGAAAAAAAATAAAAAAAATCGAAAAAAAATAAAAAAAGAAAAGAGGTGCGCCCCTCCATCTTTTTCACTTCCTTTTCGGTTTCACTAGTTACCAGCAGCGTTTGATCGTGTTTAGCACTATTATTCAGCTTTGCATTATTGTTTGATTGTGCTAATCCTTCAAATTGAGTGCAGCCTTCCCAGAACTCCACATATTTCTACGACGAGCAGATTTTGTTTCTCCAGGCAATCGCTCATCCAATCTTTCGTGAGTTCCACCGGTTGGTTGCGTGTCGCCCCGTGTCTTGGTAAGAACGGATAAGAATTTGATAACAAGCACTAGTTTGAGCGCCTTGTGAGCCGTTCCACACCTCGCTTTTGTTGTCGTTTTGTTTTTGTGTTTGCGCTAACCATGTCAGGCGACACCGACAAGAAAGAGTTGCAGGACATGCGTACTGAGATTGAAGGCCTTGACACCGACATCCAGACCATGCACGAACGAATGGACTCCACGGTTACTACGGCCAACGAGCGGTTCGACCAGCTCGACCTCGCGCGCGACGCCCACCAAGACGACGCTCGACGCCATCGTTTCACGACTCGATGCATTGAACACGGTGGTAACTGATTTGGTGGCCCAAGGATGTGTGGGTGACGATGAGGAGGAGGATGCTGACCGCCGCGGCAAAGCCCGCCGTGTACCACGCCGCCCCGCTGGTAACGACTCCTTCTCTAAAATCAAATTTAAAATTCCACCCTTTAATGGCAAATACGATCCCGTCGCATATCTTGATTGGGAGTTAGAAGTTGAACAAAAATTTTCATGTCATGATATTGCTGCTACCTCTCAAGTTAAGGCCGCCATTAGTGAGTTTACCGATTTTGCTTTAATCCGGTGGCGTGAGTATAAGAATAAAAATCCTACTTCGTTCCGACCACTTGGGAGCAATTAAAAAGCGCTATGCGACATCGCTTTGTGCCTTCATATTATGCTCGTGATTTGCTTAACAAAATGCGGCGATTTCGGCAAGGTTCTCGGTCCGTTGAGGACTATTACCAGGAGTTGCAAAAAGGTATGATTCGTTGTGGTATATTGGAGGAACCCGACGCCGTAATGGCACGCTTTCGTGGTGGTTTGAACCGCGAAATTCGGGACATCCTTGATTATAAAGAATATGTTGACATGACCCAATTATTTGAGTTTGCTTGCAAAGCCGAGCGTGAAGTGCGGGGACGCCGCTCGAGGACATATTCTAACACTTTTGCGGGTAGAAATTCGTCGTCCGGTTCGGCACTCGCTCTTCCCCGCGCCATCCACACCTACACCACGTGAGAAGCCGGCTACGCGAGCGGGGAGCCACCCCGGCCACGGGCACCACTCCATCCACGAGCGCAAAGCATCCACCACAGGTCGTACACGGGATATCACGTGTTTTCATTGAAGCGGACGTGGCCACGTGGCTCGGGACTGTCCGAACAAACGCACATTACTCATTAGTGATAATGGTGAGTACTCTTCAGCTAGTGATTCAGAAGAACTTGAACATACTTTGCTTGCCACTGACAATGCAGCTAAGACGGACATACATGTCAATCCGAGGGACGCCGATAGGTACGAGAGTCTTGTTGTGCAGCGTGTTCTTAGTACACAGGTCGCCCCAGCCCGAGTAGAATCGGCGACACACTCGTTCCATACGAAGGGTGTTGTGCAGGAGCGGTCGATTCGCAACATCATTGACGGCGGCAGCCGCAACAATTTGGCGAGTACTATCTTTGGTCGAGAAGTTGTCATTACCCACTCGTAAGCATGCAAACCCATATCACATTCAATGGCTTAATGATGGTGGCAAAATTAGAGTATCACGCTCGGTGCGTGTTCCTTTTTCTATAGGTGCTTACTCTGATTATGTTGATTGTGATGTTGTTCCTATGGAAGCATGTTCTTTGTTACTTGGTAGACCTTGGCAATATGATACTAATAGCTTGCATCATGGTCGTTCGAATCATTATTCTCTCATGTTTAAGGGTCAAAAAATAATTATACATCCTAGACGCCTGAACAAATTGTTAAAGATGATCTTGCTAGAGCTGTTAAAATGGCTAAACAACAGGAACCATCACCCTCCACTTCTGATAAATCTGAAATTATGTTGAATGCTCCTGTTTTACTTGCTACACGTGCTGATTTTGATGATATTCGAGATGCTCCTTTGCCATGCTATGCACTTGTATGCTCTAGTGTGCTTGCTTCCCTTGATGATGCACCATTTGTGGATATTCCGCCTGCGGTTGCTAACCTTTTGCAGGAGTATGCTGATGTCTTTCCCAAAGACTTGCCACCGGGTCTCCCACCGCTTCGTGGCATTGAGCACCAGATCGACCTCATTCCGGTGCCCGGCTTCCAAACCGCACCCCGTATCGTACAAACCCGGATGAGACAAAAGAGATTCGGCGCAGTGCGGGCGTTACTTGATAAGGGTTACATTCGTGAGTCTCTTAGTCCTTGCTCGGTTCCTGTATTACTTGTTCCTAAGAAAGATGGTTCATGGCGTATGTGTGTATATTGTCGTGCTATTAATAACATAACAATTCGTTATCGCCACCCTATACCACGCCTTGATGATATGCTAGATGAGCTTAGTGGTGCCATTCTGTTTACTAAGATCGATTTGCGTAGTGGTTACCATCAGATTAGAATGAAATTGGGAGATGAATGGAAAACGACTTTTAAAACTAAATTTGGCTTATATGAATGGTTGGTTATGCCGTTTGGTTTGACTAATGCTCCCAGCACTTTTTTATGCGCTTGATGAATGAAGTTCTGAGGCCCTTCATAGGATTGTTTGTCGTTGTCTATTTTGATGATATCTTGATTTACAGCAAGGCTATGGCAGAGCATTTAGAACATTTGCGTGCTGTTTTTGACGCGTTGAGGGCTGCCCATTTATTTGCTAACATTGAAAAATGCATCTTCGCACACAACGTGTCTCGTTTCTTGGTTATGTTGTTACTCCACGGGGTATTGAGGTGGACAAAGCAGCAAGATTGATGCTATTCGGGAGTGGCCTACACCGACAACGGTTACCCGGATTCGAGTTTTCTTGGTCTTGCGGGTTTCTACCGCCGTTTTGTCCGTGATTTTAGCACCATTGCAGCACCTCTACATGAGCTTACAAAGAAAGATGTTCCTTTTGCTTGGAGTGATGCACAGGAGGTAGCGTTCACCACATTGAAAGATAAGTTAACCCACGCTCCTCTCTTGCAGTTGCCTGATTTTACTAAAGTGTTTGAGCTTGAATGCGATGCTAGTGGTATTGGGTTAGGTGTTGTTTTGTTACAAGAAAGTAAACCAGTTGCTTACTTTAGCGAGAAATTAAGTCGTGCTAGCTTGAAATACTCAACTTATGATAAGGAACTTTATGCTTTAGTGCGAACTTTGCAAACATGGCAGCACTATCTTTGGCATCGCGAGTTTATAATTCATTCGGATCATGAGGCTTTGAAACATATTCGTACCCAAACAAATGCGAACCGTCGTCATGCTAAATGGGTCGAATTTATTGAGTCCTTTCCTTACATCATAAAACACAAGAACGGGAAGGATAATGTTATCGCCGATGCTTTGTCTCGTCGTTATACTATCTTGTCATAGTTAGATTTTAAAATTTTTGGCTTGCAACCGTGAAAGATTTATATGTGGACGACGCCGATTTTAAAGATGTTTTCGCTCATTGTGTTAATGGGAAACCTTGGGGCAAATTTCACCCGCAAGACGGGTTCTGTTTCGCGCTAACAAGCTGTGTGTTCCGGCTAGTTCGGTTCGTCTGTTGTTGTTGCAGGAAGCACATGGAGGCGGTCTCATGGGGCATTTTGGCGTTTACAAGACGCACGAGGTGCTGGCTGCCCACTTCTTTTGGCCCCGGATGCGTAAAGATGTTGAGCTCGTTGTTGCACGTTGCACTACTTGTCAGAAAGCTAAGTCACGTTTGAGCAACCATGGTTTGTATATGCCTTTGCCTGTCCCTACCTCTCCTTGGCTTGATATTTCGATGGATTTTGTTTTGGGATTGCGTCGAACTAAGAAGGGGAGGGATAGCATTTTTGTGGTTCTTGATCGTTTCTCCAAAATGGCTCATTTCATACCTTGTCATAAGACTGATGATGTTAGTCGTGTTGCTGATTTGTTCTTTAGAGAGATTATTCGTTTGCATGGTATTCCAAATACAATAGTCTCTGATCGTGATGCTAAGTTTCTCAGTCATTTTTGGAGATCACTTTGGAATAAATTGGGAACTAAATTGCTGTTTAGTACAACTTGTCACCCTCGACCGATGGGCAACCGAGGTGGTTAATAGGACTTTGTCAACCATGCTTAGGGCTGTTCTAGATAAAAATTTGAAACGTTGGGAAGATTGTTTGCCTCATGTTGAGTTTGCTTATAATCATGCAACACATTCTTCTACAAAGATGAGTCCTTTTCAGATTGTGTATGGTTACATTCCGCGGACGCCTATTGATTTATTTTCGCTTGATGCTGAGGACATCCCGCACATAGATGTTGTTGCACATGTTGAACAAATGATTAATCTGCATGAACAAACTCACCAAAACATTGCTGCTGCTAATGCTAAGTATCAAGTTGCTGGTAGTAAAGGTAGAAAACTTGTTACTTTTGGGCCTGGTGATATTGTTTGGTTGCATTTACGAAAGGATCGTTTTCCTGCTTTGCGCCGTTCTAAATTAATGCCTCGTGTTGCTGGTCCTTTTAAAGTGCTAACCAAGATTAATGAAAATGCTTATGTTCTTGACCTGCCTGCGGAGTTTGATGTTTCCACTAGTTTTAATGTTGCAGATTTGAAACCATACGCGGGCGAAGATGACGCGTTGCCGTCGAGGACGACTTCAGATCAAGAAGGGGAGGATGATGAGGACACTGATGAGGACATCATCAGTACATCTACACCGCAAAGCACCTTCACTCCAGGCACCACCTTCAGGGCCAATCACTCGGGCTCATGCAAGAGAGTTGAACTACGTCATGGTGCTAAAGAATGAAGGATATGTGGCTGGATTCGGACTGCGCACGAACGTCAACTTGTGAAGGTCACCACGGCTTCATCCGGACTCCGTTTTGGGCGGCTTGATAAAGGGGGAGTGCCCGATCTTTCGGTGAGTGGAGATAGCTTCGATCTGGTGGGAGACGACCCTCACGATCCGACTACGACGAGCGAGACTCGAAGCGCCAATGCAATCGCTGAACCAACTCCCGATGGTTACCGACCTTGCCGGCGCAAGATCAGCCTGATCACGAAGATCAATTCATGTGCGCAATCGAAGAACGAACAAGAATCCGAGGCGAGCAATCTTAATATCACTCGAAAGTGGAGTTCTGAATCACAGAGGACATCACGTATTTGTGTGTGTTCTGGTGTAGCTAAAGCTAGATGTAAAACAAAACTCAAGTCTGAAAATAAACGAGCGGTCTATCTAAATAGGGAACGCAGCCCCTGGCGGCCACGAGGGGCGGCGCTATAGTACCCAAGGTACTGTTCACGCGCGTGAACAGTACCCTAGGCCTACATGGGCCTCATGTTGGGCCAACAGCCCAAAAGGTATTGGTGCAGCGCCCTGACAGATTCTGGACGTTAACTTGTTTCGCAGATTCCCGTTGACTCAGGACGAATTTTGGCATGAGACCGCCATTGGAAGCTCTATGAAATTGTGCTTCCAACCATATATAGAACGTCCAAAACCGACTCCGTATGCGACCTGGGCGTCCGTTTTATTGCGCACTGCTCCTGGACTCCGAACTGGACCCGAATTTTAATTGCTTTTGGCCTCCACCTCGGGGACTCGAACCGGATCAACCTTGGATCTCCTTCTTGACTTGGAAAACCTTGCTGGACTCCATCTTCTCCAATCCATGCACCACGCATGGACATAAGCATGGTTGCCATGTCCTCATCAGTACATGGACTCAACAATTAGAAAATGATCCACATAAGGTTACCAATTGTTGCTAGCAAAAAAGTTGATAAAGCGATATGAATATGTGAAAATACAGAAACATATAATTACCAAGGAAAAGGAAGAACAAGGTTCACTTGATCACCATACCAAAAAGGTGGCGTACATTGTTGCTATGATGTTATAGACTTAGAATCTTACACAAAAAAATGAAAACCTCAGTACACTTTCTACAAAGGAAAATTACTGAACAACTCCAGCTGATGTAATTACTGAGATCGCATAGATTACATGAGATTTGATTACATAATTATTAAATTACTGAATTAGTGAGTATCCCTCCAGAAAGAGAGGAAAGCTTTATGTTAGTAATTAGCTGGTAATGCAGGATGCTACAGGTATAAGGTTATTGAATTATCGAAGGTTAGATCCCAACAACTTTAAGTAATCGACCCTAGCATTGCATCCCATCCTTAGTAATCAACCTTTTAGTAATTGATCTTCAAGCACTAGTGGGAATGCTAAATTACTTTCAATTGTGAGCAAACTGCATCCCTCGAACTTTTGAGACTTTTCCTGAGTATTCCTGTAACCATTCATTACTTGATGTTCAGTTTTTTTTCGACATGCATGCATGATAGTGCAGATGTATATTTTTTTGTTATTATCAGCTATTTTACTGAAATCATGTGACAAGTTCCACATGAAGCTTACTGATAGATTATATGGGAAGAGATTACTGACAGTTATTGAGAGATTGGATTACTAACAGAGCTTATTGATAGATTACTGAATGAGATTACTGAGATTACATTGGCCGTTGATAGATTACTGAATGAGATTACTGAGATTACATTGGCCGTGTTTGGATGGTAGATGTTAGTGTTAGTGGTAGTTTTTAACACCTCCAAACTAACACATAGAAAACTAACACTTTGGATGTTTGGATGGAGGTGTTAGTTTGCATTTAAAGTAACTTTTTCAATCATTTGAACAAGGAGAGGGAGAGAGAAAAGGGGTGGGGTCCACCAAAGTAACACCAATTTCCACCTCTTGGAGGTGTTAGTTTTTTTGGGGGTGTTAGTTCCAACTAACATCAAACTAAAACATGTGTTTGGCTTCAAAGTGTTGGTTTTGATGTTAGTTTGCTACAAACTAACACTAACACCTCTATCCAAACATGGCCATTGGATTACTAACAGAGGTTATTGTTTACTGACATATCACAGATAGAGATTACTGATAGACTAGATTACTGAGAGAGATTATTGACAGAAACTGGATTGTAGAGCTGACAGATTGGACTACTAACAAACTAGATTACTAAGAGAGATCATTGACAGAAACTGGATTACAGAGCTGACTGATTGGATTACTGACACAGATTACTTTGGCTCATTGGCTGAACCCACATTGTGTTGTATCTTGTTGAAGTTCACAAGAGCTTGCCGGAGCAATTCCTTTGTATTTTTGTAACACCCTGCACACCTACATAAGAGAGAGAGGGAGAGTATTCGGTCAGAATTTTTCGGTACCGGAGAGCAATTACGTGCACACTGCTAAGACAGATGAATCAGTTAGAGGGATATAAATTCCAGATGCAGTGACCATAACCACGTCTTGCAAGAGCAGCATTAACCAGATGGAGAGTGGAATTTCGGAGGCAATTACCTATTCGGTGTCCAAATCCCACTTGATTTGCGATTGATTTTTTTGTCCGGGGGAGGAGGAGCCGTGTGTTGTAGTGCCCTTCTAACAGGGTCAGTAGAGCGCCGCCACACGCCCATGTTCGCCCTGCGTCAGCTTGAAGGATCGGATGGCGACTAGAGATGGGGGGAGTGAATAGGAGCCGGTAAAAATTCTTCTCAAAGAACCCGGCCTATACCCTAGTCAAAACCCGGTCACACACAAGCGTTGGAACGAATCACACACCAATCGCCAAAACAACGAGTCTTTGAAACACACGCGAAAGCATGAATGAAGGAGGGAGGAATCAAACCAAACAGCAAAGAAGCCAGGCTCTGGCGGACCGTCCGGCCGGGCAGGGCGGACTGTCCGCGATGGCCGCGCGGACCGTCCGGCAGGGTACCGCGGACTGTCCGCACCCTTGCCGCGGACTGTCCGGCCTGAGCCGCGGACCGTCCGTTAAAGCGAACAGAACCACCAGAACCGACCCGAGAAAAACGGACCGTCCGCGAAGACCGGGCGGACCGTCCGCGCGGGCCACGGACCGTCCGCTACTGGAGCTCGGACCGTCCGCAAACCGGCTGCAACGAAAAACCAAAACAAAATCGGATCGAAAGCAAAGCCGAGCAAGAACACGAAGAACACGCGAAGAACACTGTACACGCGGACCGTCCGCCTGGCCCTCGCGGACCGTCCACCGGGCACGAACAGAACTGAAAACTGCTCGACCCCGAAAGTCAACACTCCCAATCCATCACCGGATCTCCCTAACGATAGAAGCTGTTGAGACAAGAGTTTGGGGACATGTAAAGCGTCAACCAAGGATGCTATACCCCAAAAATTTCGTCTCCTAACTCCCTAAATCATCGGGAATCGCGGATCCTTTGAACACCACCAAAAGCTAGAGCACTGAACGAAAATTCTTGAATCGAAGTGGTTTCCCGGCGTTTGAGGGCACAAGATCAATCACAAAGATGCACTAGACATCCATCCATGTTTCGCTCAAAGAAATCCAGGGAGAAACCCACTCAAATCCGCGAAATCACACCAAGAACAAAGGCACAAAAAACAAGCACGAAAATAGCACAAAAAGAGCTCCGAAAAAGCAATAAAAGAAATTCGGGAATAGAAAGATTGGCACAAGATTTAGAGGATGAAATCACTATGAATATCTTGTCCAATCGATTACAAGCCACTCCTAGAAACCAAATCTAAGATGGAAAAAAGCTCCAATTAAAGAGCCACTCTCCCCTCTCTCCCTCTCTCCCAAAGCACTCCAAAATGAAAGAGTACCGCGGCCTCTAGCCCAAGAGTTGGCTGAAAATTCAGCCCCCTCCTCCTATATATAGGCCCTCCGGAAAAGACCGAAGTGCCCCTACACTAGGAGTACAACACAAGCCCTCACAGGGGCATTTTAGTCAACACATGAAGTTCACCATCGGACGGCCGCGCATCCATCAGGCCTTCACGTCCTCCCGACGCAAGCACCTCGATCATGCCGCGTGTCGCCCGCCTCGAAGCTTCCCGACGCACCCGGATACGCGTCTCCGTCACGTCAAGCCCTCGGGCTCGGTTTTGAGGCCCAAACCGAGAAACCCTCCTCCGATGGTTTTGTGGCCAAACCACCAAACCCCGCGTACACGGCCCGGCCTCACCACGCCAAGCGTCGAGCCCGCCAAGCCTTTCACCTCCGGCGCCCGGACGGTCTACTCAGTCTTGCCTCGTTCCTTGACTTGGGCACCACCGATGCACCGGCTCCATGTCCACGACTTCGTCTTGCTCTTCTTGCACCATGCGGCTCGCACTTGATCCCGTCGGCCACCGGGTCCCTCGAACCAAGCCTACTTGTCTCTCCACTCCTCGGAGGCCCCGCAAGGCTAAGACCTTTCACGCCTTTTCTTCACCTGCACCAACGCAAACCAAGCCGCAACCAACACCTGCAATACTAGGCCAAGAGTCAGTCCACACAACGTTGTCAACCACTCCTCACGAGTGCATTGACAATACACCACATAAACAATAAGGTAAATACATAAAATAAAACACACACAACACAACTCAACACTACACACACAAAGCTTCAAACCATCTGGTCAATCACTCATCACACACGGACCAAGGTACTTCTCAACTTGGTTCCTCACAGCTACGCGCTTGCGCTGCGTGCCTAGTTGGCCGGTGCGGCGCGCGCTCGCTCCGGCACCCTGCTGGCCTTGCGCGTCCCTCGCCACTACCGTGTACTCGCGCCGCGTCGTGTGCCCCCGCCGCCGGTCGCGCATGCGTCGCTATGTGCCCGCCACGTCCGCGCGCCGCCGCCGACCCATCTCGCACTCGCCGCGCGCTCGACCCGCACCGCGCCGCCGCTGGACTCGTCTCGCGCTCACCGCTCGCTGCTTCACGCTCGACTGAAGGGATAAGGTACCTGCTAGGTAGGGGGATGGAGATGAAGCTAAATGGGTTATAGGGGGATGGAGGGGGTGGTGGTTGTGGCAGCTCCGGCTGTGGAAAACGTATGATAAAACGGCTTCTCCTGTCTATGCAATGTGGATAAGAAGGTAAAATGTTCATAAACCCTTCCTTTTTTATTTACTTTTTCCATCTATTTTTATTTCCTTTTTCCTCCTATTTTTTATTTCCTTTGTATTTTATTTTTTACTTTTGTTTTTTCTCTCTTATCTCCACTGCACCCTCCCTTTATCCCTTTCCATCCCCATTCACCCCCGCCGCATCCCCATTCCCTGCATCCGCCGCAGCCCCATTCACCCCCGCCGGCCGAACCACAAAAGAGAGCCCGCAGGCGGTTCCCCAGCAACCCGACCCTGCTCCACCGCCGGGAGCAGGCCCAACACCTATGCCCGCCTTTCTCCTCGCCGTGCGCCTGATGGTTGGTGTCGCGCCCACTTCCATGGGCGTCGTCGATCTCCCACGGGCACCGCCGCCGGCGGATGGAGACGCCGGGCGGAGGGAGGCGCCGGAAAGGAGGCCGATCGCGCGCCTAGCCCTGGAGGTGGAGGGAATCGTGTCCGCCGCCGTACCCCGCCGTCTCTTCCCTTCTCCAGCCGAAGATGAGGCGGAGCTCCTTCCCTTCCTCCTCTTCACCCTTTACTCCTCCGGCGGTGTAGGCATGGCCACTTCTTCGCGCGCCTTTGCAAATGTCGTGCCGACCCATCGGGGGCATGGCTGGCAAAAGGTAGGGAGGAGCCGCGGGACCTGCCGGGGAGCCAATTTTTTGCAGCTCCCCCCGACCGAAGTGCTCCAGAGTCGGGGTTCTCAAGGAGATTCTGCATCGGAGCCGTTTATTAAGGCCGTTTGGCAGGGCTCCCGGCTTCGTGCGTGGAGCGGAGCCGGTAGAAGCCCTTCCAAACGCACCCTAGGTTGGTTCCGTTCAACCGGTTGGTGTTAGGTTCGGTGGGTGTAGAATATTATTCTACACATGGGTTATCGGAAAAATCCAATCTACTCCCGGTTGTAGTTACTCCCACGTTCAAAATACCACTTTGTGTATGTATATATACCCATTTATCAATTGGAGTATATAAACATATCTAAAATAAGATTTATCAAAGTGATAACTATGAAAAAATTTAGTGGAACTCGTAAATTTTTACACCTTGTGATATATGTTATTTCCTATACAGAAACATGAGTATGTTCACAAACTATGTGTTTCCTCATATATAAAAAATGGGTATGTGTACATACCGCTTTTGAAAATCAAGTATGTGTACATCCTTATTTTAGAAACCTCGAGTATGCAAAGATACCCCAAAGTTTGTGAGATACAAATATGAGTAGTTACACCTAGGAGTAGAAAAAACTCGTCTGAATATATATATATATATGTGTGTGTGTGTGTGTGTGTGTGTGTGTGTGTGTATATGTATATATATATATGTATATATGTATATATATATAGGGCGATACTAAAATGCACCCAGGTGCATTCTGTATAGCAAATGCACAGACCCTGCGGTTGCAACTTCGCAGCTGAACCAATTGCAACTTGACTGACCAATTGCAACTCGACGCGAACCAATTGCAACTTGACAGACCAATTGCAACTCGACGTGAACCAATTGCAACTTGACGGACCAATTGCAACTCAACGCGAACCAATTGCAACTAAACCCAACCAAGCTGCAACTAGGCGCGAACCAATTGCAACAAAGAGACTAACCGATTGCAACTGTGACACTATACTAATTGCAACTTGACGGAACTAATTACAACGAATCTGACTCTGTTGCAATTGGACACGAACCAATTGCAACTAGACTCCTAATTGCAACCCGACGTGAATAAATTGCAACCAGAATGAGCCCCAGTTGCAACTGGACAAAACCTAGTTGCAACAAGGGTGGGTGCATTCTGTAGAATGCACCCAGGTGCACTATAGCAAAACTGTATATATATATACATATATACACATATACTTTGACGAGGACATGACACCCATGCATACGACCATGGTTCGTGCATGGAATGAAGTAAAAGAAGTACAACAAGAGTGATCAAGTCGAAGAGGAGGCACGAGTCTAATCCGGTTCGAGTCCCCAAGGTGGAGGCCCAGAACAATTCAAGTTCGAGCCCAGTTCAGAGTCCAGTAGAAGTGCACAATAAAACGGACGCCCAGGTCGCATACGAAGTTGGATTTGGACGTTATATATATGGTTGGAAGCACAATTTTATAGAGATTCCAATGAAACCAGTCTCATGCCAAAATTCGTCCCAAGTCAACCGGAATCGTCGAAACAAGTTGACGCCTAGAATCTGCTAAGGGGTTGCGTTGCCAGTTTGATGGGCCTTAGGCCCAAGTTGTGGGCGCCCCATCCTACGACGCCCCAAACCCTAGGACGCTCCTCCTTTTATACTCAGTAGCTGCTGCCGCCTTAGAAAGTCGAGTTTTGTTTTACATCTAGCTTTAGCTACACCTGACCATGCATAAATACGTGTTGATCTCTGTGATTCAGAATTCCACATTCAAGTGATATTAAGATTGCTCGCCTCAAATTCTTATTCATTCGTCAATTGCGCACAAGAATTAATCTTCGTGATCAAGCCGATCTTGCACCAACAAGGTCGGTAACCACAGGGACTTGGTTCAGCGATTGTATTGGCGCTTCGGGCTTGCTCGTCGTAGTCGGATCGTGAGGGTCGTCTCCCGGCGAAATCGGATTTATCTTCACCACCCAAAGATCAGACACTCCGCCTCTATCAAGTGGTATTAGCTTTCTAGGTTGATCGGTGAGTTTCTAGTATTTTTAATTCCTATAGTCCACAAAAAGCAAACAAAAAATTGTTTTAGGTTAGATCTTTGTCCCAACAACCCCTTTTGGCCTCACACTTTCATTCAATAATTTGCTTTGTTGAGTTTGTGTGCTTGTTCGTTCAATCGTTGCTGGTTTCTTGTGTTTTTCTTGTTTTCCATCTAAACCCTAATCGTTGCCGCTTCTTTTCACTGCTTACCCCCACCAGGTCGTGATCTTCTCGCGCTAAACACCCCCCATCCGCGCTGTGAACCTCCCTACCTCTGTTGTTTTTTTCCTCGCGTCGACCCTTCCACCTCGCGTGGCTCCCCCTCACACGGCTCCCCCTCGCGCTGACCCAGGAGCCCAGGATGCCACGCCCTCGCTGTTTTTTCATGTTTTCCCCATCACGCGCTGCCTTCCCCTCGCGCCAACCTCTATCATACACTAACATGCCCCCCGGCAGTCTGGATTACTAGCGCAGCAGTGTACAAGACTGGCAAACAAAGAAAGAAACTCACACACAAGACCCCCCGTAGCCAGTGGCTACATTGAGGCTGAATCGAAACTCTGAGAAGGTCGAGGAGAGAAGACCCTTGGTGAAGATGTCAACAAATTAGGAGGTGATACATCGCCGATAGCCACCTGATCATGAACGAAGTACAAGTCAATCTCCACATGCTTCGTCCGCTAATGTTGAACCTGGTTGGTGGAGAGGTACACGACGCTCACATTGTCGCAGTAGACGAGCGTGCTCTTGGCGAGTGGGCGGTGAAGCTCAGCCAAGAGCTACCGGAGCCGAGACGCCTCAGCCATGCCGCAACAGCCCGGTACTCCGCCTCAACACTCGAGCGGTAGACAACTGGTTGTCGCTTGGACAACCAAGAGATGAGATTGTCGCTGAGGAAGGTGGCATACCTGAGGTAGAGCGGCGGGTGTCCGGACACCCCACCCAGTCAACATCAGTGTAGACGACCAGGTCAGCAGAAGGAGACCGGTGGAGGACCAAGCCGAAGTCAACCATGACTCGGACGTAGCGAAGAAGGCGCTTCAGCGTAACAAGATGTGACTCTTGAGGATCATGCATATGGAGGTAGATCTTCTAGACAGCATAGGTGAGGTCCGACCGGGTGAAAGTGAGGTATTGTTAGTCTGCAGCAAGACTCCGATAGGCAGTAGGATTGGCCACAACATCACCCAGAGTAGCAGACAGCTTCACCTGAGTGTCAATAGGAGTGGAGCAAGGCTTGCAGTCAGTCATCCCAGCATGCTCCAAGATATCAAGGGCATATTGACACTAGTGAAGGAGAAGACCAGCCTGACGGGGCTCAACTACCACGCCCAAGAAGTAGTGAAGCTTGCCTAGATCCTTCATAGCAAACTCATGCTGAAGAGAGGAGATAATGCGCTGGAGCAACTGTGGACTAGAGGCGGTTAGAACAATGTCATCAACATAGAGTACGAGGTAGGCAATCCCATCAGCATGGTGATATATGAACAAAGAAGTGTCTGACTTGGCCTCAACAAACCCTAGTGTCAGCAAAAAAGAAGCAAACCGAGTGTACCATGTCCGAGGATCCTACTTCAAACGATAGAGAGACTTATTCAGCTAGCAGATCAGATCCTAACGACTGGAATCCACAAAACTTGTTGGCTAGCTGCAACAGACTGTCTCGGTCAGAGTGCCATGGAGAAATACATTCATGACATCGAGCTGGTGCACATGCAATAGCGAGAAAGAGCCAGAGAGAGGACAATGCGCACTGTAGCAAGCTTCACCACTAGACTAAAAGTCTTATCATAATCGAGACCAGGTCACTGAGAGTAGCCCCGAAGAACCCAACACGCCTTATAGCGCTCCAGAGTACCATCAACCCGACACTTGATCATCCAAATCCACTTGCCTATCACCACATTGCAACCAGAGGGACGCGGCACAAGGTCCCAAGTCTGGTTGGCAAGAAGAGCTCCATACTCCTCTTCCATCGCACGACACCAGTTCAGATCTGCCAGAGCCTCACGAACTGACGTCGGGATCGAAGAGAGTCGCAGCGCTCCCGGTGGCGGAGAGAGCCGCGGGCTGAAGAACCCCGGCCGCTTGCTGAGTCACCATGGGATGGGTGTGATGAGGATCCCGATGGATGACCAACGGGTGGTACACGGCCGACTCCACCCTGAGAGTGGCGTGGTGGAGGCAGCGGTGGCGGTGGCGGTGGCGGAGGTGGTGGAGCAGGCAGAGACGGCTCCGGTGATGGTGGTGGAGGAGGTGAAGCTGTCGAACGACGCTCGTAGACAGTGCACAGGAGGCGCATAGCCACGGGCACCTCCAGGACAGGAGCTGGAGGAGCCGGTGGCTGTGGAGACACATGACTGCATCGGTACACCTGAATCGGCTCGACATAGCATTCAAGTTGTGGCGTGGCCGCGCGTGGCACAGCAGAAGGTGCCAGAGCTGCGTGTGGTGAGATGGGAGGCTCTGGGGGCGCGATAGAAGGCACCGGGGCCGCACGTGACGCGGCCCAAGGAACCAAGCTTGTGTCGAGTGCGACAAAGGGCATCAGAGCAGCGTGTTGTGTAAGAGGAGGCTCAGGCGCCGCATGTGGTGTAGCTGAAGGCGCTGGAGCTGGTGGTGTACCAGAAGGACCTGCTGGAAAAGGGGAAATAGAGGTGGTTGAACCACCGGGTCAGAAAACATGGACTCAAGGTCAGGATCAGGGGAAGGTGTAGAGGTGGTGGAGAAGGGGAAGTCCGACTCATCAAACACAACATGTTATGAGATAAGAACCTATCGAGAGGTGAGATCATAGCAACGGTACCCCTTATGGTCAGGTGAGTGACCAAGGAACACAAATGTGTCGAGCGAGGTGTGAGCTTGTGAGGAGCAGTGGCAGTAAGGTTCGAGTAGCACGTGCACCCGAAGACATGAAGGTGAACGTAGGTAGGAGGGGTACCGAAGAGAGTGTGGTCAGGAGTCGGAGCGTGAGAAGTTGTGGAAGGAAGATGGTTAAGAAGGTAAGTGGTGGTGTGAAGGCTCTTTGTCCAGAAGCACGGGGGGCGGGGAGGCCTGGATCAAAAGAGTGCACATAACATCGTTTGTAGTATGAATCAAGCACTCAGCCTTGTCATTCTGCGGTGAAGTGTATAGACAAGACATACGCAGTTGAACACATCGGGAGAGGAAGAAGGAGCGAAAGGTGTTGTTATTGAACTCACGACCATTCTCACACTGGACGGCCTTAATGGTGAGGCCGAATTGAGTGGAGAACTAGGCAAAGAAGCGAAGGAGAGTGGGGAAAGTGTCAGACTTGGCACGTAAAGGGAAAATCTAGGAGTAGTGATAAAAATCATCAATGATCACAAGATAATACTTATAGCCAGAAATGCTGAGTACATGAGATGTCCACAAATCACAGTGAATAAGATCAAAATCATGCGAAGAAGAAGAAGAAAAAGGAAGCCGAACATGGCGACCAAGCTGGCACAGATGATAGAGGTGCTCAACAGTAGTCCTAGTACAAGAGACATCTGCACTACGACTAATCTGAGCCAAAACATCTCGGCTAAGATGACCAAGACGGTGGTGCTAGGTGGTGGAGGACGGTGTCGCGGCAAGAGCAGCTGACGAAGAGGACAAAAGTGAATGGGAAGCAGCAGAAGCCGGAAGACAGAGAGTGTAAAGGGGCCCGGTGCTATCACATCAGAGGAGTGGATGTCCGGTAGACAAATCCTTCACAGAAAGGCCATGAGTGTCAAACTTGATAGAACAAGAATTGTCAGCTGTAAATTGACGAATAAAAAGGAGATTATGAACCATTATAGGAGCAACAAAGACATCAGAGAGACGGAAGGACCGTGTGCAGAACCCACATAAGTGACAAGAAGACAAGAACTACCATTGACCATGATGGAAGAAGGACAAGAGAGGTGAGGAGGTCAGACAGAAGAAAGGATACCCGCATCGGTAGTAGTGTGGTAGGAGGCACCCGAGTCGGCGATCCACTCAGTGCTGATGGGTTGTGTCAGGCCCACGGTGATCAAGGACTGCGTCAGGGTAACATGATCCCACCACCCCCGGCCACGTTGAGATGGGCTGGGGAGGAGGTGGAGTCTAGGACGGCGCGTCAGAGGCTGCACCCGTGACCATGGCCGCCGGCTGGTGCGGAGGATGAGGCCCCTCTCACAGACCCTGGAAGGGCCGCATGGAGATACGCCCTGACCACGGGTTAGTGAAGGTTGGTCAGGCCGCGCCCCCGGGAGGAGGTGCGAGAGTAGGGATCGGAGCCTGAATGGGCACTCCACGACCCCCACAACACCCACTACCGTGTCCTCGGTGGCCCCGGCGCCCCCCACACCCCTCCACCCCCGCTCGCCCCGTGGGGAGGAGCACCAAGGAGAGAGGCAGGCGATGAGGTGGGGGGCAGGGGTGGCGCGGTGACGAGTGCACGGGAGGCAGTGGAAGAAGATGGTGAAGACGTAGTCAGGGCAGGAGTATGGAGACCCTGGGTGAACTCCTCCAGGTGAGAGCATCACGGACATGCAGGAAGGTGGGTGTCGGCCGTTGGTGGGTGATCAACGTTCGTAGGTACTTGTAGCTACTGGGAAGGCCCCGCACGATGTTGAGCACAAAGACATGCTCTGGGACCGGGTACCCAAGGCCACGAAGAGCATCAGTCGTGCTCTTCATCTTCCTGCAAAACTCGCCCATGGACAGGTTGCCCTGCTCAAGCGTGCGGAGCTCGTCGACAAGGTGCAGGGCGCGAGTCTGGGCGTTCCCCAGAAACTGGGTCTCGAGAGCAAGCCAGGCCTCACGTGTGGTGCCACCCGGAGTTCGCACGATATCCTACGGATCTAGGGAGATGGTCCTAAAGATCCAGGACATGGCAATGTTGTCGAGGCGTTGCCACGCTAGGTCGTGAGCCCAGACTGGAGTGTCGGAGAGGATGTGGGTGTCGAGGGCATAGTAAAGGAGCGTGAGGAGAACCTAGTCCCTCCAGCGAGTGTAGAAGGTGGTGGAGTCGAGGAGGACCGTGACTAGGTTCTTGATGTGCGGGACCCCGGCGGCCTGAAGGTGGAGGTAGACAACCATGGGGTCGACTGTACCACTCGGGGTCCAGCACTCAATCGAGGTAGAGTAGTAGGCAATACCTGCTGAGAGGAGGTGACGTGCTCCCCCTCGAAGGCGTGGAGTAAGTGCTCCGTCTCGACAACCCAGCGAGCAAGAGCGTTAGTCGTGGTGCGCTCGTGCTCCCTGGCAAGATGAGCCACACACACGCGCTCCTGGGCGGCAGCTGCCATGGTCTTGGCGGTTGCAAGGGCCGCAGCAAGAGCGCTGTCGGCAGCTGTGGAGGGCATGCCACAGAGGAAGGCAGCGGCGGAGAACGGAGTGGTTGCGGGGGGCATGCCCAGCCCGTAGAGAGGAGCGAGCCCCGAGAAGAGGGTGAGATCGGTGCCGCTGGAAGGAGGGCCACTAGTGGAAGCAGATACATCAGCAGGGGCCTCTAGAGCATCGACACCCGCCTCCAATGCTTTAGGGGCCATGGGCTGGCTAGCAGAGCCAACGAGGGCACCACCAGGGCCTGCGGCCAGGCAAGCAGGGTCGGTGATGAGGACACCACCTACACCATGAGTACATCTACACTCGCGACACCGAGTACATCTAAATCAGTGACACCTTCTCCAAAGCAGGTGCCATCATCTCCTTAGGAGCCACCTTTTGGGCCAATTACTCTGGCCCGTGCAAGAGTGTTGAACTTCGTCATGATGCTGAAGAATGAAGGTCCAGAAGACTAAAGACTGGCCCAACAGGGGCCTTGTGTGTGGGCGCCTAGGGCTGGCCCAACAAAGGGCGTCCTAGGGTTGCGCCCCCATGCTGTCGACGCCAGGGGCGGTGCCCCTTGCTGCTCGCGCCCCCTTTTCCCTTTATTAGTCAGAGTCTTGTTTCATTTAGAACTCGAGTTTTGTTTTACATCTAGCTTTAGCTACACTGGACCATGCACAAATACATGCTGATCTCTTTGATTCAGAATTCCACCTTTGAGTAATATTAGGATTGCTTGCCTCAAATTCTTGTTTGTTCGTCGATTGCACACAGGAATTGATCTTTGTGATCAGGCCGATCTTGCTCCAATAAGGTCAGTAACCACAAAGAGTTGGTTCAGCGATTGCATTGGCGCTTCACGCTTGCTCATCGTAGTCAGATCATGAGGGTCATCTCCTGCCAAAATCAGATTTATCTCCACTCACCGAGAGATCAGGCACTCCGCCTCTATCAAGTGGTATCAACTTTCCAAGTTGATTGGTGAATTTATCGAGTGTTTTTATTTCCTATAGTCCACAGACACCAAATAAAAATTGTTCTAGGTTAGATCCTTGTCCCAGCAACCACTTTTAGCCTCGCACTTTCATTCAATAATTTGCTTTGTTGAGTTTGTGTGCTTGTTCGTTCAATCGTTGCTGGTTCATTGTGTTCTAGTGTTTGTTTTTCTCATTTTTGCTTCGAAACCCTAGACGCTATCGTCTTTATCCGTTGCCTTACCCACCACACCACTAACCCCCCTTGTGAACGCCCCCTTCCCCTCGCAACTCGAACTCCAGGCCATGCATGTCGCGTGGTACCCTGAGTCTTGCCCGTGCCATGACCTTCCCCCTTCGGTTCGGTTGATTCCCCCCTTCCTCACTTGTATTTTGGCAAGTAATCAAAAAATGGGAAAGTAAAAAAAGTAATCAAAAAAGAGAAGGAAAGGAAGGGGAATAGCAAGACCGATTCCCTTCATGGGACTCCAGGACACCGAGTCCTTTTCCCTAAGTCGTGCCTTCCCTCCCACCCTTTGCTTACCGACCCCCATCCCGCCACACCACACCCTCCCTACCTCTCCTTGGTACCATATTCTACGGTTCGCCTTATTTTTACCGAAATACCCCTGTAATTTCGGAAAAAGTGTGTCGTAACTTGCTGTTTGAGATCCTCTGTGTTCATATAATCGATTTTGAAGTCTCTGGAAAAAAGTAGCAATTTGTTGTGTCCTCTCCACCTTTACCACCTTCCTTGCATCCGTCCTTTCGCTTTTGCACTTGTAATCAGCATTTTTTGTGACATGTTTAGCACCCTTATTCAGCTTTGCATTATTGTTTGTCTATGCTAATCCTTCATTTGAGTGTAGCCTTCCTAGAACTCCACAAAGTTCTCCGATGAGCAGGTTTTGTCCCGCCAGGCAATCGCTCCTCCAATCTTTCACAGGTTCCACCGGTTGGTTGTAGCTCGTCCCTGTATGCTTGGTAAGAACGGGTAAGGATTTGATAATAGCACTAGTTTGAGCGCCTTTGTGATCTTTACACCCTATTGTTGTCGTCGACTTTGTTTTTGTGTTTGCGTTAACCATGGCAACAGTGAAGACAAGAAGGATGAAAAGATGCAGGAGATGCGGACGCAAATTGACGGACTTACCACGGACATGAAGACGCCACATGAACGGCTGGATTCGACAGTTACTTCGTCAAATGAGCGGTTTGATCACATCGACCTTGGACAGACGGCTGATAAGACCACACTCGACACCGTCGTGGCACGACTCGATGCATTGCACACCATGATCATAGAGTTACAGAAGGATTGTGGTGGTGACTCAGAGCAGGACGTTGGAGAAAGCCGCAGTTGTGCCCCCCCCCCCCCCCCCGTGTTCCTCGCCGTCCCACTAGTAACGATTCATTCTCTAAAATCAAATTTAAAATCCCACCTTTTAATGGTAAATATGATCCTACTGCATATCTTGATTGGGAGTTAGAAGTTGAACATAAATTTTCATGTCATGATATTGCTGCTAGTTCTCAAGTTAAGGCTTCCATTAGTGTATTTAATGATTTTGCATTAATTTGGTGGCATGAGTATAAAAATAAACATCCTACTGTTGTTCCGACCACTTGGGAGCAATTAAAAACTGTTATGCGACATCGATTTGTGCCTTCATATTATGATCGTGATTTGCTTAACAAAATGCAGCAATTTCAGCAAGGTTCTCAGTCTGTTGAGGACTACTACCTGGAGTTGCAAAAAGGTATGACTCATTGTGGTATATTGGAGGAACCCGACGCTGCAATGGCACGCTTTCGTGGTGGGTTGAACCACGAAATTCAGGACATCCTTGATTATAAAGAATATGCTTGTCGTATGGACCTCCCTGGGCCCACTACCTCGGTGGGTACCAGGACCGACTACTCGGTGGGCCCCTGGGACTACCCGACTTGCGCTGCACGGCACCTGATGGCGTGAAGCACAAGGACTACAGAGGAGAAGTACTCAGTTAGGAAGTTGTACATGTCTCGCACTGTATGGAAGACTCCTAGACGTACTCGACTAGTACTCTCTCCCTGAACCGACTTGTAACCCTGCCTCCCGGACTATATAAGGCGAGGCTGGGACCCCTCTCTCCCTCATCTCATCTCACGGCGTAAGATACGTAGCATACAGGACGTAGGGTATTACGCACCTCGCGGCCCGAACCTGTCTAAATTGTGTGCCACGTGTCTCTTTCTTCGAGTTACCGATCTCGGCGAGGCCACATTCATCTACTTCAGGTACTCCCCTTAGTAGGTTGCCGGTCTAAAACACCGACAATGCTGACATGACCCAATTATTTGAGTTTGCTTGCAAAGTTGAACGCAAAGTGCAGGGACGCCGCTCGAGGACATATTCTAACTCTTTTGCAGGTAGAAGCTCGTCGTCCAGTTCAGCACCTGCTCTCCCTGCGCCATCCACACCTACACCGCGTGAGAGGACGGCTAAGCCTCCAGGAGCCGCTCCATCCACAGGCATCACCCCACCTATGGGCGCAGCTCCTCCCACCAAAGGTCGTACACGAGATATTTAGTGTCATCGCTGCAGGGGATTTGGCCATGTGTTTCGAGACTGCCCGAACAAGCGCACATTGCTCATTCATGACAATGGTGAGTATTCTTCATCTAGTGATTCAGAAGAAATTGAACATACTATGCTTGCCACTGACCATGCAGCTAAGATAGACATACATGTCAATCTGGACGATGTCGATTGGTACGAGAGTCTTGTTGTGCAGTGTGTTCTTAGTACACAGGTCGCCCAAGCCGAGAAGAATTAGCGGCACACTTTGTTCCACACAAAGGGTGTTGTACAGGAGCGGTCGATTCACATCATCATCAATAGTGGCAGTTGCAACAATTTGGCAAGTACCATGCTGGTAGAGAAGTTATCATTATCCACTCGTAAGCATCTGAATCCATATTCCGTTCAGTGGCTTAATGATGGTGGGAAGATTAAAATAACTTGGACGGTGTGTGCTCCTTTTTCAATAGGTGCTTACTCTTATTATATCGATTGTGATGTTGTTCCTATGGATGCACGCTCTTTATTACTTGGTAGACCTTGGCAATACGATATCAATAGCATGCTTCATGGTCGTTTGAATCATTATTCTCTCATGTTTAAGGGTCAGAAAATAATTATACATCCTATGACACCAGAACAAATTGTTAAAGATGATCTTGCTAGAGCTGCTAAAACTGCTAAAAAACAGAAACCATCACCATCGCCATCTGATAAATCTGAAATCAAGTTGCATGCTCCTATCTTACTTACTACGCGTGCTGATTTTGATGATATTCGAGATGCTCATTTGCCATCCTATGCACTTGTATGCTCTAGTGTGCTTGTTTCACTTGATGATGCACCATCTTTGGATATTCCGCTTGCGGTTGCTTACCTTTTGCAGGAATACGCTGATGACTTTCCCAAATACTTGCCATCGGGTCTTCCACCGCTTCGTGGCATTGAGCACCAGATCTACCTCATTCCCAGTGCATAAATGCATGAGGTGTAGTTACTCTCACGTTCAAAAAACCACTTTGTATGTGTATATATATCGGTAGCTACTATTCATAGGTCAGGGTATTGATTAATATTCAATACCCTTACTGCGACGGTGTGTTGCCTGCTCCGTTAGTGCAGCTAGAGATCCTAGTTAGTAATCAATCATGAAATGCTTACAATATTTACTCCATACTAGGAATTAATTGCATCGACCTACATGGGCCTATAATTATGCATTAAATATTCTCTGATCATTAGCATTCACGTGACATGCACAGGTCAACAAAGGTATTTCGGTCATCAATGCAATTAATGAAATAATTACCAATTAGCACATAAATGGATGAGCTGATGTAGTTTTTTGTTTCAAATAGAAAAGTAGGACACAATCAACAGGCAGTTCTGAAAAAATATTGTTGCCTTTCCCGTCAGCTATGGCTTCCCAAGATGGTAGCCAAGTGCATCTTCCGTGATATAATTCGTGGTGAGTCATGCCTTGCATCCCCTATAAACATTCCACGACAACCCCTATATAATATCCATTCCAGGTTCTTTAGGTGTGGGGTTCTGATCTTTTGGACCTCCTCCAACAGTGGCGTGGAGGCACGACATGGGTCGGCGGTAGAGTGACTGCAGCAAGGGCCTAAAACAATTGGCGACAATGTCTGTCGTGACATTCTCGGCCCTGAGACGATTCCTCCTCGACCAACATATACAACAATGGAGGTGCATGCAGATCAGTTCCCACACGCTTGTTCATAAGCACTAATCACAAATAAATTTTCTGATTTTTTGAATCTCAAATCCAGTATCGAATTCTTTGGTCTTGTGTTGTTACATGCTTCAACTTTGTGATATGCTGGCGTTTTATTTTAGATGTATCATTAGTTGATTCAATTTTATGCTCCAAAGTCATCAGTTGATTTTTACTAACAAAGTAATACGTGCCTAGAAATCAAATTTTACTTCTTGCGGGTGAAAAAAGAGTCAAGTTGTCATCAAACATGATGTTAAATGGAGTAAATTATTCCTTTATGTTAGCAAATTACTTCATTGTACGATAAAGATGTCAAATCATCACAAAGAGGATATACTCAATATACAAGCAATGGATTATCTTTTTTCTAGTTTAATATTTAGCTACTTCTACCGGTATCATTGGAACTTCATTAAGTGGCTAGCAATTCCTACATGTACAAGTTCATGAAGTAAATATGAAAAACGAACATGTGTAGACACTAAATGACCACAACTACTAGTTCATTTGTAATGAGGTTGATTTTGATGACTCAATTTCATGGTCGCTCGACCTTGCTGGAACTCATATCGTTGACCTTGAGAATGCCAAAGTAGCCCCTACACCCTATGATGCGAGTGTAAAATTAAGAAAAAAATCGGGGTGAAGGGTTGGACCAATTGAGATTTTCACAAATAATTGGTTCCCTCTTGTATCTTGCTGGAGCAACACGTCCCGACATCTCTTTTGCTGTGAGCAAATTAAGTCGATTTACTTCCAATCTAGGGAAGGATCATTTGGAAGCACTAGTGAGAGTGCTACGTTATCTAGTAGGAACAATCGCATATGGAATTCACTATACTGGTTATCCATCTGTACTAGAAGGATATAGTGATGCAAATTGGATCTCTGATGTAGATGAGATTAAAGCCACAAGTGGCTATGTGTTTACATTAGGAGGTGCCGCAGTTTCATGGAGGTCATGTAAACAGACCATTTTGACACGATCAACCATGGAAGCTGAGCTTGTAGCACTTGACACGGCTACAGTTGAAGCCGAGTGGTTGAGAGAACTACTCATGGACTTTCCACTGGTAGAGAAACTAGTTCCTGCTATCCTTACATATTGTGATAATCAAACAGTCTTGGCCAAGATAATGAGTACTAAGGATAACATGAAGTCCTCGAGACATGTGAAGCGGAGGCTTAAATCTGTTTGAAAGCTGAAAAACTCCGAAGTAATTGCTGTGAATTATATTCGCAGTGAGAAAAATCTAGCAGATCCTTTTACAAAAGGGCTTGCACGGACAGCGATATCTGTTGCAAGTATGGACATGGGACTGAGACCCATTTAGTTGCAAAGTAATGGTAACTCACTTCCTCTGAAAGGAGATCCCTTATTTAGAAAATGAGAAAAACAAAGTTACTGTTGTAACAAGGAGTACAATTCATTTAAATTACCCATGTTCATAATATGTACTCTTTTCTATATGGAAGGTTGGCTATGCCTTAATGTGTTCTAGTGTCTACCAAGAGAAAAGGTATCGTCCTACAGGATACCTATAATGAACACACCTATGTGAGCTCAATTGTTGGGTCGCAGTTTATGAGAGTGGGGTGCTTTCTAGAAAGCTCATGAGAAGATCGGGGAGCAAGACCTTTAAAGCTCCATTTAGACTTGGCGTTCTGGTAGTGTAATACTAGATAGATTTTCAAAAGTAATATGATAGCAAAAAGCTATGAATTCAAGGCTTAGTCCATTCACAAGCTGCTGAAAGATGGATCTTGTTGATCTAGGTGTAAGTTCAACCCATACGGGACTTGTACCGAAAATATGGTATATAAAAGTGGTTTAGAACATCAACTGCTTTAGAATTGGTGGGGGATGTTGGAATTTGGTCCATGTGGCCCATTTAGTAAATTCTAAAGCATGCACAATAATAGTCCTGTATTGCCAAGACAAGAAGAGGTTGCCTTGCTTAAATATGGGTGTCTCCTGTCAGAGCAAAATAGATGCATCTGAGAGAAAAGGAGACTGTTGATACACGCACGTGCAGCCCGCGCATTTTCGCGTAAATTATCGCGTGACCTGTGACTTGCGACGAGTGAGATGCGTACGTGTACAACTGGCTGTTACAGGTGCATTTTTATTTTTTGTGTTGTGTCAATGACGTTTCAGTTTCGATTACTTAATGGTGACAGTTTTACTGCAATCAAATAGGCAGTTTTAGTCTGCTTGATAAAGGTGGCAGTTTCTGCTTGAATCAATTGAGTAATTATTAGTCTGATGGATGAGAGGAATATGAAACGTTTGCTGGAGCCTATAAATACCAGGAGACGTCTTGGTGGCTGGGTACACAGAGTAGACATACGTTTCAGTTTCGACTGCTTAATGGTGACAATTTTACTGCAATCAAATAGGCAGTTTTAGTGTGCTTGATAAGGGTGACAGTTTCTGCTTGAATCAATTGAGCAGTTATTAGTCTGATTGATGAGAGGAATATGACACGTTTGCTGGAGCCTATAAACACCAGGAGACGTCTTGGTGGCTGGGTACACAGAGTAGACATACACTTCATCTCCCACTCGTTCGTTGTTCTGACCGCTAGCTGCTGCGCTTCGTCGACCTTCGATCTTGGCGTGCAACGTGCTTGGAGGAAGCGGGATCTTCGAAACCACTACGGCAACATTCATGCACGGGGCGGTAATCAGGTTTTTGGGCAGCGTCACACGCGACCGCTTGATGTATCTGCAACTACTTCTTCGACGCGTTCGTCAACTTATTGCGCAAGAACTGTGAGTAATTTTTTAATATGTGGCTTGTTCATTTTTGTTGTGTGATTACATCATTTTTAGTCAATATGCTTTTCCTCAAGATTAAATCTAGATTATTCATAATTAGGCTGTTTTTTCCAACAAAAATTTGGCATGCTACATCATTTTTTAGCTTTGCAAGGAATCCCCCAACCTTGAATTGACGATGAAGATGAGTCCCTTGTTGGTTTCAAAATCATTTTTTACTATTCAAGGTGAAAACAAAGTAAATACGTGCCTAGCAATTAGTTTTTACTTCTCACGATCGAGAAGGAGTACATTGTTGTTGAGCAAGACATCAAATAGAGTAAATTATTCCTTTATGTTACCATATTACTTATTTGAACAATAAAGATGTCACCTGATACTACTGTATACGTCCATAAAGTAAGAACACGAGTATACAATAAATGATAACTACTAGTATGCAGACTAATATTCATGTCATGCGTGCACCAAACAAAAGTGTGACTAGTAGTAGTATGTCCGAAAATACTACGTGTAGAACTCGCCACGCATGAAAGTGTTATTAATAGGGCCACAAAATATTTTACTCAGTCCATGAATGTTGTCTTACACACAGCTGGCTGCACAAGTTGCAGTCCCAATCACCCCGTAATCAATGTTAATTAAGATTCAACAAGCAAATATGCAAAATGGAAAACATTCAAAAACGAGTAGAGCAATAACAACAACATGACTGATTTTTACGGTCGTGGTATAAAAAAAGAGAGCAGTTAAATTTATGATCATATGCTCCCCGAAATTCTTGAGACAAGTGCAGCGATGGCCATCGTACTGGGTAGAATTCCATGCACTGCATCCATGTGGCAGGTAGACGACATTTGCTTCACGAGACTAAAATGGATGCAGCATCGAGCAAATATTGGATTTTTACTTCACAAGACTAAAACAGAGTAAATTTCGTCATTAACAAAGGTCACTAGTTCTCCGTCCGTGGCAGACGGTAGGCGCTGGACATTATTCACCATGTAGCGTGGTATATATATGTATATACATATACATATATATACATATGTGTGCATTAATCATACAAAACTTAATTTTTGGTACCATTTTCTGCCCTATCAGGGATCCACGTCATCACCCACCTCAATCCCCACTCAATCCCCCCTCCCCGCATCCCATCCCACCCCGCGCCGCCGCCGCCTCCTCCCCTCCCCTTCCCACCGACGACACCCCACCTCCCAGTCACCGCATCCATATGATAGCCCAGTCAGTGCCTCCACTCACCTGACCGTCAGCCACGTAGATCCGGCAGCCATGGCCGACGCTCACTCCTGGAGGTATGTGTAGCAGGCTTCTCTGTTCTCTCCCTCCGCGAGAATAGCAGGTCAATGTTGAGAATTTCGTTGCTTGATCTCCTCCTCGTCAGATCTGTTGAGGTCTGGGGGCACTGCACTGTCTTCAATTCCTCTGCTAGACAAAGGTCTCGTGCGTGTAGGTTATTTCGTCGGCCGTCCGGCGAACTACGAGGATAACCAGCAAGCATATGATGCAAACAATGGGCCAAACGCAGGGAGCGCTGCTGCTGGTGGTGGTAGGTGACATAAACTCATCTCTGTTTGAGCAAGGCGATTTCGATCTTTGTTCATTTTGTTCCTGTTTTTTGGTTGAATTCGTCCATCCTTTCTCAACAAGGCGATTTCGATCTTTGGGTCTCCAGGGAACAATGGGTAGCAACAAACATCGACGTCTGGTGACCAGAAGAAACCCGACATATTCGGCAACTTGTACACAGTACAGTCCCAACTGAGAGACCATCGCTGCCCCGCCCCCGCTGTCGCACCCCGCCCCCGCGGCCGGCGAGGTCCCCCGCGGCGAGTGAGCTCCCCCGCGGCACGCGAGCTCCCCGCCTCTTCTTCCTGTACTCGCAGCTGAGAGCTCGCCGTCTCTTCTTCCTGAGGAGATGCTGGATGGTGGATGCATGTTGCATGGTGAGCACTTCGGTAAAGAATCCATTGTTTTGCCTTCACCTACTTACTTTGTCATATTTACTCCCTGTTCTTCTGATCAAATTCGAGCTATGGTTGTGCGAGCAAGTTGTTGGATGGAATGCCCTAAACAGGAGAAACTGATTAATCTTTGCATGTGACGTGTGTGTGTGTGCTTTCTTTGAAAAATAAGTACATATAATTTTTTTCTTTTTATGATGTTGTCTATTTGGCCAAAAGTGCAGTGCGTTTTTTTCATATCGAGCTTTTGGAACTCAATCCATCCATGGCCACTGGGCGTCAAAGCCTGTTTAAGTAGTGTGTCTCTAATCACAAATTTTATCTTATTTTTTAAAAATTCTCGCAGCAACACAGCCTGTATATATATACACACACACTCCTGAGTACCAAATAGTATTGAGTACCCGACCCATCCCCGCCGAGCCGGAAACCGCGCGTCGATCGAGACTGAATAAAGATTCGGGTTCCAAATGCACTGCACGGAGATCGTGGGGCCTGATGGTTCAGAACAGCATTCGAATCCACATCTTCCCTTCTCCATCCGCTCCACATCGCCTTCACCGCCAGGGTCTCCGCCGCTACCTCTACTCAGCCCAATCAGATCTCCATCCTGCCGATACCTCTACTGGAGGCGAGGCACCATCACCCTCCTGGCGACCAGAAGAAGGCTCGACTATCAAGAGATGCAAGACATCGCAAGATGATCCAGTTCGGCAGCATGAGCTTTGTTCCCCTGACGCTGGATCTTCCTCGTCGTAGTTAACCCCGTCGCCGCGTCTTTCCCCGGCCCCTACCACGGATCTACACATGCGGTGGCAACCCTTATATATCAGTGGAAGCCATGCTAGCCCGACGGCAGCCTTATCCCTCACGCGAGGGTGGCACCCACCCAAACTGGCGACCTCATCTAGAGCGACCAGCTGGCCAGCGACAACATCTTATTCAAGCTGCAGGCCACTGAGAGATCCCAATCTGTTTTGTGCATAGGAAGTCAAATAATTTTGTCCCCCACCGATTAGGCTAAATGATTCTGATGAGTCTAAAGAACTCTAAAATTCTGGTAAGTCTAATCTCTCTCATTACTTCTTTGCACAAAATCCTGAATCAGTTCGCCACCCCTTGATCTTCACTGTATCTCCATTCTTCTTCGCAGGAGACGCACCAATCCTCCAATGGTGAGGCGGAGACGTCCTAGGTCCTCTTGGTCGACACCTGTCTTCAATGGAGACCCGTGGTCAACGGCGTCTTCGTCCCCCATTCAGGCCGATTGGCATGGGCTCCCAAGGTGATCTGCGGTAAAAATCTCTCTAGTCGATCCTCTTAGATCTAAGATCCAATTCCCTTCAGATTATTATTATTGCTTCATCTAGCTTTGTTGCTATGTGAATGTTGCCTCCCTTCAGATTATTATTATTGCTTCATCTAGCTTTGTTGCTATGTGAATGTTGTCTCCCTTGTGTACTCTGGGTTGAATATATTTTGTTTGTTTCTAGCGGATGCACTCATTATGCATTCCTGTCTGGTTGAGAAAAATTAGGTGTTATGTGCCTGTGTTATTGTTGCTCATCTCAGTGTTCTATGGTCAACCAAATATATGGTGCTGCCCTGACATGGAGCGCCAGCATGGATAAAAGCAAGCTGTGGTTGTTGATGTATGTGCCACAGTTGAGCTTCCTGATATCTTGTTGTGGTGACAGAAACAATGGTGTATTTTTTCTGCATTATGAGTTGAAATTCTCCTTTTAGTTCTCTGTCTGCTCTTGCTCTTGCTAAAACTCAAATATTGGGGGGTTTTCTCTTCACAAAAGACTTTGGATTTTGGACACAGTGTGCAGATTAACTCAACCGTTTTCATGTCTGGAACTCGTAGATCATTTCGCAGTTAACACTGCCTCTATTTACTGAGGGATACTTGCTCATATAACTAGAGATTTATGTCTTACTTTTTTATATGAAAAAACGAACTGAATTTTTATTTGTAAATAAGAATTTACTTTTAGGTATGCAGCTTGTTTTTTATCAAAATATGTAAATGTTGAGATTTGCGTGATAAGTGGAAACATACATCTGTTAAGATCTCTTTCATGAAAAAAATTATTTAGATTCTTTTTTAGTGAGTAGTGATAATTTATTTCTTTCAGTAAGTGAGATGCACGATTGTTCACCAGACGACTAGATTGATCCAAATTTTATAGCATGAGGATAAGTTTTTTTCATGATGTCCATATATATTTGAATTATATGTGGGGCTAATGTACTCATTGTTGGCTCGTAATACTATTTATGACCATCCTTCCGCAGATGTGTGTTATTCTTGAAGTTAGCAAAAAAAAATTGACATGGTTGCACTCATGTTGGGTTTAGTTCCACATCGGGAATTGATGGTGGGGGAGCGCAACATATAGGCGGGGGGCAGTCCTCACCCATCAGGCTAGTCTTTTGGGTTGAGTTAGGCCCAGGGCCTGTTGTAGTGGGCTCCGGTAGACCTAAGGCCTGATGGGGCGCCGCCTCATGGGTATAGAGCGCCGGGCTGGATTTCGCTGCGCCACTCTTGCAAGTGGTATCAGAGCCGAAGGTCAGAAAACCTGGGAAAACATCTCCGGATCACATGGTGACGGGGGAGCTGGGTCACACGGATGGTTGTGACTAGAGAGTTAGACTCGGGGCCTGGATAACGTCTTCGGGAGATCACACGGATGGTTGTGATGGAAGAGTTAGGTCCAATGTGTGACGGGGGAGATTCTATCTCCGGATCACATGGTGACGGGGGAGCTGGGTCACACGGATAAATTGTGACTGGAGAGTTAGACTCGGGGCCTGGATAACGTCTTCGGGAGATCACACGGATGGTTGTGATGGAAGAGTTACGTCCAATGTGTGACGGGGGAGATTGTTGGGTTTACTCCCACATCGGGAATTGATGGTGGGGGAGCGCAACATATAGGTGGGGGCAGTTCTCACCCTGATACTCTTGCAAGTGGTATCAGAGCCGAAGGTCAGAAAACCTGGGACAACATCTCTGGATCACATGATGACGGGGGAGCCGGGTCACACGGATGGTTGTGACTGGAGAGTTAGACTCGGGGCCTGGATAACGTCTTCGGGAGATCACACGGATGGTTGTGATGGAAGAGTTAGGTCCAATGTGTGACGGGGGAGATTGCTGGGTTTAGTCCCACATCGGGAATTGATGGTGGGGGAGCGCAACATATAGGTGGGGGCAGTTCTCCCATCAGGCTAGTCTTTTGGGTTGAATTAGGCCCAGGGCCTGTTGTTGTGGGCTCCGGTAGACCTAAGGCTTGATGGGGCGCCACCTCGTGGGTATAGAGCGCCGGGCTGGATTCCGTTGCGCCACTCTTACAACTCATGTGTGTTGTTTTTCTATTTTCCTTTCCGTGCACTATCATGTGTGTGTATAACAATAATCTTGATCCTTTTCTTGCCTCAAAGGATGGCACCAGTGCACTATCATGTGCGTGTATAACAATAATCTTGATCCTTTTCTTGCCTCAAAGGATGGCACCAATTCTACTCGGATCGTTGTGCAGGCCTGGTGAAGCAACCTCAGAAAGTTGCAGCTGCAGGAAGAACCAGGATCATTGTGCATGCCTGGTGAAGCTCCTCGTGGATAACAATAATCTTGATCCTTTCTTGCCTCAAAGGATGACACCAATTATTCTTGGATCATTGTGCAGACAAGGTGAAGCCTCCTCGTGAAGCTGCAGCTGCCAGGAAGGATCGAGATGCAGGAAGAACCAGGAAGACACCGAGCCTACACGAACACACACTAGTGGTTACAAGAGGCCCGATAGCACCTCAGATCCTTGGTTCGACTCCTCGTGGGAGCGAATTTCTTAGGATTTAACAGCGTTTGTGCTTTCAGAGGTAGGCGACGTTCCTGTCGACAACGAGGCGCCTGTGGTGATTTCGTCAATCTTGAGGATTTGCCAGCATAGTTTTCGAAGATGCTCCTAGGGGTAGGGTTTGCGTGCGTGTATTCATAGGGATGAGTGTGCGTGCGTTGTGAGTGTCTCCGATGTATTGTGCAATTCGCTAAAAAACCATCCTCGTTAGCTTTTTAGGCAACCTAGTACTCAGATCGAGCTATGATAAGACTTCTGAAAAGAGGAAACTGCGGTGTAGGTCTTAATGTTCACTCATGACTTCTGATGCAGCTACAAAAGTATACAGAGAAGATGTTTTACAGATTGCAAAGTTACCTATTGGAAACTTTCTAGCTGGAAAGTAATGTTGTCATAGTGTCGCCGTGTAATTAGGAATTTCAGTCACAGTGTTGTATACTTGACGATAACACATCTTTTTGTCTCCTCTAGTACGCAAGTCACTTCTATTATTATCTTACTGTCAGTCTACCACGTACTAGTATTATTTTTATCCGCCGCTTGTTTTTCTCCTGCATGGACCAACCTACAAAGAGGATGAAACCTTATCCACACGTGAATCAAATATAAAAAGCCACAGAACCTGCATCTTCAGGCGAAAAAACTGAACTACGATACAGGTGCTGTGGGCGTCATGACTCGCGAGAAAATCAGACCGCTGTGGATCGGAATGCAAACGGCCAGATGTCACAGAATCTGGTTACCACAGTCATAGAATCAAGCAAATGTCAAAGAAAGACTGCATGCCGCGTGGCCGGACACTGCGCACACACGGATTCAAAATCCAGAAGCGTGGATGGGCATGAAAAAAAAGCAAAAAAACAAAAACAATCACTTTTTATCTCCTCATTGGAATGAACCGCCTACACATGCATATAAACTTGTAAGATCAAGCATATAAACATGTATTTCATTGGAATGGATGTGAACAGAAGACAAAAATCAACGACTCACAAACATATCAACACATATGCTTAGCAAATGTGGTTTCTATCAAAATCCTTGATTTGCGGTTAAAATTTCATCATGCGTATATACATATGCTTGTAAGCATATAAACCAATTTGTACATAGAAACTTATTGTCCAGATCATATAAATCTACGGTTCAGGTCATAGACAACTACATGTATATAGTGGCAACAGGCATAGAAACATTTGCAAAATGGCATAGAAACCTACTGAGGGCTGAGGCATAGAAATCTATGCTCAGATGCTAGCACATATATGATCACCAGAAAATTAAGATGAGATTTATATACTCTAATGTACTCTAGGTCAGAGATGCAAACACATGGAATTTTCCTATACACAAGAAAAGATCCAACAAGCAGAGTCCAAGCAATCCTATCTATCACCAGCAATCAGACATCTTTCCAAAAGAAAATTAACAGAATCTTTATATTTGAAGACATGTACTTAGAGAGGAATTTTTTTAAAAAAGCAATCCTTCCATGACTGGATGAGCACGGGGCCTAGGGTCAACGCCAAGATCTACATTCTGTGTTGCCTACCAGGCCGCCGCTTGCGCCATCGCTGCATGCCTGACAACCTACGCAGCTTTCCTGGAGCACTCGAATAAACACAGAGCATGCATCGGGCAGTGAGGACTGAGAGAGAGAGAGAGGGGTAGAGGACAGCTTGCCGACGCATCGCCCATGTGCAAATTCCCAGCAGGAGAGATTTAAATGAACGAAAGCAGACGCGCGCTCCCCGACGGTCAATACCAACGCCCGGACCGAGAATCGAACAAAGAAACCTTTTTTTACCTGTAAATCCAGGAGACCCACAGTCAGAGGGATCAGGGTCGACGGGGCTGGGAGCTTGCCGGAACAGGTTCGTCGTGGATCACGCCATTCGTTTGGCTTGTGGCTGATAACTGGTGCTGGTTTGTTCTGAGAGAGAAGTACCGCTGGCTGGTTGCTGGTGGCTGGTTTGTTCTGAGAGAAAAGTACTGTTGGCTGGCGGCGACCTCCGGGACGACGACAACATCGCGCAGCACCGGCTTGCCCATGCGCTTGCCAGGTTACGCCATCGATGTTGAAGATGCCATCGTCAATGTCGAAGATGTCGGCGTAGAGGAGGTCGCCGAGGAGGGTGGGCATCTTGTGGGCCACCGGGGCCTCGCTGCGTCCATGCGCCGCGAGCTTCCACGTGGGGTCCCGTGTGCCGCTCCCTACTGGAGGCAGTTCGCCAGGATCTGCGTCGCGCCAAGCCAAGATCCGCGCCAGTGTGCTCGTCATGGAGGAGAGGAAGAGCAGGTGGGGGAGGATGCCTGGGGAGCGAGTCGGGCCCCTTTTTCCGTGTGGATCCGCGACCGCCAGCTCGGAACCCGCTGATGCCTGCAGATCCCGCGCGGGGACCACGCTGGTCCCGTCGCCGTGCGCCTGGGAGCTCGCGGAGCGGTCGACAGAGCTCGTCACCGGGGAGGTCGCTTGCGCCGGCTGTCTCGTCGGAGCTTGCCCTGGGGAGATCCCCCGCGGTGGTCGTCTCGCCCGCGCCAGCGCTCCAGGTCCTGGCACCACCGCTCAAAGGGAGGCGATGTGACGCCCCATGTTTTTAATTACCGTCGTTAACGCTAATGACATGATTAGCCGGTTAAATAGTCAACCCTAGGTCAACCTGGGCCCTCACCCATGAAAACTCCTTAACACACCCCTAGTGACCCTAGTGAATAGTTAAAACACTTGTGGGGCCAACCCATGGTCAAAGGGTGGGTCAAACCCCCTTGTCATCCCATGTCCACAGGTGTCTGCCGGAATTTTTGCCGCGTTCTCCAAAATTCACCTAAACACTTAAAATTCTACCTTTGGGAAAGTTGTAGGTCTTGTTGAGGGACACAACTTTCATGTAGAGTGGCATTGCAGATTTGGAGGGGAAAATTGTGAAAAAGCCCTTGCAAGCCGAGAGATCCTTTGTTGGCAAGCACAGGCTGACATTCAAAGTTGGCACTCCCACAGATTCAAATCTAGGCAATAAAACCCTATACAGCCTTTGTAAAAGTCGTAGCTGGTACCTAGATCTACAACTTTTGTATTCATCCCTTGGTCCAGTTCTGTTTGAAAATTTTGAGAAAAATCGATTCAAAACATGCACCAGCAGCACGGCCAGAGCCCGAGCGCGCCGCGCGCGCGTCGTGCGCGCCCGTGCGCCGCCGTCGCCGCCCACCGCCGGCCCGCCCCGGCGCCCGTGCCCGCGCCGCCCGAGGCCTCGACGTCCGCACCACGCCCCGTCCCGATGCGCGCGCCCCTCGAAGCGCTCCGTCCCGAGGTGCCCCGAGGCACGCGCCGCCGTACGCGCGCACGCCCCTCGAAGCGCTCCGTCCCGAGGTGCCCCGAGGCACGCGCGCGCCGTACGCGCGCACGCGCCACGGACCGGCGGTCCGTCGGCGGCGGCGCGCGCCGCCGCCGCGCGCGCGCCTCGAGCCGCCGTAGCACCGGCCGCATCTCCGCCGTCACCCGTGCGTCACCCACGAGCCGCCCGAGCCGGGGTATAAAGGCCCCCCGCCTCTCCTCGCGCGCCGCACCGAGCCGCCCGCGCCATTGCCGCCGCCATCCCGCCGCCGCCGGTGCTAGCTCTCCTTGCTTGTGCTCGCCGCCGTCCAAGCACGTCGCTAGGTCCCTTAGCACTCAGGCAAGCTCACAAGCGCGCTCGTTTGCGTCAATTTGGCCTCCACACCGCAGTACACCGAGCCGCCCCGAGCGCCGCCGCCGGCCGCCGCCGTGCGCGCGTCGGCCGGAGCACGTTCCGCCCTCGCCACCACCGCCAAAAGGACCGTGGTGAGCTCAATTGCAACCTCGTGCCGCTTGTTGTCGTGGCCGGGCCCCACATCGCCGCCGGCGATCCCTCCTGCCGCCGCCGAGGGCATGGATGTGAATCCAGGGGCCTATTTGCAAGGAACCGTAACTTAGTTTATTTGCAGATCAGTCCACAGTCTTAGGAAATTCCTAGAAATTCACAGAAAATTCAGAAAATTCTCAAACCAATTTTGTAGGATTCAGGATGTTAAACCCCACCCCTGTGTGGTACACTTGTGGCTAGATTCAAAATAGTTTTGGCAGGAAAATTACAAATGTGTTATACTTGGATCTGTTATAACTTGAAATGTATAGCTTCTCTGTGGCTAAGTTTTGGATATGTTGTGAGTTAGGATATGAATAGATGCTGTGCCAAAAATTGCACAAAGTTATCATGTACATCTTTTTATAAAAATGTTTTTCTATCTCTGACAGAATTGAATAAATGATTTTTCATGTTAAATATATTCATGTTCTTAAGCCCAACTTGTGCACACTGTCTTGTGATGTCAAGAGGCACATCTTGTGAAGTAATCATGAATTTAGGATTGACAGAAATAATCATTCTTGATTTATGCATGTTTTCCTTTGTAAATCAATAAACCAAGTTCAGTAGAGGTTCCAGGTGAACATGCTGGCTTTTTAGGCTTGTTTAGGATCAGAGAGCATGCACAAGAAAGTTTGGATCATTTTGAGGCTTATTTATTTTTACTAGGAATGTGCCCGTGCGTTGCTACGGGTAAAACATATTTCACTCACGATAACAAGAAAAATGCCTATCGAATGTTTCTATGATCGTGTTTTAACCATAATGATTTAGGTTGCACATTCATACATTCAACCACAATCAATGTTATTTTTTTACACATATAAAATCCGAATCTCATTCGAATGCACATCCATGAATGTGTCCCAATTATCCATTATTACATTTAAAAAAGAAAATGTCATGTGTACAATACTTACCGTGACAGCATCCACTTGAGTGGTGAACAATGTTATGGAACATGGTTCCATTTAAGTTGCTAGTTACCAATAGTAGCTCTACATCAAGAACCAAATGAGACAAATAGTATGAAGGATTAGGTGGTGCTTGACTCCTCTCCGCTCCATCCATGACAATGCTTCTTTCAATTGGAGCTTCCTTTAGTTAACAATAAAATGTTATGGAACATGGTTCCATTTAAGTTGCTAGTTACCAAAAGTAGCTCTCCATCGAGAACCAAATGAGCCTAACAGTATGAAGGATCAGGTGGTACTTGACTCCTCTCCGCTCCATTCCATGACAATGCTTCTTTCAATTGGAGCTTCTTTAGTTAACAATAGGTGAACTCAAGCAAAGGATGGCAAAAGTGAAAAAGATACAAATTTATATTTAAATTCAGGAAGATAGACAATCATTCAAACAGGCACTGCAAATTTATGGTACGAACTTATCTTCAAATAATATTCTTTGATGAAGAATCTAAAGCTAAATGCAACTAATTAATTTTCTCATGTATTGCACATGGCAGTAGCCAAATTATTTGATTTATAAGTATCTACATAATAGATAAATCAAATATAACATACTAATGGTCATGGATGGTTAACCATGTCGAGGATTGCATATTTGCATGCTCATATTTGAGAACAACTAAATAAAGGCCATAGGGCCTGAAGCTATCATACTTTTGTAGTTATGTCACAATCCTTAGTTTTCTATAAACTGATGATAGACTTCAGAAAAAAAATCAGATTTGGGATATGAAGCAAAAAGCATATGAAATAAACAAACCTGTTTCTGCTACAGTGGAGGTTGTATGCCCTAAATCAAGCAATTACAGGAAGGGAATAAAATTCAATCAGAATTCAGACCCGTGGGCAATTGTTTAGTAAATAACATGGGAATTACACATCAGTTGATTAAGAGCATTGCATCAAGAATATATGCCTCTTACTTTTGCTACTTGCCGCATCACATTGACGAAATTGTCCAGTTGGCATCTCCACACAACCCATTGTCGATTTGACCTTTTTGCTATCAAAGTCAGACATGGATCAAGAATATTAGGGAAATTCAGAACTGGAAAGTCTGGAAAATGCATACATAATAAAAGAAATAGTTCATGAGCTACTCATTTATGGTGAAATACATCATTGATACATAACCCTGTTTTATGGTTAGATCTCCCTAATGTAGTCATACTTTATCAGACATCATCCTATCCATTCAATTGCAGAAAACCCCATCGCCTTGCAAAAAAAATACAGGACAATTGAAAAGCATGCTCACCAGTTTGTATCTGATTAACAAAGTTTCATCGTGTATAATTCTTTTTCTTGAAAGGAAAACTCTTGCTAGAAGGTCTCCTGGATTTCAAGCAATTGCTTTTAGTGCCATCCAAAGTAGAAGGTCTAGAATTGCTAGTCCTCATGAACTTTCCTGGCAAACATATAACAAAGTATCAGTTCCAACAACATAGAAAATGTCTGAATATCACGGCATATGTCCGCATGTATCCTATTATTTAAAGTCATAACGTTAAAAATTAATTCAGAATTCATAATATTGTCATGTCAAATATAAACTTTGGTGGTATTCAGATAAATCTCAACTACTTTTTAAGACTGGTTCACAGGCACCAACATGCGGAGTACCATAAGCAGGAAGAAAGAGTTCCATTGCATGATTGAGAAGAGCTTACCTCTTAATAATTGTGTTTAAATCACTGTAACCACTCCCTGCATCCAACAATACTGCGCAGATAACAGACGTTCTCAGCATCAGAGCCACTCACTCCAAATTCTTCCAGCTTCACGGCCTACATTTTAAACAGACCAAATAACATGTTCTAAATCGATTTTCTGGTAAGCACATAGGATAAATGTTAAGTCTAAAAATAGCAGGCTGATTATACATAAACTGATAACCACAAACGAAATCTCAACATACCCGAGCACCCGTTGCAACAATAAGAGTTTTATAGCTGATAGTTTCCCCTATGGAAGTAACCAATGTCTTCCGACCCACATCCGCAGAAATGACCTTCGTTCCAAGAATAAGCTCAATTCCTAGCCAAGTGGTAAAACATATAATCCATACTGAACAGTTACAAAATATGAAATTGAATTGATCGCAGATCAAACTACATATGAGGGAAAACCAGATGTGATGCTCTATCTATGTCAGAAAATAGATGGACGAAAAATTATTCTTGTCACTTTCCAGATGTATTAGTCCAATTGAAATCTAATTAAACATGGAGATTGCCAACATGTAAAGCATAAATAAACATTGACTGAAGCATACCATGCTGTTTGTACCATTCTTCTGTAAGTAACTGATCATTGGCACCAACACAAGTATGAAATGCGGGAGGCGAGCGCCACCGCAAATGTGATAAAATCCAAAGCCCTCGGGTAAAAATAGATTTCAAGATCTCCAGCACCTAAATCGTTTAAGCATACTTTATATGTGGACATCTGTAGCAAGCAATCATCTGCTCGTCTGTATGATAATGATGATTGATGACATTGAACGGAAAAAACAAGTCAATCTGAAAGTCATGCAGTTTCGAAACAGTGTGTGCCCTTTCTGCACTATATATAATTTGAAAGAACTGCTTACAAGTTATGCTTAGCAACTCTGGGATTCTAGATCCCTTATATATTCACACCATTGCAAAATTGCCAAACACAGTTCCTTGTGCTGATATAAATGATGTTGGTACAGAGGAAAAGGATCCATTGAAGGATATTCATTGTATTATAATGCAGTATGATTACCTGAGAACAGGTATAGCTATTTCGTGAAAGTTGAACACAACATAACATGTTAATTCTATGATAAGGTTAAATAAGGAGGAATTGAAATCACACTAAAGTCATTGCATGGTTGACAAAATTAAATAGGAAACAAAAAAACCATGACTACCTAGATTTCACTTCTTTGTTGTGCTATACCGTCACGATCATTATCTCTTTGCCACTGAAGTTTAGCCAGTCCATACTTTACAGCTTTTCACGGTTTTGTGCAGGCTGCAAATAGCCATTAGCAAATAAAACAAAGCACAACAACCGTAATGATTATGAAGGTCAATATTAATTAAATATGAAACTTTTTTGTTGTACCACAAGTAACAACCTCCTTTCCCATCCCCTTCATGCCACATGCCCACACTGCATCCAACTCCAACCAATCGAGAGGGGCAAACCTGAATAGAGAAAAGGAAATTGATAACTGAGAGCAAATTAACCTCTGAACCAGTTGCTTACAAAGGATTCAACAGTTAAGAGACTTGTAACGAACCGTATTGCTTCTGAGTTCTGAGGTTAGCGCTCACTAAACAAAGACTTGTTCTCAACAATCAGAGACATATTACTTTGAACCATGTTGATTCTGCAAACTGGATCAACTTATTTACACTATCGGTATCTAAATGTAACATGCTTGAGGTATGCAGTGGTAAAAAAATTACAGCCTCTCTCCCACCCTCATAGCTCAAATACATTAAAGAGAATGCCAAAAAAATATACATTTTGGGATAGAACTTAAGCAGCAAAGCTTTTGGGTTAGTAAACTAAACTTGTCTAGGATCTGAATAAGCTGCCCACAATCTATTCTAAGTTGGCACTTGTAAACCTTTTTTTAGAAAAGAAGCACTTGTAAACCTGTTATCTAATATATTTAGGATTAGATGTGCCCACATGAGATTATCACCTATCACCCCCACTGTCTAACACTGTTTATATCAATCAAAAATAGAAAACATGAATTTAGTAGAGCATTCAGACTTCAGGACTGACATAAGCATTGACTACGAGAAAAAAAACATGTATATAGCAATAGATAGTGCACTATGATGCTTTAGCCAACAACCCAACAGTGCATCAAAACTGAATTGCCCAAGGTGACCTTCCCATTGTTTGATTCTACTGTCCTTTCAGAGCGAGGAAGAAAATTTAACATCATTAATGATCAGGTAAATTAGTATTGTAGTTAACAAATTAGCAGGATACTACGAACAATGATTCTATTTTTTCTAAGAACAAGATCTCAAAAAGATCGAGAATTCACATCACTTTGTCCAATAACACAATGCTAAAACAGTATATATTGTCGCAAGTCACCACAAAAATCAGCACCAGAACACTCCATGTTGTAATTAAATACACACGCTCAACCCAAAACTAATATCAGTATATCACCACTCCAAGGAAGTGAAAGGTTAAAAGAATTGAGCTAAGCTTAAAAATAATTGAACCTACACAATTTACTGAACCAAAAACCAGCAGTATCAAATATTTTCACCCCATACCCAGAGATTAATTTTCCGTCCCAGATCACCTCAGCTATGTATGTGACGCATATGAATAAAATACCTTAATTGGAACCACCTCAATCAAGATTGCTCTAATGCATTAAGAGGGTTCATATCAGATTATTATTATTTGAATTACTAAACTGAAACACATACCTGTCTTCCGTTGAACAGCAACTTGATGCCTGGCAAGGCATCAAGGCATCGAGTTGCATACACAGAGGAGGAGAAAAAACAGTTCCATACTTCCACATCCATCAGATCGAGACCTCCCAGGTACCCAAACCCTAACAAATGGGCAGGTGGATCAGATCGAGTAAGAATGAGCGAGAGTCGGGTCGGGCTCCACCGCGAGGGCGACAGATTAGGGGGTTTTGGGGTGAACGACACCACCAAAATTAATAGATTGGTATAGAAAGAAACATCACGGACCTTCGCTGGTAAAGAAGGCACTATCCCATGCCAAGCTCTTGCAGAGATGGAGGGGGCGCGTCCTGGATCGGCGGTGCAGACGACGGGCGGAGGAGGAGGCGAGGTTCTGGATTGGCGGCGCGGTCCACGGATCGCCTGGAGAGATGAAGGGGCTGCTGCTTGCTCTGGATCGGCGGCGCAAACGACGGGCGGAGGAGGAGGCGTCTGGATCGGAGGCGCTGCCCGCTTCGGCGCCGCGGACGGCGGGTCTTGGAGGAACACCCGAGCGCTGGATTGGTGGAGCAGCGACGGCGGCAGCTCGGATGGGGGAGGCAGATGTGGGAGGCGGCGGTAGTGTCGAGGGGCTGGAGGGGTCTGTCGTGGTCGTGGGGTCGTGGGCGGGGGCGGTTCACGGTGCGAGAGAGGGGGGGTCGGACCGACGACGATAACATTTGGCTTTTTTAGCTGTAGGATAAGAATATCTCCACCAGGCTTAAGATTCGACCATTCGAGGAGGATGGCTTATTACGAACAACCTCCACAGAGCGTCAACAATGTTCTAATGAGCCAGAATCTCATGGACCTGGCAGACCATGTATACTATTTTGCTCTGGACTTTCTACTGTAATCATGGTTGAAAAGTTCTAAATTCTCACGGTAACCAGGAATTGATATGATAATCCATGCTTATGAAATTTTCATTACTTTAACTTAGATTTCAAGTTATATAGCAATTAACTGATGCCATGCTAAATACACCCATATACCCTGGTGGTTCTCATTAATTAATCTATGGTTGGCAGGGTCCCTGTTCGATTATATGTGCGTGGTGTTCAAGAAGACCTTGAGGATATAGAAGATGCAATGCATGTTAGTGACTGGGAAAGAGTGTCCTACATAAATCGACCATTTGAGATTCGGAAGGTCCAAGGTATGTACTGCCACACTGAACATGCATGCTACATTTCAGTGTTCTATTTTACAGCCAGAGTAGCTATTCTGCTTAACATGTAGTTACTTCACCGTATGGCACAGGCAGGAGGTACATTACCTTGGAGCATGCATTACAAACATTGCTTCCTGTGTTCTTCAGCTCAGACCCCCAAAATGCAGAGAAACTGGGCTCAACTGGCGGCGGTTCAGATACAACAAACTTTTCAGCAAGTTCTCAGGCGGCGGAACCAGCTTCCGCAAGTCTGCAAGAGGCGACCAAGCAGGCTAAGGTGAAATTGGGACCCCAAAGATGATTTCTACTACATCAATAACTTTGGCATGAAGCATCGGTGGCTCACCAACTCAAGCCAAGCAAAACTATATGGAAAATGTAATTAGTTAATGAGCAACAAAACAGCATAGTAATGTAGTAAAATGCAACTTCTTCAAATACTAAATGCCATTAACAAATTCTTCAACTGCAAGGTGCTGGGATATATTTAGTGCTAATGAACATGCAATGGCAACTATTGTTTCATGAAAAGAAAAGGAATGTACATTGAAGCAAGTGGGAACCCAAAGAATTCACAAAGTTGGCAAGCGGGAACAAAAGGGCATAACATACCTCCAAGCGAGGAACTCTCAAGGGTTGCAGAATATGGAATACATTTGCAAATGCGGTCAAAATCCGGAAAAACTAACTCGCATCGGATAAATGGCACGAACATTTGGAAATGTGAATGTCACAATAAATGTCAAAATTAGAGACATTATGCAAGTGTACCGAAAATTAGCACTGTCTTGGTGAAGGTCGAAGTAGTAAGCTCACTTAACCAATTTATAAACAAACGAAAATATGGCCGAGGATTGAAAGAGACTTTCTTTTCTTCAAGATCTTTTTGAATTATCCTAGTCGTCACAAAGCAAGTATCCGTACACAAAAATCAAGGAAACCATTAAGCCTAACAATATTCATCAAGAGCATCCTTAATTCAGGCAACCACGTACCTTATGGAGAAGACTGCCTTTATTTGGTCCTAAATCCACTGACTGCTGAAAGAATACAAATTATTAACAACAAGTACGATTTATCTCAAACAGCTTACATACAGCAATAAAAGTATGCATTTACCATTGTTCAGTGATTACGAAAAATATTTGGCTGTAAAATCAACTTAAAACATATAAATTATACAATACTATCCATTACCTCCTTCTTCCCCTCGACACAAACAGAGGAGGGAGGCGGACAGGGGCGGCCTGCCGGTGGCGGGCGGCGCCCCTCCCGGGAATGGCGGCGGACGGGAAGTGGAGGAACGGAGAGAGGAGGTCGAGGGCAACCGATTCCTATCCTCACCTCGAGCGGGGACAGTTCAGGGAGAGAGATCGACGGGCTGCGGCTGAGTCGGCACTGGCGGCGGCGGTGGGGAGCTCGGGACAGAGACAGAGGGATTGGGAGCTTCGGCGTGGTGGAGAGGAGATGTCGAGGGCGGCGGCGGTTGCGGAGGGAGGAGGGAGGCGACGGTCTGGTGCGCGAGGTTGGACCGGGTCGTCCGAGGCTGAGCGCGGTTGGACGCGGCGGAGGAGAGGGAGGGAGTGGAGGACGCGCCGGGGAGAGGGAGGGCGGGCGCGAGGGGGGGTCCGATACGGGACGGGCGCGAGGGGGGTCCGATACCGGACCGACGACGATATCATTTGGCTTTTTTTAGCTGTAGGATATGCATTTAAGTTGAATCACTAGCTAGCCTTTGTTATTTTCAATAATATTTAAATTCCTAGCATCCATCACTTACTTGTGGGTCCAATGGACCAGGATAGGTGCTAGTAGGCCTAATAAACACTCATTTAATTTTTGGTAATTTAATTGTTTAATAAATGGCTTAAATGCCCTTTTAATATTAAAGGGAAATTAATAAAGAAAATCCTTAATTAAATCTTTTTCCTTTGTGAAGGCATTATTTAAAATAAATAAAAATAAAGTTAATTACCAAGCACTAATAAGGAATTAATTCATGAATATAAGTATTAATTACACCATGTGGGTAAAGATAAAATAAAATAAAGCTTTCCCATGGAATGATAAGCTTAAATAAAAACCTTTATTCAAATATGGAATAAAAGAGTAACCCATGTACAACCGATAACCTTCCTAAAAGAGAAACCTTAGATAGATGCTTGTTAAGGTGAATATGACCAACTAGAGTTGGATAGGACAACAAACTATCACATCACCTAAAGTGCATTGCATTCCGTGTAGATCTTCCGGACGGAGATTACTCCCTGGTCCCGGAAACCGAGGAAGGCAGAGCAGAAGGTTCTCTGCAGTACGTGGACGGACTCGACACCGAGGGTGCCCAAGCCAACCTAGTCGACGAAGGCAAGCTCCGGTGCATCTAACCCAGTTTTAAAATTCTTTATTCAATTATCTATGAATGATTGTGCATTTACGTTCAGGAGTTGAATGAAATCCTAGATGCATGATCCCTAGGTACCTTTTGTCCCTACTAGTATGATAGGTCGATAGCTGCTAAGCTATAGGACCGTTACAAGTCGGGTGACGACCTCACTCGCGAGAATAGGTTCCTAGATAGGAATCATACTATATCCTTAAATGGATTGCTCACGTGGTAAGAGCATGGGATCTGGCTCCGGTCCAGTGGTTATGTGGGTTAAGTCTTTGAACGTACCAAGCACATGCCGGGTATGGGACCGGTAAGCCTAGTACCATAATGAGACGGCGAGGGATCTTACTATTACTACTCTTGGGATTCGCTCTCACGGCTAGCTACCGGTGGTGTATGGTGACTCCGGGTATCTCGCGGGGTATGCCGGATAGCCTGCACCAAAGACTGTAAGATTCGATCCCAACCCGAGGATTTATGGGGACGGTCTGGGGAGTTGTCCTCGCGGGGGCAGCCGACCGTGTGTTTGGGTCTACCTTGCAAGGTTTGAATCAATCGATTGTCGGCCTCTCACCGTTATCCGAGACTACTTACTCCACTAGTCATGTGATCCCTAATGATGGAAGTTGGTGAAGATGATGCTTGAATAATTGTATTGTACAACTTTGTTTGTACTAGTTGGCTAATGTAGTAAAGATTAAACTACTAAAACTTGTGCTAAAATCTTGAAAGCAAGGACCTACTCTTTGTTACTTTTTAGCAAAAGCAACCCAGTAGCCAAAAAGCCTTTCATGGTCTAGATTTGGTGAAGTAGATATCACCGACGGGTAAGTCTTGCTCGAGTATTAGCATACTCGGCCTTGCTATAATGTGTTGATCCAGGTCATGCCTTCGGTGATGTGTGGCCGGTGAGATTCCGCCGTGCCGGGGAGCCGGAGTGGGTGGAGGACGACTACTGAAATATCATGGATGGCCTCCCGTGGTGACTTCGCTGCCGCTAGTTAAATTCCGCTGTCTTTCAAAAACTCTGAACTGTTTCGTCATGTCAAAAACTATGGTTTGTAATAATTAAACCCCTCGGGGTTCGAATTTGAATGTGAATGTCAGTGTATCTCTGGACTCGCGTTCGAGTGAGTTTTAATGCATATATCGATCCTTGTGCTAGTCAAGTGATTTACCGGGCGTTAACCCGGCGACTTACGACAGGATGGTACTTTATTATTGCTCAATGGCCAAAGTGGATCGGTCTTAGGCAATAGTACGGTACTTTCCTGGGCGGGTTGTCACAGTTGACATCAGAGCTTATATGCACCAGAGATTAATTAATAAACCTTAATCACTGATTTTTGAATATAATATGCCAAGATTTTCTGATTTTCCAAAATACGTTGGTCCGCTAAGGATAAACTAGACCGAGAGGCCCTAGAGGGAATTTTGGGTTCTTTCAGGTGGCTTATTTAACTTATGGTTTATTTTGCTAACTCCCAGCACATTTCTTTCTGTCAGACTTACTTTATTGCACAACCAAACTAGGAGTCACGTGTTTTATACGTGTGCTGTTCCGCATCACGGGAATTGCGAGGGTTGATGGAGTGATCCATTCCACGGATCCCATCTTCGCGTCTGTTTATGAGTTGTGTGTCACCACGTGTTTCATACGTGAGCATTCCGCATGTCGCTCATGCGAGGCAAGGATACACTCCATTCAAACGGAGGGTGTCCGAGGTTGGACGCTGTCCATGCAGCGGCTTAACGCATGGATACCGTTTCTATAGTGAACGGTAATGTATGTGGACTCTTTCGTGACGTGCTGGCACGAAAGGTTCGTTTTCTGCAGGTACATAACAGCGCTTCGTTAGTTGTTAAGCGAGTATCGTATAGCTCTCGACTAGATATTATAGGGAGAGACGATCAAAAGCCTTGCCACCGGCACTAACTTCGATTTTTGGCTTGATTGCCATGTGAGGACGAATAGGACGTCTTGCATGCATGTTAAAAATCAAAACAACTAAAATGGACCCCAAAAATCGAAATGCCATGTGTTCTCTAAGGAAGATTATGCTAGTGTGTGTTTTTTTATAAATTAGAAGTACCTCTCATACCTAGCCGTCATGCTGCCGAAATTTTGTGACAAATGTGTTCACCTTGTGCTAGGTTAATTAAGCTAAATTGTTAAAAACAATTGATCCTCAACTAGTTACCTTGTGATAGCAAGTTTCAATCTTAGTTCGTTGGGTTGGTTCACTTTTTCCCCTAGGCACATCCAAGTTAAGGACCCTTCATCTTGTTTCTTTGATCGGTGCTCAACCTTAAAAAGCTTAATTGAAAATGTTAAAGGTTAAATTGAAAACTCGGGAAAATTTTTGAGGCTTCTGGATTTTTGGTTATGAATGTTATTCACAGCTGCCAGAACTTCACCATTTGTCATGCCGTTCTCTTTTGAGATCTGACATGGGTTACCTTTGTGTACAGATGGATTTCCCCGTGTTCCACCAGTTCGACGCTGACGGTACGATCCGTACCAACGGGTTGCACTGGGAGGGTTTTCCGCGCTTGGCGTGGGAAGCACTCAGTGCCGCAGGCTACCTTACCCCGCCGACGTACGAGGTGAAGGAGTTTGAGCGCTTTGGTGTTCCCCGTTGCAGGGTGATCGTTCCGTGTCTTCGCCGCACCGGATCACGCCGACTGGTTTGACCTGAGTTTTATTTACTGGGGATTTATCACGCACGAGTCCGTGGAGTCAGCCGCCCTCAGAGTGCTGACAGACTTTTGTGACCACAACCCTACTGTGGTAGCTCTTTCACCGTTTGGACTGTTTTCGGCTGTGAGTCCTCACGACCCAGCTTGGTTGGATCGTATGGACCATCTACGGGAGCTACTGACCCTAGCAGAGCCGTTGGATGTTACTCAGACACTTGCCTGATGTCTGAACGTGGTTTTCACACTCCAGGGGCTGTGTTTTAACACCGCAAAGAATTATTGCACGGCGCTTGGAGGCATCTAGGCGCGATTGGGAGCAGCTTTTAGCAAAGCACACCGGCGGTCGAACTTCACGCTTACCCGGGTGCAGCGAGGAGAACGACGAGTCGCGTACTAGGAGGTTCCAGTTGGAGCTTGAGAGAGGTGACCGCCTCCAGAGGATCGTGGACCTAGAGGTGGAGAACCATGCTCTAGAGGAGGATGTCGACGCACACGAGATAGAGAGGCTGACCCTGTTGCAGAACATTGCGAAGATGCAGGAGCATGTACAGGAGGCCGAGGTACAGGTGGCAGCCTTACAGGCTATAGTGGCCTTACGGCCCACCGCCCCCGCACATGCACACTCGGAGGAGCGACGGGGCGTGTCGGTGCCCGGGAGCAGACGAGCCAGGCAGGACCACCGCTACCGACTCCCCCAGCTTCACCTTCGTACAGTGGTGCTTCAGTGGGCAACTAGGTTGCCGACAGCAGGGAGCAGCAGGATATCGATCTCATCGAGTTGTCTTAGAGATGTTGGAGTAGTGGCTTGACAGCACGTCTTCATGCCAAGCAACTATTGTATCATGTGTTGTCTTGATGTTTCAAAATCGAGTTGTAATGACGTTGAACCTTGTTCTGTCATGTTGTAATAAGAATGCTTAAGCTCGTATGCTTTAAGTGAATTTCATTGTCTTTTAATTAAATTTTCTTATGCTGAATGCCAAATCCTTGGATAATTCATTGCGAATGATCACGCTTGTCAAAGATTGCATTGTTTATCTCCTAAGAGCGTAGGTAAAACAAAGCATCTTTACGAACGTCACTCGTTGCCAGCATATAAGTGCTCGTTCGTATACCATCTTCTTTGGTATTAGGGATAACGACGATCGTTCGGAAGCGATTAGGAGCCGCGCAATTGAGCAATCACCGTCCTAACCATATTAAGAGAAACGATTCTATGAATCTTGGTGGCTATAGAATGTGGTGCTTGTTGCTGTACTCATTATTTATTATTAATGAGATGTGGTAATGCATGATCGTGCTTGTCATCATTTGGAAGTAAGCTTTGGGTTATCTCACTAATGACGCTCACTTTTCAGATGGTGGGAACCACGCGCAGCTCTCCAAACGGTTTTGGAGCGAGTGGTAGTGGTGACTTGCCGCCACCCCCGCCCATGAACCCGACGGAGGCTTTCATGGCCACCCAGACCGAGGTGCTGCGCCAGATCTTGCAGACACAACAGCAGATCGCCCAGCAAATGAACCGAGGGCCGCCACATGGGGCCAACCACGAGGGACCTAACCAGGTCACCACGTATGCCCAGTTCATCGCCATGAAGCCGCCAACGTTCGCGAAAGCAGAAGACCCTCTGGAAGCTGAGGCTTGGGTCAAGGCCATAGAGGCGAAGTTCTCTGCCTTTGTGCTGCCTTGCTCTGAGGAAAACAAAGCGAACTTCGCAGCCCTACAACTGCGGGGAGAAGCTTTGATGTGGTGGGACCACTTCAAGTCCATGCAGCGAAATCACGCCGTGACTTGGGAAGAATTCAAGCAAGCCTTCAAGAGTCACCACATCCCCAAGGGTCTGATGGACCGGAAGATGAGGGAGCTGCTAGCCCTTCGTCAAGGATCTGACTCCGTGTACCGCTATGCTCAGAAGTTCAATAGCTTATGCTAATACGGTGGGCATCATGTTGATACTGATGCCAAGAAGATGGAGAGGTTCCACGACGGACTTGATGGCAAGTTGTATGAACGCCTAAATCTGCTCGAGCCCGCAAACTTCCATGAGCTCGTGAATAAAGTTATCTCGCAAGAGGATGCTATGAAGAAAGCCCATGGGGACAACAAGAGAGTGTCCGGTTTCACCCCAGGCAGCAGAACGAACAAGAAGTTTCGTTTTGTGAAGAGGGAAGCTCCAGGCCCATCCCGAGGCAATCTTCAACCGGACGCCGGACGATGAAGCCATTCCGGGGCAAACCTGCGGGAACTTCCGGTTCCGCCGTGCCCGACCACGAGGCTCCAAAGGCCAATGCACCCCCTCGTGATGTTGGAGATCGCCGTTGCTACAAGCCGTGGCCGGCCGGGGCACTATATTAATGAGTGTCCCAAGCCCGGAGCGGATCAAGCCAAACCCACGGAACCGAGTACGGGAAGCAAACCCGCCACTCCGTCCAAGAAACCCGTGGTGCAAGTGCGCCAGGGCAAGTTGAACTTCACCACCCTGAGTGACATTCCCGCAGGAGCTCCAGTACTCACGGGTACATTCTCTATCAATAACACTCCTGTCAAGGTCTTATTTGATTCGGGAGCCACCCATAGTTTCATAAATGAGAGTCTACTAGAAAAATTGGGTCTAAGAGGGGTACCAACCAAAGCTACTTATAAAATTACTACACCCGGTGGAAACATCGCGTCTCAGTTAGTAATTTTTGGAGTTCCCCTAAGACTAGGAAGTCGGGTCATTCAATCTAATCTGATAGTCATCAAATTGGGGAGTATGGATGTTATTTTGGGTATGGAATGGATGAATCAACATAAGGTGGTTCTAGATATATCAGATAGGGTCGTAGAGATCCACTCTTCTACGGTCGGGCACACTACCTTGTACCTGCCTTTCCGGGACGGTACCGACTCTTGTGCCTATGCGACCATTATCTCCTCCCTTGATGAGATTCCAGTAGTGTGTGAGTACCCGGATGTATTTCCTGACGAGTTGCCTGGTATGCCACCAGACAGAGATGTCGAGTTTGTGATCGAACTCCAACCCGGTACCGCACCGATTTCCAAAAGACCTTATCGCATGCCACCCAAAGAGTTAGCCGAGCTAAAAACCCAACTCCAAGAACTGTTAGATAAGGGTTACATTCGCCCAAGCTCTTCTCCTTGGGGTTGCCCTACTCTCTTTGTCAAAAAGAAAGATGGTAGCTTGAGGATGTGCGTAGATTATCGACCGCTCAATGCAGTCACTATCAAAAACAAATACCCACTTCCTCGAATTGATGTTCTGTTTGATCAATTGGCTGGCGCCAAAGTCTTCTCTAAGATTGACCTTCGTTCTGGCTACCACCAAATCAAGATTCGCCCGTGCGACATTCCTAAAACCGCTTTTTCCACTCGTTATGGTCTTTACGAGTTCTTGGTCATGTCCTTCGGACTCACTAATGCGCCTGCCTACTTCATGTACCTCATGAACTCCGTATTCATGACGGAGCTCGATAAATTTGTCGTAGTCTTCATCGATGATATCCTCATCTATTCTAAGAGCAAGGAAGATCACGCCAACCATCTCCGAGTTGTCCTTCAGCGTTTGCGAGATCATCAGCTTTATGCTAAATTCTCCAAATGCGAATTCTGGTTGAAAAGTGTCAAATTCTTGGGGCACACCATTTCCCACGATGGTATCTCCGTAGATCCTAGTAAAGTTCAGGAGGTGATGGATTGGAAACCACCCAAATCCGTACATCAAATCCGCAGTTTCCTAGGATTGGCGGGATATTACCGTCGATTCATTCCTGACTTTTCTCGAATCGCAAAACCCATGACCGAATTACTCAAGAAGGGAGTGAAATTCGTGTGGAGTGAAGCATGTGAGAAAGCTTTTCACACCCTCAGACAACATCTAACTTCAGCCCCAGTGCTAGCTCAACCCGATAATTCCAAACCGTTCGAAGTCTTCTGTGACGCATCAGGCACCGGTCTTGGCTGTGTCCTTATGCAAGAAGGCCGAGTCATTGCCTATGCTTCACGAGCCCTTAGACCCCATGAGCTCCACTATCCTACTCATGATCTTGAACTAGCTGCCGTTGTTCATGCCCTCAAGATATGGAGACATTATCTAATGGGCAATCATTGCAATATCTTCACTGATCACAAGAGCCTCAAATATATCTTCACCCAGTCAGAATTGAATATGAGACAGAGAAGATGGCTTGAGTTGATCAAGGATTATGACCTAGAAGTGCACTATCACCCCGGCAAAGCAAACGTTGTTGCGGATGCCCTTAGCCGCAAGGATCATTGCAACCACCTAGAGTTAGAGCCAGTCAGTGAACCCTTGTGTGAAGAAATGAGGAGGCTCAACCTAGAAGTGGTACCGCAAGGAATTCTTTATGCCTTGACGGCAGAGTCAAGCCTTTGGGACAGGATTGTCACTGCCCAGCGCAATGATGTGGATATTTACACTATCAGGCAGAAACTAGTGGAAGGAGACCCAAAGTACACTTGTTTTCAGCAAGATCACCAAGGTGTGGTCTGGTTTGGAAAACATCTAGTGGTCCCCGTTGACCCGGAAATCAAGAAGATCATTCTAGATGAAGCTCACAAGTCCAAGTTCTCTATCCATCCCGGTAGTACCAAGATGTACCAAGATCTAAAGCAGAACTTTTGGTGGTCTAATATGAAGGTGGATGTAGCCAAGTATGTAGCCGAGTGCGATACTTGCCACCGGATGAAAGCAAGTCATTTGAAATCGGCAGGAGTACTCCAACCTCTGTCGATACCTATGTGGAAATGGGACGACATCAGTATGGATTTTATTGTGGGTTTACCCCTAACCCCTAGGAAGAAAGATTCTATTTGGGTAATCGTGGATAGACTCACCAAGACTGCTCACTTCATTGTTGTGCACACCACTTACTCCGTGCAACAGTATGCAGAGTTGTACGTGGACCATGTAGTTCGTCTGCATGGGATCCCAAAGACTATAATATCTGATAGAGGAACTCAGTTTGTAGCCCGTTTTTGGGAGCAGTTGCATGAGTGTTTGGGAACTCAGCTACTCCGAAGTTCCAGTTATCATCCCCAGACTGATGGTCAGACGGAGAGGATAAACCAGATTCTAGAGGACATGTTGAGAGCAAGCATCTTACACTTTGACAAGAGTTGGGACAAGTGCTTGTCTTTGGCAGAGTTCTCCTACAACAACAACTATCAGGCCAGTTTGAAAATGGCACCGTTCGATGCTCTATACGGACGCAGATGCCGCACCCCACTGAATTGGTCAGAGGTCGGAGAAAGAACACTCTTTGGACCAGAGTTAGTTAAAGAGGCCGAAGAGAAGGTACAAGTGATAAGAGAAAATTTGAAGATGGCTCAGATGAGACAAAAGAGTTACCATGACAAGGGAACCGCACCTCGACACTTTGAAGTGGGAGATCATGTGTATTTGAAAGTATCCCCACCAAAGGTGTGCAAAGGTTCGGAGTCAAAGGAAAGTTAGCCCCGCGCTACATTGGACCCTATGAAGTCATAGAAGTATGTGGACCCGTGGCCTACCGTATCCAATTGCCAGAACGGTTCTCCGCGGTACACAATGTATTCCATGTAACTCAGTTGAAGAAGGGAATGCCTGTTCCAGAGAACGAGATCATCACAGAAGCTAATGCTTGGATCGAGCCGGATTTCTCGCTCGTCGAGCATCCTTTGAAGGTACTAGATCAAAAAGAGCGAAAGACCCGAAGGCAAACCGTGCGAATGTACAAGATTCAATGGAGCCATCACACGGAAGAAGAAGCTACATGGGAGACGGAGGATTATCTTAACACCAAGTACCCGGGCTTCCTCCAATCCCGAAACAGTGAGTCCTTTTTCCCCATCTCTTCGTTGTCAAATCGAATCTTGGGACGAGATTCCTTTAAGGGGGGTAGGCTGTGACGCCCCAGGTTTTTAATTACCGTCGTTAACGCTAATGACATGATTAGCCGGTTAAATAGTCAACCCTAGGTCAACCTGGGCCCTCACCCATGAAAACTCCTTAACACACCCCTAGTGACCCTAGTGAATAGTTAAAACACTTGTGGGGCCAACCCATGGTCAAAGGGTGGGTCAAACCCCCTTGCCATCCCATGTCCACAGGTGTCTGCCGGAATTTTTGCCGCGTTCTCCAAAATTCACCTAAACACTTAAAATTCTACCTTTGGGAAAGTTGTAGGTCTTGTTGAGGGACACAACTTTCATGTAGAGTGGCATTGCAGATTTGGAGGGGAAAATTGTGAAAAAGCCCTTGCAAGCCAGAGATCACTGTTGGCAAGCACAGGCTGACATTCAAAGTTGGCACTCCCACAGATTCAAATCTAGGCAATAAAACCCTATACAGCCTTTGTAAAAGTTGTAGCTGGTACCTAGATCTACAACTTTGGTATTCATCCCTTGGTCCAGTTCTGTTTGAAAATTTTGAGAAAAATCGATTCAAAACATGCACCAGCAGCACGGCCAGAGCCAGAGCGCGCCGCGCGCGAAGTCGTGCGCGCCCCGTGCGCCGCCGTCGCCGCCCACCGCCGCCCGCCCCGGCGCCCATGCCCGTGCCGCCCGAGGCCTCGACGTCCGCGCCACGCCCCGTCCCGATGCGCGCGCCCCTCGAAGCGCTCCGTCCCGAGGTGCCCCGAGGCACGCGCCGCGCGCACGCGCGCACGCGCCACGGACCGGCGGTCCGTCGGCGGCGGCGCCGCCGTACGCGCGCGCCTCGAGCCGCCGTAGCACCGGCCGCATCTCCGCCGTCACCCGTGCGTCACCCACGGAGCCGCCCGAGCCGGGTATAAAGGCCCCCCGCCTCTCCTCGCGCGCCGCACCGAGCCGCCCGCGCCATTGCCGCCGCCATCCCGCCGCCGCCGGTGCTAGCTCTCCTTGCTTGTGCTCGCCGCCGTCCAAGCACGTCGCTAGGTCCCTTAGCACTCAGGCAAGCTCACAAGCGCACTCGTTTGCGTCAATTTGGCCTCCACACCGCAGTACACCGAGCCGCCCCGAGCGCCGCCGCCGTGCGCCGTCGCCGGAGCACGTTCCGCCCTCGCCACCACCGCCAAAAGGACCGTGGTGAGCTCAATTGCAACCTCGTGCCGCTTGTTGTCATGGCCGGGCCCCACATCGCCGCCGGCGATCCCTCCTGCCGCCGCCGAGGGCATGGATGTGAATCCAGGGGCCTATTTGCAAGGAATCGTAACTTAGTTTATTTGCAGATCAGTCCACAGTCTTAGGAAATTCCTAGAAATTCACAGAAAATTCAGAAAATTCTCAAACCAATTTTGTAGGATTCAGGATGTTAAACCCCACCCCTGTGTGGTACACTTGTGGCTAGATTCAAAATAGTTTTGGCAGGAAAATTACAAATGTGTTATACTTGGATCTGTTATAACTTGAAATGTATAGCTTCTCTGTAGCTAAGTTTTGGATATGTTGTGAGTTAGGATGTGACTAGATCCTGTGACAAAAATTGCACAAAGTTATCATGTACATCTTTTTATAAAAATGTTTTTCTATCTCTGACAGAACTGAATAAATGATTTTTCATGTTAAATATATTCATGTTCTTGAGCCCAACTTGTGCACACTGTCTTGTGATGTCAAGAGGAACATCTTGTGAAGTAATCATGAATTTAGGATTGACAGAAATAATCATTCTTGATTTATGCATGTTTTCCTTTGTAAATTAATAAACCAAGTTCAGTAGAGGTTCCAGGTGAACATGCTGGCTTTTTAGGCTTGTTTAGGATCAGAGAGCATGCACAAGAAAGTTTGGATCATTTTGAGGCTTATTTATTTTTATATGCATTTAAGTTGAATCACTAGCTAGCCTTTGTTATTTTCAATAATATTTAAATTCCTAGCATCCATCACTTACTTGTGGGTCCAATGGACCAGGATAGGTGCTAGTAGGCCTAAGAAACACTCATTTAATTTTTGGTAATTTAATTGTTTAATAAATGGCTTAAATGCCCTTTTAATATTAAAGGGAAATTAATAAAGAAAATCCTTAATTAAATCTTTTTCCTTTGTGAAGGCATTATTTAAAATAAATAAAAATAAAGTTAATTACCAAGCACTAATAAGGAATTAATTCATGAATATAAGTATTAATTACACCATGTGGGTAAAGATAAAATAAAATAAAGCTTTCCCATGGAATGATAAGCTTAAATAAAAACCTTTATTCAAATATGGAATAAAAGAGTAACCCATGTACAACCGATAACCTTCCTAAAAGAGAAACCTTAGATAGATGCTTGTTAAGGTGAATATGACCAACTAGAGTTGGATAGGACAACAAACTATCACATCACCTAAAGTGCATTGCATTCCGTGTAGATCTTCCGGACGGAGATTACTCCCCGGTCCCGAAACCGAGGAAGGCGGAGCGAGAGGTTCTCTGCAGTACGTGGACGGACTCGACACCGAGGGTGCCCAAGCCAACCTAGTCGACGAAGGCAAGCTCCGGTGCATCTAACCCAGTTTTAAAATTCTTTATTCAATTATCTATGAATGATTGTGCATTTACGTTCAGGAGTTGAATGAAACCCTAGATGCATGATCCCTAGGTACCTTTTGTCCCTACTAGTATGATAGGTCGATAGCTGCTAAGCTATAGGACCGTTACAAGTCGGGTGACGACCTCACTCGCGAGAATAGGTTCCTAGATAAAAATCATACTATATCCTTAAATGGATTGCTCACGTGGTAAGAGCATGGGATCTGGGCTCCGGTCCAGTGGTTATGTGGGTTAAGTCTTTGAACGTACCAAGCACATGCCGGGTATGGGACCGGTAAGCCTAGTACCATAATGAGACGGCGAGGGATCTTACTATTACTACTCTTGGGATTCGCTCTCACGGCTAGCTACCGGTGGTGTATGGTGACTCCGCGTATCTCGCGGGGTATGCCGGATAGCCTGCACCAAATACTGTAAGATTCGATCCCAACCCGAGGATTTATGGGGACGGTCTGGGGAGTTGTCCTCGCGGGGGCAGCCGACCGTGTGTTTGGGTCTACCTTGCAAGGTTTGAATCAATCGATTGTCGGCCTCTCACCGTTATCCGAGACTACTTACTCCACTAGTCATGTGATCCCTAATGATGGAAGTTGATGAAGATGATGCTTGAATAATTGTATTGTACAACTTTGTTTGTACTAGTTGGCTAATGTAGTAAAGATTAAACTACTAGAACTTGTGCTAAAATCTTGAAAGCAAGGACCTACTCTTTGTTACTTTTTAGCAAAAGCAACCCAGTAGCCAAAAAGCCTTTCATGGTCTAGATTTGGTGAAGTAGATATCACCGACGGGTAAGTCTTGCTGAGTATTAGCATACTCAGCCTTGCTATAATGTGTTGATCCAGGTCATGCCTTCAGTGATGTGTGGCCCGGTGAGATTCCGCCCGGCTGGGAGCTGGAGTGGGTGGAGGACGACTACTGAAGTATCATGGATGGCCTCCCGTGGTGACTTCGCTGCCGCTAGTTAAATTCCGCTGTCTTTCAAAAACTCTGAACTGTTTCGTCATGTCAAAAACTATGGTTTGTAATAATTAAACCCCTCGGGGTTCGAATTTGAATGTGAATGTTAGTGTATCTCTGGACTCACCTTCGAGTGAGTTTTAATGCATATATCGATCCTTGTGCTAGTCAAGTGATTTACCGGGCGTTAACCCGGCGACTTACGACAGGATGATACTTTATTATTGCTTAATGGCCAAAGTGAATTGGTCTTAGGCAATAGTACGGTACTTTCCTGGGCGGGTTGTCACAGGCGACCTCCACGCCATGGCTCGCCAGGGCGCACGGGCTCCACCTCGCCGGAGCTGGGGACCGCCGCCGCCACGCATCCACTGCCAATGGGGGGCGAGAGAATGGAGAGAGGAAGTACCGATTCAAAATGGTGTGTTGAGGTGAGAGCAGGGTTAACCTTACCGAACCGGACCCTCAAACCGCCGGCCGTCGGTTTCGGTAAACCGGTCGGTAAGCCGAGGTTATCGCTAAAAACCAAACAAATTCAAAAAAACCAAATCAAAAGGTCAGTGCAATCGGTTTGAAACGGTTTACCGATCGGTAAGGACCGGTTACCGCTCGGTTTCTTCGGTAAACCGGTCAAACAGACTTAAAAACCGAAACCATTTGTGTGGTTTCCCGGTGGTAAATTAATTAAAATTTTAGCATGACCTATGCGTATATTAATGTAAAAGACCTCACAAAACCTCACCAAAGGAATAATATCATAGTTTTGCATACAAACAATGTCATAGTAATAATCGTTCATACAATACCATAGTGATAGTGTTAATTGTGGACACAATCCCATGACAATAATCGTACATCAATAAAAGATCAATGGTGTTGTATAAATGGGAAGACCCCCATTTGGGTCGCCATCTGGTATTCAGCGGTGGACATCACGTTCAAACCTTGCACTCTAAGCAACTCAGCCTTGTAGTCTTGCCAAGTTTGACCCGTCCACGCCGCTGTTGTCTCCCACTGCTGAATTAACATAGCGTAAATTTGTGGATCTTCCCATTTGTACACCCATCTTGTGTATCTGCAAAAATGGACAACATTCACAAATCAATCACATAAATCATATATAGAGTTATATACCTAAAATATATATCAAACATATCTTATCTAAATCATATATATATAGTTATATACCTAAATCATACGTAAGCCATATCTACACCCTAAATCAAATCATATCTACATCCTAAATCATATCTTATCTATGATTCTACTAAAACATATCAAAACATACTTAACACATAGATCAATCCTACATTTATGAAGGGGAGGTGACTTACCTGCGCTTGGACCGGCAAACCGCGCCTGGGCGGCGGCTTACCGAACGGCCGGGGCGGCAAACCAGCCCCAACCGCCGGCTAACCGTTGCGGGCCAGTAGATCCGCCGACCGCTCGGCTTACCGCGCCTACCGCGCGACATACCGCGGACAGGGAGCGGTTGCGCGGCACCTACGACCGGACAGGAGCTAGGCGGCGGACGGTAGCGGGCAAGAGCCTCGGGGGCACGAGTAGGAAGCGTCACGGGTGTGGGGAGCATCAGCTGGGCATATTTTGACCCCCCAAACGTTGGGCCGAAGTGGGCCTTGCTGGGCCACCGTATTTTTTCTTTTTCCTTTTTGGTTTAACTTGTAATGGCTGAATATTATACTAAACGAACGAAGTTCGGAAAAAATTTGACACCATTAGACTCAATAAATCATGAAGTATTTTTTAGATATTTTTCCTCATTTTTTAATTTTTTGAATTCAAATCCAAAAAATTTAAATACCCCCGGTTGGTAACCGGCCGGTACCGTAACCGGTCCAGGCCGGTAAGGCCGGTTACCGCGGTAACCGGACCGATTACCAACGGTAAGGTAAACCCTGGGTGAGAGACGAGATCCGATTGAAAATAGCAGCTCAGGCTTAAGTGGGCCCCACACGATGTGGGGGTGGTTCGCAGCATCTGATGCGCCTGCCGAGCAAATGGGTGCTGAGTTCGCTGGGACTTCCAATAATTATTGGAAGATCAAAGCTCCCTATATATATATATATTATTGGAAGTCCCTGCCAACCATGGAGAGCCCCCGACTATTCGGTGCAACCCAACCAGCTGGCCGAACCGCCCACCGAACCACCTCGCTGGTCGCGCTGGCGTGCTGCGGTGCTGCCCAACAACGTGCGTGGGCCCTAAGCCTGCAACTGGGGAGGGTATGGAAAAACCCAATGACTTGTTCACAGCCGGCTGTCACGAAACTTCTCGCTACAACCGGTGTCCACGACGGATCAACCGAGCTCCCCACTTGGACAGTGGACACCGAGCACTCACTTGCGCGCGGGCCCACTAGTTAGGCAACTATTTCGCATTCCCCCGCTCTAGGGTTCCTCTCTCTCTCTCCGCATTCCGGCGATTCTAGGTGATTCTCTATCCTCCGCCGCCGCCGGGGAGCCCTGCTGCCGACGGCAACCGCGCGCGGTAACGAATCAAAGGAACGCGCACGGAGGTGAGCTCACGCTCTTCGCCATGCGTCATCTCCTATGCTGCGGGGTGCATGGATGAGGATTTCGTTTTTTTACAGGAGCGCCTCGAGGATTTTGGCGGCGGAGGTGAACCACGGGGGGGGGGGGGGGGGGGCTTCAGGATCCGGCGGCAGAGGTGAACCATGGGGGGGGTGCCGCCCCCGCCCCCGCACTGCAACGAATCAAAGAGCGCGTGCGGAGGTGAGTACACTCTATTGTTAGGTGTCGTCTCTCATGCACCAGAATGCTCAGATGAGGATTTTGTTGGTTTTTTTACAAGAGCGACTCGAGGATTTGGCAGCGGAGGTAAACCGAGGGGCTTCTGGATTTGGGGGACAAAATTCAAGGAGGTGAGTCCAGTCCATCCCATCGTGATTTGGGTGTATTTCTACACAGAGAAGCAAGGGATTTGTACTGGTTTTTGACTGGCATTTCATTTGATTTTTTTCAATTTCCACAAGGGCTTTGAGGATTGCTAGAAGAGCAGCACACGGGTTTTCAAAACAGTTTTGGTAAGTTCACTCTACTAATACGCTTACGGGTACCTTTTTGGTTGGATTTGCATTTCACTAGAGAGGCTAGATTTGGTGGTACGGGGAGGTTAGGGGGAGAGAAGCCGCAAATTAGGGTAAATTTGAGACATGCACACTCTCCGAGGGTTATGCTCGAGTTTTCGAGGGTTAGGCTTGACCGATTCGGTAAGCCTCCTCTCGTTTTCATGATTAGTTTCTCTCGTTTTAGCAAGCTACGAACACCATCTCCTCATTGAATTCCATGCTCGGTATTTTTTAAGCAACCTTTATAGGTGATATGTTAGAATCTAGGCTAGATTCAGTTGTGGCGCCCGCAGCTTTTTAGCTTCATCACTAGTTCATCATTTTTTCAGAGTTTTTTTGGTTCATCAGCTCCAGTTGTCATTAGTGGATCATTTCTAATTTTTAAATCAGTTTTTAGATTACATTACATGTCAATGGAGATTTTGTCTGTGTGTCATGTGTTAGATTACATTACTTTTTCTGGCAATCATCTTTTTCAATGGAGATTTGCAATAGAACTTTAGCGAATTATGAGCATGAGTGTATAGTAGGCATGGTCACTACATGATTTTTTTATTCGCTACATAATTATGTCATAAATAGGTAGGATTGGGCTTGAGGATTTGGTGGTAGAAGAGGGAGCGGGGAGGGAGGGGGGACCCATGCTCTCGAAGGTGAACTTGTGCACTCAAAGGTGAAGTGGCTTGAGGCAGAGGAGGAGCAGGGGAGGGAGAAACCTCTACGTGTACAAGGTGAGTGGTGATCTTAATTTTCAACTATTTCTATTTGCATGGAGGTGAGCTCGGTGAAAAAATATGTGTACCATGGAAGCAGATGTGTAACTACTATTGGCTTTAACCACTTGCATCTCCGCAATTTTGTGCCATCGAGTTATTCATGCTATAGGCAGTTTCACCCATTAGCTTGTATACTATTTTTATAGGCAGTTTGGCGTATTGTGGATTTACTTTACCTATTTAGGAAATAGTTTTCTACAATTAAGGTGATGACACTAGGTCTAGCATTCCATGGTACCGCAGTAGGCACTCGCAACTGGATTAGTGTTAGCGAACTGTCCCTTTACAACAGATTTTTTCTTAGGCCAAGGAATTGTTTGTATTTTCTTAAACCACCCATGTATATTTGTTGGTCATCAACTTAGCATGCAGACTCTTCAATTGGGATCATTTTAGGCATCAATTCAACTGGTTTTAAAAGCCAACTCTCTCACACACACATGTATATTTGTTTGGTCAGCAACTTAGCTAAGCAGATTATCAATCATTTCTTATCAATTTAGTAATCCAATGGTGGCAATTATATTGATAGGTACTAAGAATGTGCATCTAACTCCTGTGTGGTAGATGAGGAGTCATGAGATCTGTGTGGTAGATGAGGAGCTGCACACGCGAAAAGGTGAGACATCTAACTCCTGTTTAGTGCAGTACATTAGTATGATTTTTTATAGCAAAAACAATTTTCTCAGTTAAATGTGGAGTGGTTTAATTGATTAAGAAGAGGTTGAGGGTGATATTCTAGGGTATGATTGCTCTAGGCAAACTACTATTATCAGTTAGGCAAAGTACTGATATTTGTTAGGCAAAGCAATAATTTTAGCTAGGTAATATAATGTGGATGTGTTCAACAATTATTTGATCAGCCACACATGGTTCCCACATGTAAGTATACTTTCAAAAATTTGACTGAACCTTTATCCTGTACAAATTAATGGTAAAATGTGACACTGAATCCGTCAAGCCACGTAGCCTTAGCAAGCTGTAGAAAAAACATTCCTATGGTGAGTGAGTACCATCAATTAGCATGTTTGACACTTTGTAGCAGTTATTATGATTCTGCAATAGAATCAAAACTTATTATACATGTATTCTTACGCCTTGTTAAGATTTACAATTGGATATAGCCCATCTATTTTTGATGTTCCTTGGCCTAGTGATTATGTCGAACCATGTAATCATAGCCAACAAAAAATCCACCAGAGTGGATTGGGCAGAGTGATTTTTTCCCGTATCGCTTGTGCGCTGTAACCCCGGTGTGGTGGCACTACATGGCTGACTTAATCACTAGGCTTAGTAAATCTTTGTTGGACAACAACTTAGCACAGCTGGTTCTCCAACTAGGTAAATTTTAGGCATCAATTCAGATGGTTTTAAAAACCAACTTAACACACACATGTATAATTCGTCAGACAACAACTTAGCACTGATGGTTCTCCAATTAGGTAAATTTTAGGCATCAATTCAGATGGTTTTAAAAAGCAACTCAACACATACATGTACAATTCGTTGGACAACAACTTAACACTGCTAGTTCTCCAATTAGGTAATTTTTAGGAATCAATTCAGATGGTTTTACAAACCAGCTCATAAGTCATAACACACTTTTGATGACTATCATCCTGTGGTTGCAAACTCACAACACACACACACATGCCTGCAGCAAAAACCTTGATGTTACTATTAAGCATACTAGCATGAAAGGCATGAAAACTTGAACCAGTTGACCAACCAGGGAAATAAAAACATGAAGGCATGTCACCATACTAATCAACTATACAATGATCTCTCTTATTTTTTTTTTGTGTTGGAGCAAATAATCATACCGATCGGTTTTCTCTCTTTTTGTTTGCTTTTTTGGTTTTTTTTGCAGATCGTCAAGTGAAAGTACATACAGCTAGGTGGGTGGTGGAGTTGGTGGGAGAGACAAGAGCATATTTTTTCTGCAGCTAAATTTACATACATGTTACCATCAGATGAAAACATATTTCAGCCAGGAATCGACTACAAACAAACCCAATTCATGCAAGCAAACCCAAAACCAATTTTTGTGCGACGTGTGTAGGTGCTAGGTAGGGAATTTGGTTCTGCAACCAAATCCAGTCTCTTTGGTCCAAAAATCTGTTAGAGTTATGTGGCTAGTTGCTCTCATATGCTCAATTTTCTCCTGATCTTTGTTATATGCAGGCCATAAATGATCATGCTACTGATAAGCTGTTGGCGTTGTGCACAAGCCGTCACATTGTTTCATTTTTTCAGTGAAGATTATATGTGTGATTTTCGAATGATGTTGACTTGCTTATAATTTTGCTTTAAATTGCTTCCGAGTTTATTGTAATATGCGTTTATATTTTAACAAAATTGCTTAGTATTGCAAATAAGATCAAAATATATTGAAGTGTGGTCTTGTTTCGAAGCTTTGACTGAGACTAAAACGATGGTGCAATCAGATTTTGGGTTTGATGCTAGATTGAAAAGTTATAGAATTTTTCAAGTGCCTTGTGCTGTTTTAATCACCGGTGGATTATCGGTGGGGTTGTTTGGCTTCCCACGTGCAGACGTGCCCAGAGTATTATTTAAAAAAGAAAGGAAAGGTGAAGTGTTTTTGCCAACTTGCTAAAAAATGTCGGCTGTACGTTTGACTATTTTACAGCCGGCTGTACGTTAGCCGCGTCAATGGAAAAATCCACTCTTGTTCATACCAAATCCAAATAATCATTATCCACTTACCCTCCTCATTCCCACACATACCCAATGGGTAACAGTTTCGTACTAGATTCTACACATACCTAATCGATTATTTGCACCCTCCCCACACTCTACCCTCCCCATTTCTTCCATTTGAGATGGGTGTGGATTTTATACGGACAATGGATAAAAACAACAGGCATAGTGGGCCCCATCTTATCTCCACCCCACTCCTCATTCCCCACCAGGTACCATCACCATTCAAATCGTCCACCACCAACGACATCTCCCACGAGCCACCAGCACGACACGGACGGCCACCGAAGCCGCGGCCACCGGCACAACGCCGGGCTCGCGGACGGCAACCGGAGCGGCGTCGCAAATGGCCACCACCACTCTCCCTCCAGGCGACCAGGCCACCCCTACTTCGAGTGCGAGCTGCGCCGGCGGCCAGTCATCACCCAACTGCACTCGCCGCTCAGAGGAGCGTCGGCCGCAGAGTGTGCGGCCAGGTGCCGCCTCTCTCGTCGTGAGGCTGAGGGCGCAACCGGGAGCCCGGGACCCGCCCATCGCGGACAGCGCAACGACCTCCAGGAGATCTGAGATGCGCTGGTCACCTCCGCCTAAGGTCGCGGCCGCGAGTCACGACGGTTGGCGGGATCTGCGGCAACCCTATTCTGGTAAGCTCCGTTCCCTGCCGACCCTCCCCGTTGCGGCTAGATCCCTCCGGTTGTGGGTCTCCGGCTGTGGGTTGTGACGTGGTGCCGCCGGCTGGCTGTGACTTGGGAGATGCGGCGGTGTGTCGCCTCCTCGGCATACAGAGGTAGCCGCGGCATACAGAGCTCACCCTGGGATTCTGAGATGCACTTTTCCTATGTGAAATCCATTTGAAAATAAAATTGATTTGTTTCGTGCTTTGAGTTTCTATGCCAAAGGATTGATTTCGCTTTCTCTTCTCTCTTTCCTCAGAATTGCTCCCTCAGCGCAGGAACGACAGAGGAACATCAGAGTTGACCTGCGTCCCAGCGATGGAGCATGATGCCACCGTGAGTCAAAATGCTCCTCTTTTTTCAGCTCATTATATTATTAAATTGATTCACACTGTTGTTGCCTGATTGCTCATGCTGGTTATCATGATTGGTGATAGTGTTTTTGCGTCAATTCGTGAGATGGTGTGCTTCAAAATCTAGGTTTATATGCCATTGTAGAAACATAAAGAAACATGATTTTCTCTCATTGTTACTTTTGGTGTAAAATTCAATTTTTTTCCTGTGCTCATGTGTGGCCATGTTACATGAGCTTCGATGATCCAAACTTTTGTGAGAAAAATGGTATTCATTCACTGCTATTGTGCGCTGGTTTATATGACTACCAACATGGCTTTTGTATGACTTGTGATGATGTGGTACACGATTTCCTCCCAAGTATATATGATCATCCTTGCTAGTTTATATGACTGACACTGCGGCTGTAGGTTCCTATGCCATTATAGTAATATTTCTATATAAGCGTTAAGATTTATTGATTCCAAATTATTTCTTTTTGCTGATCTTGCGTTCGTAATGCGTGGTTCGATCATTTACGCTTGTGTTTTAGGGATCATATATATGCTTGTGCCTAAGCATAGAATGCTCCTTGCATAATTCTATGACTGTGCTAACAAGATTCTATGACTTTTAGGATCATATATATGCTTTGTCTGAACATAGAGACCTCATTGCTCTGTGCTAATAGGATTCTATGACTTTTGACTAGTGTAACAGATCCTTCTTAAGCTTGCCAGTGCATAGTTGAAGTTGTCGGAGGTGCTGCTTGGCCACGGCAAGAACAACTACAAGGTTCAAGATATGCTACTCGTCACCCATGTGTGTCGGCCTTTGAGCTGTGTTTTTAGGTTTTTATGACTTACTTTACAAGATTGTATGATGTTTGGCTGCTCATCGTCGTCCATTGTATGTCGACCTTCACGTCGAGCTTGTGTTAAATGTGATGCTGCTTTGGGCATATGAATTGTCTTTTTTTTTGGCATGGATAAAAAAACTCTTATGCATGGATGTAAATTTTATGTTTATATGATGATCTTCACATGTTTGTATGATTGCCGACACTGCTTTTCTATGACTTCTGATGTGTGGTGCATTAGACATTATGTAATACACTCTCATAAAATTCAAATTTTAAACTTTGCTTTGTTGACAGTTGCCGCTGCCTAGGATAAACTTTTTTCATAGATCTTTAAACTTTTGTGCATGAAAGAAAATTTCATACTTATATGATCGTTAATATTATTTTTTATGACTTGTCATGTGGTGCGTTAGATGTTACGTGATGAGCTCTGGTCAATTTCAAAATTTGAATTTCACTTTTGTGCATGAATGTAAATTCCATGTTTACATGATGGTTTTGTTTATATGATTGTCAACACTTGTATTCAAATTTCAAAATTTGTGACGATATGTGTCAGGTTTATATGACCACATGTGTCAGATGCATCATGGAGCATGTGTTAGTTCTGTCCAGTTGTATTCAAATTTGAAATCTCGAAAAACAAGCGGCTCAACTTTGTCTTTCCTTAATAAGTATAAAAAACCTTTGTCTTTCCTTTAGTTCAAAAAAAACTTGGTCTTTCCAAAAAAAAAAAAAAACAGGAGGCTGCTGCTATATCTATGCGGGTGTAAATATTAACGGGAGCTTAGAGCTACTTCTGAATACGGAAACAGAGATAGAACAACTCAAACATACAGTAAATCAGCTGGACACGAATTTGCTTAATTGCATCTAATCGGGGGAAAGGTGTCAGTTGGTGGCCACAAGCAGCACTAGTAAATGTCGAAACCGCTACTCCAACTCCGATCCAATCGAAGCTACCCAGATCAAACTACTCCCAAATCGCTCGGTCAACGACTAATCAAGAAAGTGCCCCCTTTCTTGGCTCTAATCAAGAAATGTCACCTGCTGCGGGTCGGAGGCGGAGGCCTTATTCTTGCTCCAGGGGAAGAGGCTCAGGAGGGACTTGCAGTAGTCCTCCCCCAGCACGTGAACCCCGGCCGCGTTAGCGGCGGCGCAGGAGGATATGGCGAGCAACGGCGGCGCAGGAGGATATAGCGAGCAGCAGGAGGAGGAGGGGCGGTGCAGCCATGGGAACGGGAAAGGTAGCGCTCTTCTTGCGGGCTTAGACTGTCTCCAGCGGCATACCGCCCGCCCATCTGCAAAACCAGGTTTTGAGAGAAAGAGAGAGAGAGAGTGCAACAGTAGCTCGAAGTCCAGCAGCATGCCATTCCCTGCATCCAGCGCCGGCGGTTGCCTCCCGCGCTTGGCGCTCCTTGGATTCCGCCGCGCCGGCGGGGATGGAGGAGGCGACCGGCGAGCACGGAGGATCCGGCCACCGCGGGCCCTACCTCACCTCGCGCGGGGAAGGAGGCGGCGAGGGCGAGGTCGCCGAGGTGGGGAGGAAGATGCCGCGGGGTCGAGTGTCGCCGCCAACCGGAGCAGAAACGGCGGGGAGGAGGCCGCGGGGTCGAGCGTCGGCGGCCCGCGCTTCACCTGCATCTCCACGTCGTCGTTGCCGTCTTCAAGAATCGACTAGGCCTGCTCTCGCGCGCTGATCTGTAGGTGCTCCGGGGCGGAGAGCTCGAGGAGGGGCAGAGGAAGCTCGCCCTCGCCGCCGAATCGAGGGGGCCGGCCAGGCAGCGGCTCGCCCTCGCTACTGCCCTCCGTTGACCGAGCTCCACCGCGGCCGGCCGCGGGGTGGACGACGGCGGAGCCTCGGGCGCGCCGGCCGTGGAGCTCCTCCGCGCCCCTACTCCGGCGACGTCCTCCTCCCCGCTCGCTCCGGTCCTCCGTCGGATCCTCGGCCGGGGAGTGGCGACCTCGCCGCTGCGCGTCCACAAGCGCCGCGCGTCGTCGGGAGTGGAGGAGGCCGCTGGAGTGGAGCAGTCCGTGCGGGAGCCGCGAGGAGAGAGACGAAGCGGTTGGGCTGCAGACCCCCAGGAATGCGCGAGCAAGGACGGCTTGCCTCATTTTGCAGCTCGCGCTGCAGCTACTGCTGGAGCCGCTACAGTAGCTCCATCATCTGCAAAACCCGGTTGCAGCGCGGGTTGCAGAAGCTCGTGGAGACGGTCTTACTCGCTTCGTCTCAAAATAAATGCAATTCTAAGATTCGAAATTTGTCTCACAAAGAATGCAACTTTGATAAACCTACCACAAAAGACAACAGACTCTAAAAGCTTCTCACATAAAAGACAAGACAATTACTAGATCTTTCTCATAAAAGACAAAAGACATTTTGGTCATTTTACAACTCACATTGGTTTGCGTGCTCAGTTCTAGAATTGCATTTATTTTGAGACGGAGGGAGTAGGCTCTGGCAGCTCGGGTCCCCATCGTCCTCTGCTCCTTGTTCTGGCCTGCTTCAGTTTCTGGATTGTGACCTGGCACCGGTCGGGGCTGCGACAGAGGGTGTCTTGCCAGCACACCCGTGACTCCCGGTCCATGTAGATTGTGTTTAGTAAAAAATTTTGAAGTATTAAATGCGACTTTGACCACTGATTAAGAGTATTAAATAAAGTCAGTTTATAAAATTACTTCCACACTCGTATGTAAATTTCCGAGAGGAATCTAATAAGGACTTTGACCACATGATTAGAGGATGATTACTGTAACATTACTGTAGAAAATTATTAAATTAATTATGCTCATTAGATTCAGCACGCAAAGTTACACTCATCTGTGAAAAAGTTTTACAAATAAACTTCATTTAGTGCTCCATGCATACAAAATTCCTTTCTCCAAAATTTTTGGAGAGGAATCTAAACACGATCGTAGATGGAAAAAAACTGCTACCGTGGTCTATCAAGGCTGGTAGGGCTGCGAAAGGCTGCCAGAAGCCCATGGAGCTTTCTAGTCTGCTACAGTTTTCTGTCTCGTGAATAGTATCGAGTGGTCCATGGACGACGTTTACACTCGGGGACCGTGTCAGTGACGCAGTTACCATTTGTCCTCGTAGCCCCGATGCGGTCCGATGAAGATCAGGCGGTTGGTTTCAGATGGGGCAATAGCCACTTGGGGGATGATACCTACCACTGGTGAGAGGGGGTGTTATTATATTTTATATATATATATATATATATATATATATATATATATATATATATATCAGACGAGTTTTTTCTACTCTCGGGAGTAGCTACTCCCATCTTGGCCCCTAATTGTTTTGGTGATAGTGACAAACATAATTTGTTGTATTTAATGGTTAAATAAGATGTGTGCAGGATTTACTTTATTGAAAATCATGGTTTTGACCAAAAGAAGGCCCCCAACTTCAATTCGGCGTTTTTAACTCAAGACAAAGCTTAATTTATTTTTGATTTTGAATTTGAGTATAGGAAACACCGTACTATAAAGGGGGATGCGAATTGATTGCCAAGAGATGCTAAAAGTGCTTTAGGAGATAACCTAAGTGAGTGAGAAGAGAACCAAGTCGACTCGTGCCAATTGCTCCTCTTACCTTCAACTCCCAGCCTTTGTCGGTAGTACCGACGCCGGGTCGGTAGTACCGATATGGCTTCACTGGCTACCGATATGGCTTCACTGGCGAGTTTTGGCCAGGTCCTCGGTAGTACTGACCCGGGGTCGGAACTACCGATATGGCTGCACTGTTGGGTTTCACCGGCACTCCTCGGTAGTTCTGACCCCATGTCGGAAGTTCTCCCTCCTCACTCATTGCTGACCAACCACGAGACAAACCCTCACTTGAGCATTCACTCCACTTCTCCCCTTCCTCCTAGAGCCAATATTTGATTCCTTTGAGCTAGGGCTTGGGTAGAGAAGTGATTCCTAGTGAGGATTAGAGAAGCTTTGAGAGCCCCTTCGAATTTCCTCATATCAAGAGCAATTGAAGCATCTCCGGGCAATTGATTCGTGTTTGTTACTCTTGAAGCTTGCTTCTAAACGGTTAGAATTCTCCTGTTGAGTGCCCTCTTGGTGTGGTGCACCCTAGATCGTTTGTATTAGCCTCTCCTTGGTGGAGAATTCTTAATGAGCACCAATCTTCCTTTGTGGGAATTGGGTGAGGAAAAGAGACTCTTGGTGATAACCCTCCCTTTGTGGGATCCTCAACGGAGATGTAGCTTCCTTTGTGGGAGTGAACTTTGGATTAAATTCGTGTGTCTCCTTTTGCTTGCTTGAATTATTTGTCTCTCTCTAACCCTAGAACTTGTTTAAGCCCGATCTCTAAATTGGTTGTGTTCAACTCATATCTTTGGTTGCAGGTGGTTCTTAGCTCATAAACTAAATTTTTAATTTAAATAGAATCGCTAGAATCGCTTTACTTTTCAAATTCCGTCTTGAGTACCTCTGACCTGTCAGTAGTACCGACCCGGTACCGGAAGTACCAACCCTTCGGTAGTTCCGGCATCGCATCGGTAGTATCGACAAAAGTTTTAACTACTGCATTTGTTTCAGAAATTTCAAATTATCCTACTCACCCCCCTCTAGGCATCACAAGGTCCTTTCACATACTCCAATTGATAAATGGTATGTACACATACACAAAGTGCTTTTTTGAACGTGGGAGTAGCTACACCCGGGAGTAGAATGGATTTATCCTGTATATTATTCCATACCCGAGCCGGCCTCCGACGCGCGAGTTCCCTTCACCCACGTCCACCCTCCCGTCCGTCCCCAGTTTTGGCAGGCAGACTCTAGCCCGACTTTTTTGTCTGTCCCTCCCCGCTTCCCGTCTGGTTTTTGTCCTTTTTTGATAAAGTTTGTCCGGTTTTCGCGAGCGCTTCTCCCTTCTTTTTTTACCAACATAACTGTTTTTCCCTTTAACGCTGCGGGTATTTTTCCTTTCTGCCCGCAACACAAATTATTCAGGTATTTTACTTTAAATCCCGGGGTGTTTATGACCAGCCAGGCAATAGATGATGCCACAAATTAGATATAAAAAATTACAAAAATAAAAATAATGATTTTATGACTAATGAACCACCTCAAATTTAATCACAAAACATGAGTACAAATTGGTATTGCATTGACCGTGTACAAACTGTCTACATGACAACTTTTACAAGACTACTATATTTTGCTTTTTCACTGACTATTTTTGTAGACTTAAATTGCTACTTCATTTTTTTCAGCAATCCACGTCAAGCATGGCCCTCCGGTTCTGCTGATCTGCGTCATTAGCACTTCGCAGGACTGACTTGTACCCTTATGAAACATCACTGTTACTTCGTTGTATATGCTGTAGACACTGGCAAAATTATATAGAAACAGAAGGAAACTCATGCAAATAATCCAAAACTCTGGCGACAACCACCATGTAAATAAGAATCATGAAAACATTCACATTTGAATGGCCATGGATTAATGGAAAGCAACATTATCAAGAGTACTCCAACACGGTTGCGGACAGCATGGCCCTGACAAAGATACCGCCATGATCAGCTGAGGATGTATTGCTACCTGCTGATTCATAACTAAAATTGTTTGATTGACAAGAAAAAAACTGTGTTGGCAATGATAATCTGAAGCATTAGCAGAAGACAAGCTGAAGATATGCTACGATGCCGTATAGCACTAGGAAATTAGTGGCATTCTAATGGATACAAAGTTATAAACTCATGTTGACTGTACTAGATAATAAAGCAAATGCTGTGACTATGATTTTAGGAAGTACCAAGTAACAACCTTATATCATTCTCAAGATACCAGAGGTAGCTAAGGAATTATGAACACAAATTTCGAGCAGCAATTTCAGGAACACATATTTATAAAGCTTGATCAATAAACAAAGGGTTCAGCTGTACTCATTAGAAAAAATACTGAAATGCATATGTTGTTTTCTGGAAAAAAGATTAGCACCTCTAGCTCACATCAAGCATGGAAGTGCATCACAAAAGGGTGTACCCAGAGTGAAAACTCCCACACAAGGTGGGTTTACTCTTGCAAAATTATTTAAAAATTTTGCAAAGAGGCTAGTTTAAACCCAGGACCTCCGGCTCCAGGGCATAAAGTGCATCACACCAAGCAACAAATTTCTTTTGCTGAATGAACTTGGTATGAAAGAAGTAACATCCTAAATTCCTAATAGAATAGTATTCTGAATCTAATACCCACACACTTCCAAGAATTAATTGGAAATCTGATAACACATTCTAGCTTATCTTTTGTATTGGCCTCAAAATCAACATATCCTGGGAGATGTCATCACAACAATGTAATTGGACTAACTACACTGCTATATCATGGTGCACCTATTTGCCTGTCATTAAAAAGGATGTTTGCACATTTTCTAAATGTTAAATTCAGAAGTATGCATTATGCAAGAGCATAAACATTATTAAGTATACTAAAACAGACCTGGTGAAGCATGCTTGAAATTGATAGGAAATAGAGAAGATAAAAAATTGTATTCTAAGTGTGTACATACTGAATCGTGTACCAATTATAAATTTATAACCAAAGTGCCTGGTAGGGGCAAAAATAAGTTTTTGAAATGCAATATACTAAGTTCACAACCAGCTCACAGGGTAAGGAGCTGGCTAGAAGCTCACAAGTCACAATCACACCGAGACACTAAAAGTTTTCCACTTGTCTGCTACAAATAAACTAAATTATTAATCCACAAGTTCAGCAAAATCTTCCAAACTAATTCTTACTAATCAAGTAGTGATATTAATGTCAATACAATGGTGACGATTGATGATCTACTAACCACCCATGGAATCATCGAAAGAATTAACCAGCCAGCAAATAGAAAAATCCACTCATGGTCATGAAAGATGGATTCCCTGTAATTTTGATGCATCTATTTTTTTTCAAGAGCCAGCAAATTGTATTTGCACACACAGACTCCAATGGCATCAAACAGAGTACAACGATGAGGAACATTGTTTAGCATCGTCTGACAATAAAATGTTATAGACACTTACAAACAAGCTATCAAAATTTAGAACGCATTATGAGAAATCAAAACGCATAGATACTAAAACTTTTTTTATAGCCATAGCATCAATACTTGAACTAGGGAGATCACAGGCTTTGTGGATTCTCTTGTTGCAAACATTCCAAAGAGGTGGAAGCAAGTATGTACTGTTAGATAATTTATTGGAGTGCCTTTGTTATTGATTTCAGAACTTGCAAAGCTGAGAGTGAATATTTTTGAACAATTGAACCGAAAATTGATATAATCAAATGAACACACGAAACTGGTGTAAAATCAAAATTTACATGATATGGCTACTACAAGAATTTTGTATTCCTCGTGGCCAAATATAACAACGGAGAGAAGTTCTAAACAAAATGGAAGTACAACATAGAAAAAATAATAATAATCCAAAAGGAATCAACTCCTAATCTATGGACCAAAGGTTGAATGAGTACGAGTTCTTTTCGTGACTGCTCACCTCTTGAGCCTATGCCCGTTGGCCTGAATGGAGACATTCCGCTCACATGAGCACCAAGAACTGCAGCAACCACAATGCTCTTGCCCACCCGTCGGTGGATGGCATGAGCTGAACAGGTGATTGATGCTCCTACAACATCGCCGCCTTGGAAGAATTTGTGTCTCCTGCAAAAAAACAATGGATATGCACAGGAAGTGAAGGGCGGTGAACGGAGTGGGGGATTTTTGCAAATGGAGTGGGGATCTTGTGCAGATGATAATCAGACAGTTAGGCTTACCAGAATTGCTTGACAACCCATCACAACTAGATCTCCTGTGCGCAGATTAGGTTACGAATTTAGGATCTCTCGATTGCCTGTGATCGAGACCTAAAGTTTCTGAACTAGCCCCTCCCCCCGGCCGTTTGCTCCAGAAGCCATGTCAGACTGTTGGGAAGGGGCAGCGGAGAGCAGGAGGGGAAAATAACGCTCTAGGTGGAGGCTCCACCATGGATCCATGACGCCGCCGCCAGCTCAGACTTTTCTCCATTGCTAGTTTCGAGAGGTAGTGGAGGACAGGGGCAGCGGCAACAGAATTGGGTAACTAGTGGGCAGGCGGCAGGGGGCAGCAGCGACGGGACGGGATCGTCCACGGGCGACGGTCTGACGCCCCAGGTTTTTAATTAACCTTAATAGCCGGTCAAATGGTCAACCGTGGTCAAAACCTAGGTCAACCTGGGACCTCACCTTGAAAAACTCACTAACCCACCCTAGTGACCCTAATTGAATAGTAAACACACTTGTGAGGCCAACCCATGGTCAAAAGTTGGGTCAAACCCCTTGCCACACTAGTGTACACAGGTGTCTGCCGGAACTTTTGCCGCGTTCTCCAAAATTCACCTAAACACTTAAAATTCTACCTTTATGAAAGTTGTAGATCTTGATGAGGGACACAACTTTCATGTAGATTGGCATTTCAAATTTTGAGGGAAAAACTTGAAAAATCAAGTGCAAGGCAGAATTCACTGTTTGCCAAAACAGGCTGACATTCAAAGTTGGCATTCAAATATCTTCAAATCTAGGCAAAAAAACCCTATATAGCCTTTGTAGAAAATGTTGTTGGTAGCTAGATCTACAACTTTGGTATTCATCACTTGGTCGACTTTTATACAAAATTTTGGAGCAATTGTATTTCAAAGACAGTACCAGTAAAACAAATTGGGTCAGAGCGTGCCACGCCGCGACGTCGCGCGCCCCGCGCGCGCGCCCGTTGCCGGCCGCGCGCCGCCGGCCCCGCATCCGCGCCCGCGCCTCCCGAGGCCGCGCACGGCCCAAGGCACGCTCCACCCCGTGATCCCCGCGCGCCCGTCCCGAGGCACCCCGGCGTCGCCGCGCGCCGTAGGCGCGCGCACACCGCGGACCGCCGGTCCGACGGCGGCGTCGCCGCCGTACGCGCGCGCCCCGAGCGCCGTAGCACGAAGATGCTCCCCGCCGTCACGCCTCATCATCCACGGACGCCTCGAGCCGCTTATAAAAGCACCCCCGCGCCCTCCCGCGCGCCCGCCCCGAGCCGCCGCCGCCATTGCCGCCGCCGCACGGTGCTGGAGCTCGTCGCCGGTCCTCACCGCCGACCAGCTGACCTATTAGCTTCCCTGGCCCCTAGTGAAGCTCGCGCCGTCGCTTGTTTGCCAGCATTCCACCCCCACGCCGCCATTCACCGGGCCGCCGCGGGCACCGCCGCTGGAGCTCGCCGCCGGTCAACTCCCCACCTCCCCTCCGGTTCCCTGCCACCCCTAGGTGAGCATGTGGTCCCTCATGGCCGCTTGCCGGCCGGGATCGCCGCCGGCTCGCCGGAATGGCCGGACCCGCGCCGCCCTCCCCGGCCGGGGACCCAATTGCTACGATTTAAGTTTTGTTAGGGTGCTTAGGGTAAAAAGCATGGCTTAGTTGTAAAGATCTTTATCTAGCTTTTCTTGCAGATTAGTCCAGTGCCTTAGAAAATTCCTAGAAATTCACAGAAAAATCATAAAAGTCCCAAACCAATTTTGTAGGGTTCAAGATGATAAATCCCACCTCTTTTGTTATATACTCATGGCTGGATTCTAAATAGTCTTAGCATGAAAAATACAAATGTGTTAAGCCTAGATCTGCCATAACTTGAAATCCATAACTCCTCTGTAGCCCAATTTTGGATATGTTGTGTGTTAGAGTATGACTAGATGCTGTGCCAAAAATTGCACAAAGTTATGCAGTAGATCTTGCTAAATAAATTCTTTTCCATTCCTGCAGGAACTGCCTAGATGATTTTTCTTGTTAAATATATTTATGTTCTTGAGCTCAACTTGTGCACACTGTCTTGTAATGCCAAAATACACATCTTGTGAATTAATCATGAATTTTGGATTAACAGAAATAATTATTCTTGATTTATACATGTTTTCCTTTGTAAATTAATAAACCAAGTTCAGTAGAGATTCCATGTGAACATGCTGGTTCTTTAGACTTGTTTAGGACCAGAGAGCATGCACAAGAAAGTTTGGATCATTTTGAGGCTTATTTATTTTTGTATGCATGTACTTTGAATCACTAGCTAGCCTTTGTTATTTTCAATAATATCTAATTTCCTAGTATCCAACACTTACATGTGGGTCCAATGGACCAGTATAGGTGCTAGTAGGCTTAAGAAACACTCCTTTAATTTTTGGTAATTTCATTGCTTAATAAAAAGCTTAAAAGCCCTTTTTAATATTAAAGAGAAATTAAATAAAGAAAAGTCCTTATTTAATTCTTTTTTCCTTTTTGAAAGTATTATCTAAGTTAATTAAAATATAATTAATTATCATCACTGATCAGAAAGTAATTCATAAATAAAAATACTATTTATACCCTTGCTTGTGTAGATGAAAGGAATTAAAGCTTTCACATGAAATGACAAGTATAATAAAAACCTTTATTCAATGTTCAATAAAAGGATAACCCATGTACACCAGTAACCTTCCTAAAAGAGAAACCCTATCTAAATGCTTTTTAAGTGAACATGACAAACCCAGAGATGGATAAGACAACAAACTATCACATCACCTAAATCTTGCATTGCATTCCGTGTAGATCTTCCGGACGGAGATTACTCCCTTGTCCCGGAAACCGAGGAAGGAGGAGCGGAAGCGTCGCTGCAGTACGTGGAAGTACTCGACACCGAGGGTGCCCAGGCTAACCTAGCTGACGAAGGCAAGCTCCGGTGCATCTAACCGAGTTTTAAAGTTCTTTATTCAATTATCTATGAATGATTGTGCATTTACGTTCAGGAGTTGAATGAAACCCTAGATGCATGATCCATAGGTACCTTTTGTCCCTACTAGTATGATAGGTCGATAGCTGCTAAGCTATAGGACCGTTACAAGTCGAGTCATGACCTCACTCGCGAGAATAGGTTCCTAGATAGGAATCACAATGTATCCTTAAATGGATTGCTCACGTGGTAAGAGTATGGGATCTGGGCTCCGGTCTAGTGGTTATGTGGGTTAAGTTTTTGAACGTACTAAGCACATGTCGGGTATGGGACCGGTAAGCCTAGTACCTTAATGAGACGGCTAGGGATGGAACTGTCACTACCCTTGGGATTCGCTCTCACGGCTAGCTACCGGTGGTGTATGGTGACTCCGGGTATCTCGCGGGGTATGCCGGATAGCCTGCACCAAAGATTGTGGCCTTTCATCTTGACCTGGGGATTTTTGGGGACGGCCTGGGAAAGTTGTCCTTGTGGGGGCAGCCTACCGTGTGTTTGGGTCTACCTTGCAAGGTTTAAATCAATCGATTGTCGGCCTCTCACCGTTATCCGAGACTACTTACTCCACTAGTCATGAGATCCTTAATGATGGAAGTTGATGAAGATGATGCTTGATTAATTGTATTGCACAACTTTGTTTGTACTAGTTGGCTAATGTAGTAAAGATTAAAACTACTAGAACTTGTGCTAAAATCTTGAAAGTAAGGACCTACTCTTTGTTACTTTTTAGCAAACGCAACCCAGTAGCCAAAAAGCTTTCATGGTCTAGAATTGGTGAAGTAGATATCATCGATGGGTAAGAATTGCTGAGTATTAGTATACTCAGCCTTGCTATAATGTGTTGATCCAGGTAATGCCTTCAGTGATGTGTGGCCCGGAGAGATCCCGCCCGGCTGGGAGCTGGAGTGGGTGGAGGACGACTACTGAAAGCATCATGGATGGCCTCCCGTGGTGTCTTCGCTTCCGTTAGATTATTTCCGCTGCTTTCGAAAACTCTGAACTGTTTCATCATGACGAAAATTATGGTTTGTAATAATTAAACCCCTCGGGGTACGAATTTAGATTCTAATGTTGTTGTATCTCCGGACTCGCCTTCGAGTGAGTTTTAATGCATATATTCGATCCTTGTGCTCTTCAAGTGATTTACTGGGCGTTAACCCGGCAACTTACGACAGGATGGTACTTTATTATTGCTTAATGACCAAAGTAGATCGGTCTTAGGCGATAGTACGGTATTTTCCTGGGCGGGTTGTCACAGGCATCGATATGCAAGTGTGAACTTGTTACATCATTAGTATGCCTAGTGGCGGGTTAGTTGCAAATCATAATCGAAACCAATGTATAACAAGTACTCTAGGTTGACAGAAATTCACCGTCAACATCTCCCCCATGCTTAAACCTTGCTCGTCCTCGAGTAAGTAATCCTTGCTTAAAAGGGAAATCAGTGTTGCCTTCGAATGTTGTCCCTGCACTTAGTCATTCATAACGAGGCAAATTGCTCTCTCTTAAGAATTTATTTTTAAAGTTCAAGTTGTGACCAGCTTCTTTTTCATTATGGAAGATAGACTAACAATAAAGAACAAGCCACATTTAACACGATGCTCTCAAACTTAAGTGAACTTGAAACCATTACCTTGTCACATGGAAGATTTTCAAAAAGATGCATATCCAACATAAGTGAAAATCTCTTGCAAGAGCTCATGGAACACTCATCTCATCAAGTCACTCAAGCCTATACTAGATTATTTTCAACCTACTCTACTCATATGTGATACTGGAAGGATTATGTGGAGCTTGGAAGGTTAAAAACAATCCTAGCAAAACATACATCCGAAATATTGTCAAATTAAGAGAGAGATCTATTGGAATTACCGAGACTCGTCAAAAAGGCCATGGAAAATAAATGTTGGAAAGAGAGAGGGATGCAACACACACATTTAGATAAGTGGACATGTGCAAGTGGCAAATGGATGATCCCGAGGCACGAGTGAAGTCCTCGTTATCGGATTGCACATGGTTGGAAGATTTGAGTATGGATTTGTCATCAAGGCACTTGAGAACTTATGAGCAAAAAGAACGAGGAGCATCTTTATTTTTTTTCTTTATTTTATTTCCTTCTCATTTTTCTCTCTTTCTTTTTTTCACTTTATTCTTCCTATTTGTCTTACTTTTCTTTTCTTCTCATCATAATAATTTTTTTCTTCTTTTATTTTTTTCTTTTGCTCCTCCAAACTTTTTGCAACATAATACTTACATAGCACTTGTGTCGGAGAATGACTCCTCCCCCATGCTTGAACGATGCTCGTCCTCGAGCATAAAAGAGAGGGGAAATGACTGCTAAAGTAAGTATAAATTCCATAATCTTGCGGAATATTTGAATCTCCATCGAGAATTTTACTCCATACTCAAATTGGGTTGTGGACAAGGAGGTGATCACAAAAAGATGTTTTTGGTTTAGGGTGCATGCCCAGCGAAGTTTGTGAAATTTTTGATGTGAAAACCCACAATGCTTGGACAAAAAGACTAACATGAAAAAGTTACACAAACGAATGACCAGCTTCTTAGTTTCGAACCATAGAAATCAATTCTAATCCAACTCATCAAAACATACATTTGCAATCTACGGGTTTTGTTATCATAAAACATATATGTATATGGCTTTGGTAGGTAGAACATTGCAAGAGCATCACAAACATGTAGATAGCATAAAAGTTAAGTTTTCATAAAAACAACAAGTTATCCGGCTATCCATAAACTTAAATCAAAGAGCAAAGATATGTATGTGGGTCTAGAGCATAGTCATTTCACCTCCACAAATAAAAGAGCCGGTATTTAAATTAATTTCGGATCATATTATAGAGAGCAATTAGCCAAGACATGTATAACTTCATGTAGGCAAAACAAAGCGACAACTTTCATCATCTTTCCGTAAGCATAGGCAATATAAAACATCGAGGTGAACACATGGTCATGCCTATCTATTGAAAGTAAAAAGAAACCTAGGTTGTCCTCCTAGTAGCCATGTTATTGTTGGAAGAGAAAAACAAAAGGTTGCACCTAGTTGAGGTTGAAGGCATATTTACAAGCATTTGTGTTTGGAAAAGAGAAGGTCCATGGAGATGTTACCATCCTTTGTAATTCTTCGTTGCCTTCTTCTGACATCTCCATGTATCGATGTGGCTTTTGCTTTTGTCTTGATTTATCAATGCTCCTAAACTTATGAATTTAATCTTGTATGCTTAATGGAGTCATTGGTCGCCCTTCTCATCAATGTTGTCATCACCATCTCCTCTTTCTTGTTCTCATCATCTCCTTTCTGTCTCTTTTCATGGATTTCCCCCTCTGTCCAGAACAGAACATATATCGAAATATAGCTCTATTGAAAAGTTTATGAAATTACCTTTCCAACGTGTGGTCATTCATCGAAAACGGAGTTCAAACAAGGGAGCTATGTTCATTTTACTTCAGCGCTGTGTGCTGTCCAAAACTGATTTCAGGATGTGTTGAACTCGGTGATTCGGCCATAACCGCTTGTAGGAACCTCCGATTATCTTGATTCTTTATTTGTTGGAATCGTAACTTCATGGGGCTTCTAAATATCCAAAAATATCCGGTGTTTTCCCTTCGAGACCATGCAGAGTTTTGATGAGATCGGTGGCTTCTTGCACATTGATCCAGAGACGTTAACGATCTTGATCATTCTATCTTCTAGAGCGTCATATTGCACTTCCGTGTTGAAGATTCAGGGTCTCCCCCATGCTTAGCATTTTGCTAGTCATGGAAGAAGAAGACAAAGCATTTTTATCTTAGCCATTCTTCAATTTCCTTGTAGTGAGAGTCTCTATCTTGCCTGCAAGACGTTTTAAACGCACATTCTACCCCAAGGTGATGGTTGGGAGTAGATAGAATTGCCAAGAATCCAACAATGTCTCCTAAGATTCTTAACTTGTGGCATAATTAGCCTAATGAGGAATAAAAACCTAATGAGTGTACCTGGTGCAAGGTGTGTATGCACATGATAGGAAAGCATATAAACAAAGACAATGTTTTCACCTAGTTCTAAACACCATGTTTACAACTAGGTTGCCGAATTTCTCCATAGCCATAAAGGTTTATTTATCAAGGGTTAAAACACCATGTCTATCCCTAAATCAATAACTCTTATAGCACAAGAAAAGTTAAGCGCATTGCAAAGCTTATAAACTAACCAAAGCAACATGAAAACATATGAAAAGCTAGCTAGGTTTATCGAACTTAACGATGATGGTCCGCAATCTTGTTTAAACACCACGTTTACACAAGATCACAAAAGGAAAATACTCATAATGCCTTATGAAGTATTAACATGGAAAAAGAAGTATACATCATTAAGTATATAAAACAACCAAGCCAACTATGTGCAAAACATGTATACACAAAGAAACATCACATTGATAACAAAATGCGATGCATGCAAATAAATATGATCATGAACATGATGGTGGTTCTAAAAAGGAAAACTGAACTTAGATTAATAACCACAAGTTGATCATCATAAGATAGTGCCATTCTTTATTTTCTCTAAGAAAGTAGTAAAAATATAAAGAAACGGGTTGCCTCCCGAAAAGCGCTTCATTTAAAGTCATAAAGCTCGACTTTCTCACATACCTTCTTTTCGTCGCATCGCCATGGCCCTTCACGCAAGAAGAAATGGTACCAATGCAGCTTTAATTTACTTCCCATGTTGTGCTTGATCACTTATAGAAGACTTGCCCAAAGCATCCTTTTGTTTCATCGTTATCTCCTTCTTTATCATCGTACGGTGCTGCCTTCACTCCATGAACTTTTTTAATGTCCAGAACATAAAGTATACTCAAGCTCTACTCCATTGCACAGTGCACAAAATTTCCTTTCCAACAAGTCTTCATTTGCCCAAATCGGACTCCGGATAAGAGAGTTACGTCCGTTTTACTTCGGCGCTGAAATCTGTCCTGAAATTTCAGAACGCGCAACGCTCAATGTTTTGTCCATAACTCCTTGCACGGGTCTTCAAACTTGTTGGTTCTTGATGTGTTGGAACGGTAACTTTATGGAACTTCTGGATATCTCATTTTTTCCATTTGTACACCTCTGAACAAGCTCTCAAATTGATGAAGACAACAGCATCCATCGCGGGATTCGGAGAGGTTGATGATTTATCTTGCAACTCTTTTAGGCATGACTTCTCTTTTCATTATTCAAGCCTTGTCTACATGGTTAGTGAAAATCGGGCCTTCTCCTGACATGTTCTTTTTTAAGGTCATTAGCTCGACCAATTGCAAAGCATGATCGAGATTTACAAAACTTATTGTAAACATACGCGTCCATAATTAACACCACATGTGAATTGTAGCAACAAGTCAAGGTGTAAATAAAAGAAGCATATGTTTCATGCATAGCACTTAACTCATCATGAGGCAAAGGTTCTTTAGGTGTGAGATTAATTGGATCGAACATAAATGTTTCCTCTTTTTCATTCTCAAGAAAATCTAGCCTATCAACATGATCACTATTGGAACAAGGCATAGGCATCAAACTATCATTCATACTATTGGTTGAGCATGAGTATTTGAATTTATCAACATCAATACCAATAATATCTTGAGATTTCAGTGTGTACCTTGGCCTTAGAGCCTTTTCAACAAGAGTGATATTTGGTTCATCTAGCGGTGTTGAAGGCGAATCAATCTCAACGAGTGAAGGTGTCTCTTTGTTACCTTTTTGCATCCCCTCCATCTCATCATGTGGAACGTGTAATCCATCAACTACATTTGCATTTGTCTCTTCTTTGAAGTCTTATTGTCATCCCAATCTTCGTCTTCAAAGTCTTGTATGTTGCTTTCTTTATCTTCCATGTACCACATGTCGTCAAGATCACTCATTGTTGATTTACTCTTTTCTTCATCCTTGAGTACTTCCATGTCTTGATTTGCTAGTGTGTAGGCTTCAATAGCACACAAGCTATCACCTTGTGGGGAGGGGCCTTCTTGGAGTACTTGATCTATGTCAACCCCTTCCCATTCATCTTCTAGCCTGAGTCCTATCTCCTCCAATTTATCCTTTGAGTCACTAGGCTCATCACGGTTGTACTCTTCTCTTCCTTTATTGCAAATCTTTGAGTTGTCAAATTGATCGATCCATCCTTCATCTTCTTCTCTTTCTTCAAATATCTTTTGGATCGACTCTCCACTCATCTCTTGATCAAAAATGTCTTCAACTATTTTGGCAACGTGTCCGCGTTCCTCCTTCCTTCGGTAGCTGATTAGTGGGGCAAAATCGACTTGAATCCAACCGGATTGAATGAACTCCGCCAATGGTCTAGCATTCCACATACTTCGGCCTACATTCTTGTTAGTTTCAACATTTTTAACATCCGAAATGACTTCTCTTACCTTGGGAAGTGGATCCTTAATTTCTTGTACGGTCGGTTCATCTTTCTTGACCTCCAGTTCATCTTTTTCAGAAATTTCAGCAAGCACCTTGGGCTTGCTTTTGTTGTTTTGTTCCTCTCGACAACATCTTTGCCAATCTCGTTGCGTTCTTTGTCCATTGCTTATCCTTTGTAAGATTTGTGAGGCTTCACTAATTGTTTTATCCATTATATCACCTCCTGCAAACATGCTTACAAAACGAGACGAGTTAGGGGTTAGTGAAAAATAAAAGGTATGCAACATCAAGTCACCGGAAAATCCCAAGTTCGGGCCTTGCTCGGGTAGTTCATTAAAACAGTCCCATGCTTCATCAATTCCTTCATCCTCTCCTTGCTTGAAAGTGATCACTTGCCTCCTTAAGTCTTGGACCTTACTTATGGGAAAGAACTTCAAAAGAAACTTCTTCACTAGATCATCCCAATTTCCTTTTGCTTCAATGAACGCAAGTGTGTACCATCTTCGCGCTTCATCTTCGAGAGAGAATGGAAAAAGATTCCACTTGAACCAAGCGGCCGGAACTCCTTTTTGTTGCACCGTGTTGCATATCATCGTGAATTCCTTAATGTGTCTATATGGGTTGTCATCCTCCAATCCTCTATATGGTTTTGTCGCCACTAACTTGATGATTCCAGGCTTCACTTCGTAGTGGGTTGTAGCAAGCATCAAATCTGATTTTTGTATCTCAATGTCTTCCTTTGACGGCATTGCTAGCTCTCTTAGCGACATCTCTTCATCTTCCAATGGTGAGGTGAACAAATCCATCTAAGCACAAGAAAAGTTGAAAGAAAACAAAAAAAAGATTTTTTTCTAGAAGATAAGGGTTAGGTGTTAGTAATCAACAAAATTAATACTAGATTAAACGTAGCAAACTGGCTTGCTCCCCGGTAACGGCGCCAGAAAAAGGGGCTTGTTGACAGATAAAACTCGTATCCACCTACGATCCGCAAGCGTACGGACCTACACCTTTTTCACCATGGGATTCCCAAGGTTCTTGTCAATCCGCGGGCAAGGGAATTACTAGAGCTTAACCAAGTACTAATCTAGTTGAATGGAAAACCTTTGAAAGAGTATTAATCTAAAGGTAAAACAATCTAACCTAAGTTAATCTAAGTTAAGTTGATCAAACAAATCTAGGGTTAAACTAGATGGTAAAGGGTGAACACAAGAGAGTGATTAAGAAAGATAAGCGTTCCCTCCCTAGGATCTAGGATAACATGGTATGCATCTACTACACGAGTGTGGTAAACCAATCTACCGGGGGTTGTGACCACAGTTTCGCCCTTTCCCTCCTCTCGTACTGTCACTATGCGAAGGTAATCGTGACTAGACCTATGATGGACACGGTATGTTGATGGAATCTATGGGAATAGCGGATATCATACGCCCGAAAAACACGGTAGCTAACCTTAATCATCAAAGCATCATCAACATGAAAACAATAGATTGAAACCACGAATCAAGTAGCGATCACATAGCATGCATCCATCTAACCCTAGGGATGAACGGAGACATTACCCCATCATCTTACACGGATTGAAGCACATAGGGGTGATGGAGACTCCGGAGAACGTCGTCGATGAAGATGGCAGCGATGGAGCTTGGGAACACCTCTAGGCCAGCGGCTTGGAGTCCTCCTCTTGCTTCCTTCTCTCCACCGGCGTTGATCCTTGCGACGAGTTCATCTAACTCTCTCCCTCATCTTGCGGCGGCGGTGTTCTGGTCAATGGCGTCGGTAGGATGATTTGTTCAATGTGGCGGCCGACGGCGGCGGAGGCAATAAATAGACAAACACCTAGGGCAAAGGGGGCACCGAACCGACCCCGGAATGGGCTGGGCCGGTCGGCCCAGGCCCATTTCGTCCCGGTTCGGCCCCGGTTTCCTCCCCGGTTGGTTCTCGCGTGATCCCTTATTTGTGTGCACTTGCATGTGGGCTTTTGACGTCGTTTCCTTCACGGTTAAGGCTTGAATCCTTACTATGCAAGCTTCGCTGCTTTCTGGTTGAGTCCCTGAAGACTTGCACGTTGACGCTTCAGTCCTCGGGTCATTTGGAGTCATGTTCATCGCGTGTCTTGACTCTTGTCGGGCTTCATGATCTTCTTCCAAAGTGCTTGGTGAACTTATCCCGAAAGTCTCCTCTTTAGCGTAGATTTCCTGCGTAAGCAACAAACTCCAAAAATCGACATGCAAGTGTGAACTTGTTACATCATTAGTATGCCTAGTGGCGGGTTAGTTGCAAATCATTATCGAAACCAATGTATAACAAGTACTCTAGGTTGACGGAAATTCACCGTCAACAACTAGCCACTGATCATGTGAAATGGTTGTTTCTCTGGGCCCATAGGGAACTTTCGTAACGGGCACCAAAGCAAAGCCCGTTACAGTAGCTCAATATCTGAGACGCCTGATGTGCACACGCATCTCCACTATCCTGACGAACTGAGACGCGTCTATTTCATGCGCGTACACGTCTTAGTACATATAGGATTCGTAACGGGCATCAAACAACGACCGTTACCACAACTAGTCACCGGTCACGTGAAATGGCTGTTTCTCTGGGCCCACAGGGAACTTTGGTAACAGGCATAAAAACAGAGCCCGTTACAGTAAAATTAACATCAGAGACGCGTTCCGTGAACCTACGTCTCCGCTGTCTCGACGAAATGAGACGCATCTATTTCTACGCGCGTCTGCTTTCTCTCTATTAAAGGAGATGCTTGCTTTCAACCTGCGTCTCCTATATCTCGATGAACGGGCCAGGTCCGGGGCCCTACCGGTCAGGACTGGTAACGGGCTTTTACACTGCCCGTTACATTGTGGGCATGTTTGTAACGGTTGTTCCGAATGAAGCCCGTTACTCACTGATTAGTGTTTGTAACGAGCTTTAATTTATGCCCGTTACAGATATGTAGGCCACCCCTACAGTAACCTACCCGCTTGCCGGCTGCATCCTGGAACCAGCCAGAATTTGGCAGTCATCAGGGGCTGCATCCTGGAACCAGCCAGGATATGGCATCCACCACAACAAGGAGACATCACAAACACATTCTCACATCACAGATATAGGCAAAACAAGATCACATTTATAGACAAGCAAGATCACATTTATAGACAAGCTGATCACATCAAGTTTCAAGTTTGAAGAACCATGCAGTATCTTACCCCAACCAAAGCAGGTTTCTCAGGCAACAACACCTGACTAAAGAAGACTGAGTGAGTTTCAAATTTCTGGCTACAATAAACTCACAGTGCACCACTGTAGAAGTTGCCCTTTCGGTCGATGGTCTCCTTAAGAATGTACTCGCGCAGCATCTCCCGGACATGCTTTAGATCTTTTGTGGAAACATCTATAGCAAATTTGAAATCCTGCAAAATACAATCATTTATGAGAATACAAGTAAAAATCAGTTTCTAAAATCAGATGGATAATATGAGCAGAGACAAGGTTGAGCATTATTATCTACTTACAGTAGCCTTCTTGATGTCAGGTATGTCATCGAGTAGTCTTAACATATGGAATGCCACATGGAATCCACACAAAGAGGACCCCCGTGGCTGTTGAGCACACTGCATCGATCTGGTACATTCAACGCATAGCAGAATTAAAGTATGCTAATATCCTTTATGCTTTTCATGAATTTACAGTGCAAAAATTATAGCACCAGGAACATGAAAATGAATTTCAACATTTCATATAACTTCATATGTTAGCAACAATTTATTCAAAACAGACTTGGAGCAACAAAATCCATCCATTAAATCCACAGTCAATCAATTGAAGATGAACTATTAAGGCATGTCTCCCTAATCCACCTTGACATGAATATATAGCAGATTGGGTGGACTACATTATAAACCACTGCGATGCAATTCCCAATGACATTATGTGGCCATCAGAATTAAAATATTCTAACGGGTCCACAAAGATAATTTTCGATCCGAGCATAGCGGGAATTAAAGTATATGCTAACGGGTCCAAAGCATAGCATCGTCGATCCGGTACATTCAAAGCATAGCGAGAATTAAAGTATGCTAACGGGTCCAAAGCATAGCGCGCTATCCGGTACATTCAAAGCATAGCGTCGTCGATGCGGTACATTCAAAGCATAGCAAAGGGGAATTAAAAGTATGCTAACATCCTCGATGCTTTTCATGAATTCACAGGTGCAAAAATTGTAGCACCGGGAACATGAAAATGAATTTCAACGAAGATTCATATAACTACATAATCCGTTATTATTCAAACGAGACTTGGGGCAACAAAATCCATCCATCAAATCCACGGTCGGTTCAATTAAAGATGAACTATCAAGGCATGTCTCCCTAATTAATCCACATTGACATGAATATATAGCAGGATTTTGGTGGCGGGGATGAGAGAGAGGGCGTTGGGGGTTCAAGCAAGACTAACCTCTTGTCCCACGACTAAAGTAGTTGTTCTCGTGATGGTCGGAGGGGCGCGGATCCACGTCGGCTCGTGGCTGGCACAAGGCGGCCGACTCGTCGTCGTGGAGCCGAGGGACCGACGCATCGACGGATCCGCGTCAACCGTCTTTAGGTTGGACGGGAACACATAGCGTCCACACACACGGAAAACAGAACCACGTCCTCGTCACCTTCGTCACGCGGGGGAGCGGTGAGGGGGGGGGGGGGGGGGGGGGGGGGGGGGGGGGGGGGGGGGGGGGGGGGGGGGGGGGGGGGGGGCACAAATGGGAGAAGATAAGACGAAGGACCCAACCCCGAACGGGCCCGGAACACGAAAATCTCCCGCGACGGGGAGAGAGCGGCGAAGGCGGCGGGGCGAGTGGCGGCGACGGCGAGAGGCGCGCTTGATCTATCTAGCGAGGAGCCGAATATGAACGACGTGCGTAGGCTAGGCGAGGCGGGCGCGGGCCGGGCGCGCGCCCCGTGTTTAATGAAACTGCGGCGTGCCCTTGACGTCTCGATGCAAAACTCCACAACCACAGAAAATCCCCAAAAGCAAAGTTGGAATTTCATGGGCACTATAGTAAATATAGGTGGGAAATTTTGAGCAGCCGGCGCACGGTTTGAACTTCTATAGTGAAATTTGGGACGCGCGAAAACCTCGCCGGGTCGGGGCCGGGGGAGCCGGGCTGTGCAAGTGTGCCCAATCAAGTCAAGGGGGGGACGAGTGGGCCAGTGTCATGGGCGACGATGGTTAGTGAACCCGCATCGCCTTTGTTGGGAGTTGGGTCCGGCGCGCGGGCGGGCAGCGGTTATCTTTTTATTTTGGCTGCTGACGCTGACGCGTGGGCCAGCCACTATTTTCTTTCAAATGAAACGTGCTTCCCTAACATATTAGAGCCCATAAAACAGAACCTAAAAATCATAAAAATACGAAAAATTCGAATTTGGGCATTTAGTATTTGAATAAAATATCAACAGTCACACTTGTGTGCCCAAGATTCTTAGAATCCGTTTTTACATCCCATGTTAATGATGTAATAATTCTACTAACATCTAGTGTGCTCTAAAAAATCTACAAATTGACTTGCCAACATAATTTGGGTAGCTAGACTTGTCTTTAAAATTTCAAATGGTTTCGATGAAGGAATAATATAATTGTGTAGAAATATCTACATCTCTCACATAGTTTTTCCTGGAATGTTCCTTGAACATTGAAGTTTTCCACAGTTTGCAACATGTTCAAACTCATATGCATTTGAACACTTAACAGAAGCTTGTGGTTCACCTTAAGATTAAGAAAATGCAAAGTTTCATTACAGGAGGTGTGGAAAACAAGTATTATTTATATGATGTACTTACATAAAACAAGATAATGCATATAAACATTGTTCAAGAACACTATACAATGACCATAATGAAAACACGGTGATTTTAGAAAACTGTAGAAAAAAAATCAAATTTGGACTAATTACGACGAAGAAATACATGTTACAAAAATTTGTTGCAGATTAAAAATAGAAATGCCGTCAGCGACGCGGGACGGATAAACTGTTCTTCATTCTCCAACAGAACAAAGGAGGAAGCAGAGGGCACCGCCGCCCGCCACCGCCGTGCCCGCTTCGGCGGTTTTGACACCCAAGATGGCATCCCAGGCCTCGTCGGTGGCAAATGAGACCACCACAACCTTCGATTTGACTCACAAACGCGACAAATCAAATATTATCTATCAAAAACCGATTAAAAATCGACATCCCGATAAAATCAAATCCACGTTTAGTAATATCTAATAATTTACATTCAATATAGATAATGTTCATATTAATGCTTGCCTACATCCCGATGTTCATCCTGCTGACGGCGTACTGCACGGCGAGGCGGAATTTACGCGTCAAGAGGTCGAACTCATGACGGATGCGACACTCGGCGCTGCAGTAGTGGATGATCTCTTTGGTATCCGGCCCGTAGCGCCTACATCCCGCTGCCCAAATGCAGATGTGGGGATTCTGGACGGGCAGCAACGAAATGTCATCGTCGTAGTTGCCGTCATCAAGCCAGTACCACCACACAATGTTGTCGAGATCCTACTTGATGAGGTAGCGCAGCCGCAGCAGGTTGGGTTTTTCCACCGGCCGTCAGGGGGCGATGGGCCGCCGCTGATTTCCTGGAGCAGTGCCATGGCTTCGGGTTCCACCGGGTTGCAACGGTACTTCAGCATCGCTAAAAAGTACTTGGCACCAGAGTCTTCATCAGAGACATCTACGATGAGCTTCAGACCCTTATCGGGGTTCCACCGCCTCATCAACCTCTCCATCCCCTCGAAGCACAATGCCTTCGGATGATTGGCCTTGCAGAAGCGTCGCTCAAAGCACGACCTGACGCAGTGATTCCTGCACGCATCACGAAGATCACACAACGACACATGTAGTAGTACCTCATAGGAGTTGCAGATGCGCCAGAAGGTGCTGCCGATTTTAGTGCGAAGGTTCAGAAAATGGAAAACGGGCTCATCCTTGTTAGAGTGGATGATGATCTTGGTGAGAAGTTCATCTGGCAGCAGCAGCATCAAGCACACCACGAGCATCATCAAGGAAAAGGGGAGGAAATAGCACAATGACGGGGTTTAGAAATTGGAAGGCGAAGAGGGTTGAAGTTGGCGGCGACGAGGGATGAAGTTGGCAAGGAGGATTGAAGTTGAAGAGGGATTAAGTGGCGACGAGGATTGAAGTTGAAGGTGGCGACGAGGGTTGAAGGTTGAAGATGGCGCCTCGGCCATGTAATAAAACAAATAAATGGAAACTGAAAAGGCGCCACAGTTTGGCTGCTGTCGTTGACAAGTGGGCCTGACATCATTGCCCCGCCCCTTCTCCTTCCCGCATAATTGAAAGGCGACGCATGGTTTTGCAGCCGAAACAGAGCCCGATGCGCAATCGAGTGGCACGAACCGGCAGTAATGGAGTAGCGGGGTGGGGCAGAAGCGCCTGAGTTGTTCCACATCTTGTCAATATAACTCCCTTGCCCAGTCTCCCTCTCCTACTTTCCCCTACCTCTTCCATAAGCTTATCATCTTTTTCTTCACTTCTTCTTCCCCCTCGCGATTCACCACCACAAATGTTCAATTACCAAGAGAAGGACGAGATGGCGTCGAGGAGCCCACCGCCGTTGAAGCGGGGATCAAGGGAGGACAACGACGACGAAAGCCATCGTCGGAAGAAGTTGGAGAAGGGGAAGGAGCCAGCAGCCAAGGATGCCGACGAGGAACCGCTCTTCGACGATAATAAGTTTGCCGTCGAGCTGCTTAGGAGCACCTTTAGAAAGCTTGAAGGTGTTGGCGAGGCCTTCGACATCAAGGCGCATCATGATGTGTACAAGAACCCGAGCATGAAGGGTCTCATCTTCAGGATCCACGGGTTGCCTGAGAAGCTCGAGAACCTCCCCGGGGTCGAGCGGGCTGCCCGCCGCCACTTCTTCTTCGACGACGGCAGCTCCGACGGCGACGACGGCTGCCACGGCGACGACGGCAGCCACGGCGGTGACGACGGCGGGACTCCAACTAATTGATAGACTCCTCTACCAATTAGTAACAATAATGTGTGTGTGCTTTTGTGTCTTCGTCGGGTTCTAGGACATGAACTGCTTAGTTTGTCTGTCGATCATGAACTGCTTAGTTAATTAGTTTGGTTGTTATATTTTGTATGTCATGAACTCGATCTAATATACGCGAGTAGATCCAACCGCGTTGTGATGAACTGTGTTCTGTTGTGATGAACTGGAGATCTGTTGTGATGAATTAGATCTTAGAGACAATGGATAGTCATTGCCGACGCAGGTTAGCCTGCTGACACTGACGCTGATGCGTGGGCCATTGTCATTGGCGACGATGGTTAGTGAACCCACATCGCATTTGTTGGCAGTTGGGTCCGGGCGGGCAGACAACTGTTATCTTTTCTATATTGGCTGCTGATGCTGACGCGTGGGCCTGTCACTAATTTTTTTGGAATGAAACTTGCTTCCCTGAATTATTAGAGCCCATAAAAGAACACATAAAAAATCATAAAAATACGAACAATTTGTAATTGGACATTCAGTATTTGAATAAAATATCAACAATCACACTTGTGTGCCGAAAATTCATATATTTCGTTTTTACACTCCATGGTAATTATATAATAATTATAATAACATCAAATTTGCTCTAAAAAAATCTACAAATTGACTTGGCAACATAACTTGGGTACCTAAACTTGTCTTCGAAAATTCAAATGATATCGATGATGGAATAATATACTTGTGTACAAATGTCTAAATCTCTCACATAGTTTCCTAGAATGTTTGCTTGAACATTGAAGTTTTCCACACTTTGCAACATGTGCAAACTCATATGCATTTGAAAACTTAACAAAACCTTGTGTTCACCTTGAGCTTACGAAATGTAAAGTTCCATCACTAATGGTTGTCTAAAACAAATATTATTTGTATGTTGTACTTACAAAGAACAAAATAAGGCATATAAACATCACTCAACAAACGGAATGTACACTAAACAATGAAATTAATGAATAGATGGTGGTTTTAGAAAAATTAGAAAAAAGTATCAAATTTGGACTAATAACGACGAAGAATACTTGTTACAACATTTGATTGCAGATTAAAAGGAGAAATGAGAATTGTTCTTCATTTGAATAGAACTGGGCCCCACTATCATTAGCGACGCGGGGCTGATAACCCGCGTCGGATTTGCTGCTCTCCCAAAATTTTACACAGATAATTCGAGCATCATACAAAAGCTAATCGATCTACTACTGATTTCCTATTCCAATACTCTATGCGAACTTCACCATTTCGCAGCGCAGCCTACAGTCTTCGCTGCAAAATAGAGAAATTCGAAGCCATCCTTTTTCCACGCCGCAGCCACTGCCATTGCCTGCGCACGGCTGATCACCGCTCACCTGTGCAGAGCCAGCAACGGTTCACCCCAAATGTGCCAAGTCGAGTAGTGGAGCGCACGCGCGGCCTTCTCCCGCAAAGGCAGACACCCCTCATTGCTCAGCCATCTCGACGTCGTACTGCCGCCGCCCGCGACCCGCCTGATGTACCCCTTCACGGTGTCATCAGTGGCGGCACCGCCATTGTCTCTGTAGAGCAAGATGGCATATAGATAGGCCGCCGCATCGTGCCCACCCTCGGCGGCGTGCCGGAGATCATTGTATCCTCTGTGTTCGATGAAGAAGGCTTTGATTCCGGAGAGGAAGCAAGCCTCTGGATTCCTTAGACCGCTCAGCATAGCAAGGAATGCTTTGTAAGCGGTGGGGTTCCACACCCAAGAAATCTCATCTCCTATCCCCTCTGTCGACAAACGCCGGCCGACGTCACCGTGGACGCACACACGGCGCATGGTCGAGCAAGTACCACATAGGTTGCGGAGGTCAGCCAAGGGCCGCTCTGAGGTCACACCGACGCGCGCCTCAATCACAATGTGGAGGTCTTGAGGGAGGCCCAACAGCGACGACGACTGGTGCTGCGTGCTTCTTCCCGGCATGCTATCCATCTCCGGCCGGGAATGGTGATGATGAGGAGTAGGCAGTTGCTGTTTTTCGTGGGTAGAGATGAAGGGGTAGGGGATCTAACTGTTTTGGAAGGAGAAGATACAGGAGATGTGTTTCCAAACACGGTTGACGTATGCAATGGAGACAACATTTGGCTAATCCGCGTAGAGATGATGTTTCGTTACTCTGCTTATCATTTAATTCTACATTGGAATGACTACCTCTGCAGCGGTGCTCTCAGCCATTTACTGGCAACATTTTCGCCATTGACCTTCTTGTGAACCTCTTCCTGTTTCCTGTGCTCTTGATCTTATCCCTTCCTCTCTCTTTTTTTGGAGGTGATGACTACATTGGTCATGTTTGGATGGAGGTGTTAGTGTTAGTTTGTAGAAAACTAACACCAAAACTAACACTTTGGAGCCAAACACATGTTTTAGTTTAGTTTGGTGTTAGCTGGAACTAACACCCCCAGAAAAACTAACACCTCCAAGAGGTGGTAATTGTCGGTGTTTTAGACCGGCAACCTACTAAGGGGAGTACCCGAAGTAGATGAATGTGACTCGCCGAGATCGGTAACTCGAAGGAAGAGACATGTGGCACACAATTTAGACAGGTTCAAAGCGCGAGGTGCGTAATACCCTACGTCCTGTATGCTGCGTAGCTCTGGATTGATCGGGCACGATTACAAGATGGTGCAATAGTGCGCCGTGAGTTGTATGAGAGGAGATTGGATGCTAGAGATCGGTCCCTGCCTCGCCTTATATAGTCCGGGAGGCAGGGTTACAAGTCGGAGTAGGGAGAGAGTACTAGTCGAGTACGTCTAGGAGTCCTCCATACAGTGCGGAACATGTACAGCTCCCTAACCGAGTACGACTCCTGTGTAGTCCTTGTGCTCCACGCCTTCAGGTGCCGTGTAGCGTAAGCCGGGTAGTCCTAGGGGCCCACCGAGTAGTCGGTCCTGGTACCCACCGAGGTAGTGGGCCCAGGGAGGTCCATACGACAAGCCCCCGAGTACTTTGTAGTCGAGAAGGATAGCTTCAAGTAGTCTTGACGACCTTAACGAGTAGTCCTCAAGCGTCCCTGAGTGCTACAAGTCAAAAGTCCTCAAGAGTAGTTGAAGCATCCCGAGGCTGGAATGTACTCCAGCTGATGTTTGAGCAATCTTGAAGTCTTCTCGAGTAGTCCCAAGCGTCCTCGAAAACTGCCTTCGAAGGTCTTAAAAAAATTCCTGTCTTGTCTTGAAGCCGGAGCTGATATGGAGGTGCGATTTGCAAAATCGCACTCCATATGGAGTAGCCCCCGAGCCTTAGGTTGAGCCGCAGGCTCTGGCTGAGGGTCCATCTGAAGTCTTGGCAAGAAAATCCTGAAAAATCCGGAGAGAAAAAACCGAAGGACACGTGGCACGGAGCCCCCGAGCCTTTAGTCGAGTACTTCCTCTCGAATTGAAGGGTCATCTTGAAGAATGTGTCCTGAGATGTTCTTGACACTAGCCGCTTCCCAGGTAGTCGAGTAGAAGTAGCCGAGCCCCCGAGGTGAGGTGCGTCGACTAGTAGAATACGAAGGGTCACGAGCAGCCGCTGAGTCAGCCGCGCGTGGACTTATCCAGCCGCCCGTTGCAGAGCCGGTTTGACTTATAAATAGAAGCCAAAACCCTTAGGGGTTTTCACCCATTCGAGTTGCAGCCATTCCGTATCCATCTGAAGTAGATCCACTCCCAGCGCTTGCTGCCGCCGTAGTAGATTCAAGTGCGCTGCCACCCAAAGCTTTTTAGGGTAGCCACCGAGCGGATGCGTGTGAAGACGCCCTGCACTTGGAGGATGAAGCCGTCACCATCCAAGACGTCGAAGGCCGCCGGGAAAAAGAGGGGCCGCGAAGAGGCCGCCGCGGCTGCTACCGGAACAGCGCCGCCCATGTCTCCACCGCGGGCCGATCCGAGCCGCGAGTGGAAGAAATCCAAGGTGAAGACGGAGGATCTGCTGACCCTCCTGAACAGCGGGTTCATCCGGGAAAAGGAGGTCGACATGTGGAGGGCCGCTGCTGGAGATCCGTATCCAATGGAGAAGGCCGAAGACGAGATCCCCATGTTCGCGCGGTTCGTGGAGCGCGGTCTTGCACTCCCTGCCAGCGATTTCTTCAAGGGGCTGCTCGGGTACTACGGGATCGAGTACCTGAACCTGAACCCCAACGGCATCTTCCACACGGCGGTCTTCGTGCACTTCTGCGAAGCCTTCCTTGGGATCAAGCCACATTGGGTGCTTTTCCGGAAGTTCTTCCGCGTCAAGCCGCAGCCAAGTGCCACCAACCCAAGAGTAGTCGGAGGAGCCGGCATCCAGTTGAGGGAGGACGCCGCGGAGCAATATCTGGCGTACAAGCTTGTCGACTCCAACACGGACTGGAAGACAAGGTGGTTCTACATCACAAACCACCACCCTGGCCTGCCGAAGCCGAGCGGACGGCAGCCCAAGCACCGCGAATGGTGGAACACGGAGCCCACCATGCAAGAGGGGATCCAGCTTCCCGAGCTGCTGGCACGCATTAAGGTGCTCAGGGAGGCGGGACTGAGGGCCGAGCACGTGGCCTTCAGTTTCATGAAGCGAAGAGTACACCGGCGACGACGACACGTCGCGGATGCCGGGAGGCAAGCTGGACGACAGCGACATCATCGAGAGATTGTCGCGGATCTTCAAAGATATGCCGCCGTACACGGCGTGCCCTGTCCAGGAGTACTCCGCCGCGCGCCCGCCAAAGGAGGTGAGTAGTCGTACTCTATTGGTCGAGTAGTCATTGCCTGGTGTAGAGTTGCTGACGTCTTGTGTTTTTCACAGGATGACTTGAGGAAGTTCATCTCCGAGCCGCAGCCACCTCCGAGCGGAATCGAGATCCCGATGGAGGGGAAGGCGAAGGAGCGGCGAGAAGTCGGTGAAGGCGATGACACCGTCGTCGTGGAGGATACCACCGACGACGACGACGATGACGACGAGGAGACGTTGCAGGACCGCTTCCAGCTGCGGTCGAGGTTTAGCCGCCCGGGCTTGCCTCATGTTCCTCTGGTACAAGACCCCCTGACTAGCCTGGAGGCTAGCCTGGCTACGCCGCCACGGAAGCCGCGCAACCCCGCTAGGAAGCGGGTGACGAAGAAGCTTAAGGTCTCAGAGACCACGCCTCAGGAGGTAAGTTGTCTTGAACAGAGTAGTCGAGTACCCGTTGTACGAGTACGCTCGCTGATGAGTAGTCTCCCTTGTATGCAGGAGGTGCCGCCAACGGAGCCCGTCGAAGAGGGCGACGAAGGCGTGTGGGACACAGTGGGGGAGCCAGGTGGAAGTCGTAGTCCGGCCCCCCCGTTGAGGAGATCTTGGCACAGCTGGAGCGCCAGCCCCCTGCTCCACAAGGGAGCACGGGACCCGTAGCCGCCGCCGTTGAAGGGGTGGTGGCTTCAGGAGCGCAGGAGACCACTGCGCCGGCCGCCGCTGCTGTGGAGGAGGCGGTAGCCGCAGGGGCGTCGGAGGAGGCGCCCGCCGAGGGTGGACTGGTCGACATCGCCAGCATCCTCGGTGCTCCGGCCGTGACAATTGTCCGGTCGAACTTGTAAGTACTTCGTCTTCCTGAGTAGTGCTTGTTGTAGTAGTCGAGGTTGACTGACGACCAACTGTGTGTGCTTCTGCAGGAGATCCACGGATCTGTCCTGGGAGGGGGATGAGCCCTCTTCAGCGGTGGCGGAAGAAGACGCGCCGCCCGCCGAGGAGACCACTCCCGCTACCCAAGCAGTGCCCGAGCCTCCGGCTGCCGAGGCGTCGTTGCCGGAAGCCAGCGTTGTCGAAGGTGAGTACCCTTCTTGGAGCTATAGGGCTCTTTGAGGAGTAGTCGTAGGCACTGATGCACTTGTCGTCTTTTTGACAGGCGCTGAAGCTGAAGGTGGTGACATCCCTGCAGGGGTGCCGATGCAGAGGTTGACACCAGAGGCTCCGGAGGCTGCTGAAGGAGCCCCCGAGCCCATGGATGAGGTCGTCGAGAAGGCCGCCGGGGAAGAGGCGGTCACCACGTCGCCAGAGGTTGCTCTGGAGGTGGCTATCCGCTCCCCTGAGATCCAGGACGCAGAGCCCATCCGCTCTGCGCCGATGACGGAGGCCACCGCGAGTAGTCGCGGAGGGATAGAGCTGCTCGCGGACAATCTTGTCGAGCCGGCGACGGTGGCCAAGCATCTCGAGGCGATCCGCCAGGCCGAGCAGTGGATGAAGGTAAGTAGCCGTGGCCTTTGAGTAGCCAATCCTCCGTCGCTGAGTACTCTTGTGACTTGAGTTGTCTTGTGTAGGACGTTGCGGAGCGGTCCCGCGACAAGTCGAACCTGCTGCAAGGCTATGGCGACGCGGTGCTCCGAGCCGAGGCGCTAGAAGAGCAACTTGTGAAGTCGCGGAAGCACGCGGCTGCCATGCAGTCGAAGCTCGACGCCGCCTTCGCCAAGTACCACAACGATGTCCAAGAGTTGCAGGCGAAGGGCGACGACTTGGTGCGGAAGAATAAGGGCCTCCGCAACAAGAACAAAGGTACGCCGCTGAACTTGTCGGGTACTAGTTGGAGGTCGAGAAGTCCTTGACCCGCTGTGCTGTTGTCGTGTTGCAGAGCTTGAGGGCCAGGTGGAGCAGCTGAAGTCCTCGGAGACGAGCATGAAGAACCTTTTCTACCGGGAGCAAGAAGCCCGCCAGGTACTCGAGCTCGACTACAAAGAACTCGCCTTCGAATGTGAAAAGCATATGGAGCTCCGGATTGCTTCTGACCGAGATCTCGTCAACTGCTACAAATCCTTGCAGAAGTTGAACGAAGACTGCGAGGCATTGCGGGCCCAGTTGAAGGAGTTGGAAGAAGCCGCACTGCCGATCGCAAGACTCCTGGTGCCGCACCGGGCGGCCCCAAGATTGCTCCTCTGGTGGATCGCCTCAAGGAAGCTCCGAGCCGGCTGGCCGCCTACGTGAAGCACATGGCGAGGTCGATCCCAAGACAAGTCTTGGCCTTCATGAAGTCGTACTTCCCGAAGGCCCCAGTGGAGGTAGTCGCCGGCGGGGTAGCCGCCAACTGCTCTGATGAGCAGTATGCAGCGCTGCTGGAGCAGATGGCTCCCATCGCGGAGCAAGTAGCTGAGAAGCTTAACCTCCAGTAGCCCTGTAATGGATAGCTAGTAGCCATGGTTGTACAAGAAGACAATTGTAATGAATTGCTTAAGTATTAATGAAAGAAATTTTCCAGCAATGAGTACTTGTAGTCGCGATCTCAGAGTGCAAAGCGCCCATCGTGGAGTGGATGCGAGTAGTAGTACTCGGCTTTGGTAGTCCCGTTGTAGGGAGTAGGCAGTAAAGAAGTTGATGAACGATCAAACTTTATTATTGAAGGAGTACACCTGGATGGCCAGGGCCGTAGTTACAAAGTAGTCGCTTGGACCCGGAGGCCGCTTATAGCTGAGTGGCGCTGGAGCGGGTAGCCGCTTACAGCAGTTGATCCGTAGGTAGCCGTGTAGGCTGGATCGTAGATCTGTAGGTAGCCGTGCAGGCTGGATCTTGGAGTGTGGTCTCTTAGTAGACCGCTGCTAGAGTCCTTGACGCTCGTCGCAGCCCAGGGTCCGTAGGTAGCCGCACGGGCTGGATCCTGGAGAGGAGAAGTCCGGAGACTGGAGCCAGGACCTGGAGGCCGCTTACGGCAAGGGGGCGTTGATGTAGTCGTGTAGACTTGAACCCCAGAGTAGTCGTGTAGACTAGGCGTAGAATCGACAGAGCTGGTCGACGTTCCACGAGTTGTTGATGTCTTCGCCTTCAAGTGTTTGGAGGTGATAGGAGCCCGGCCCGGTCACCTTTTCCACGGTGAAGGAACCTTCCCAGGGGGAGCTGAGCTTGTGAAGTCCTTCCATGTTCTGGATACGGCGGAGGACGAGATCTCCAACGTTGAAGGAGCGTTCCTTGACGTTGCGATCATGGTAGCGTCGGATACCCTCCAGGTACCTTGCTTATTGGACGAGGGCAGCGCAGCGAGCTTCTTCAAGGCTGTCGATGTCAACTCGTCGGCTGTCTTCTGAGACGCCTTCGTCGTAGTGCTCCACTGCTGGCGAGTTCCATATGACGTCGGCAGGGAGGATTGCTTCGGAGCCGTAGACCAGGAAGTAAGGGGATTGCCCCGTTGGCTTGGATGGTTGAGTCCGTAGCCCCCAGAGTGCGTTGGGTAGTTCCTTGATCCACTTGCCCCCTTTGGAGTTCGCGGCGTCGTGTAGCCGCTTCTTGAGAGCATCGAGCACCATCCCATTGGCGCGCTCGACTTGTCCGTTGGCCCGTGGATGGGCAAGGCGAGACGTATCGGACGTCGATCCCGTCGTTCTCGCAATATTCCCGGGCGGTGGTTGTTGAAGTTGGATCCCGGTGTCTGTGATGATGCGGTGGGGTAGCCCGTAGCGGTGTACGAGTTCATCCAGGAAGTCGAGTACTCTGTCAGCCTTGGGGCATGTGACTGGCTTGACCTCGATCCACTTGGTGAACTTGTCGATAGCCACCAATACCCTGTTGAATCCTCCTGGCGCAGTTGGTAGTGGCCCAATCATGTCGAGCCCCCAGCAGGCAAAGGGCCAGGTTGGCGGTATGGTGACTAGCTTGTAGGCTGGGACGTGTTGCTGCTTGGCGAAGTACTGACATCCTTGGCACCTTCTGACGAGTTCTTCGGCATCGCCCAGGGCTGTGGGCCAATAGAAGGCTCGCCGGAAGGCTTTGCTGACCAGCGTGCGTGAGGACGCGTGGTTGCCGCAGACGCCCTTGTGGATCTCCTCCAAGATGTCCTTGCCTTCTTCACGAGGGACGCACTTCATGAGTACTCCGGAAGAAGCGCCCCGCTTGTAAAGCTTGTCTCCGACGAGGACGTAAGACTTGGCGCGGCGGACGAGTTGCTCGGCCGCGTTCTTGTCGGAGGGGACCTTCTGCTCGCTGAGGTAGTTGATGAAGGGTTGCCTCCAGTCCACGTCGATCATCATGACCTCCTGCCCAGCTGGTGGATGGGCTGGGACAGTGGTCGGAGGCGCCGGCTCCGGGATGGATGGCGCGTGAAGCTCGTGGACGAAGACACCCGCTGGCACTTGAGCGCGGGTGGATCCGAGCTTCGAGAGGACGTCCGCTGCAACGTTGTTGTCGCGGACGATGTGATGGAACTCGAGACCATAGAACTTGTTCTCGAGCTTGCGGACTTCTAGGCAGTAGGCGTCCATGTTCTCCTTGTTGCGGTCCCAGGACTTGTTGACTTGGTTGATGACCACTGCGGAGTCGCCGTAGACTAGTAGCCGCTTGATACCTAGTGAAGCCGCGAGGCGGAGCCCGTGTAGGAGGGCTTCGTACTCGGCTTCGTTGTTTGAGACCTTTCAGAAGATCTGCAGGACGTACTTGAGTTGTTCGCCCGTTGGAGAGATCAGGAGCACCCCTTCACCTGCGCCCTCGAGGTTGAGTGAGCCATCAAAGTACATCACCCAATGCTCTGGTCGCACGGTGGGGGTGGGTAGCTGGTTCTCCCGCCACTCCGCCATGAAGTCGACTAGTGCCTGCGACTTGATGGCTGTGCATGGCTTGAAGTCGATAGTGAGGGCGCCGAGCTCGACAGCCCACTTGGAGATTCTTCCAGTAGCATCTTGGTTCCGCAGGATGTCGCCAAGCGGGTAGTCAGTGACAACGGAGACCGAGTACTCCTGGAAGTAGTGTCGTAGCTTCCGCGAGGTGATGAGTAGTGCGTACAGGAGCTTCTGCACAGGCTGATAGTGGGCCTTGGACTCTGATAGAACCTCGCTGACGAAGTAGACTGAGCGCTGGACTGGATAGGAGTGGCCGTCTTCTTGCCGCTCGACAACGATGGCAGTACTGACCACGTGAGTAGTCGCAGCGAGGTAGAGCAGTAGCTGCTCGCCCTTGTGAGGAGCCGTGAGGATCGGTGGCTTCGATAGGAAGTCCTTGAGCTGGGCAAGGGCTTGATCCGCCTCTGGAGTCCACACGAACTTCTCGTGATGCTTGAGTAGTTTGAAGAAGGGGAGGCCCCGTTCTCCTAGCCTCGAGATGAATGCGGTTCGGCGCCGCCATGCACCCCGTCGGCTTACGGACGTCTTTGATGCTCGTGGGAGCTTTCATGCTCGGTGATGGCGGAGATCTTCTCGGGGTTGGCTTCGATGCCGCGCTGGCTGATGATGAAGCCGAGTAGTTTGCCCGAAGGGACGCCGAAGACGCACTTGTTCGGGTTGAGCTTCCAGCGGTACTCGCGTAGTGATGCGAAGGTCTCCTCAAGGTCGTCGATGAGGGTACTGGAGTTCCTGGTCTTGACAACCACGTCGTCCACGTAGGCCTCGACGTTCTTGTTGAGTTGCCTCTTGAAGCAGGCCTGGATAGCTCGCTGGTAGGTAGCGCCAGCGTTCTTCAACCGAAGGACATGGTCGTGTAGCAGTACGCGCCAAACGGGGTGATGAACGCGGTCTTCTCCTGGTCTTCCTCCTTGATTGCGATCTGGTGGTACCCGGAGTAGCAGTCGAGGACGCGCGGAGCGAGGTCGCGGCCCCTCGCCGTGGAATCGATGACTTGATCAATCCGCGGCAACCCGAAGGGGTCTTTGGGGCGTGCTTGTTGAGGTCGGTGTAGTCGACACACATCCTCCACTCGTTCGAGTTCTTCTTGCGGACGAGGACGGGGTTGGCGAGCCACTCAGGATGGAAGACTTCTCTCGATGAAGCCGGTGCGAGTAGCTCGGCGAGTTCCTTCTTGATGGCGTCCCGCCTGTCGTCGGCAAAGCGTCGGAGGTGTTGTCGCTTGGGGGTGGCCTTAGGATCGACGTTGAGACAGTGCTCAATCAGCTCCCTGGGCACTCCTGGCATGTCCGCTGGCTTCCACGCGAAGATGTCGCGGTTAGCCTGAAGAAAGCTGATGAGCATGTTTTCCTATTTGGGGTCGAGGCCAGCCCCAATGGTGGTGGTCTTGCTGGGGTCGCCTGTTCTGAGGTCGACCGTCTTGACGAGTACCTCCTCAGGTGGCTGAGGCTTGTTGGTGCTGTCAGACTTCTCTGGGATGTCGGGTTCACTTGTAGCAAGCTTCTTCGACGCGGCGTAGATCTCCATCATCGCGTTGGGTACTTGGTTTGTCGAGGCGATCTCCACGGCTTCTGTGTCGCAGTCGTGGGAGATCTTCAAGTCTCCTTGGAGGGAGAGTACACCGGCTGGGCTTGGCATTTTGAGTACCAAGTAGGTGTAGTGGGGCACCACCATGAACTTGGCGATGGCCGGTCTGCCGAGGATGGCATGGTAAGAGGTCTCGAAGTCCGCGACCTCGAACTTGATGTACTCGGTACGGTAGTTGTCCCGAGACGCCCCGATGGTAACTGGCAGGACCACTGAGCCCAGTGGAATAGCCGCGTTGCCGGGGACGATGCCGTAGAAGGGCGTGTTGCTCTTGGTGAACATATGAGTGATGTCGAGCTTCATTTTATTCAAGGTCTTGGTGAAGAGGACGTTGAGCCCGCTTCCGCCGTCGATGAGCACCTTGTTGAGCTTGGAGCCCGCCACCACTGGCTTTAGGACGAGGGGGAACCGTCCTGGTTCAGAGAAGCTGGTCCATTGGTCCGCGCGGGAGAAGGTGATGGGTACCTCCGACCACCTAAGAGGGGTCGGGACCGCTGGTTCGATGGACATCACTTCACGACGGGTAGCCTTCTGCTCCCGCCTGCTGGGCAATCCGCCGAAGAGGACGTTGACGGTCTTGTCTCGCTCCTGGAAGTCGTTGTTGTCGCCGTCCTTCTTCTTGCCCTTTTGATCGTGAGGGTGCGGTGGCTCTGGCGTATCCTTGAGTGCATGCCTGAGTTGGTAGCACTGTTCGGTGGTGTGATTGCCGTTTGGATGCCACGGGCACTTCTCCTTCAGCAGGTCCTTGAAGCCGCCGGAGTTCTTCGAGTTCCCCTTCGCAAGGCGCTGGATAGCCGCGACAGTGTTGTCTGGCTTGCGCTTGCGGTTGGGACCCGAGTAGTAGTAGTTGTTGTTGTTGCGGCCGCCTTGGTTTGCGTTGCTGCCGCTGCCGCCGCTCTGGTTCTGCTTGGTCTTGCCACGGATGGCGTCGTACTTGGCATTGGCCTTGTCCTCTTCATCCGCCCAGGACGTGATCATGTCCTTGAGGTGGGGGATGGACCTGGGACGGCGACGACCGAAGTCTTCGAAGGTGCGGCGGTGGTAGAGGCCGTCTTGGAAGAGGTCGATGACCTTCTTGTCGGTGACGTCGACGACGGTAGCGCGCTTGTCGAAGAAGCGGCGCATGTACTTGCGGAGGGTCTCGCCTTGTTCCTGCTTGATCATGGCCAGGTCCATGCGAGTACCCGATCGGCCCATGGCGCCCGCGAAGTTGCTCGTGAACTGCTCCTTCAGCTGGTCCCACTTGTCGATCGAGTGCTTATCCAGCGACTCGAGCCATGTGAGCGGTGCTTGCTCCAGGCAGAAGGGGAAGTAGAGGCACTTGGTGTCGTTGTTGCCGCCAGCGTTCTCGATGGAGAGGGCGTAGCATCGGAGCCACTGGATGGGATCCTGCTTCGTGTCGTACTTGGTGATCCCCAAAGGCTTGAACTTGTCGGGGAGGAGCAAGTTGCGAAGTCGAGGTGAGAAGGCGGGGAAGCCGTCGCCTTCAGCGGCAGTGGTCGACTTCTTCCGCCGCAGCTCCTCAATCTTCTGGCGAGCGTCGTACCCGCCGTGTGAGGCACCGGAGGCGTGGCTGTTCGCGTGGCCTCGGCCGCCGCGGCCGCCGCCACCTCCAGCTCTCCTGTTGGCCCCGTGGTTGGAGCTGCCACCGTCGCTGCCGCCGCCACCGGCCGGAGCGCGGTGGGGAACAACTTCTCGGTTGCCGTGGTCGTGCTGTGAAGGTCTGTCGGTGTTGGAGCGACCTCGGTTTGGCTCGGCTGGGAGGTCAGCTCGAGTACGGTTAGGACCGTTGTTGGCGCTGCGACTTGTGGCTTCGTTGTCACGGTGCCTGGCCGGAGGAGGTTGGTTGACTCTGTTGTTGACCCGCATGAAGTAAGCGTCTTCAGCGAGCTTGGCGATGACCTCTCCAGTGCGTATGCCCTGAGCCTGACGTGCGATCGCTGTGATCGACATGAGGCATTGCTCAGGGGTGGTGTGTACTCTGCTCTCGACCGCCTCGAGAGCTTCCGCAAGGTTGCGGACGGGGAAGTTGTCGCGGAGGCGCCGGCGGCATTCGGCCGCGCTTCGGTTACGCTCACGTCGAGCGTCTCTGTCTGCAGGGTTCTCGTTGGGTGGAGCATCAGCAGAGAGCTCGTCGGAGGAGATGTCTTCCAGGTACTTGTCCCGAGCCGTGCTCGAAGGCCCACGGGGTGTCGCCGGCGGCCATGAAGACTTGGCGATCGGTGGGTGCCAAGGCTGGACTCAGAAGGTGCCACCTCAGTTGGTGTGCTCGAGTCAGCCCGGGCTAAGGGTGTTCCCTCCTGGAACGGTAGCGAGTCGATGTAGGCGACGTAGCGTGAGTCTCCCTTTATCAGGTCGGCAGGTTTGCGGTCTGGCCAGTAGACGTATCTCCCGGCCGGCGTGGATGTTATAACCAGCCCAGCGGCTGGCCCTGACAAGGGGAGCTCAGTGGAGTTGTCCTCGGACTCGGGCTCCTCAGGGTCCGTCCCGAAGTCGAACTCGTAGTCCGGGTTCGAGTAGAACTCGGAGAGAGGGCCGGAGTTCGAAGCGCGATCGTGGGCGGCGTTGGAGTCCGAGTTGTACTCGGGTACGGGCTCCTTGCCGGCCCAGTGCGAAGTGGGAGCTCCCACGCGGGCCCGGCAGAGGGTGCGGAGGCCGCGCGCGGAGCGCTCACGAGATGAGGGGACCGCCTGCGATGGCTGAGCAGCCGGCTCGCACGCGATGGCCCATGGCGACGTCGAGTTCGGGTTGGAGACGGACTCGAGCTCGAAGTCAGCATGGTGGTTGAAGAGTGAAATTTCACCGAACTTGCCAGCGAGTTCACCTGTGACAACTTCAGGAAGCGTCACGAAGCCTGTCTTCAGGTTGGACTGCATGGTCAGGCGGCGGTGGAAGGAGCCCGCGCCATCAGCAGTGCAGACCCAGGCGCCGAACACAAAGGTGTCGCTGCTGTTGAAAGCGACGGCTGGCTTGAAGTGGACGGGAGCCGTCGAGTTCGCCATGTGATCTCGGGCGAGAGCCCCTACCCGGCGCGCCGGTGTCGGTGTTTTAGACCGGCAACCTACTAAGGGGAGTACCCGAAGTAGATGAATGTGACTCGCCGAGATCGGTAACTCGAAGGAAGAGACACGTGGCACACAACTTAGACAGGTTCGGGCCGCGAGGTGCGTAATACCCTACGTCCTGTGTGCTGCGTAGCTTTGGATTGATCGGGCACGATTACAAGATGGTGCAATAGTGCGCCGTGAGTTGTATGAGAGGAGATTGGATGCTAGAGATCGGTCCATGCCTCGCCTTATATAGTCCGGGAGGCAGGGTTACAAGTCGGAGTAGGGAGAGAGTACTAGTCGAGTACGTCTAGGAGTCCTCCATACAGCGCGGAACATGTACAGCTCCCTAACCGAGTACGACTCCTGTGTAGTCCTTGTGCTCCACGCCTTCAGGTGCCGTGTAGCGTAAGTCGGGTAGTCCCAGGGGCCCACCGAGTAGTCGGTCCTGGTACCCACCGAGGTAGTGGGCCCAGGGAGGTCCATACGACAGTAATTGGTGTTAGTTTGGTGGACCCACCCCTTTTCTCTCTCCCTCTCCTTTTTTAAATGTTTGGAAAAGTTCATTCAAATGTAAATTAACACCTCCATCCAAACATCCAAGATGTTAGTTTTTTATGTGTTAATTTGGAGGTGTTAAAAACTACCACTAACAGTAACACTAACATCTACCATCCAAACACGGTCATTGGAGACGATGTTTGGTTACTCCACGTATCATTTAATTCTACATTGGAATCACTACCTCTGCAGCTCTGTTCTCAGCCATTGACTAGCAACAGTTTCGCCATTGACTGTCTTGGGAACCTTCCCGACCGTTTCCTGTGCTCTTGATCTTATCCCTTCCTTGTTTTTTCTATAAAAAGGCACGAACGCCTATCGGTCCTCCTCACTTCAAGTTGCTTCCTTCTTCTCTAGATCTAGATCTAGCTATATGGTTCCTTCTTCTGATACAATAAAGCGAGTCACTTGCTTCCTTCTTCTCTAGATCTAGATCCAGCTATGGCGCAACGAATAGATCTTGTAGGGCACAAACTTTTGCTTTTCTCTGTTCTTCCTCCTCCTTGATCTCCTAGTTGCTAGAAGAATTCTTGTGATATGGGTGATTGAGTTGCTCATCCCTCTAACACAGTTGCCAGAAGAATTCTTGTGACATACTTCTTTCTCGCAGCCGTGTCCGGGGAAGGTAGCCAAAACCTCCTGGCATCAGGATGAACAATTTCATCCTATGTCCAATGATCATTGTTTTCAAGATGAACAATCCTTCATACTTTGTCCAATGATCATTATTTTTCCTATGCTTTTTCCCTCCACTCGCGGAATGCTCTTGCAAACCAAAAGTGCAGGTTAAGCTAGGATGCTTTGTGGTCTCATTGCAAGCCAGGAATGGATACTCTAAGCCATCAACATAAATGGAGCTTGTTCGATGACCACGTGCAGCAAGATCGATGACCTACGGGCAAGATCGATGTGTGTGTGATTTTTCATATCTCGTCATGAAGATATGGCTACATTGTAACCTTGTTCTGATGTATCAATGATGACTGTAATCTGTGTGTGTGATTTTGCATATCGCGTCATGAAGATATGACCACATTGTATCCTTGTTCTAATGTATCAATGATGACTATAATCTCTGTGTGTGTGATTTTGCATCTCAAGAGACATGCTTTTGTGATTATCTTTGTGCAATACAATTTTTTGTATGATTTACCTACTCACTTGGAAAGCTTGAAGAACAAGCCGGCGGGGGCTAGCTAAGAGCAACTCCAACAGTTTGGCAAATCAACTTGTTTCTCTTAGGATTCCTGATGTAAGTTAGATCTGGATTTGGCAAGTGAAATTATGCCAGATTGTTGGAGATGAATTCTTTTTTTACTTGGCATATTTTTTAGAAGTTGGCAAAGCACAAGATTTGCCAAGTAAAATTTGGCAAACTCTTGGAGATACTCTAATCCGTGTCTCTTTTGATGTAATCTGTTCGTGATTTCACATATCTTGCCCATAACAAAGGCGACGCTGGTTCATTAGTCGTCTCTTGCGTGTAACAAAGGCGACGCGAGTTCGTTAATCCTCATCTCTTGCTCCTTACTGAAGTAAAGCAGAATATAAACAGAATATATATAGTATCTTTGGCAAAATATATTGCAAGCAGGATTCAAATTCCACCACATCCCATATATTACAAAAAGGATTGAAATTCCACCAATACATCGCATCCTTTATATTACAAAACAGATTCCATTTCCACCAATAGACACATCCTCCGGCATTACAAAAAGATTCAGCAGAAATCAGGCTTGCTTTTTCTTCCTTGATTTCTATATATGGATTTTTCACTATGGTCGCTTCGAAAGTATGGTGTTTTGTTAGTTCCCAAGAGTTGGGGCTTGTATGAAGTGTCAAAGGATGGAATTTCGTCAAACTAGTTGTATTCCTCCTCCTCAACAACATTTTCAATCCCCACAATACTTTTTTTCCAGGCATAACCATAGACCAGTTCTTCTTTGCAAGGTCAGGTACATAGAACACTTGCTCAACATCGTTGGCGAAGACAAACGGTTCGTTTTTGTAACCAAAGACCCGAAGATCAACACTAACATAACCATATTTATCCTTGCTCACAACTCTCTTCCCATTAGTGACCATCTACGCCGAAACAAGGCTACCTTCAATCCTACATAATCAAGCTCCCATATCTCCTCTATTTGAACATAATATGTGTCTGTCTCCGTGTCATCATCATCATCATGATTGTCGTCAACAACGACCCTTACACACACACCACTATTTTGATAGATGCTCTTTTTATCTTGGGTCATGGTGTAGAACGTGTATCCATTGATATCCATTCTTTTGTATCTTGTAACAGTGAACAATGGCCCCACCGCTAGATTCCTTATCTTGTCGGTAATTACAACATTATTGCTACATGTCTCGACATAATCTCGAAGCCACCTGCTGAAACCTTGCATGTGCATCTTTGCAAGCCAAGCCCTACCACAGTTAGGGTTGTCTTCACGTAGTTGTCATGTGCTCATTGGCAAATGGTGTAATTAGGTGCAGCTGTTATATCATGGTGAAATGAGCCTTTTGGAAGGCATTCTGCATCTGGAGTGACTGACCTTTTCCCCATGGTCCCAACACCTGAAAGCCTACCGTCATGCCGTGAGCGAGGCACATCAATGGGGTTTTGTAGGTCCATATAACCTTCATGCCGTGAGCGAGGCCTTCTTCTTGCCTCTGACCTCGCTGGTCTCGTTCTCGTCATCAGCATTATTATAATCTCCACCATCCTTTTTCCTCTTGTACTGATCATAGCTACACTTGGGGTACTTGTCAAGGTCTGCATAATCTCCACGGAACAATACACAACTGTTCTTGCATGCATGTATTTTTTCAACCTCTATTCCCAGAGGAGAGATTATCTTCTTTGCCTCATAGACAGACTCTGCTATTTGGTTTCCTTCAGGTAGCATGTCTCTAAGCACATCCAATAGATGTTTGAAACTTTTGTTGCTCCAACCACGATCTGCCTTAAGCTGCATAAGTTCTAGATCACCAGAAAGGCGAGAGTACTTCTGGCAATCAAGATAGAGGGGTTTCTTTGAATCTTCAATGAACTGCTTCAGCCTCGCTAATTCAGAAGGTGTGTACACTCGTTGAAACTCAACATCCCGCAACATCTAATCAACATTGTGCACAAGTTCTAACACCTCACCATCATCGAAGCCCCTAACTTCTTGATCGGTGATATCCTCAGGCCTCAACACATTTGGTGGGAATAATGGTTCATTTCCCTCAAAAAGTCCACTATCATCAAGGTCTTCATCATGGTTGGTAGCATGGTGTCGCACTTCACCTTCATTTAGGCAGCCTGCTTCGAGTTCATTAAGGCCTTCCTCACCATGTTTATTCCAACACGTGTAATTTTTTGTGAAACACGTGTGACCAAATGATGAAAAATGATTTCCTGTTGTGCGAATTTCTTTTGGTTGAGACAATCAATACAGGGGCAAAGCATTGCCTGAACACCACGGTTTCTCATATCCGCCGCTGCTTGATTTAAAAAACCATTGACCCCGCTTAAAAAATTCTCCCAATCTTTTTGGGGTTGTTTGTACATCCAAGCCCGAGCAGCAGATGCCATCTGCATTCCATACATCAAATGAGCATAATTCATCACACAAAAAGACAGCTGAAGAATTTCAATAAAAGGGGCCAATTACTTTCCACCTTGACGATGACTTTCTATGAGGCGAGCGTGGCTGAGGAGGAGGATCGAAGGCGGCGTCGCGGCCGTGGCAACAGCGCGGAGGACGGCGCAGTCGACGTCCGCTCTGGCCCCTTTCACCGTCGCGCACGCATGGCCGGCCGGCCTGCTGCAGCGTGGGCTTTCTGAGGAGAGAAATTAAGCGCGATCCTGAGAGCGCGCGTAGCTGGCGGTGGTGAACGGGACAGGCTGGCGGGGACATGTGAGCACACAGATCGAGCGAGTGACATTCTGAGGAGAGAGAGCAAGTGTTGTTGTCAGAACAGGAGTGGATTTCTGCGGAGAGAGAGCGAGTGGTGTCGGAAGGAGAAGACACAGACGAGATAACAACGTGCATCTCCGATGTGAGAAAAAAGGCGACCCTGGGTGGCAATCAAAGGAGACGCATCCTACAAGCATGCGTCTCCAGTACGAAATTATCGGTAACAGACTTTATAGTCCGTTACCAATACGGCAACAATCAGTAACGGACTTAAGCAGCCTTTTACTGATAGGGCATTGATCGATAACAGACTTTAGAAGCCCGTTACCGATAGGTTTAACATTTGTAACGAGCTTTATTGACACCCGTTACAAAGAATTTATGTAACAGGCGTTTAAGAAGCCCATTACCAGACGTCCACATTGGTAACAGGCGTTGTGGAGGCCAACCCCGGGGTCGGCCTGCCGCGCTTATAGGCAACGGGTGCCAAACAACAATCGTTACAGATGTGGGTGCATGTAACGGGCGTTAAGGGTCCGTCACAAATGCTGTGTGACCTATTTGAGGTTTTCACGTAGTGATCTTCGCTTCCATCAGGCCTCTAGACCTCTCTCCAACTTCGGCGTCACCTTTGGCGAATCATCCTTGTTAGGTCGCCAAACCTCCCTCCGGCTGCGTCATCACTTTCGTCAGACCTCTCGGCGTCTTCGTCATCAGCTTCAGGTCGCTAGACCTTCCTTTGGCTTCATCGTCGTCCCCTCAGGTCGCTACACCTCCTTATGGCTCCGTCATCACTCTCGTCAGTGCGGTAGACCTCCTCGGTGACTTCATTCTTCTAGCTCCAAGCTACTACAATTTTTCATCATATGCTCTAGTGGACAGTTGCATGACCATGGCATGGCTGGAATCCTACTCTGCGGCTTCGTAGCTCAGCAATGCTCGGTGCGTGCCTCCTTCAGTCTTATGGTGCTATTTATAGTGAGAGCCAAGACCCGGTTATGGCTGGATGAGCTCCGACACTATCACCACGTGGTCAAGAGGGTCTGCAGACATGTGCACGATTAAAGGCGATGACTTTACCCCTGTCTCGCGACGTCTTTTGTCGCTAGTGCATCAATGATGCCTGAGCCCGCTGCAGAGTCACATGGCTACAGTACTCGCCTTGATTCGTGGGCAGTTTGTCGTTTTCTGGGTGGCAAGATAATCTCCTACCACTATTGACCCGTGACCCTGCAGTGACAAAACTTGACCATGTGTCAGTGGGCCCAGCGCCTAACTAAGCCCCATACGACGACGACGACTCCACGATCTTCTTCTACGACCTAATATCTTTTCTTTGCATCCGCTAGGCTCTGCATCCTGGTACACCCGCTATGGCTCTACACGTAAACGGACCTATTCTAATAAGCCTATATTTCTGTTTCCTGAGTAGAATGGTCGTAGGTTCGATTGAAGACCTTCCGGGGTAGGTGTGCCTCGCTGCTCTGCCAAATCCGTCTGGGCGCCTCGAGATGAGTAGCACCATGAAGATCATAAAACTTTACCTCTGCGATTTCGTCGGGCCCCCGTGGTCGGTGTGCCTATTGTTGAGGTCGTCAATACCTTAGCGTTATGGCTTTACTGGATGGCTGACAGCTATGTTGGTCGTCTGGGCACCAAAATGGCCTTCCTGAGGTCGGCGTGCCTTTATACCTAGGTCTTGCAATACCTCGGTATGTCTACGGCTCTGCCAACCTAGTTGGGCGCCTAGGATGTGTGACCTTCCGAGGTCAGTGTGCTCTTGTAGCCCTGCCAGCCTACTCTGGACACCGAGGAGTTTATGTCAGGAATGAAGGCCTCTCTGTGGGGTGCACGCCTGATGGCCCTGCCAAGTATCTCTGGATGCTTGGGCGCTATAGACTTTAGGCCTTCCTGAGGTCGGCATGCATCGAGTGGCTCTGCCAGACTCTTTGTAGCTATGCAAGATATCTGGATGTCTCTACACTCCATACTTTCAAGATAAACATCCTTTTATGACTTCATCATTGACCGTTTCGACCACTACTGAAGACTTCTTCATGCGACATACCTTTCAAGATCATGTTGGATACCCTCGGATACTGGACATTATTGATTGAGGCCTCTTTGAGGTCGACACGCCTACAAGGCCGCCCTGAGGTCAGCCCCGCCAGACTCCTTGTGGCTATGCTAGGAGATCTAGGTGTCTCTATACTTCATTTGATCAAGACCATGACTAAGTTTTCTTCTCTTTTTTGAGCATCAAACCAGCCATGCTGCCTGCTTCAATGCTCGGGGACTACTCTACGAGTGTGTCTTCGATGCCCTCTTGTTTTCTTCGTCGTACCGTCCTATTGGGAAACCCGTTTCTCATCATGTCGTTACTCGACCTACTTTCTCTTCCTTTTCTTTTTTTGGATCATCATACCGGCCATCCTGCCTGTCACAATGCTCGGATACTACTCCCAGCATGGCTGCAAGGAGTCTGGCAGAGCCGACCTCAAGGAGGCCTTGTAGGCATGCCGACCTCAAAGAGGCGTTAATCAATAATGTCCAGTATCTGAGGGTATCCAATAGGATCTTGAAAGGTACGTCGCATGAATAAGTCTTCAGTAGTGGTCAAAATGGTCAACGATGAAGTCATAAAAGAATGTTTATCTTTAAAGTATGGAGTGTAGAGACATAGCATGCCGACCTCAGGAAGGTCTAAAGTCTATAGCGCCCAAGCATCCGGAGATACTTGGCAGGGCCATCAGGCGCGCACCCCAGAGAGAGTCCTTCATTCCTGACATAAACTCTTGGGTGTCCAGAGTAGGCTGGCAGGGCTACAAGAGAACACCGACCTTGGTAGGTCACGCATCCTAGGCGCCCAACTAGGTTGGCAGAGCCGTAGACATACTGAGGTATTGCAATACCTAGGTATAAAGGCACACCGACCTTAGGAAGGCCATTTCGGTGCCCAAACAACCAACATAGCTACCAACCATTCAGTAGAGCCATGACGCTAAGGTATTGACGACCTCAACAATAGGCACACCGACCATGGGGGCCCGACAAAATTGCAGAGGTAAAGTTTTCCAATCTTCATGGTGCTACTGATCTCGAGGTGCCCAGATGGATCTGGTAGAGCAGCGAGGCACGCTTACCCCGGAAGGTCTTCAATCGAACCTACGACCATTGGGCTCAGGAAACAGAAATATAGGCTGATTGGAATATGTCCGTTTATGTGCAAAGCCATAGGGGGTGTACGAGGACGCAGAGCCTAGCGGGTGCAAAGAAAAGATATCAGGTCGTAGAAGAAGATCGTGGAGTCATCGTCGTCGAATGGGGCTTAGTTACGCGCTGGGCCCACTGACACATGGTCAGGTTTTGTCGTGTTCCGTAGATTGCAGGGTCACGGATCAAAAGTGGTCGGAGATTCTCTTGCCACCCAGGAAACGACAAATTGCCCACGAATCGAGGCTCTTGCCACCCAAAAACTGCCCACGAATCAACAGTGTTCGGAGATTCTCTTGCCACCCAGAAAACGACAAACAGTTCGTCAGGATAGTGGAGACATGTGTGCACATCAGGCGTCTCTGATATTGAGCTACTGTAACGGGCTTTGCTTTGGTGCCCATTACGAAAGTTCCCTGTGGGCCCAGAGAAACAACCATTTCACATGACCAGTGGCTAGTTGTGGTAACAGTCATTGTTTAATGCTTGTTACGAATATGTCTTATCAGTAACGGGCATCTGCCTGTTACCTTTCTTGTCTTATTTGTAACACTTGATCGGTGACGGGCGCATTGCCCGTTACCAAAGGCGATCTACGCCCGTTACCAAAGCCAGTTTTTCATGTAGTGGATGGGCTCGGATGGAGGTCTAGCGACCTGACGCCAGCGACGATGGAGACACCGAGAAGTCCACCGAAGATGACGCTAGAGCCGCAGAGAGGTCTAGTGACCAGACGAATGTGACACCGGAGCAAAGAGCTGGTCCTGTAAAATAAAATAAACACCAGTTCGGTGTATCAATCTGACCAATATAAATATGATGAAAATATAGCCTGAGCTAAACAAGCAGATGTTGAGTAATGCTAGCCGGAGTTGAACATTCTTGTGCTATGTCTTGTTTAAAAAAGGGCATTCCACTTATCGTGCCAAACAAGCATTATGTGGACTTGAAAGCTCTGATGCTGCAAAGTGTTTCACCCCTCTACAATGCTCAGCAGGGAGGCTCAGATGTAGCCGACGCACGGGGAGGAGTCTGAGACTCAGGTGTTGCAACCACACAACATCGAATCTTCATAACGAGAGTCAAGTAGTTAAAAGAAGAACACATTGGAGAAGTAGGACCCCACAGGTCTGGCGACCCTCAGATTGGCATGGTCAAGCCCCCGAGCATGTCGAGGGGGAGGGGAACATAGCACAAGATAAAAAGTTTGAACCCTCAGGTTTGACGACCTACGTATTGGCAAGGCCAAGCCCCCGAGCATGTCAAGGAGGAGGGATCCGAAGAGCAGACAAAGCATGTAGAGCAGGTCTATGAAAGAAATTGAGGCCGTAAAAATATTTAATTAAAACTGGCACTTAGCTTATGTGTAGCAAAGGATCGTTGCCGTTGAAGAGGTTAGAGCGTAGTTGTCGGCGTGAGCAAGAGCCATGCTGAGCTGGTCAGCAGTGCCGACAGTAGGAGGTGGTGTTCGCCATCGTGCCCCCGGAGGCAGCTGCTCATGAAGTTAGTGTTGAATCTGAGTTGCTAGAGAGGTCGTGGTGCTTGCTAAGTTGGCCATCCAGGATCGTAGTAATAGCCATTGCATGCACAAATTAGGGAAACAATAAATTAGTTTTATTCTTACCGACGGAACCAAAAGAAACCAGATACTAATTAAAGAAAGAAAAGTATAATAAGTAAAAAAATTCCCTATTTTCGTGGAGCTGCAAGTGCAACAGATATCCGGCAGGGGCACAGGGCTTGGTGCATACGCACATGAAGCCGATTTAGAGGCCGACAACATAGACAAATGTGGTGGTGATGCCGACGCATGGCCATAGGTCGCCCTATCACCGACGAACGTGCAACGCCTGACGGCATGCGCTCGATTGAAGGGGCAAACGAGTGCTCGGACCCTCACCTCGCGAATAGATCACAGGTATGGGTGGATAGGTCTCCACCGAAAATCCTTCGTGTCGTCGCAGAAGAGGTCGCTGGAGCGAGGTGCCATCACGCTGCACGAAGAGCTCGAGATCACCCCTACCTGGCGCGCCAACTGTCAGATGGTGAGATCTGGACAGCCCACGAGGGTGTTAATCCGTGTGGTTTAGTTTTTCGGCGAGGATATTGGGAGAAAGTTAGCAGGTCCACATCAAAATACATATCAATCTTTCTTACTTCTCCCCCTTTCTAAACAGGTTAACAAAAAGGAGAGAGGGGAAAAAGATGAAGACTGCAGATTAGATGTGTCCACCAAGGTCCAGTCACTGCTCCAGGAGTCCTCCTCCTCATCTTCATTTGCATCAGCCACAGGGTCCTCCTCCTCCTCATCGTTGTCCTCCTCATCAAAGACCACATGTATCTAGCCATAGCCAGCTGTAGCTTTGGTGTTCTTCCTCACAGGAGTCTTGGAAGGCTGGGATTTCTTGAACTTGTGAAGCTTGTCACTAAGGGGCTCATCATCACTGGATATCACATGAGTGGGCACAGCTGGCTGCTCATCCTCCTTTTCTTCTTCACTGGTGGAGTACCTAGGGAAATCAGGAAGATGGGTGGAGGTGGAAGCATAGAGTCAACAGATAAGCCATCATGGTTCGACAACCTGTTCAGGTCCTTCCGAGATTCATACACCTGATTTGCAGTGTATATGCAATAGCTAAGATGTCCCTTAGCATGTGCTTCAGCTACTTGTGATCCTTGGAACTGCTAGACTCAGCTGCAAGTGGAGGAGACTCAGGTTCCATGTAGGGCTTCAACACTTCATTCCTTCTGATATGATGCCAATTCTTGACCTGATATGGGAGGTGATTCTTATCCTTCTTGAAGATGATCCCAGTGACCATCTCAATGATGTACATCACAGAGGGTGCATAGGGCAGGTTGCTCCATCCATCTTCAGTGCATCTGATCAGGTTGTACCAAATTAACTTGCTAACAGAGAAGGGAGGTGCATCTAGTAGCAATATGAAAATCAAGTTTGTGGCATATTTTCACAGATGAGTTGAATACCCTTTAAGTCATAATTGTGGCATATTTTCTCTGTCTTCCTATACAAATCTGAGGAGCCTGGCAAAAGTTACAAAGTCCAGCTTGTAATGTACCCTTTCAGTCATCCAATGTATAGTGTTTTTGTCGATGTCATAGAAGAAGGTGGCATGAAACTGTGCCAAAATCTCAGTCTTCCAGTCATATTTGAACCCCATGAGGTCCCTGATCTTGTATTTCTCTATCAACTCAAGTACATCTTCCATCTCAGGGCACCTCTCCCTAAGGTCCTCAAGGTGCTCAAAGTCCACCCACTTCATCTTGATGATCTTGCTCTTGTTGACCAGCGCTGTCCCATAGAAGTTGAAGTGGAAGATTGATGAGAAATGATAGTCAATGGTAGAGTACTTGGGGAGGAGATATGGGTTCTCCTCCCTCGACCTTTTCACTTGAACTCCAGAGGCATCATAGTTGTCTTGCTCAAACGAGGCGAAGCTGTCATACTTAGTTGGTTGCCTTCTCTTGGGGGTGTACTTGCAGTACTTGTGATAGGTAGTGTCAATCTCACCCAATTTAGTTGAATCATCAATGACAATGGGAATGGTCTTGCCCTCTGTCCCACCATTGTCTTCAACATGCTGACCTGAGCCAGAGCCTCTGCCCACTAATAAACTGCTTGAGCCACAGCCTCTCCTAGGTGTAGCCTTTCCTCTGCTTCCGCTGCTCCCTGCTAGAGCCCTTGAGGCAAGACTGAAAGCCAAGTACACTCGCTCCGGCTACTATGAAGTGCCCCACCACTACACACAATTTCCGAGCAACAACTCTAACGAAAAATTCTATTCCGTACATTTGGGAAAGCCTCCTCATTTCGATGGGAAAGACTATCCCAATTGGGCTTATGATATGCAAATGCACCTATACGGGCTTCACCCTTCTCTTTGAAAGATTGCGGTTTTAGGTGTGATAATCCCCGCCGAAGGAGAAGCCCTCACACTTGAGCATGAGCAAGACCTCCACCGCAATGTGCAAGCAACAAGAGTCATCACGGGATCCTTGTGTGCCCAAGAATTCAACAAGGTTCGGGACATCTAAATTGCCAAGGTGATTTGGGACACTCTCAAGGAAGCACATGAGGGAACCAAACATGTGAGGCAAGGGAAGATGGACTTAATCAATGGAGAGCTTGAGCTATTCTTCATGAAGGATGGAGAGACCATGAGAGAAATGTATGATAGGCTCATGCTCCTTGTCTCAGACATTAAGTCTCTTGGAAGTGTAGATTGGGATGACTCCAAAGTCACAATGAAGTTGCTAAGAGCTTTTGCCCCCAAAGGACAAGAACTTAGCGGCAATGATAAGAAGGGATCCAAACTACCACAAGATGACACCCAATCAACTCCTTGGAGAAATCTTGCATCAAGAGTTAGTTGACCAAGATGTGGAGAAGTATCTAAGCTTGAAGATGAACAAGAGCTTAGCCCTCAATGCTAGCTCTAGTGAAGTGGTGGAAGTAAAGCCAAAGGCTTCCAAGACTAAGAAGGAAGATACTAGTGACGAAGGAAGCACAGACAAAGAAACCACCTTTGCCATAAGGAAGTACAAGAAATTCTTGAAGTCTAGAGCATCAAGGAAAGGCGGTGATGAAAAAAATAAGAAGTCTCAAAGGAAATGCTATGAGTGTGGAGAGTATGTACACTTCATTGCCAAGTGTCCCGAGAACAAGAACAAGAATGAGGAAGAGAAGAAATACAAGGAGAAGAGCAAGGAGAACAAGAACAAGTACCAAGGGTGTGCTCACGTGGGTCAACAATGGGACTCCAGTGATGAAGATGAGGAACTAAAGAAGCAAGGCATGGCAACCATTGCCATGGCACAAGAATCATCTTCACCACGCCTCTTCAACAACTTCTTCGATGAGGACCGCTCTCACTTTTGCCTCATGGCAAGGGGGAGCGAGGTACAAGAGACTACCACCTCATCCTCTCTCACCTCTTATTCATCCACACCTAGTGACATAGATGATCTAGATGATGAAAAAGAAATTGAGGCCAACATGATAAAGCAATTTAGTAAAAAGGGCTATAAAGAAATAAAGAGGCTTTTAGATAAATTAGAGAAAAAGAAGGTGTCTCTCCATGAGCAAGAAGACTTGCTTATCCTTGAGAAGGAAGAAACCTTGCTCTAGAGAGATGCATTGCCGAAGAGGCGGCTAAGATGGAGAAATTGACCATGGACTTGTCCTTGGCCAACAACTCCAACACGAGATTGTCAAAGTATTACACCTTGGCAAATGAATCTCTAGCTTCCCTAAAGGCTGCTCATAGTGAGCTTCAATAAAGCTTTTCATGCTTGACAGAAAAACATAAAATTCTTGAAGCAAACTATATTACTCTTTAGGAAAGCACCAAAGCCAATCCTAAGGCAACATTTGACTCTAGTTCCTCCACTAGCAAAGGTTGTTCTATTTGCTCTAACATTGATATAAATGCTCTCAAGACTAACTATGCAAGGCTTGAGGAAACAATTAAGAGCAAAGACAAAGAGATAGCCCGATTGAACATGTTGATCACTCAAGGCAAGAACGATGCCAAGTCCATTCCTATGGTGGTTGACAAGCAAGGACTTGGGCACTATAAGAACAACAAGGTCAATGGTAGAGGGGTGGTGAAAGGACATGAGATTCTCTTGTGGAACAAGGGGGCTACCTCAACACCATCATGGATATTGCTCATGGAGTCACCACATCTACCACAACAAAGGACAAGCCAAAGGTTATGGACACCACAAAAGGATATGGTAGGGTTAACTCCACCTAAGGCATCGAAGAATATGGTCGAACACAACTACACTTGTGACTATGTTGTAACCTTGGACCACAATGGTAAAATGGTGGTCAAATATGTTGGGGCCTACACAAAGAAGGCTATGAGGAAGAAGGCATCTAACCTCCAAGGACCCAAATCTTTTTGGGTACCTAAACCAAAAGCTTAAACTTGTTTTTGTAGGCCTACTCCTCCAGTGGAAGCGCATGGTTGATTGATAGTGGTGCCACTAATCATATGACCGGAGATGAAGACTTATTTGCATCCCTTGATCATTATGACAACCCTACGGAAACTATCATCTATGGAGACAATGGTCAAGGAGATGTTGTTGGTCTAGGTAAAATTGCTATCTCAACATCAAATTCAATTGAAGATGTTTATCATGTTCAGGGTTAGGATACAACTTGTTGTCGGTTTCACAACTTTGTGAGAAAGGCTACAATTGTCTCTTTACCCATGAGGGTGTGACCGTCTCTAGAAGGGAGGATTCCTCTATTGTCTTTGCGGGTCACCTACGGGGAAAGCTTTACTATATGGATTTCATAAAAGTGAAGGTGGACCCTAAGGCTTGCTTAGTGGCAAACACTACGTGAAAACCTCAAATAGGTCACACAACATTTGTAACAGGCCCTTAACACCCGTTACATGCACCCACATCTGTAACGGTTGTTACTCGGCGCCCGTTACAGATAAGCGCAGCAGGCCGACCCCGGGCTTGATCTCTGCAACACCCGTTACCAATGTGGATTTCTGGTAACAGTCTTCTTAAATGCCCATTACATGAATCCTTTGTAACGGACGTTAAATAGAGCCCGTTACACAAGTTAAATCTATCGGTAACGAGCTCGTAAAGTCCGCTACTGATCAATGCCCTATCAGTAATGAGTTGTTTAAGTCCGTTACTGATCACTACCATATTGGTAATGTGCTATATAGTCCGTTACCGATGAGCATTTGACGCCCGTTACTAGTCTGAGAGCCCAATAATTAAAGTCTGAGAGCACTCTTCACTGCCGTGAAGCGGGAGCGCGGCAACAGTGAACAAATGAGACGGAGGTTTGTTAATCATTATCTCCTTTGAGTCTGTCCTCATTGACAGGTCAACTCGATCTCTCATTGCTTCCATTTTGACATACAGGCATATCTTCTGAGACAAAACAAACATCATAAGAGAGATAACTTGTCCACAAAGATAAAGATAACTTGTCCACATGAATAAAGATAATTATTACAAAATGTTAACTTGTCCATATATCAGGCTAAGACTTAACTTGTCCATCAAATTATTTACTATGGTCGTGCTATCTGACCATACACATCAACAAAGGCATGCCCCTTGAACATCCACAAAAGTATGGCTACTGACCTTGCACATCAACAAGCTTGAACTAGATCATGCCCCATCAAGATTAGCTCTTTTTGCAGCCTCTTCGTAAGCAACCAAGGATTCTTGAAGCCCTTCGAGCGCATCTTCAATGGGCTCGAGATTTTGTTCAGTAGTATACTTGTACCTCCTTATGTTCTTAGCCTTTTTGATGAGGATGTTCACTTCTTTCGTGATTTTTTCAAACTCAGGTTTCACATAATCCTAGACATTAAGGTTCAGAAGTAACTCAAGCTCTGCTCGCGACTCAAAGAGTTTTGCCTGAAACATGGTTAAACATGGTATAAGAATAACATAGTTAATTTAGAACTAATTTGCCTCAGAATTTGGAGCAATATAGGAACAGTAATCATCATAGGAAAATTATATAAGAACTTGAAAATTATCCTAGGATTCATAGCAGGGTGTGACAAGTAAAAGCAGAACTTAGTTCAGAACTGATTTGCCTCAGAACTTGGTATAAGATCATGACAAGCATGGAAGACATCATCATAGGCACTAAGTAACATTATGAAGCTCAAGCTCAAGCTAGATTAAGCTCCATCTATAGAACAAGTAAAAAGGCAGTGAGATTTAGAGAAACTTGCCTCGCCGTCGTCGTGGTCGTTTCCAGAGACAGAGATGAGGTCCTCTACACCTTCTTTGCCGCTCCCTCGACACCACTTCGTAGTTTCCAGACACTTGTGCTCGCAAACGTTAGGCGGCCCCCTCGCCCACTTCACAGCCCCCTCACCGGCACGCTCCTCCTTACCGCTGCTTGGCCCCTTGTCGGAATCCGAGAGGATCCAGTCGAGGACCCTCGTCTTCGGCATTGGGTTCAATCCACCGCCGCTTGACCCCTCTCCGGCGCTCATCGTCGTCTCCCTCTTCGCCGCCATCTCACCAGCACACGCGCGGATCCAGTTGCGGCACCGCTTCGCGTTCCGGTTCTCCTCAATCCTAGTGTTTGGTGATTATTGCTTTGATTAATTGATTGTGTCTAATCATCAAGCCCTATGGTTGTTCTACATGTCCATAGTTATTTCTCTCCATCCATTGCTGTTGTTCTTCCAATCCAATCTTCAAAATCCTAAAGATCCACAATACTACTGACACAAGGTCGGAAGTACCGGCAAGCCTTCACTGTTGGAATTTCAAAAAAATCACTGTACTATCGACACGAGGCCGGAAGTACCGATATGAGCTTATTGTTGGAGTTCTGCAAATCAGCGGTAGTACCGGTGCCCCGTCGGTACTACCGATGGGACCCTCGGTAGAACCGACGCTCCGTCGATAATACCAATATGAACTCTCTAGTTGAATTTCTTTGGACACCCGGTAGTACTGATCCCCTGTTGGTACTACCGATAAACACTGCGGGGGTATATATACCCGACGAACCAGTCAGCCTCCTAGGGTTCTATCACAAGACCGTTGCCACCCCTCGTCCACTCCTCTCTCAAATCCGCGAGGCGATCGCAAAATCCGACCGTGGAATCTTCAAGCTAGGCTCTCTATTGGATCCTCCACTCCTCGGAACATCTGATCCTCGCCGGGAGTTTCTCGATTCGCGCGGGAACGTTCAATGTTTCTCATTCAAATCCTTTTTGATCGATCTCCCAATGTCGTTGTTTCTAGGAGGAATGCTTTAGGGAATCATCTTTATATCCATCCTAGAACATATGCCCCTGATCTTGTCAAGTTTCGTTGGTTGAATCTCTCGATTCATGATTTACCCACACTGTAGCAGGGCCCATCGGTAGTACCGACCCCAGATCGGTAGTACCGACAGGAACCTGTCACAGGAGCTGATGTTCATGAGTTAGGTCATTTTAATTCAATTCTTTATACCCATCTCTTACAATACTTGCACATCCTCTCAGATGGGTCGGGCCAGCAAGCAAGTGATCCAAGAGAGCTCCGACGAGGATGATGCCCCTCTTGCTCTAATGAAGAGGAAGGTGGGCACAAGTGCTCAACGCCCACGCGGTCATGGCCGCACCAATCCTCCAGCTGCTCCTCGTCGCTTTACTAGTCAAGGTCACCGTGCACGCACCAAACAAGCCCATGAACTGGTTGACCACTATGATGACTATGAAGACATATCCTTGGACCCTCTCATGGACTTTGTGCTTAGGCCATCCAAATCTTCTTGTCCGGCAACTCAAATGGGCATCATGAAGATGGTTGATTACAAGAGTGGGACACACAGTGTGTACAAGGAAAGGTACTCCAATCCCACTCAATGGCAAAAAGTGTTTTATGCGGACATTCGTTTTTGGCTCAAGTTCAACGTCGATTGGTATGAATCGGTTATCCTCTACAAGGAGCACATGACCGTGGATATGAAGTTTATCAATTGGGATGCTTTGAGGTCATTCAACATTCCAACAATCAATGAGGCCATTGACATTTGCCATGCTAAAGGAATGACTTCGATTCAATTGTGATTGGTATGACATTGGCTACGAAGTGATTGGAATGAAGAAGTAATTGCCCAATTTTATGCCAATCTTCATGTCCGGCGTGAGTCCAAGACCTTTCATTGGCTCTTGCAAGGCAAGCCTCTCTCGGTCTCTTATGAGGGGTTCACTGAGATTCGTGGCTTTGGTGAGGAGGAACTTGGTCGTCCTAAGGTACATGGTGGAGAGATTCCCCTAGACAGTGAGATGGCTTTCATGTATGACACCAACTATGGCAAGGTTGAGTTTGGCACCAAACATGGTTTGAAGCCCGTCTATAGGATGTTGAACCAACTACTTGGTGGGTACCAAGACCGACTACTCGGTGGGCCCCAGGGACTACCCGACTTGTGCCGCACTGTACCTGATGGTGTGAGGCGCAAGGACTACGGTGGAGAAGTACTCGGATAGGAAGCTATACATACCATGTACTGTGTAGAGGACTCCTAGACGTACACGACTAGTACTCTCTCCCTAAACCGACCTGTAACCCTGCCTCCCGGACTATATAAGGCAAGGCAAGGACCCTTCTCTCTCAGATTATGCATCATCTTGTAATCACACCCAATCAATCCAGAGCTACACAGCATACAGGACGTAGGGTATTACGCACCTTGCGGCCCGAACCTGTCTAAATTGTGTGCCACGTGTCTCTTCCTTCGAATTACCGATCTCGGCGAGGCCACATTCATCTACGTCGGGTACTCCCCATGGTAGGTTGCCGGTCTAAAACACCGACAGCTGGTGCGCCAGGTAGGGGATCTCGGCGAAGATCATATGGCAAACTCGACGGCTACAATCTTCATCAAGCCAACTATTGCCTTCAACCGTGGCGACACATTCGTCTTCGGCTCCTGGGTCTGCACTGCTGACGGCGCCGGATCCTTCCAGCGCCGCCTCACCATGCCGCCCAACTCGAAGACTGGCCTCGTGACGCTTCCCGAAGTAGTCACGGGCGATCTCGCCAGAAAATTTGGCAAAATTTTGCTCTACAACCAGCACACGGACTTCGAGCTTGGATCCGACTCCAACTCGAACTTGACGTCACCGTGGGCCATCGCATGCGAGCCAGCTATCGAGCCATCGTGTGCGGACTCCCCACTCCATGAGCACTTCCCATACGGCCTCTGCATCGCTAGCAAGGCCCACGCGAAGGCTCTCTCCGCACGCCGGGCTGGGAAAGAGATCGCCTCCGAGTACGACTCGGACTCCAACCCCATCTCCGGCTACTACTCGAACTCCTCTTACGAGTTCGACTTTGGAGCGGACCCGGACGAGCCCGAGTCCGAGACCTACACGATGGAGCAACCGCTGTCAGGACCTACATCCGACCTGGTTATAACATCTACACCCGCCGGCAGATTCGTCTACTGGCCAGACCGCAAGCCCGCAGACCTAACAGACGAGAACTCACGCTGCGTCGCCTACCTCGACTCACTGCCGTTCCAAGAGGGAACACCGTTAGCTCCAACTGAGGAGCACACTCCGACAGAGGTGGCAACCAGTGACTCCAGCCTCGGCTCTCCTGATCGGCAAGTCTTCATGACTACCAACGAGACGCCAGGGCCCTCAGGGACAGTCCCTGACCGATATCTTGAGGATATTTCAGCGGACGAGTTGTCCGCCAACGCACCTGCCAACGAGACCGACGCCAACAGGGACGCTCGACCTGAACGCAACAGAAAGCGGAACGAACGACGCCGACGTCTCCGCGAGTCCCTTCCCATCCGGAACCTCGCGAAAGCACTCGACCAAGTCAAGAGCGGGGTGCACACTACCCCAGAGCAATGCCTCATGTCTATCACTACGAAGTCATCGCCAAGCTCGCGGAGGACACCTACTTCATGCGAGTTGACAACAGGGTCACTCAAGTGCCCCCCATCAGGAACCTCCAGCAAGACAACAAAGCCACAAGTCACAGTGCAGACATCGGTCACAACTGTACTCGAGGGGAGCTACCTGCCAACCCCAACCGTACCCAGGCATCGGCCGGTGGACCCTCTCATGGTGGCAACAGCGCCGGCGGCGCCGGCGGCGACCGTGAGATCATCCCTCACCGTGATCTTGGCGGCGGAGGCAGTGACGGCGGGAGCTCCAACCATGGGGCTGGCAGGAGAGCCGGGGCGGAGGCGACCGCGGCGGCTGAGGCCACGCGAACAGCCACACCTCTGGCGCTTCACGTGGCGGCTTCGACGCCCACCAGAAGATCGAAGAACTTCGGTGCAAGAAGTCCTCCACAGCAGGCGACAACGATGGCTTCCCCGCCTTCTCTGCACGGCTTTGCAATCTACTTCTTCCGGTGAAATTCAAACCTTTGGGGATCACCAGTACGACACGAAGCAGGATCCAGTGCAGTGGCTCAGATGCTACACCCTCTCCATCGAGAACGCTGGTGGCAATAACGACACGAAGTGCCTCTACTTCCCCTTCTGTCTGGATCAAGCCCCGCTTACATGGCTCGAGTCACTCGAGAAGTACTCGATCGACAAGTGGGACCATCTTAAGGAACAGTTCACCAGCAACTTCGCGGACGCTATGGGTCGCTCGGGTACTCGCATGGACCTGGCAATGGTGAAGCAGGAACAGGGCGAGACCCTTCGCAAGTACATGCGGCGCTTCTTCGACAAGCGCACCACCGTAGTCGACGTCTCAGACAAGGAGGTCATCGACCTCTTCCAAGATGGTCTCTATCACCGTCGCACCTTCGAAAACTTCGGTCGTCGCTGCCCGAGCTCCATCACCCACCTCAAGGACATGATCACCTCCTGGGCTGATGAAGAAGACAAGGCTAACGCCAAGTACGACGCCATCCGTGGCAAGAGCAAGCAGAACACGGGCGGCAACAGCAACAACAACGGGAACCAAGGCGGTCGCAGCAACAACTACTCGGGTCCCAATCGCAAGCACAAGCCAGACAACATTGTCACGACTATCCAGGGCCCTTCGAAAGACAAATCGAAGAAGACCTCCGGCGGCTTCAAAGACTTGCTAAAAGAGAATTGCTCGTGGCATCTGGACGGCAACCACACCACCGAGCAGTGCTACCAACTCCGGCGAGAGCACTCAAGGACACTCTAGAGCCACAGCACCCTCACGACAAGAAAGGCAAGAAGAAGACCGACGAGGGCAACGACGACTTCCAGGAACCCGACAAGACGGTGAAACGCCCTCTTCAGCGCACTACCCAACCGACAGGCTCAGAAAGCCACTCGACGAGAAGTCATGTTCATTGAACCAGCGGTTCTGACCCCTCTCCGGTGGTCGGAGGTACCCATTACCTTCTCCCGCGCAGATCAATGGACAAGCTTCTCCGAACCAGGACGGTTCCCACTCGTCCTGAAGCCGGTGGTCGCAGGCTCCAAACTCAACAAGGTCCTTATCGACAGTGGAAGCGGGCTTATTATCCTTTTCACAAAGACCTTGAAGAAGATGAAGCTCGACATCACCCACATGCTCACCAGGAGCACCTCGCCTTTTTACGGCATCGTCCCCGGGAACGCGGCTATCCCACTGGGCTAAGTGGTCCTGCCCGATACCTTCGGGGAAACAAGGGACAACTACCGTATCGAGTACGTCAAGTTCGAAGTCGCGGACTTCGAGACGTCCTACCATGCCATCCTCGGCAGAGCAGCTATCGCCTAGTTCATGGCGGTACCCCACTACACCTACTTGGTACTCAAGATGCCAAGTCCGGCCGGTGTACTCTCACTGCAAGGGGACTTGAAGATATCCTTCGACTGCGACACATAAGCTGTGGAGCTCGCAGCCACGAATCAAGTACCCAACGCAATGATGGAGATCTACGCTGCATCCAAGAAGCTTGCCCCAAGTGAACTTGACATACTAGAGAAGTCGGACAAAGACAACAAGCCTCAGCCAGCTGAGGAGGTTCAAGTCAAGACAATTGACCTCGGGACAGGTGACAGAAGCAAGACCACCACCATCGGGGCGGACCTCGACCCGAAATAGGAAGACGTGCTCATCAGCTTCCTCCGGGCTAACCGAGACATCTTCGGGTGGGAACCAGCGGACATGCCAGTGGTGCCCAGGAATCTGATCGAGCATTCACTCAACGTCGACCCTAAAGCTACCCCGAAGTGACAACACCTCCGCCGCTTTGCCGACGACAGACGGGATGCCATCAAGAAGGAACTCGCCAAACTACTCGCGGCTGGCTTCATCAGAGAAGTCTTCCATCCTGAGTGGCTCGCTAAGCCCGTCCTCATCCGCAAGAAGAACTCGAACAAGTGGAGGATGTGCGTCGACTACACCGACCTCAACAAGCACTGCCCCAAGGACCCCTTCGGGTTGTCACGGATAGACCAAGTCATCGACTCCACGGCGGGCTGCGACCTGCTCTGCTTCCTCGACTGCTACTCCGGGTACCACCAGATCGCAATCAAGGAAGAAGACCAGGAGAAGACCGCGTTCATCACCCCATTTGGCGCGTACTGCTACACGACCATGTCCTTCGGGTTGAAGAACGCCGGCGCTACCTACCAACGAGCTATCCAGGCCTGTTTCAAGAGGCAACTCAACAAGAACATCGAAGCCTATGTGGATGACGTGGTCGTCGAGACCAGAAACTCTGACACCCTCATCGCCGATCTTGAAGAGACTTTCGCATCCTTGCGAGAGTACCGCTGGAAGCTCAACCCGAACAAGTGCGTCTTCGGCGTACCATTGGGCAAACTACTCGGCTTCATCATCAGCCACCGCGTCATCGAAGCCAATCCCGAGAAGATCTCCGCCATCACTAGCATGAAAGCTCCCACGTGCATCAAAGACGTGCAGAAGCTAACTGGATGCATGGCGGCCCTGAACAGATTCATCTTGAAGCTTGGAGAACGGGGGCTGCCCTTCTTCAAACTACTCAAGCATCAAGAGAAGTTCGCGTGGACTCCAGAGGCAGACCAAGCCCTTGCTCAACTCAAGGACTTCTTATCCAAGCCACCAGTCCTCACGACTTCTCGCAAAAAGGAGCAGCTACTGCTCTACCTCGCTGTGGCTACTCACGTGGTCAGTACTGCCATCGTCGTCGAGCGGTAGGAAGACGGCCATGCCTACCCAGTTCAGCGACCAGTCTACTTCGTCAGCGAGGTCCTGTCAGAATCCAAGGCACGCTATCAACCCGTATAGAAGCTACTGTACGTAGTGCTCATCACCTCGCGGAAGCTACGACACTACTTCCAGGAGTACTCGATCTCCGTTGTCACCGACTACCCGCTCGGCGACATCTTGCGGAACCAAGATGCTACTGGAAGGATCTCCAAGTGGGCAGTCGAACTTGGCGCCCTCAACATCGACTTCAAGCCACGAACAACCATCAAGTCGTAGGCACTAGTCGACTTCATGGCGCAGTGGCGGGAAAATCAGCTACCTACTCCAACCGAGCGCCCAGAGCACTGGGTGATGTACTTCGACGGCTCGCTCAAGCTTGAAGGCGCAGGTGTAGGGGTACTCCTGATTTCCCCAACGGGCGAACAACTCAAGTACGTCATGTAGATCTTTTGGAAGGTCTCAAACAACGAAGCTGAGTACGAAGCTCAACTACACGGGCTCTGCCTCGCGGCTTCACTGGGAATCAAGCGGCTACTAGTCTACGACGAGTCCGCAGTGGTCATGAACCAAGTCAACAAGTCTTGGGACCGCAACAAGGAGAACATGGACGCCTACTGCCTGGAAGTCCACAAGCTCGAGAACAAGTTCTATGGTCTTGGGTTCCATAACGTCGTCCATGACAACAATGTTGCAGCGGACGTCCTGTCGAAGCTTAGTTCTACTCGCGCTCAAGTACCAGCGGGTGTCTTCGTCCACGAGCTTCATGCGCCATCCATCCCGGAGCCGGCGCCACCGACCACTGATCCAGCACATCCCCCGGCTAGCCAGGAGGTCATGATGATAGACGTGGACTGGAGGCAACCCTTCATTGACTACCTCCACGAGCAGAAGGTTCCCTCAAACAAGAACTTGGCTGAGCAACTCATTCGTCGCGCCAAGTCCTAGGTCCTAGTCGGAGACAAGCTGTACAGGAGGGGCGCATCTTCCAGAGTACTCATGAAGTGCGTTCCCCGAGAAGAAGTCAAGGGCATCTTGGAGGAGATCCACAAAGGCGTCTGCGGCAACCACGCGTCTTCACGCACGCTGGTCAGCAAGGCCTTCCGATGAGCATTGTATTGGCCCACAGCTCTGTGTGATGCCGAAGAACTCGTCAGAAGGTGCCAAGGGTGCCAATACTTCGCCAAGCAACAACATGTCCCGGCCTACAAGCTAGTCACCATATCGCCAACCTGGCCCTTCGCCTGCTGGGGGCTCGACAGGATTGGGCCCCTCCCAACTGCGCCAGGTGGATTCAACAGAGTATTGGTGGCCATCGACAAGTTCACCAAGTGGATCGAGGTCAAGCCGGTCACGTGCCCCAGGGCCGACAGAGTACTCGACTTCTTGGACGAACTCGTGCATCGCTACGGGCTACCCCATCGCATCATCGCAGACCTGGGCTCCAATTTCAATAATCACCAGTTCTGGGAGTACTGCGAGAACAGCGGGATCGACGTCCGATATGTCTCAGTCACCCATCCTCAGGCCAATGGACAAGTTGAGCGCGCCAATGGGATGGTACTCGACGCTCTCAAGAAGCGACTGCATGATGCTGCTAATTCAAAAGGAGGCAAATGGATCAAGGAACTACCCAATGCGCTCTGGGGGCTACGTACTCAAGCCAACGGGGCAATCGCCCTACTTCCTGGTCTACGGCTCCGAAGCAATTCTTCCCGCCGATGTCATGTGGGATTCACCAGCAGTAGAGCAATACGACGAAGGCATATCTGAAGACAGCAGACGAGTTGATATCGATGGACTCGAAGAAGCTCGCTGCGCCGCTCTCGTCCAGTCAACAAGGTACCTTGAGGGTATCCGATGCTACCACGATCGCAACGTCAAGGAACGCTCCTTCAACGTTGGTGATCTCATCCTCTGCCGCATTCAGAACACGGAAGGACTACACAAGCTCAGCTCGCCCTAGGAAGGTCCCTTCACAGTTGCAAAGGTGACCGGACCAGGCTCCTACCGCCTCCAGACGCTTGAAGGCGAAGATGTCAACAACTCATGGAATATCGACCAGCTCTGTCGATTCTACGCCTAGTCTATCGACTACCCTGGGGGCTCAAGTCTACACGACTACTCAAAGACCCCCTTCGCTGTAAGCGGCCTCCGGGTCCAGGCACTAGTCTCCGGACTACTCTACTCCAAGATCCAGCGTTAACGGCTACTAACGGATCTTGGGCTGCTCCGAGCGACAAAGGACTCCAGCAGTGGTCTACTAAGAGACCATGTACTCCTAGATCCAGCCTATACGGCTACTAACGGATCTACTGCTATAAGCGGCTACACGCCCTAGAACCACTTAGCCGTAGGCGGCCTCCGGGTCCTGGCGACTACTCTTGTACAACGGCCCTAGCCATCTAGGTGTATTTCTCTGTTGATGGTTAATAGTTGTATCAAAGTTCGTTTAGACTTGCAAGCGGACAAGTCTCCCGTCGTAGTCAAGGGACCCTTCTTCCCTCGAGTGGTGAACCCAAGGTATAGAATCCGTGGAACAATGTGCAACGCAAGGATTCAATCTAGTAAAGCAAGGAAAGTTATCTTATGAAGAAGCAAGTTGCATCTAATCTACTAACTCATAAAGAAAATGAATCTAATCTAATCTACTAAAGAGGTAGCAAGAGAAAGCAAAGAGATAACCGATCTAGAGAATCTAGATCATGCTTATGTTGTAGATCCAAACAAGATAGATGAAGATAGAAAAGTGAATCTCATTAAAAGCATCTTTAAATCGTGGCCTCCGGTCCGACTCCGAAAACGCCCGCCTTTCGGAACCCCCGTTCTGTCACAACGTATCCCTATTCATGCGGGTAGTCTAGGGCGAGTTCGATAAGAACAAGTTGAAATCACTTGGTCGGTCCTGTTAACACAAAAATTTGGTACAGGAAGGAGTCTGACTTGTGGGCCTAGCTTGATGAAAAAATCCGTCCGGAAGAAGGAAGGTTTCTCCAGAAAGATTCGGCGAAGGGGCTCGCGGTCGGCAGTTTGCTTCCGTTCGGCAAGGAAACTGTTTGCGCTGATTTTGCGGGATTGCGTGATGACGTGGCCCGAGCGGAAGGGGCGAATGGATGGATAAGCAATCGCACTTAGAGATAAATTAGGTATCAAATATAGTGCTCGTAGTCCGTTCGGAGTCATGCCATGACAGGGTATAAATATAGACCCTGGATGTATGTAATTATATTCGAAAACATTCTCATAACAAACCGGCTTTACGCCAAACCTTTGAATCCTTTGTCGTGTCGTCGAGTTCTTCGAGAGGATTCATCGATCCATCGACCTCCGTAAGTATCGGCAACCTTGTATCATGTCTATATCATGCGGTGGATTTAGATCGTGATGCAAGTAGTCTTGTTACCATGCTTAGTATCATGCGATAGATTTAAGCTTGGTTCAAGAGGGTTTCTTGTTAGGTCATGAGCCATGCGGTGGGCTAAGATCTAGCTTGGAGCTAGTTATCGGCTCTATTGGATTTTGGCAAGATCCAATAGATTCATTAAGTTACCCTATGTTGCTTTGAGTTTTTACTTTATGTTTAAATTCATGTGACACTCTTTTGCCCAATTTAGATTGATTTGGATCGGCTTTATCTTGTTTCGTGATCTTTACATCGCACGTTCATATCTTGCTTCAAAAGGCATGTGGATCACGTGTTTGTTAAATAGCCGAAACCGAACCAATCTAGGTTGTTACATGTCGCGGGTTCAATCTTGTTAATTTTGCATAAATCTTGAAAGAACCGGGTATCATGCGGTAGATGCAGGTTTTTGGGTTGTTTTAAAGCTAGTCATCCGGTGGATTAGATCTTTAATTCAATCTGATTGGTTTACCATCTTTGACGATGTTTGTTCCTTCTTCATGGATCCCGATTCGGCTGTTCAGCCATATTCGGTTATGCCTTCACGAGTGTAACGTGTTTGTAAGTTATGCTTTAAATATTGTATGCTTTTAGCTTTCCATATTTAGATTGTATCATGCGGTGGATAGATCCATTTGTGGTTAGTGGTGTGATTTTCAAATAAGTCATATCATGTGGTGGATAGATTTGTTTGGCATCATGCTTGACGGGTTTTATGGTACCTAGACATGCGGTAGATTAGTGCTTTGAGCCTATGCATGCTTGTTTATTGCATATTTACGATCATGCTTTACTTCATTTATTGTTTATTGTTATTTATCCCTGAGGATCGGTCATGGCTTTGTGCACGTGTAACTTTGTTCAAGTAAAGACCGATTTTTCGTCATGCTCACGTCATCTGTTCGGCTATGTTATTTTTTGCACTTTCAAGCTCCTGAATGGTTTCTAGTTTGCTGGCAGATAGCTTCTTATAGCTATATGTCGTCTCACATGGCTTTTCTAGCCGTAAATATGGAACTGTCTGGTACCACCCGGCAAGTTCCAAGCTTTGGAATTTAACTACTTTTTCTTTTGTTAATTTTCAGGAAAAAATTGACTGGCACGTCTTGGAGTCTTTTCGCGTGTGAAGCTAGCTTATTCGGCTTACTATGTGCTTGGCGTAAGATACAGATTTTGCGTCAACACACTTTTTGGCACGCCTGGTGGGACTAACAGCCGAAATCAAGATGCCTGACATCAGTGACATTCTGGACGTCGCCATCGAGGATCTCTCTCCAGAGCAGCTACAACAGTTGAAAGATGCTACGGATCAGTTTCAGCAAAAATGTTTGATGTCATTCAAAAAGAACAGAAGTGGCGTTCTGTATCTCAAAAATGAGATGCCCAGGGTTCTACTATCAGGAGAGACTGACGCCACAACTCTGCAAGAAAAAGAAGAGTGCATGCAAGCGTTTTGGGATGCTGCGGAAGACGTGCTGGGTAAACATCACAGGGCGTTTCTGGGCGTGTTCAAGCAGATGATGGTGGGTGTCTTTGGCCCGGGCATGGAGCAAGTATTCAGTCAAGTGTCCCCTCAGGGATGCTGTATGGAGGTTGGAGAGTCAAGCTCTGCCCAATCGGGAACTCAGCCACCATTGCGAAGCTAGCCAGTCCAGCCTCCCCCGCAGAGCGTTGGGAGCCAGCCCATTCAGCCCCCTCCGCAAGGCACTGGAGGTCAGCCAGTTCAACCTCCTTTGCGGGCTGCAGGGGGACAGCCGATCCAGCCACCTCCGCAAGGCAGTACAGGTCAACCAATTCAATAGCCAAACCCATATCAGCCCACGTATGGGGAGATGGCGTTCGGCTCGTCTGGAGTTCCACTCACTTCCACCTACAAGATTGCCCCAGCTAGTAATGGATTGCAGAAGAACTTGTACGGTGGAGGCTACCACGAAGTCATGGACTATGGTGCCATTGACGCTCTCCCGAATCTAGGGTACGGTGCAGCTGCAGGAGTGCAAGAGGACGATATTCTGGTTCAGAAGATGGACGATATGATGCAAAATCAATTCGGCCTCAAGCCTAAAATGCAAGGACCAGCCTATACGCCTCCCTTCCCTGAGTGGTACTACAAAGTGATCCTACCGCCAAGGGTGAAGCCTCCAACGGAATTTACAAAGTTTTTTGGGTAGGATGACACGAGCACGGTTGAGCATATTGCTCGTTATCTGATGCAGCTTGGAGAGGCCTCTTCTGAGGAGGCGTTCAGGGTCAGGTATTTTACCATGTCACTGACGGGTCCAGCGTTCCAGTGGTTTACGTCTTTGCCTCCCCAATCAGTTGGCACATGGAGGGAGCTGGAGCGAAAGTTCCACGCTCACTACTTCAGTGGTAGCACAGAAAAGAAGCTCATCGATCTAACCACTTTGAAGCAGAGGCACAATGAGACGCCCTTGGAGTTCCTCAGGAGGTTCAGGGAGGTCAAAGGCATGTGTTTCTCGTTAAATCTGTCAGATGATCAGTTGGCTGACATGGCCGTTGCAGGGATGCCGCCGGCCGTACGAGAAAAGTTGTTTGGTATGGAGTTTGATAATCTGGGCCAATTGTCTCAAAAGCTGTCATTGATGAGCAACCAGGCCTATGGGTTTAAGAAGGACACCAGGTTCAACAAGCAACACGACATAGCGGACATCTATAATCAGTTCCTGGAGAAGGCCAACCAAATGGAAGATTCTGACGATGATCAGGAAGTGGCTGCTGCTGAGATCATGTGGGGCAAGGAGCCGTTGACCATGAACCAGCGTTGGATCAAGCAGACCAAGGGTACATACGACTTCGACGTCACCAAGGCTGATAAACTTTTTGACTTCCTGGTGAAAGAAGGTCGAATCAAGTTGCCTGAGGGGCATTCTATGCTTCGGCCCGATGGAGTAAAAGAGAAATGTTACTGTGGCTTCCATGACAGGAATTCTCACTCCATCAACGACTGCAGGGTCTTCAGTATGAGGATCCAGAAAGCTATCCGGTGGGGAACCTCAAGTTTGACAAAAAGATGAAATTGGATGGCCATCCTTTTCCCCAGAATATGATAAGCTTTTCTGTTAACATGGTGACATCTGAGGAAAAGGGAAAGGTTAAGGTCCTGACGTTTTCTAGAGCGAGACAGGATGGAGCAGTGGATCCAGCGCGACAAGTTACACTGGAACAGGTCCACGGAGAAGCCCCTCGTGTCCTTAAAAGCCATATTGAAGTTGGGGAGTCGTCCAGGGCCAAACCCAGGGTCACTACGCGCATCCTTCTCAACAAGTGGCAGCGTCAGATAGAGAAAGAACGCTACCAGAAGCGGAGACACGAGGAGGAGCAACGCAGGTCCGAGGAAGAAGCGCGCTGGAGAGAATTGGAGCAGTACACGCGCGAACAGGAGCGTGCACATTGGGGGTGCGCATTCTTCAGGCACTGCTAGAATGAAGGCTTGAAACTTCCTACATTGAGAAACTGCCCTGAGTGCAGTGACAGATACTTTAAGTATAGGCAGCAAACTGTCAATCGCCGATCCGTCCATGAGAGAATTGGAAGGATACATCCTAGTGACGATCGGCGTCAAAAAATAATTGAGGTCATTGATCAACCCAGAAAGAGGCAAGCTGATCAGAGATGGGCTGATCAAGAAGAGGATGAATACATCTGGCAAGAAGGACAATGGTGCCCGCCTGGCTTGAGGAAGAGCCAGAAAAGAAGGGTTCAATGCTTGAGGAACCGTGAATTGAAGCAGGCGGGGGTCCAGAAGAAACAAGTGTGGCGCCCAAAGGACAAACCTGAAGGATCGGGTCGTTCGGCTCCGGCGTGTATGGTATACTTCTTGCCGAATGAGTTTATGGCTCCCGCTAATCAAGTTGTGCAGGAAGAGACGTCCCTGGATGCCAATGATGATGAACAGCTTGGGGGACTGATGGCGCAACTAGTGTTAGCCAAGCAAGCCACCTTCGACAAACCGGCCAAGAATCGACACATGAGGCCGTTGTACTTGAAGGGATACATCAATGGCAAGCCATTGACTAAGATGTTTGTCGATGGTGGGGCTGCGGTCAACGTGATGTCGTACACCACCTTCAGGAAGCTTGGCATGGGCCCTAGAGACTTAACGCCTACGAGCATAATTCTGAACGATTTCGCTGGGAATCCTTCAGATACCAAGGGGTACATCCACGTGGATCTGATGATTGGGTCCAAGACATTGCTCACGACCTTCTTTGTCATCGAAGGCAAAGGAGCCTATAGCCTACTGCTTGGGCGGGACTGGATTCACGCCAATTGCTGCATCCCATCTACCATGCATCAGCAGCTCATTCAATGGGTAGATGACAATATTGAGGTGGTCCAAGCAGATGACTCAGTGAGCGTCGCGAACATGGAACCAGCTTTCTGGGAATATCAAGGCATTGATTGTTTCTCATGGAAAGACTGGGGAGAAGGTCCTGTTGAGCCTGTCAGCAGTGATCAACAGCCGATTCAAGCAGTCGGCTCTTATAGTAATTTTTAATGGAAAATCCCGTTGATGGAACTGATGGCAAGTTGGGGCGAGGATTCATGTCGGCTGACAAATTGGAGGAAGTTGATATTGGAAATGGTGACAAGCCTAGGCCGACATTTATCAGTGCAAACTTTGAATCAGATTTCAGAGGGGAATTAATCAAGCTGCTAAGGGAATATAAGGATTGCTTCGCTTGGGATTATTCGGAGATGCCTGGTTTGGATCGTTCCATTGTCGAGCATCGGTTGCCAATCAAATCTGGTTTCAAACCATACAAGCAACCTCCCCGGAAAATCTACAAAGACGAAGTATTGGCCGATGTGAAGAAAGATGTTGAAAGATTACTTGATGCAAACTTCATTCGGCCATGCAGATATGCGGAGTGGATCTCTAATATTGTCCCTGTCTACAAGAAGAATGGAAAGATGAGGGTTTGCATAGATTTTAGGGACTTCAACAGGGCTACTCCCATGGACGGTTACCCAATGCCTGTTGCCGATTTGTTGGTTGATGCCGCTGCTGGACATAAAGTTATCAGTTTCATGGATGGTAATGCAGGGCACAACCAGATTTTCATGGCAATAGATGATATATCAAAGACAGCCTTCAGATGTCCTGGTCATATAGGCCTCTTTGAATGATAGTCATGACATTTGGGTTGAAAAATGCCGGTGCAACTTATCAGTGAGCCATGAATTACATCTTCCACGAGTTGATCGGCAAAATTGTTGAGATCTACATTGATGATGTTGTGATCAAGTCTTTGAATCATGACACACACTTGGAGGATGTGAAGAGGACGTTGGAATGCACCCGAAAGCATGGTCTGAAGATGAATCTAAACAAATGTGCTTTTGGGGTATCAGCTGGAGAATTCTTGGGATTCCTGGTACACCAAGGGGGGATTGAAGTTGGCAAGAAGAGCATGAAAGCTACTGATGAGGTTGTCCCTCCCACCGACCTCAAGGAGTTGCAATCACTGCTTGGCAAGATCAATTTTGTGAGAATGTTCATTTCAAATCTGTCACAAAAGGTTTTGCCCTTTTCTCCATTGTTGAAGCTTAAGAAGGATCAGAAGTTCATATGGGGTGACGAACAACAAAAGGCTTTCGATGAGATCAAGCAATATATGAAGGAACCACCAGTACTGGTCCCTCCGCAGTTGGATAAGCCTTTCAAGTTGTACATGGAGGCCGATACCCAAACCATTGGATCGGCCCTTATTCAAGAATTTGAAGGAAAGGAGCGGGTAGTAGCGTACCTTAGCCGAAAATTACTTGATCCTGAGACCAGGTATTCGGCTGCGGAGAAGTTGTGCCTATGTGTGTACTACTCGTGTACAAAATTTTGGCACTACTTGTTGAATGTCGAATGCATTGTATACTCCAAGTTTGATGTAATAAAACATATGTTATCTATGACAATTTTGAATGGCAGGATTGGCAAGTGGTTCTTAGCCTTATCTGAGTTTGAGTTGAAGTTCGAATCGGCAAAAGCTATAAAAGGTCAGATCATTGTCGATTTTATAACCGAACTTCGTGATCCATCGATTGATTTGCTTGAAATTACTCCTTGGGCTTTGTTCTTTGATGGATCATCATGTGGTAAAGGTGGGGGAGTAGGGATTCTATTAATTTCTCCCAGGGGTGAGATATTTGAGTTTGCTATCCCTATCCAGCCCACTGTTACAAACAATCAAGCTGAGTACGAGGCATTGCTTCGGGGGCTTCAATATTTAAGAGAAGCCGAGGCTGTTTCAGTTGAGGTTTATGGAGATTTAGAGTTGGTTATGAAGCAATTGAACGGCCAATACGAGTGTAAAAGTGATGCCCTGAGGAATTACTACGAGGAATGCAGAGAGATTTTAAAGAGCTTTCAGTTAGTGATTCTACAACATATTCCTAGAGAACACAATGAAGAGGCAAACAGGTTGGCTCAAAGTGCTTCAGGCTATAGAGAAAGTCAAGAAGCGTTTGCCATGGAAGTGTGTGAGTTGGGAATGGATCTTGTAGAGGATGATTGGAGAAAGGAGATCGTTGATTATTTGGAGGATCCATCCCGAAAGGTCTCTAGGAAACTCAGGTACAAAGCCATCAAATTTGTTCTTCTGGATGGAAGTCTATTCTACAAATCATTGGATGGGGTATTTCTACAATGCCTGGGTCCAGAAGAAGCAAAAAAGATGATGAGTAAGGTGCATGATGGGATATGTGGAGCACATCAATCAGCCTACCGTACGAAATGGGTCATCAGGCAGGCTGGGTGCTTTTGGCCGACGATGTTGGAGGATTGCTTCGAGTATTACAAGGGATGTCAAGACTGCCAGAAGTTTGGAAATATTCAAAGGGTTCCTGCATCAGCACTAAATCCCATTATCAAGCCATGGCCATTCAGGGGCTGGGGTATAGACTTTATTGGCCAGATTAACCCACCATCTAGCAAGGGGCATAAGTTTGTGCTTTTAGCGACAGATTACTTTACCAAATGGGTTGAGGCAATTCCACTGAAGAAGGTAACATCAGAGAACATCGTTGAGTTTGTCAAGGAACACATCATCTATCGGTTCGGAATTCCTCAAACAATCACAACTAATCAAGGAGCTCAGTTTGTGTCCTCGGAATTCAGGGAGTTTGCCGAAAGCATGGGGATCAAATTGTTCAATTCTTCTCCCTATTATGCCCAAGCTAATGGTCAGGTAGAGGCTTCTAATAAGATCATGATCAAGCTTATACAAAAGAAGATCGACCAGAAGCCAGGAAGGTGGCATTTGGTACTCAGTGAAGCTTTGTGGGCTTACCGAATGGCCCCTCATGGAGCTACAAAAACGTCTCCTTATGAATTGGTTTATGGGCACCATGCAGTTTTACCTTGGGAAATACAATCAGATTCTAGGAGAGTGGTTTTGCAAAAGGACTTAAGCTCCAAAGATTACAGTGGCCTAATGATGGATGAATTAGAGGACTTGCACATGATCCGTCTTAGAGCCCTGGAAAATATCGAAAGAACAAGCTGCGAGTTGCCAAAATATTACAACAAGAAAGTAAAAGTCCGGCAATTTACAGAAGGGGATTTGGTTTGGAAAGCTTTACTGCCGATTGGAACCAAATACAGTGAAATCGGCAAATGGTCCCCAAACTGGGAAGGACCTTTTCTGGTGGTCAGATGGGTGCCCGGAAATGCCTACATGTTGAAAACTTCACTAGGAGAGGAATTTTCTGCCGCAATAAATGGAAGATATTTGAAGAAATGTTATCCTAGTATTGAAATCGATCGTTGATCACAAGCATTGGGATTGCATGCATTTGACACAAAACAGTCGGCGTTCAAGAACGAAGCCGCCTTTAGAACAAAAGTTCCTAAACAGAGGGAATGGCCAATACTTAGATGTATTGCCCTTAGCACGAAACTACATTGCAAATGCTTCTTGCAGGTTTACATCTAACAACACAGTTGCTCAGGACTACGAGGGGGTGGAAAGCAGAAGGCCTGGCATAAGAAGCGAAAGTATGCTTCAATCCTTTTTTCTTTGCTTCTTCAGCTCCTCCCTCTTCAGTTGTTCCAGGACCACCGTGACGGCAACTTGGAAGCTGTGGGGATGACCATGGTTTGCTGCCTCCACCAAGCTGTCCCAAGCCGCTTTCAGGTTACTGTACCTGTCAGAGACATCTGGGACAGAGGAACAGTTGTTAGAGACAGAAATCCGGGTGCAAGCGCGGAATCAAGATGAAGATGGAAATGTTTACCTCCTACCAACGCCTCCAGGGCCATGCGGCGCTCGCGTTCGGCCTGGCAGCGGGCGGTGATGTCCCGGAGATCATGCTCCAGATGCCGGATGCGGCGGCGTAACTGGTGGTTGATCTTCTGCTCTAGCGTAGCGTCCTCTGCTTCGAGGGAGGAGTCAGAGGAGATGTATTCAGGCGTTTCTTCAGTCCCAATGATTTCCTCAGGAAGCAGATCAAGACTAAAAGAAAACAAAGAGGAGGTAAAGCACAAGATCACACACGGAAGCAAGAAGCAAGTTAAAAGAAAAACTCACTCTCGAATGGTGCGTTTCTTTGGGGCACTGTCCTCCTTGGGTTGCTTGCCTTTGTCCATGGCCTTGGGGTTTTCTCTTCTGGAGCAGGGGAGAAGATGAGAAGTGATGGATGAGTGTGCGAGTGGATTTGCAGGGCATCTCAGCAGGCTATTTTATTGACTGAGAGAGTGCATTGGGAGTGATGACTGGCTGGCGTGCGTTATTAGAATACCAAGCGGCAGGGTTTTCCTCCCGAATGCGAAGGGTTTTCATTGAATAGTGCTTATGGATTCCCGAATCGAGGATTTTCTGCGGGTTTTGCGCCAAGGGGCATCTGTTTTCGCGTGTTCGGCTCAAGCAAGTTCCCGAATGCGTTCAAGGAAAATAAGGCTCGCAGTTGCAAACGCGGAGGAATCATCACAATACAAGCATGGGAATTGAGAGTTCTTTATTTATTGCTGATAATCAAACATCCCTAGTACAATCTAATCAAAGAGCCTGTTTAGCACAGACTGGGGATGAGTGAGTTCGGCAATGGCGTCGCCGTGGCCGTCGAGGCGCTCCAAGATGACCTCGATCTCGTTGATGTCTTCTGGCGCGCCACCCTGGAAGCCGCGCGGCCGGGTGGAGTAGTTGACACCGGTGTGCGTCGCCAATGCGGCCAAGCCCAAAGTGGTGCCTAGGCGGATGTCGTGGGTAGCCACCTCATCCACGAGGTTCTCCACCGCAGCAAGGCGCTCCGCCGGCGTGTCTCCACGGGCGTTCACCTTGTCAGCCAACTGCTCCACCAGCATTTTTAGCTGGTTGAGCTCGGCGTCATGGGCTGCAAAGTGCAAGGTGATGGTGATTAGTATCGAAAGCCAGATTGGATTTGGGAGCAATTTAAGGGTTGTACCGTCAATGGTTGCCAGCAGCTGCTTGCGCTGGTCCTCCCACTCCAGTTCGGCTATGCCAGCCTTCTTGGAGACGTCTTCCAGCTCGCGCTGGGCCACCTCAAGCTCCGCCTTGAAGCGGAGAGCGTCGAGTTCCCCGTAGGGCACGGGGGAGTAGTGGTCCGACTCCGAGGAGTCGTCCGGCAGAGGTTGATTGGCCGGCGCGGAGGACGGGTTCCATTGAACAAGCCTGAAACAGAGAGGATCGTCAGAAATAAAGGGAAATCTCAGACAAGTAATGAAGAGAAGATGGCGATCATTGCCTCCGACGCGAACTGGCGCGGCTCCCTTTCGCCTCGTCGGCGGCGCGGCGCCTGTTGTTGCTCCCCGCCATGGTTCTCGGGACTGCGCTGGTGATTGGGAAAAAGAAAGCTTGAAGTTGGCGAAGATTTGAAGGCTAAAGGCTTGGTAAAGAGCTGGGGGCACCTACAGTTTTATTTATAGGCCTGGTGAAAAAGATCGTGGCCTCAGATCGTGGCGTGTATCCCGAAAAAATTGGAAGGTGGAGAGGTTTCCTTGACCAATTCGCCGTCGGGACGTTTGGGATTCAAAGCTGAGTCATATATTCGGTTGACTGACTCAGCTAAGTTGCAGTTGAGGTGCCGTTCGGGTATGGCACTATTTGACTACTAATTACCGAATGGATCGTTCAGAGTTGCAATCGAAGTCATGCAAAGAAAAGGAAAGCGAACTTATAAAAGGCAAATGTTACGAGAACGGTCAATTTGGTTACACATCGCTCAGTACAGCTAAATGTTTAAATATTTTGCGATTACATTGGAGGTATTTGATATTGTTTGGTGGATATTCTCCATCCGTTCCTGGTAATCTTTCTGGGCATTGGACAAGACGGTGAGTTCTGCATCACACTGATTCACTTCAGTTATGGCCGATGATGCTTCCTCTTGGGTCTTCTCTATTAGTCCAGTAAGTTCAACTATTTTCTTGTCATCAGCTTCTATTTCAGCTGATAAGTTTTTCAGCTCTGCCTCCAATGCAGCTCTTTTGGCAACCTTCAATTCGCGAGCAGCTTGCAGATTGGACAGCGTTCCCTTGTGATTCTCAGTTTGGGTTTGTGCTCCCTTCGCAGCTTGTTCAGCTCTGGCTTTCTTTTGCTCAATAGCTGGTCGGGTAGACACAGTTTTCAAAGCTCGCCTTATTGCCACATAATGAATATCCAGACCAGAGATGGGATCCAACGAAGTCTTGATGTCTTCAGGGAGCTTTTGACTGATGGGCTCAAGCATTCCTTCGAAATGATCAACATCTCTGATTTGGTCTCGAGCATCCTTTTGCAGCCAGGCAAAGATTTCTTTGAGCCTTGCTTGGATTTCCTTTGATAGGGCTTGTGTTCCCCCTTCTCTTGTTTCGGCAGCTGGATTATTCTCCACTAATGGGCTTGATGATGATGGAGTTTGTTCCTGAAAGGGTAACATTGCCGAATCAGGAGTGGTTCAATGGAAGGAAAGAAAACAACAGAGTTAAGTACATACCCCATGCCTGACTTCCTGAGCTGGGGCAAGGTTTTGTTCAGTTTCAGGGGGGATTTCTTGAGCCACTGGTGAAAGAGGAGTCTGAGAAGCTCTTGGCAAAGCTGAGGCTTCTGTTTGAGAGGGTGCTGGTGCAGTCTCTGGCAGATTTGAAGCTTCTGGCTGAAGAGGAGGTGGATTTACCTCTGTTGAGGTTGGGGTTTCTGCCTGGCCAATAGGGGATTGAGCCCTTAGAGGGCTTGAAGCCTCTGGTTGGATTGAAGGGTTCCTTTCTGGTGAAGTTGACACCTCTGTTTGAGCAGGGGGTGACTGGGTCCCTGATGAGGATGAAATCTCTACTTGAACAGATGGCTCAACTCTTAGTGAACTTACATGTTGAGGATCAGGGATATCCACAGGATGATTCACCAGTGTTTCTTCTGCGAATACCAGATTAAGGGTAAATGCCAGTGTTGATCTTTGAGGAAAAGGTAATAAAGGTCATACCAGTAGATGGAGCATTGGCAGGTTCTGAAGCTGAAGGCTGCTGGATTCTACTCTGAAATTGCACACGGTGAAATTTGTTAGAATAAGAGTAATCTTGTGATCAAGAAAGAGGAGATCTTACCTCAACAGGGACTTACTTGGTGGTTCTTTTCCTCTTGGCAGCTGGAGGTGCAATCAGGGACAGGCCTTTTCTCTTGTCAGCAGTGGCACTGAAGAGAATAGGGTCCATTGTGGCATACCTGGCCATCAGTTGAGCCAAAGTTGGGGATTTGAATCCCAGGGCATAAGTTGGATATACTGCATTATAAATGATTGTCCTGGCTTGAGGGGCAGGCACTGTATTCTGCAGGGAATGGTCAAGATCATGGTTAGTAAAAGGAATGTCTGATCTGAAGAGAAAAACAATTATGTTACCTCTGAAATTGGCTGAAAATCAGGCATCAGCTCTAAACAAAATGAGTGCACTGGCTCACTGAAAATATGGTCATGAAATTCTTGCCACCAAGAGTTGAAGGTGGGATGAGCTATGGTTGTGGGTGTGAAGGGCCAGGTGTAGAGAGTTGGGCTGCATTCATACTCAAAGACCCTTCTGGATTGCATATTTTCCTTGATTTCCTCTCTGGGTTTGAGGAATTCATGTAGAAATAACCTTGGGGGCATCTAGCCACATCCAAGCTATCGAGCCATCATATTTGGCTGATAGTATTCATAAGTGCTGTGGTTTAACCTCCCTCCACAAAATTCAGCTGGCAAAGGACATGGATGGATCAAGATGTTAAAGATCTCTACAAACCTTCTATCTTGGCGTCCAGTCTCAAAGGAGAATTCACAGGGGAGAGTTAGATTGTCATTATCAAGATAAGGAAGCCAAAGAGGGTTAGGGAAGCCTTTGAAGAAGAGCTCGAAAAGCTGGCTGACATTCTGATCAATGAAAACAGTTGAAGCAGCCTCTCCATAGGTTTGGCATCCTCTGGTGATCTGAGTTTGCCCTTCATTATAGCTGGATGAAGGGAAAAGCCGGTTGTTGAGGTCAATGCCAACAATCTGGTGCATATGCAGTTGCAGCCACATTTGTACAAACCACCAAGGGCTGTTGACACATAGTATCTTCTGGCCAGTATGCATTTGGGTAATAGTTTGATGAAGCATATGATACACACTACCCAAGAGGTATTTTCCAAGAGGAATGCGCTTACCACCAGCCAAATATGTAGCCATTACAATGTGATTCAGAGTGGGCTCATTGGCTTTACCACAGAAAATAAATCTGCACAACCACATGTTCAGGAATGCTCTGTATTCAACTTCACCCAAGGGGCCATCCTTCATGTGATTCTGGATATATGATTTATATCCACTTCCTGGTTTCACCCCTGTTTGTCTTGTGGAGCCTTTTTAGTCCCAGGGGTACACGGATCCTGAAACATCAAGGCCGGTGATCATGTACACGTCGGCCAGAGTTGGGGACATTGGGCCGTGACCAAAGAGGAAGGCATTGATGCCGTTTGACCAAAAATGACAAGCTGCTATCAAAAGGTCTTCGTTGTTCGGGGTCTCGGCTAAAGAAAGCTTTAAGCATTGAGCAATACGGAGGCTGTCCCAAGTTTGGGTCTTAGCACTGTTATCCGCAAGCACCCTTTTGTACCAATTTCTCCAGCCTGCAATTGGGGGCAAGGGCCAGTTCTTGAAGGCGTCTTACCACAGAGAAGGCTTAGATAAAGCCACTTTGAAGGGGATTCTTTGAGACTCGGCTGCGATAAACTCGTAAGGATCGGAAATTCCCACAGGACCGAGGAAATAAGACAACGAATTGGCCTCAGTGCGAATCAGAAGATCGGTGGAAAGCTCCTGTTGAGAAAGGCAGGGAAGAAATCTGAGGTAAAATCAAAAAGGTAGTGCGGAATGAAGCTTATGGGGATGGAATTTACCTGAGCAGCTTGATTTTGACCTGCCATTGAGGATTTGAGCTTGGGGAAAAGATGACCTAGGGTTTGGATCTGGACGGAGGCTCCGATGGATTGCGAAGAGAGAGAATAGGTGTTGAACAGATTCAATTTGAAGACGTTGGCAACTGGAGTCAATTTCGGAATAAAATTACTTTTATCCCGTAATTGAAGGGGCATATGTTAACACCAAAATTTGGTACAGGAAGGAGTCTGACTTGTGGGCCTAGCTTGGTGAAAAAATCCGTCCGGAAGAAGGAAGGTTTCTCCAGAAAGATTCGGCGAAGGGGCTCGCGGTCGGCAGTTTGCTTCCGTTCGGCAAGGAAACTGTTTGCGCTGATTTTGCGAGATTGCATGATGACGTGGCCCGAGCGGAAGGGACGAATGGATGGATAAGCAATCGCACTTAGAGATAAATTAGGTATCAAATATTGAGCTCGTAGTCCGTTCGGAGTCATGCCATGACAGGTTATAAATATAGACCCTAGATGTATGTAATTATATTCAAAAACATTCTCATAACAAACCGGCTTTACGCCAAACCTTTGAGTCCTTTGTCGTGTCGTCGAGTTCTTCGAGAGGATTCATCGATCCGTCGACCTCCGTAAGTACCGGCAACCTTGTATCATGTCTATATCATGCGGTGGATTTAGATCGTGATGCAAGTAGTCTTGTTACCATGCTTAGTATCATGCGGTAGATTTAAGCTTGGTTCAAGAGGGTTTCTTGTTAGGTCATGAGCCATGCGGTGGGCTAAGATCTAGCTTGGAGCTAGTTATCGACTCTATTGGATTTTGGCAAGATCTAATAGATTCATTAAGTTACCCTATGTTGCTTTGAGTTTTTACTTTATGTTTAAATTCATGTGACACTCTTTTGCCCAATTTAGATTGATTTGGATCGGCTTTATCTTGTTTCGTGATCTTTACATCGCACGTTCATATCTTTCTTCAAAAGGCATGTGAATCACGTATTTGTTAAATAGCCGAAACCGAACCAATCTAGGTTGTTACATGTCGCGGGTTCAATCTTGTTAATTTTGCGTAAATCTTGAAACAACCGGGTATCATGCGGTAGATGCAGGTTTTTGGGTTGTCTTAAAGCTAGTCATCCGGTGGATTAGATCTTTAATTCAATCTGATAGGTTTACCATCTTTGACGATGTTTGTTCCTTTTTCATGGATTCCGATTCGGCTGTTCAGCCGTATTCGGTTATGCCTTCACGAGTGAAACGTGTTTGTAAGTTATGCTTTAAATATTTTATGCTTTTAGCTTTCCATATTTAGATTGTATCATGCGGTGGATAGATCTATTTGTGGTTAGTGGTGTGATTTTCAAATAAGTCATATCATGTGGTGGATAGATTTGTTTGGCATCATGCTTGACGGGTTTTAAGGTACCTAGACATGCGGTAGACTAGTGCTTTGAGCCTATGCATGCTTGTTTATTGCATATTTATGATCATGCTTTACTTCATTTATTGTTTATCGTTATTTATCCCTGAGGATCGGTCATGGCTTTGTGCACGTGTAACTTCGTTCAAGTAAAGACCGATTTTTCGTCATGCTCACGTCATCCGTTCGCCTATGTTCTTTTTTGCACTTTGAAGCTCCCGAATGGTTTCTAGTTTGCTTGCAGATAGCTTCTTATAGCTATATGTCGTCTCACATGGCTTTTCTAGCCGTAAATATGGAAATGTCTGGTACCACCCGGCAAGTTCCAAGCTTTGGAATTTAACTACTTTGTCTTTTGTTAATTTTCAGGAAAAAATTGACTGGCACGTCTTGGAGTCTTTTCGCGTGTGAAGCTAGCTATTCGGCTTGCTGTGTGCTTGGCGTAAGGTGCAGATTTTGCGTCCACAGGTTCGGTATGCACCTCTAGCCACCGCGGCTACAAGAGCACCCTATGTAATCTACCTATAGACTAGATTGGGGAAGAAGCATAACCAAGAAGAAAACAAAATCATCGAGAAGACACTTGATCACTAGAAATCGGATTCACTTAAAGATTTCACCATGAATGATTACATGAACAAGATCACCACCGCGATCCTACCTCGATCTTGATCCTTGCTCCAGAGCTCCGACATGGTCTTCCATGCAAGGTTCCCACGTCAGCTAGGAAGACCCTAGACAACTAGCACGACCCTCATCTCCGAGATGGTGTCCCTCAAGCTTCTCTGCTCCTCGGCGGCAGATGACGAATTGATTGATGCGTGGCTCTCGGTCAGGGGGCTATAAATAGCCCGAAATGCATCTAGGTCAAAGGGGGGCCGACTGGGCCCCGAAATAGGCTGGGCCGGCCGGCCTGGGCCGACCGGCCTAGGCCCACTTCGGCCCAGTTCGTGGCCTGCTTCACCCGTTGTTGCTTCCCGAGTCTCCTAGATCCTCTCCCCTTTTGCATGTGGGCCCTTGTCGTCAGTTTCTCTCCGAATTGGACGAAGCTCCTTGTCTTGCAAGATTCAACACTTTTCTGGCTAGATCCTCGGAGTTTTCCATCTTCTCGGGTTGGGTCCTTGGGCTTCTTAGAGTCGTGTTCACTTCATTGCTTGACTTGTACCGGGCTTCAAGGTCTTGTCATGAGGTGCATAATGAACTTATCCCGGAAGTCTTGCTTTCAACGCTAAAACCCTGCATAAACACTAAACTCCAAAACCGGCATGCACAAGTGAACTTGTTATACCACGGGGGTTAGTACCAATGGATAAGATACAAAAGTCATGCCAACACCGAAGGTAAACTCATGGCTAGGTTGACGGAATTTCACCGTCAACAGCTCCCCCATGCTTAAACCTTGCTCGTCCCTGAGTAAGCCTTCGATGGATATCATCGTTGCTCTTCATTGTTTAAACCTTGCACTTGATCATACATGAGAAAACATAATGCTCTCAAAAGTATAAGTCGTTAAGGTTCCATAATGTACTAGCCTTCATCCCTACGGAGGGTACATATTTAATTAAGCTTATCCCACAAGTATTAACATGCTCCCAAAATTCAAATGGACCTCAGAAATTTTGAAATAAAGAACAAGATGAAAAAGAGCTAAACCAAGTTCAAAAATTTAAACCACCTTGCATCTTCCTCATGAACTCTCATCTCATCTTGTCTCTCAAGCCTATTTCTTCTACTCCTTTCCCTATCATAACATATTTATGTGGTAGGCTTTTATATGGAGCTTTTTGGGAAAGTTTAGTCCTACCAAGATATTATAAATGAGATGTTGTCAAAACAAGACAAGCTTCTCATGGTCTTACCGAGACTCGTCAAAAAGGTCATTGGAAAATGATGTTATATCAAGGAGGGGAAAGAGAAAAATACACACACTTGAGATGGGTGGACATGTGCAAATGGCAAAGAGTGATCCCGAGGCACAAAGGAAGTCCTCGTTATCGGATTGCACATGGTTGGAAAATGAGTATGGATCTTTTAATCTTCAAGCCTTGAAATTCCTAATGCACTTTAGAGAATCGGGGAGTTCACTTCATTTTTATTTTTACACATACTCATATTTTTTCTTTCCTTTTTTTCCTCATACATATACTTTTCTTCTTTATTTCTTTTTCTTTCTTTTTCTTTCTCATCAATTTTTTTTATTTGCTCCCCTTTGAACTCTAAATTTGCATTGTACCTACCTCCTCCCCCATGCTTAGACGTTTGCTCGTCCTCGGGCAAAGAGGTGATAAAGATAAGGTAGGTACCGGAAATACTTTTCCTTTGGAGAGATACTTGAAGTCTTCAATCTTGGCACCATCGATCTTCCTTGAATTGATGATCCATACTCAACAATAGGTTGTGGTCAAGGAGGTAATCACAAAAGATGATATTTGGTTTTAAGGATGGATATCCGGCGATGTTTATGAGATCTCCGATGTTGGGATACACAATGCACGGATAAGAGGCTAGCAATAAGATAGATACGCAAAAACGGAATGACCAGCTTCTTAGTCTCGGGCCAGAGAAATCAAGGCCTGAAATAACTCACCCAAAAATAAACCTTGTATACTAAGTTTTTGCACTCAAATATTTATATGGCTCTGGATAGGTAGAGCAACACGCAAGTGGTATTTATGACAAGGTTAGCATTACTTTTAAGAACAAAAATAAATCATCTTTAATCCATCTAAAACTTGAGAGCACATAAAACACTATGGGTCTTTATTTTTATCATAACCTCCGCTAAAGATTAAGCTAGCATTTAGATAATTTCAGATTTGTATTTTAAGAGAGCATTAGGTTAATCATGCATAAAACAATTACAAAGATAAACAAAGTGGCAATTATAATCATATATCATCATGGCACAAACTTTGTAACTTTACCAAAGGTAAAAACTTGGTGGTGATTTTATTCATGATGAAAATGAAACTAACACACATGCTGAAAATTTAAATAAAAACTAAAAACACTACGCATACATAGGCGCATACAAGCTGAAAATTAAAGAAGAGGGGGTAAAGGAAAGATAACTAAAGCTCCTCCTCTCTCTAATCTTCCGCCGGTGGTTGATATTGATAGTCTTGGTTGTTGTACCCTTGTAATAGGAATGCACCACTCCTCCTATGAATCGTCTGACGGTGCTAGGTGAAGGTGTCAAAGCTCATAAGCGATGTTTGCATTTCCTTCACCCATTTGGTTTGCATTGGTTTGGATGGCTGCAATAATTTGCATGTTCCTTGCAGCGTATCCTCCAATGGTGGCCACATTTTGTTGTGGTTGAGGAAGGTGTGCATATGGCTCCGCAAAGGCTACGTTGGGCACCGCAAAATGGTGGGGACATGGCTGCACCACTCCCCCATGCTTGCATTGGTACATCACCGTAGTAACTCGGCGGCGCCGGGGTTCCTCCAAATGGTGGCACATAATTTTGTTGTCCACCTCCTTCTTGGGCCATAGAAGATCCTTCTCCTATAATCCTTCTCTTTTATTTTTTTTCACCGGCACAAGAAGTCCTTCCTCTAACCAATCTTCTTTCCCCTCAAGAAAAAAGTCTTAACCTTCCTTCCGAAAGGGGAAAATTCACCTTGGACACTTTGAGGCCTCCTCTCTCATCTTCACTCATATATTTGCTTTTCTTCGTATGTTAAATCCTAGGGAGGTCCCGACTAGGAGATGCTTCGGGTTCCTTGTAATACCCGGTCTCAAAGAGATAGCCAACATGGAGAGGTAACACCCCAAACCAATATCTCTCGAACTCGATGTTGCTCACAACACCACCGGTTGATCATAGGTGAGTGGGGTCTATTGGCTGCCTGGCAATCAAAGTCGAGTAAAGCCAACTCAACTCCATGTTGGTTACCTTTGTTTCTCTCATTCTCCCCAAAATCCTTTTGCACATATGAGTGAAACACTTGGACGATGGGGTTCCGGATAGTATTTCTTCGTTGATGGTCTTCTCCCACGATCATACTTCAAAAACCTTCCATGTGCCTTCATGCACATCCACTGGTTCCGGGGCTCCCTCTTTAAAACCAAGCAATTCCCTAATACTCATAGGGAACCGCTTGTTCAATCAAGATAGGAGACATTCGCCCATGGGTCTATGATACTAAAACATGCAATCGTTTCGAACATGAAAACCAATCTAATCTATCGGGGGCTGTGACCACGGTCTCGCCCTTTCCCTCCTCTCGTACACTACGCGAAGGTATTCAGGACTAGACCTATGATGGACATGGTGTATTGAATGGATCCAAGGAAGCATTGGAGCTCTAGTCCCTTTATGGAATGGTAGCTAACCTTAAGCAATAAAGTATATTCAACACAAGATGATAGATAGATAATCCAACAAAGTATGATTACATCTCAAGATCGATTACAACCCATGAATGAAAGGAGATTAACCCATCAAGGTGGTAGACATAGCACCGTTGATCACGGTTACCCTTCCGATGGTGTCTTCCTTCTTCTCCACTTGTGGGTGCTTCCTACGAGGTGGTTGATCTCCCTCCGGAGATCTCCCTCCTCTCTTTCTAGTTTGTGATGGCCTCCTGGTGCGAATGGCTCTCTCCAAACGGAATGAGAGACTCAGCACTCCTTCATCAAGGATATGCGCAATGGTCATGAGAATTTCCTAGGCGAATTCCTTGTGGGTGTTTGCCGACACTCCGTTAGAGAATTGCACCCACCTCGGTGTCCCATATGAAAACCCAATATGTGGAGAGCTTGGTCGTCGAAGTCGACGTTCGCTACAAGCCTCTACTCAAGGCGAGCAAGCTTCTTCTCCTCCTCCTCCGTCATGATGATAAACCCATTGGAACACCACGGAGCGTATGGAGGTGGAGCGGATGATCGTGTCGAGCGGTGAGGTCGGACGGATGGCTCCTCCGTACATCCATGAGGTTCGGTGATCCTCATAGACGAGCTTCGTGTGACCCATGCCACCGAGGAGAAGGGTGTTGTTCCTCCTTGGTGGTGCCGTGTCCTCCTCCATACTCCGAGGAGACTCGGAAACCGAGTGCCTCCTCGAAGAGGTTGTCGATAAAGGCTTGGACGACGATGATCCCTTCTTCTTTGGTGAAAAAGCTTGTAGGTTTCTTCCATGATTGCAACACTCTCTCTCACAAATATATATCCGGGGTTTTCAACTGGTAACAAGGTACACAAATATTATTTTGGAGTCTGGACTTTGAGTGGAATTAGGATGTGATTTGTTGCACGAAACAAGCGGCGTGGATGGCTAAGTCTAAGGTGGTTCCGGACTACAAACTAGAGCACACGAACAAAGAGCTGGATGGGAGACTTACCTCTCTCCTCCTCTTGGCTCGGTTCTTCTCTAGCGCACTCATGCTTGCTTGTTGCTTCGTGACCGCGTGCACATTCCAAACGTTCTCGTCCACTCCTTTGCTTGCATTATTGCTCCTTCGACTTGATGTTTTCGCTTTGAGTCACTTCCATACTCCCTTGCCTCACATGCCTCCATGATATTCCTGCAAAACAAAGCCTTGGCTGCCCCCCATGCTTGTCCTTTGCATGTGGTTTGATAAAAGATGTTGGGGGGGCATCCCGTGATGCATCATGGTGCACACATGGTGAAGTTAACTATATTGCCTCCCATTAAGCATGTTTTAATGCTAAGTACTCCTCTAATTTCGAAAATAAAAAAATCAAAGATATTAATGAGTTCAAATATAAATTTAGAGGAGTTTTTAAAGCATTAAAAAAATGTAAGTTGAAAATATTTTCCGACTACTTTTATGTTGGTCTCACCGGTATTGTTTGCTTTCATTAGTTGAGAGCAAGCTTTTCCCGGCTTGATCATGGGGGCATAGGTTTAGGTTCTAATTTTAATTAGATGAGAGAGATATTGAATAAAATAAAATTAAATGAGGCTTAGAAAAATTCTAACTCTAGAGAAACCAAGGATAAAGATTTTTAAACCAACCAAAAGTCAAAATTCTAGGTTCACGCGAGTCCTACCACGCTCATGTGTTTTTAGCATGAAAAGCAAGTCAACCACAACATCATAAAGAGGATGAGAGGTTGAGATAGGTTCTGATTTGTTTTGGTTGTGGTTTCTCGAAAAAGAAGTAAACAACATATAGGATGGTTCATGTAAAGGGTTTATGATCAAAACAAAATATTCAACCAAGAATTATGTCTCTAATATTGTTCAACCACTCTAAGTCTAATGTCTTGCGTAGTAAAATTCAAAACTAAATTACTTGAAAAGACTCGAAAAACCTGGAATCGGGTTGTCCTTCCGGTAGCTTATTCTTGACTCGACGAAACGGGTTGCCTCCCGCCTAGCGCTTCGTTTATAGTCCATAGCTAGACTTCTTCACTTGATTACTTCGGATCAACACTCTTTGTGGGCGTTGCAATCTTGGGTACCCACTTCCGCACCATCTTGGGCACGGGCTTATTCTTTGGCTTAGTCATATTTTTGGTCTTCACAGGCTGGCTTTGTCCTTTGGTCTTGACGGATGCAACAACTTCCTTCACCTTCTTGGGACCTTGGAGTTGTCTCGGAAATTCTTCTTTGTCACCCATCGGTTGTCCGGCAAGTTATCCCACTTGCGTCTCTAGCATCTTCACTTCACATATAGAGCTTCCGACCTCCGTCACCTTGCCATCTAAATTCTTCAATATTTTCTAAATAGCCTCGAACTTAGTGACGGCGTCCTTGTTGATCTTGAACATGGTCATGCTCCTCACAATGCTAGCATGTGGATCTTGCCTTGGCAGCCTTTAGGTGTTGAGCTTCTTTCTCTATCTCCATCCTCCTCTTAAGTAAACCGATATGCCACTCAAGGAATCCGGCTCGTATGCATTCATTGAAACGCTCCAAAGCTCTCGCAATCGTCATGCGGATAGTTGAGACCTTGATCTTGAACGGCCTTCCGGCGTCTTGAAGGTTTATGATAGGTAGATCAACGATGTCCGGGGTGCATAGCTCGCGCTCCGGTTGTGGTTGTTCTCCCATGGGCGATAGTTGAGGTTGATCTTCCTTTGGACTTGGAGGTGGTGATTACCTTGGAGATTTCGACGGTCCTTCAACTTTTCGATCTAGGGTTTCCAACCCTTAAGCTTGTGTTGCACGTCTCCTTTGCCTGTAAAGTTTTCCTGGATCATCCACAAAAGAAAGTTTGGGTTTCTTGGAGAGGTAGCCAACCATCTCCGGTTAGGGTTAGTAAAAACAAAGAATCTAAAAAAAGAAAAATTAGGGTTAATCAAAACTAGATTAGATTGGTTTTTTTTGAGGATGATCAAACTTAAGAGATGCAAAAGAAAATCAAAAGAAAAACTGAAAAATAAGTGATACTAGATTGGATCTTGATTGCTTGTTCCCGGCAACGGCGCCGGAAAAAGGGGCTTGTTGACGGTTAATAGTTGTATCAAAGTTCGTTTAGACTTGCAAGCGGACAAGTCTCCCGTCGTAGTCACGGGACCCTTCTTCCCTCGAGTGGTGAACCCAAGGTATCGAATCCGTGGAACAATGTGCAATGCAAGGATTCAATCTAGTAAAGCAAGGAAAGCTATCTTATGAAGAAGCAAGTTGCATCTAATCTACTAACTCATAAAGAAAACGAATCTAATCTAATCTACTAAAAAGGTAGCAAGAGAAAGCAAAGAGATAACTGATCTAGAGAATCTAGATCATGCTTATGTTGTAGCTCCAAACAACATAGATGAAGATAGAAAAGCGAATCTCATTAAAAGCATCTTTAAATCGTGGCCTCCGGTCCAACTCCGAAAACGCCCGCCTGTCGGAACCCCCATTCTGTCACAATGTATCCCTATTCATGCGGGTAGTCTAGGGCGAGTTCGATAAGAACAAGTTGAAATCACTTGGTCGGTCCGGTATGCACCTCTAGCCACCGCGGCTACAAGAGCACCCTATGTAATCTAGCTATAGACTAGATTGGGGAAGAATCATAACCAAGAAGAAAACAAAATCATCGAGAAGGCACTTGATCGCTAGAAATCGGATTCACTTAAAGACTTCACCATGAATGATAACATGAACAAGATCACCACCGGGATCCTACCTCGATCTTGATCCTTGCTCCGGATCTCCGACATGGTCTTCCATGCAAGGTTCCCACGTCGGCTAGGGAGACCCTAGACAACTAGCACGACCCTCATCTCCGAGATGGTGTCCCTCAAGCTTCTCTGCTCCTCAGCGGCGGATGACGAATTGATTGATGCATGGCTCTCGGTCAGGGGGCTATAAATAGCCCAAGATGCATCTAGGTCAAAGGGGGGGCCGACTGGGCCCCGAAACAGGCTGGGCCGGCCGGCATGGGCCAACCGGCCTGGGCCCACTTCGGCCCAGTTCGTGGCCTGATCGCCTGGTGTTGCTTCCCGAGTCTCCTAGATCCTCTCCCCTTTTGCATGTGGGCCCTTGTCGTCAGTTTCTCTCCGAATTGGACGAAGCTCCTTGTCTTGCAAGATTCAACACATTTCTAGCTAGGTCCTCGGAGTTTCCATCTTCTCGGGTTGGGTCCTTGGGCTTCTTGGAGTCGTGTTCACTTCATTGCTTGACTTGTGCCGGGCTTCAAGGTCTTGTCATGAGGTGCTTAATGAACTTATCCCGGAAGTCTTGCTTTCAACGCTAAAACCCTGCATAAACACTAAACTCCAAAACCGACATGCACAAGTGAACTTGTTATACCACGGGGGTTAGTACCAATGGATAAGATACAAAAGTCATGCCAACACCGAAGGTAAACTCATGGCTAGGTTGACGGAATTTCACCGTCAACATTCTCTCAGTAATAAAGTAACCCATCAACTGATTTACTGCTTTTTCCCTCAACGGGTCTACTGGCGAGTACCGCTACTCGTGACAACTCAACAATGAGAACTCCGCATACTCATGTTGCGACAACGATTACTCATTTCTGAGAAGCTTTCTCATTTCATAATTAAACAAGTTCAGTAGAACTCTATTTATACAATTACTGCTACAAGCTAACCCTGCAGGACTACTGAAGGTTCAGCTTTTCGGCGATCTGCTCAGCAATTGGCGCCATCTGCTCCAGGAGCTCCGCGTACTGCTCATCAGTGCAGCTGGCAGTTAGTCCACCGGAGACTACATCCACTGGAGCCTTGGGGAAGTACGACTTCATGTATGCCAAGATCTGATTGGGGATCGACTTCACCGAATGCTTGACGTACGTCGCCAGACGACTGGGAGCCTCTCTCAGACGATCCACCAACGGAGCTATCTTCGGCCCGCCCGGATGAGGCACCAGTAGCCTCGCAATGGGAAGTGCGGCTTCTTCAAGTTCTTTCAGCTGGGCTCGCAACTTCTCGCAGTCCTCATTCATCTTCTGCAGAGATTTGTAGCAGTTGACGAGGTCACGATCCGACGCAATACGAAGCTCCATGCGCTTGTCACACTCGTAAGCCAACTGCTTATAATCATATTCAAGTACCTCACGGGCCTCCTTCTCCGGTAGAAGAGGTTCTTCACGTCGACTTCTGAAGCTCTCAGCTGCTCGACACGGGTCTCAAGCTCTGCAATCATCAAGGCGAGGTTAGACCACTGCAAGGCATCTCCAATGGGTACTCGACAAGACAACACCGTACCTTCGTTTTTGTTGCGGAGCGACTTGTTCTTCCGCACCAGCTCGTTGCTCTTCGCCTGCATGTCCTGGACTTCGTTATGATACTGGGCAAAGGCGCCGTCAAGCTTCGACTGGAGCATGGCGGAGTGCTTCCGGGCCTTTACGAGTTGTTCCTCCAAGGCCTCCGCCCAGAGCACTGTGTCGCCGTATCCCTAGAGCATGTCAGATTTTTGTCGGGATCTCTCCACAACATCCTGCAGTAGACAACAGCTGTCACTTGGGTACTCAGCATCTATGGCAGATCGACTACTCAAGGGTACCGACAACTTACCTTCATCCACTGCTCGGCCTGGCGCATTGCCTCCAAGTGATGTGCTACTGCCGCCGGGTCGACGAGGTCGACTGCCAGGAGTTCAATCCCACCACGACTACTCGTGGCGGCTCCAGACATCGGTGCCGAACGGATCGGCTCCGCATCTTGAATCTCCGGTGAGCGAATGACTAATTACAGGGTTGACTCTGGCAGTACATCATCACGCTCCTCTCCGGCCATCGCGGGGGCTCCTCCGCTGGCTACCTCTGCCGACTCGGGGGCTACTCCGGCAGCTCCTTGGGTCTCTGGTGCCAAGGCTTCAACGGGCACCACCTCAGGGATGGTGCTTCCTTCGGCTTCGGCCCCTGTCAACAGAAGACATTCGGATTAGTCTCCCACGGCGGTTACGACTACTCCTCGACCACTACTGCGTTTGTGCAGCGTACTCACCCTCTACAATGCTGGCTTCCGGCAGCGTAGCCTCCATGGCCTGCGCCTCGGACTCTGCTTGAGGGGCGAGAGCGGACTCCTCAGCGGCTGGAGCAGAATCATCTTCAGCCATTGCCGCGCTGGGCTCATCCTCGTCCTGCATTGTACACAACTGGTTGTCAACCAAGTACGACTACCAAACTACACGTACTACTTGGGAAAAATCATCACTTACAGGCTCGACCGGACTACTGTCATGGTTGGGGCGCCAAGTATGCTGGCAATATCGACTAGTCCAGCTTCAGTAGGTGCCTCCACTTCGGCTTCAGTAGCCGCTGGCTCTTCAGCAGCAGCCACAGCCGGCTCAGTCCTGCCCTCGGCAACTGGCGCCTGCGGCACGGCTTCTGTCATGGCAGGGGCTGAGCTCCGGCTTCTCTCAGCCGGCTCCCCCACAGTCTCCCAGTTGCCTTCGACCCCTAGGTCTACGGGGTCGGAAGGCAGGATCTCATGCGAGCAACGGAATTCCATCGTCAGCATACACAACATCGAGAAAAAAGTACTCAACTATCCTACTCAAGGAGCTTACCTCTTGGGATGTGGTCTCAGTGACCTTGAACTTCTTGGCCTCGCGCTTGCGTGCCACGTTGCGCGGCCTCCTCAGCGACGCAGGCAAACTAGCCTCCAAGCTAGTCGGAGGATCCTGGATGAGAGGGACATTGGGCAGTCCAGGGCGGCTGAATCTTGACTGCAGCTGGAACCGCTCTTGAAGTGTTTCCTCGTCATCTTCATCCGATGTATCTTCAACGACAACAGTGTCGTCTCCTTCGCCGACTTCGCGGCGCTCTTTGGCTTTGCCCTTCCCCTCCTCTGGGATTTCGACAAGTCGAGGAGGCGAAGCCAGCTCGGAGACAAACTTCACTATGTCATCCTGCAAGAAGCACATTGGGTGAGCACGACTACTACTACATAATTAGTACTCGACACTAAGTACGGCTACTGACCTCATTCGGTGGGCGCGCGGCGAAGTACTCCGGGACGGGATAGGGCGTGTACGCCGGCATGTCCTTGAAGATCCTACCCAGCCTATCGATGATGTCGTCGTCATCGATCTCGCTGCCGAGCATCCGCGACGAGTCGCCGTCGCCGGTGTACTGGTAGCCCAGGGTGTCGCGAGCCATCAGCGGCTGCACCCTCCTCTTCATGAAGCTGAAGGCCACATGCTCGGCTCTCAGCCCGGCTTCTCTGAAAGCCTTGATCTTCGCCAGGAGTTCGGGTAGCTGGATACCCTCCTGCATCGTCGGCTCGGTGTTCCACCAGGGCCGGTGCTTTGGCTGCTTCCCGCTGGGCTTCGGCAGCTACGGGTGGTGGTTGGTGATGTAGAACCACTTCGACTTCCAATCTTGGTTGGAGTCGATCAACTTGTACGCCAGGTACTGCTCCGCGGCGTCCTCGCGCATCTGGATGCCGGCTCCTCCGACTACTCGGGGGTCGTTGGCACTTGGCTGGGGCTTCACGCGGAAGAACTTCCGGAAGAGTACCCAGTAGGGTTTGATCCCCAAGAAGGCTTCGCAAAAATGAACGAAGACGGAGGTGTGGAAGATACCATTGGGGTTGAGATTGAGGTACTCGATACCGTAGTACTCCAAGAGCCTCTTGAAGATGTTGCTCGCTGGGAAAGCCAACCCGCGCTCCACGAACCGCGTGAACATCGGGATCTCATCCGGATTCTTCTCCATCGGGTACGGATCTCCCGCGGCGGCGTGCCACATGTCGACCTCTTTCTCCCGAAGAAATCCGTTGTTAAGCAGCGCCAGCAGGTCCTCGGTCTTGGCTTTCGACCTTTTCCATTCCTTGTTGGGATTTGGACGCGGGGGAGACTCCGGCGGCGTCGACACTGCGGCGGATCCGGCGGCTTCCTCCCGGAATCTCTTCTTCTCGCCGGCAGTCTTCAAGCTCTTGGATGGTGAGGGCTTCATTCTCCAAGTGCACTGGGTTTTCACTCGCATTCGCTCGAGGGCTACGGCGGTGGCTTCCGGTGGCGGCGCGCTTGGATCTGCGATCTACACAGAGGTGGCAGTGTGCACTGGCGGCGGATTCTAAGCAAGATGTGCTCCGAATGACTGCAAGTGTGCAGGGTGAAAAACCCTAAGGGTTTCGGCTTCTATTTATAAGTCAACAGGAGGTTCCTCAACGGCCGGATGGATAAGTCTCAACATGGCTGATTCGGCGGCAGCGCCTGACCCTTCAACTTCCAGTAGTCGATGCACCTCATCTCGGGGGCTCGGCTAATCTAATCAATTCCCTGGTAGCGACAAGATTCAAGAACAACTCAAGACACTTTCTACATACAAGATGACCCTTCAATTCGAGATGAAGTACTCGACTCAAGGCTCAGGGGCTCCGTGCCACGTGTCCTTCGGTTTTTTCTCCGGATTTTGCGGGATAATCTTGCCAGAACCTCAGATTGACCCTCAGCCAGAGTCTACGACTCAACCTAAGGCTCGGGGGCTACTCCATATGGAGTGCGATTTTGCAATCGCACTTCCATATACATTTCGGCTTCAAGACAACACGGGTATTGTTGAAGACCTTCGAGAGCAGAACTCGAGGACGCTTGGGAACTACTCGAAAAGACTTCAGGATTACTTAGAGATCAGCTGGAGTACCTTCCAGCCTCGGGATGCTTCAAATATTCTTGAGGACTTTCGACTTGCAGTACTTGGGGACACTTGAGGACTACTTGTCGAGGCCGTCAAGACTACTCGAAGCTATCCTGCTCAACTACAGAGTACTCGGGGCTTGTCGTATGGACCTCCCTGGGGCCACTACCTCGGTGGGTACCAGGACCGACTACTCGGTGGGCCCCTGGGATTACCCGACTTGTGCCGCACGGTACCTGATGGCGTGAGGCGCAAGGACTACGGTGGAGAAGTACTCAGATAGGAAGCTATACATACCATGTACTGTGTAGAGGACTCCTAGACGTACACGACTAGTACTCTCTCCCTAAACCGACCTGTAACCCTGCCTCTCGGACTATATAAGGCGAGGCAGGGACCCTTCTCTCTCAGATTACGCATCGTCTTGTAATCACACCCAATCAATCCAGCGCTACGCAGCATACAGGACGTAGGGTATTACGCACCTCGCGGCTCGAACCTGTCTAAATTGTGTGCCACGTGTCTCTTCCTTCGAGTTACCGATCTCGGTGAGGCCACATTCATCTACCTCGGGTACTCTCCTTGGTAGGTTTCCGGTCAAAAACACCGACAGTACACTCTCACTCCTAAGATAGGTGGCAACTACAACATCTCCAACATCGCCAAGGATGTTCTTGTGAGGATGGCACCGGGAAAGGAGAAGTTTAGCGTGTTTGACTTCATTTGGGAGGAGATCATAGTATGCTTAGTGTCTGCTAATAAGAGTTGTCAGTATGCCCCTTGGATCTTCATGATGATATGTGAGGTGACCGGAGTTGACATTCTCACCAACAAGAATCACACTTGGTACAAGCCAAACAAGGGGAACATTGAGCGTTTTCTCAAGTTGGGCAAGCATGCCCCTCCTATAGCTACTTCCTCAGGTGGACCTTTCTACGGTGGTCCATCCTCCTATGAGCCTCCTTCCTCTTCTCGTGGACCATCATCTTCTAGAGGCACCATTCCCTCTGGCAAGAAGAAGAGCATCTTCAACTTCATTTCTCAGGGCCTCTTCGCTTGCTTCAATGTTGGGAAGCACAATGCATAGGAGATCCATGCTCACAGGCAACACGTTGATGAGCAGCTCCTCAAGTTGGAGACCCATCAGAAGGCCATGCTCGCTCAACACATGTAGCGAACATGGCCCCGTTTGCCATTTGTTCGAGTTGATTTTGGTGATTCATGCTAACACAAGTAATGGGACTAACCACATTGTCTAGCATGTCTTTGTAGGCATTCATAGGTCCCATGGATGTTACCACATGTTAACATATCATGCACAAGTTAACATACCATGCCCAAGCTAACATGTCATGCCACAAGTTAACATACCATGGACATGTTAGGTTACCTACAGCAAATTTGAGGACTTAGTATATATTTGGAGGCTATAAGTAATGGCATGTTAAGTATGTTAAGTATGTTAAGTATGTTAAGTTGAAGCAAAGATCCAAGTTGAAGATGCGAAGAGAAAGAAGGAAAAAGACACCATCGGATGAACCGACGGTACCCAAATAGCAAGTGTCGGTGCAATCGTCGGATGAGTTGGTACACTGGTTGAAACCCTAGGCACCGTCGGATGAACCGACGGTCCACTTTCTAGATGCGTTGGACGAGTTGCAGAGGAAGAGCAGCGAAGACAGTAGCACCGGATGATCCGACGGTCTGAGTGGGGACACCATCGGTCTATCCGACGCTCAGTTTGAATCAAGACAGAGACGCGCCAAGACGAAGCCTCCAGCACCGGATGATTCGACGCCTTGGTCAAGGGGTAGGGTCGGTCTATCCGACGGTCGTGTGGAATCTAATAGAGACGACTTGGTTGCGGGGTCTTCAGCACCAGATGATCCGATGCACCGTCGGTGTATAGTGTCAGAGCAGTTGTGTCAGAGAATCTCAATAGCTATGTGACGTGGGAGGGGCACCGGATGAACCGACGCCCTGGAAAATCTAGCATCGGTGCATCTGACGCTACCTTTTTCAATGGCTGTTAGCCAACAGCTAGTTTGATGCCTTGGGCTATTTATACCCCCTCCACTCACCCATTTGAGGTTGCTGGATTGTGTGGAAGTGCAGAGGAGTTCAAGACACATTCAAGATCATATCCAATCCATCCAAGTGCTTAATTGCTCATCCTTGGACTTGCATATGCTTTGTGTATGTGCTTAGTGCTAGGCTTAGCTTAGAGCTGAGTGAGTGCAAGGTTGTGCCAACCTTGTGAGGTGATTCTTGAGTGAATCAAGGTGTACAAGGTTCGCCGGAAGCCTTGGGGCCTAAGTGGCTCATCGGCAATCGTGATCGACCCTCCGGCTTGGTGTGGAGCGGCGAGGACACTTTGTGCGGGGGACGTGGAGACCCCCTTCCTGAGTGGAGAAGCTCCTTAGTGGAGGCGGCATCAAGGTGACCAAGAGAGCTTGGCAAGTGCCTAAGTGGCTAGCCTTTGTGGTGAGTCAAGTGGTGCTCTTGGGAGGGACTTGGTGACCGGGAAGCAATACTCTTGTGTGAGTGCTTCAACAACGTGGACTAGGGGTGGCTTAGTGCCTACCGATACCACAGGATAAATCGAGTGTCAAGAGTTTGCTTCCTCTCATCCCCTTTACGTTTCCGCATTTACTCTATTGCAATCCTTGCTTGTCTTTACTTTCCTAGAGTAGTATTATGCTAGGAATGGCTATAGGTTGCAAACCTTGTTTTGGGATGGGAGTTTCACACTAGAACAACCTTAGTTGCACATCTAGATAGTATGTTCTAGTTTATCTTTGTGTAAAATAGTGAAGCCATAGGTTAAGTTTTTAAGTTTCTTAATTCACCTCCTCCCCCTCTTAGGCTAACGAGCATCTGATTCCTTACAACACAACATCGAGCACTCTCCCATTCATGATCCCATGGACTTCCCTCCTCCACCGGTTTTCTACGGAGACACATCCATGATGTATGGAGCTCCCCCGGACGACATCGACGATGAGGACTTTGGTGGCGGTGAGACCGAAGAAGACGACTCTCCTCCGGCGGCCCACTCTCCACATGGTAGCGATGATTGAAGGGCCTCCTCTTTTTGGCGCTTGATGCCAAAGGGGGAGTGAGCTCATAATTTATCCATGTGGGGTAGGGTAGTGTGTATCTTCGCTCCTCGCTCTTTTATCTATCTATCTATCTATCTATCTTAGGTTGTGGACATGTATGAACTATTTGTGTGGTGTGATGGATGGTGATATGGTGAACCTAGAACCTTTTAAAATTTGTAAGACTTAATCGTGCTAGTGTGGAACCTCGCTTATATATTTGTGATGCCTCTTGTGAAATGGTGGTTGTTATTTCTCACTTTGTTGATTTATATATCTTGTCATATGCATCACGGTTATTATATCACACTTATGCACTTGTGTATGCAAATTGCGAGTGAAGTTTATTCTAAATGTGTGATAGACATTTGAGGCCTCCATAAAAGACCAAGCACACATTTAAGGGGAGTTTCTCTTAAAATTGTTGGATACACACATCTTTATTTGAAAATGAATTGTGTTGCCATCAATCATTAAAAAGGGGGAGATTGAAAGTGCATCTTGGCCCCTAATTGTTTTGGTGATAGTGACAAACACAATTTGTTGTATTTAATGGTTAAATAAGATGAGTGTAGGATTTACTTTATTGAAAATTATGGTTTTGACTAAAAGAAGGCCCCCAACTTCAATTTGGCATTTTTAACTCAAGACAAGGCTTAATTTATTTTTGATTTTAAATTTGAGTATAGAAAACACCGTACTATAAAGGGGGGTGTGAATTGAACCAAGAGATGCTAAAAGTGCTATATGAGATGACCTAAGTGAGTGAGAAGAGAACCAAGTTGACTCGTGCCAATTGCTCCTCTTACCTTCAACACTCAGCCTTTATCGGTAGTACTGACGCCGGGTCGGTAGTACCGATATGGCTTCACTGGCGAGTTTTGCCAGGGCCTCAGTAGTATCAACCCGGGGTCGAAACTACCGATATGGCTCCACTTTTGGGTTTCACCGGCACCCACGGTAGTTCCGACCCCATGTCAGAAGTTCCAATAAAAGCCGATTTTGCACAGTAATGGCTAGTTTTTCAGGGCTAAGTATATATGCCCCTCTTCTCCCTCCTCACTCATTGCTGACCAACCACGGGACAAACCCTCACTTGAGCATTCACTCCACTTCTCCCCTTCCTCCTAGAGCCAAGATTTGATTCCTTTGAGCTAGGGCTTGGGTAGATAAGTGATTCTTGGTGAGGATTAGAGAAGCTTTGAGAGCCCCTTCGAATTTCCCCATCTCAAGAGCACTTGAAGCATCTCCGAGCAATTGGTTCGTGTTTGTTACTCTTAAAGCTTGCTTCTAGACGGTTAGGTGTCTCCCGTTGAGTGCCATCTTGGTGTGGTGCACCCGGGATCGTTTGTATTACCCTCTCCTTGGTGGAGAATTCTTAGTGAGCACCAATCTTCCTTTGCGGGGATTGGGTGAGGAAAAGAGGCTCTTGGTGATAGCCCTCCCTTTGTGGGATCCTCAACGGAGACGTAGCTTCCTTTGTGGGAGTGAACTTCGGATTAAATTCGTGTGTCTCCTTTTGCTTGCTTGAATTTTTTGTCTCTCTCTAACCCTAGAACTTGTTTAAGCCTGATCTCTAAATTGGTTGTGTTCCAATTCATATCTTTGGTTGTAGGTGGTTCTTAGCTCCTAAACTAAACTTTTGATTCAAATAGAATTGCTAGAATCGCTTTACTTTTCAAATTACCTCTGACCTGTCGGTAGTACCGACCCGGTACCGGAAGTATCGACCCCTCGGTAGTTCCGGCACCACGTCGGTAGTACCGACAGAAGTTTTGACCGCTGAATTTGTTTCAGAAATTTGAAGTGATCCTATTCACCCCCTCTTGGAATCACAAGGTCCTTTCACATACTCTAATTGATAAATGAGTATGTACACATACGCAAAGTGCTTTTTTGAACGTGGGAGTAGCTACACTCGGGAGTAGAATGGATTTCTCATATATATATATATACATACATATATATATATGTATGTATGTATGTCTGTATGTATGTATGTATGTATGTATGTATGTATGTATGTATGTATGTATGTATGTATGTATGTATGTATGTATGTATGTATGTATGTATGTATGTATGTATGTATGTATGTATGTATGTATGTATGTATGTATGTATGTATGTATGTATGTATGTATGTATGTATGTATGTATGTATGTATGTATGTATGTATGTATGTATGTATGTATGTATGTATGTATGTATGTATGTATGTATGTATGTATGTATGTATGTATGTATGTATGTATGTATGTATGTATGTATGTATGTATGTATGTATGTATGTATGTATGTATGTATGTATGTATGTATGTATGTATGTATGTATGTATGTATGTATGTATGTATGTATGTATGTATGTATGTATGTATGTATGTATGTATGTATGTATGTATGTATGTATGTATGTATGTATGTATGTATGTATGTATGTATGTATGTATGTATGTATGTATGTATGTATGTATGTATGTATGTATGTATGTATGTATGTATGTATGTATGTATGTATGTATGTATGTATGTATGTATGTATGTATGTATGTATGTATGTATGTATGTATGTATGTATGTATGTATGTATGTATGTATGTATGTATGTATGTATGTATGTATGTATGTATGTATGTATGTATGTATGTATGTATGTATGTATGTATGTATGTATGTATGTATGTATGTATGTATGTATGTATGTATGTATGTATGTATGTATGTATGTATGTATGTATGTATGTATGTATGTATGTATGAGCCGGCCTCCGACGCGCGAGTTCCCTTCGCCCGCGTCCACCCTCCCGTCCGTCCCCAGTTTTGGCGGGCAGACTCCAACCTGACTTTTTGTCTGTCCTTCCCCGCCTCCCGTCTGGTTTTTGTCCTTTTTTTGATAAAGTTTGTCCGGTTTTCGCGAGCAGGAGATGGTGACCTTCGACCGGAACTCTAGAGCGCTTCTCTCTTCTTTTTTTACCAGCATAACTGGTTTTTTCTCTTTACCGCTGCTGGTATTTTTCCTTTCTGCACGCAACACAGATTATTCAGATATTTTACTTTAAATCCTGGGGTGTTTATGACCAGCCAGGCAATTGATGATGCCACAAATTAGATATAAAAATTACAAATACAAAAATAATGATTGTATGACTAGTGAACCACCTCAAATTTAATCACCAAACATGAGTACAAATTGGTATTGTATTGACTGTGTACAAACTGTCTACATGACAACTTTTACAAGACTACTATATTTTGCTTTTTCATTGACTATTTTTGTAGACTTAAATTGCTACTTCATTTTTTCAGCAATCCACGTCAAGCATGGCCCTCCGGTTCTACTGATCTGCGTCATTAGCACTTTGTAGGACTGACTTGTACCCCTATCAAACATCACTGTTACTTCCTTGTATATGCTGCAGACACTGGCAAAATTATATAGAAATAGAAGGAAACTCATGCAAATAATCCAAAACTCTGGCGACAACAACCATGTAAATAAGAATCATGAAAACATTCACATTTGAATGGCCATGGATTAATGGAAAGCAAGATTATCAAGAGTACTCCAACACGGCTGCGGACAGCATGGCCCTGACAAAGATACTGCCATGATCAGCTGAGGTTGTATTGCTACCTGCTGATTCATAACTAAAATTATTTGATTGACAAGAAAAAAACTGTGTTGGCAATGATAATCTGAAGCATTAGCAGAAGACATGCTGAAGATATGCTATGATGCTGTATAGCACTAGGAAATTAGTGGCATTCTAATGGATAGAAAGTTATAAACTCATGTTGACTGTATTAGGCAATAAAGCAAATGATGTGACTATGATTTCAGGAAGTATCAAGTAACAACCTTATATCATTCTCAAGATACTAGAGGTAGCTAAGGAATTATGAACACAAATTTCGAGCAGCAATTTCAGGAACACATATTTATAAAGCTTGATCAATAAACAAAGGGTTCAGCTGTACTCATTAGAAAAAAATGAAATGCATATGTTGTTTTCTGGAAACACGAGGTGGGTATACTCTTGCAAAATTATTTTTAAAATTTTGTAAAAAGGCTAGTTTAAACCCAGGACCTCCGGCTCCAGGGCATAAAGTGCATCACACCAGGCAACAAATTCTTTTGCTGAATGAACTTGGTATGAAAGAAGTAACATCCTAAATTCCTAATAGAATAGTATTCTGAATCTAATACTCGCACACTTCCAAGAATTAATTGGAAATCTTATAACACATTCTAGCTTATCTTTTGTATTGGCGTCAAAATCAACATATCCTCGAAGATGTCATCACATCATTGTAATTGGACTAACTACACTGCTGTATCATGCACCAACATATCCTGTTTGTCTATCATTAAAAAGTATTGAGTTGCATGCACCAACCAGTTCAACCCAAAAGCTTAAGCTGATAGGGAAAGGTGGGCAATTCACTTATACTCCAACACTCCCCCTCACGTGCAGGCTCCCCCAGGCCGCATACGTGGAATATTGGAGTGGGCTGTAATTATTTTAATTAACGCGCCCGCCGGGATTCGAACTCGAGACCTCTGACTCTGATACCATATTGAGTTGCATGCACCAACCAGTTCAACCCAAAAGCTTAAGTTGATAGGGAAAGATGGGCAATTCACTTATACTCCAACAAAAAGGATGTTTGCACATTTTCTAAATGTTAAATTCATAAGTATGCATTATGCAAGAGCATAAACATTATTAAGTATACTAAAACAGACCTGGTGAAGCATGCTTGAAATTGATAAGAAATAGAGAAGATAAAAAATTGTATTCTAAGTGTGTACATACTGAATCGCGTACCAGTTATAAATTTATAACCAAAGTACCTGGTAGGGGCAAAAATAAATTTTTGAAATGCAATATACTAAGTTCACAACCAGCTCACAGGATAAGCAGATGGCTAGCAGCTCACAAGTCACAATCACACCGAACACTAAAAGTTGTCCACTTGTCTGCTACAAATAAACTAAATTATTAATCCACAAGTTCGGCAAAATCTTCCAAACTAATTCTTACTAATCAAGTAGTGATATTAATGTCAATACAATGGTGACGATCGATGATCTACTGACCACCCATGGAATCATGAAAGAATTAACCAGCCAGCAAATAGAAAAATCCACTCATGGTCATGAAAGATGGGTGCCTGTAATTTTGAAGCATCTATTTTTTCAAGAGCTAGCAAATTGTATTTGCACACACAGACTCCAATGGCATCAAACGAAGTACAACGATGAGGAATATTGGTTAGCATCGTCTGACAATAAAATGTTATAGACACTTAGAAACAAGCTATCAGAATTTAGAACACATTATGAGAAATCAGAACGCATAGATACTAAAACTTTTTCTATAGCCATAGCATCAATACTCGAACTAGGGAGATCACAAGCTTTATGGATATTGTTGCAAACATTCCAAAGAGGTGGAAGCAAGTATGTACTGTTAGCTATTTTATTGGAGTGCCTTTGTTATTGATTTCAGAACTTGCAAAGTTGAGAGTGAATATTTTTGAACAATTGAATCGAAAATTGATATACTCAAATGAACATACGGAACTGGTGTAAAATCAAAATTTAGATGATATGGCTACTACAAGAATTTTGTATTCCTCGTGGCCAAATATAACAACGTAAAGAAGTTCTAAACAAAATGGAAGTACAGCAGAGCAAAAATAATAATCCAAAAGGAATCAACTCCTAATCTATGGGAATTGACCTAAGGTTGAATGAGTATGAGTTCTTTTTGTGACTGCTCACCTCTTGAGCCTATGCCCGTTGGCCTGAATGGAGACATTCCGCTCACATGAGCACCAAGAACTGCAGCAACCGCAATGCTCTTGCCCACCTGTCGATGGATGGCACGAGCTGAACAAGGTGATTGATGCGCCTACAGCATCGCCGCCTCGGACGAATTTGTGTCTCGTGCAAAAAAACAATGGATATGCACAGGAAGTGAAGGGCGGTGAACGGAGTGGGGAATTTTTGCGAATGGAGTGGGGATCTTGTGCAAATGATAATCAGACAGCTAGGCTTACCAAAATTGCTTGATAACCCATCACAACTAGATCTCCTGTGCGCAAATCAGGTTACGAATTTAGGATCTCTCGGTTGCCTATGACCGAGAACTGAAGTTTCTAAACTAGCCCCTCCCCCCGGCCGTTTGCTCCAGAAGCCATGTCAGACTGTTGGTAAGGGGCAGCGGAGAGCAGAAGGGGAAAACAACGCTCTAGGTGGAGGCTCCACCATGGATCCATGATGTCGCCACCAGCTCGAACTTTTCTCCATTGCTGGTTTCGAGAGGTAGCAGAGGACCAGGGCAGTGACAACGGAAGCAGGTAACTAGGGGGCAGATAGCCGGGGGCAGCAGCGACAGGACGGGATCGTCGGCAGGAGGCGGCGACAGAATGGGGGCAGAGGTGGACGGGGGGCGTGGGCAGCGGTAGCGGCGGAATGGATTAGGCTCGGGTGGTTTTCTGGACCCCACGATATGGAGACGTGGGTGGGATGCGGAATGACCAGCTAGGGAAGAAAACCGCAGAAAGTGGTTGCGGGGGAATCGGGGGAGCGGGAGTCACGCACGTTCGAAGATGGGTGTGGTATTGAATATTATTCTATACCCAGGGTATAAAATATGTTTGTGTACTAGAATACCTAGCCTTCTGCTAGCTCCTCTTCAGCATGTGTTGGCTCGTATTGAGGTGCGAGGTCTAGCAAAGACACATCGTAGCAGTCCATGATCTCCGATCTAGAAAATTACAATTGGAAATCAGATAAGCAATCACAGAATCAAAATAGTTGTAATTATGTATGTTATAGATGTAGTATTCCATGACTTTACTACTTCCGAGATGCACATGGGCAACATCTATTTCTAGTATTTGCTAGAACTGCAATAATTTTTTTAAAAAAAACAATGGAAGCATCTAGCAACCAACTATCTTGTGTGCAGGTAAACAACATGTATATTGCAATCTACATAAGAGCTAAGCATTATCCGCATATGGGGGTTGAAGACAGCACAATGACTTATGGAAGAGCGTAACCACTATCAGCTAACAATGATTGGTTCGGTACGAAAATGATGGCTAAAATGTAAACTATTTGCCTAAAGTATGTTATGACAAGCCCCAGACAACATATTTCCTCTCAGCTGATATCAAAATGCATGTCATCCATGGCAATAAACCTTTTTTAACTATATATGCAATTCTACTACTCTGAAACCTGCAAACTGCAACATGCATGCTTGCAACTAAATTCAGTATGCTTTTTTGTAGTTTAGGACATGATTCTATTCCAATCAGTCAATATAAGAAGTAATAACTCTGTGTACCGTAATTTGTGGACTAATATATGCCAGGATGAATTCAACTAACAAAAACGGAAGCTCTATCTATAAAAATCCTAAATCCAATCAGATCCCACACAATAAGTGACAAAAATTTAGAGAAGACAAATCAAGTTGTCCCAATCAGTATTGGGCGCATCCAAATAAACACAAAGAGACTATTGCATTAGCACATGGCTGCTGCCTACAAGCTGGGCAAAAATCTCAAACTCTAGAGCTAGATGAGACCCAGCGTAAATAGCTAATGAGATCTGTGGATCCAAGGAAATAGTTAGGGAGGGAAAGAGAGGCAGAGAGCGGACCAGCTTCAGAACACTGACCGAAGAGGGAGTCGCGGGCAGCTAAATCATGTAGATCTGGCCGATGAAGTAGAGATGGAGGAGCCGAAGGTCGATCGTGATGAACTGAATGCGTGTTCGTGTCCCGACCTGAGCTGGAGGAGGCGCAGGCCGGTGTTGAGGAGCTGTCCAAAGACCTGGAGGAGGCGACAGCAGACGCGAGGCGAGGAACTACGAGTTCGTCCCCTGGTCCGAGCTGGCGGACACGACGGCGGTCATGTGGACAGGGCTCATGTGTGCAGAGTACCAGAGGCAGCAGATGAATAGGGTTGCAAGCGGGACGAGGGGTCCGGGGGCGGTGGCGGCGGCGGCAACGGCGGCGAGGGCGAATGTGGGCGGCGCCGACGGGGTCGTGGGCCAGCGGGGCTCGGGGGGCTGTGGCGGATCGCAGTCGACAAAGGCTGGAAGGTGTGTTGGTGGCGGCAGAATGACCTGCGGGACAGAAAACGAAACTACCGACGTGGGGACCGTAGAAAAAAACCGATAGAAAACTAACCAGGTGACCGTTTGGGACGAGGGTGGTGCGTGGATGGTCTGGCTCGGGTATGGAATAACTATTCCATACCTAGGGTATAGAATATAAGTAATATATATATACACACGTATGTATATATATGTATATATGTATAGAGAGAGAGAGGCTTACGCCAAGAGTTATCTCGATGATCGACTTAGTTGACCTTAGCTCTATCCTAGCTTTAGCGCAAGTTTCTATCCTCAAACCCGGTGGCCCGTGTAAACCCAAAACCTTTCTGGACTTCTAGACCTGCACAACGAAGTGGAGGCCCAGCCGAGCCCATATTGGTTCGGTCGATCCAATTCGGCCGCAGCTGCCACTCTTCTTTCGTGTGTGTGTACCTCTTCATCCCAGAGACCTATCCCCCGCTATGTGACACATCCTGAGATGCTCAGGTCCTATCTCTCCCATCTCACCTCCAATCACATCCGATCTCCACCGGTGTCCCTCCTTGCTAGAACAGGAAAGAGTGTCGTTCCCTTCGCTGATCCATCCACCGCACGGTGCAAGAAGCATTGTGGCAGGTCCTGTTGAGCCTCCCTCGAGGCCAGTTCCATCTTTCGCACTGCTGTCCACTCGTACGTTAGGCCATTCCGCATCTCCGAGGAAGACGCCAAAGGAGTGCAAGCGATCCTCTAGCCCATACAGGAAACCAGCCACAACAGAGCACCAACACAAGGTGCCACCATCAGCCAGGCCTTCTCCACCCGTCGATATGTCAGGGTCATCAGAAATTGTTGGATTAGGTCTGCTCGCTCAGGCAGCATGCCCACCACGGGTGCAGTTCGTGCTTCTAGCTGAGGTGTTTAGGGCTCAAGCTATGCAGGGTGAGGCGAAGGCAGCACGCCCAGCTACTACACTACAGGTGAGGACCAGGAGCGTCCCGGTGGTCGATGGATGACCGTTCCTCAGTGATGAGTGATTGACAACGGGTGTTGGACTGACTCTTGGCTTAGTGCACAGGTGTAGGTTGCGGCCTAGTTCGTGTTGTTGCAGGTGAAGAACGGGCGCGAAAGGTCTGCAGCCTTGATGGGCCTCCGGGAGATGGAGAGACAAGTAGGCTCAGTTCGAGGTACCCGGTGGACGACGGGACTAGGTGCGGGCCACATGGTGGCGAGATGAGCAAGACGAAGTCGTGGACGATCGAGCCGGTGCACGGTGGCGGTCGGGTCAAGAGGCTTGGCGGGAGGCCGGGCCGAGCACGCGGGGTTTGGTGGTTTGCCCACAAAACCATCGGAGGACGGTTTCTTGGTTTGGGCCTCAAAACCAAGTCCGAACGCCCAACACGACGGAGACGGGATCCGGGCGTGTCGGGAAGCTTCGAAGCGGAGGACACGCGGCGGGATCGCATGGCTTGCGTCGGGAGGACGCGGGGTGCGGCGAAGGCATGGCCGTCCGATGGCTAGACCCACTACATAAATGCCCCTGCGTGGATTGTATCGCTAGTAGTTGAGTTAGGGGTAGTCGAGTCATTTACTACACCGGCGGGACCCGATATATAGCCATGAGTGTGGGTGGATGGATCTCTCTCTCTGCGCGACTTAGGGTTTCATTTCTCTCTTCCCATTTCTCATTCTCTCAAGACATTTTCTTCTCCATTTCTTGTCTAGGCTAGCATGAGAGCTTCATGAGAGATTTGATGAGAGGGATGGATGTTAGGGCGGCATGCTAGACCTTGTGAATCTTTTCTGGTTTGTATAGAAGATTCGGCGTTGTGATTTCCGTGGTCTTTTTCGTGCTTGTTTTTGGTGCCCTTGTTCTTGGTGTGATTCCGCGGATTTGAGTGGGTTTCTCCCCGGATTTCTTTGAGAGAAACATGGATGGATGTCTTGTGCATCTTTGTGATTGATCTTGTGCCCTAAAACGCCGGGAAACCACTTCGATTCAAGGATTTTCGGTCGGAGCTCTAGTTTTTGGTGGTGTGCAAAGGATCCGCGATTCCCGGTGATTTAGGGAGTTAGGAGGTGAAATTTTTGGGGTATAGCATCCTTGTTGGACGCATATCTTGTCCCCAAACCCTTGCCTCTTTAGCTTCTACCATTTGGGAGATCTGGTGATGAGTAGGTGGAGTTGACTTCGCGAGCTCGGGCTTTTCCAGTTCTGTTTGAACTGGCGGACTGTCCGCCCGCTCCCTGTGGACTGTCCGCGAGGAGACAGTTCATCCCAGTTCATCGTGATGTTCTTCGTGTTCTTGTTTTGATCCAGTTTTGTTTTAGGTTTTCGTTGCAGCTGGTTTCCGGACGGTCCGAGCTTCAGTAGCGGACGGTCCGGATCCCGCGCGGACGGTCCGGATCCCGCGCGGACGGTTCGCCCAGTCTTCGCGGACGGTCCGTTTTTCTTGGTTCGTCTCTGGTGGTTCTGGTGGCATTTTTGGACTGTCCGTGGCTTCCGGCCGGACTGTCCGCGGCACCTTTGCGGACTGTCCGCAGCTCCTGGTTGGACTGTCCGCGTGGCCGTGCGGGCGCTCCGCCCCGTCGGCCGGACGACCGCGCAGCTCGGCAACTTTGTTTCTTGGTTTGATTCCTCCCTTCTGATGAGGACATCACCAACTCAAATATGACCATGTTAATGGCTTGTGACAAAAGGTGAATCAATCCTATATCATGGTTATTGTTGCTACATTTGATGAATTGATGTTGCGCAATGATGTGTGTTTATTGTCATTTTCAGAAATACGTACTTGGATCAAACAGAATGTTAAACACTCATGGAAGGTATGGAGGATCAAAGAAGTTGATTGGGGATCAAGTCCAAGTGTTCCCCACGTCCTCCACCAGGCCACCACGTCACATATGGCCCAAAGATGGAAAGAGATCAAGGGGGACACGTTTTGGGCGCTGGATTCGGACTGCAGAAAAGCACGATCTTGTGACGGACGCCACGGTCACATACGGAGTCGGATTGGGGCGTTCAAGTACTTCCTAGAACCGTGATGAAGTCACCTTTCATATGGATCCGATCTCAAGTCCATATCTATTCTGAGGCGGCCGCAATCGTCCAAACATTGACCCGATGTCAATCTGTTCCAGGTGCTGCGCCACCTTATTTGGCCCAATGGGCCGTGTATCAAGTTGGGTCCATTACAGACGTGTCCTAGGGTTAGAGGTCGACCCCAGCACCCCTTTGGTCGTTCTCCCATGTCCTCATATTGCCGCATAGCCGCCACAAACAGTTCGGGTTTTGTTTCGTTGTAAGTTTAGCCATTGCTACTTCCTTGTAGACGCGTGTGTCGGCTAGACCACCCGTTCTACTTGATTCGGAACCCCAACTTGGTTACTTCAGATTGGTTTTCCATCTCCACATTTGCAATTGAGTTGCTTGTTATACTTGTTCTTTCTTGTTCTTCGATTGCTCGCAGGAACGGGTGCCCTAGTGGCGGTTGACGCGCTCCACAAGATCGTGACAGCCATAGGAGGTGGTGTATCGATTGCTAAGGCGCAGCCTTGAAGGGTTGTAGTCGGATCGAGAATGTCATCTCCTCTTCAATCGAGTTATCCACGCCTCTCATCGAAAGATCGAGAACAAACCCTAGCGGGTTCATATCACCTTCCTTCTTTCGTGCTTCCGCGTGTGCTTTAAGGAATCGTTCCTAAGGCTTGAGGTTGATCCATAACCTTGTTGTCTTGGCTTTTGGTGTGTGATTCGATCCATCACTCGTGTGTGACCGGGATTTGTTTACGGTATAGGTCGGGTTCTTTGAAAAGAATTTTTACCGGCTCCTATTCACTCCCCCCCTCTCTAGTCGCCATCCGATCCTTCAATTGGTATCAGAGCTTGGTGTCGGATTCGTGGTGACTTTAACAAGTCTTGAATCCTAAGATGGCGTACGTTGAGCGGGGCGGTCCGCCGCACTTCGATGGGAAGGGTACCACAAGTGGGCGGCCCGAATGATGATCTTTCTTCGTGGCAAATTGTTGGATTTCATTGTGCTTGACAAGACCTATGCTATTCCGGCAGAGATCCACACTCTTATGGTGACCGATGCCGGTGCTAAGGCCAAGTATGAGGCAAATGCAAAAGCCGTTGATCACTTGGTCCGAAGCTTGTGTGATCCTGAGTTTGAGCGTGTTCGCCATTTGAATCTTGCCTGGCAAATTTGGGAGAAGTTGTTGGTTGCTCACGGTGGTGATAACCATGTGAAGGCTCGCCTCTTTGTTTCTTACCGGATGCAATATGAGAGCTTTACTCAACTTCCCGGTGAGGACATTGATGCGATGTTTCAGAAGTTCACCGCCATCGTGAACAACATGAAGGCCAATGTTGAGGATTTCCCTTACACCGAGCATGATCAAGCTTTGAAGCTTTTACATATCTTGGACCAAAATGTTTGGGGTGCTAAGGTTGAGGCTATCAAGGAGTCCGGGCAATACTTGACCATTGAGTTGGATGATCTCTTTTCTAAGCTCAAGTCGTCTGAGGTTGACAGGAAGTTGCAATCCAGGCATGAGGGCTCGACTGATCATAGTCTTGCTCTTGTGGGTGGATCAAAGGGCAAAGCCAACACTAACCCTTCCTGTCAACAGTTTTCCTTGTCTTCTCTCATGTCTATTCCAGATGATGAGTTCGATGTGCTGAGCGAGGAGGAACTGGCCTTGCTCTCAAGGAGGTTTGATCGACTACATGAGAAACGGAGGAATGCAAGGCGGAACTCGGGGACATGCTACAAGTGTGGCAAGCGTGGACACTTCATCGCCGAGTGCTCGGAAGTGGAGGAGAACAAGTACAAGATGAGCGAGTACAAGGCGCACCCGAGGCGTGAAGACAAGTACTCCTCCAAGGGCAAGCACTCCAGCAAGTACAAGAGCAAGGACAAGGACAAGAGGCGATCGAGCAAGGGCGGCCACAAGAAGGACAAGGCAAGAGCCATGGTGGCCGGTGCAAGCGACGTCGACACAAGCTCAAGCGACGCGCATTCAAGCTCAAGCAGTGAGGATGAAGACGCCGGGAGGCGCAAGGGCAAGAAGAATGCAAGCCGGAACCTCAATGGTTTGAGCTGTGTGGCACTTGGAGGCTTTTGTGGCATGGCCCATAGCTCAAACAGCAAGACGGACGAGAAGGAAGACACCGACTCTAACTTAGAGGATGAGGTAAACCGTGACCCCGGCGCTTTGCTTGCTGAGATCACTAGGTTGAATGGCTTGATTGACAACCGTGATAGTGTGTTGAGGGATGCCAAGAAGATGAGGAAAGATCTTAGGGCTCAACTTGAGAATGCTAGTGAGAAAGTAGGAGAGTTAGAGTCTAAATTGCTTGAATTGAAACTTGAGAATGACTCTTTGAAACTTACTCCTACCATTTCTGATGATGTTGAATGTCCTGAATGTGATGCATGGTTGAATGAAATCAAATTGCTTAATGAGAAGAATGCTTCCACTTTGGCTAAACTAGATGCTCTTAGGATTGAGTATGATGAGCTTAAGTCTAGACCCACTTTGCTTGGTGCTTGTAAATCATGTCCTACTATGCATGCTAAGCTTGTTGATGCTCGTTCTACCATTAGCACTTTGGAAGCTTCTTTGAAATCTCCTGTTGTCAATGCATGCACTAGTTGTGATGAAGTTACTTTGCGCAATCTTGAACTTACTTCCCGTTTGGATGTCATCTATGAATAGAATGATTATTTGAGGAAGGTGTTAGGTTGGTTGTCTGGGCAGGAACCTCAATTGAAAATCATGACTGAGGAGTTCAAGAGAGCAGATGGTCGTGGTTTGGGTTTTGAGAAGTTGGGTGAGAAAGTGGGAGAAAACAGTGGGGAGAGTGTGTATGAGAAGTGTGTTGAGTCCACTCCCGAGTTTGAGGTGATCAGAGACATTCAAGTTCCACTTCCAAAAGCACCCAAGAACTCTTTCACACCAAAGCCCAACCACCTTTGTAACAATCTTGACACAACCCAAGATCCACCCAAATTCCCACCTAAAACAAATGACTTCCAGAAACTGGTGAAGTTTGTGAGTGAGAAGCCAGAGTCAAAACCAAAACCCATCCCCTTCAAGTGTGAGTATTGTGGCAAGGAGAGGCATCTAGCAGAGTTTTGCTACAAGAGGAAGAGGGATGAGAGGCTTCCTAGGGAGCAAGCAAACCAGGATAGGTATCGCCAGTCTCATGGTATTCCTGAGCCTAGAGTGCCACTTCCACGAGGTGTGGGAAGTGTGAGGAATGTTGGTAGAGTTGGAGCTCAGGGAGGTAGGTTTCCACAGAGAGGTGGTGGTGAGAGGTTTGATAGGAGAGATGATGGTGTGCGTGCTGGTGAGAGGTTTGGTCGGGCTCGTGGTGGTTTTGCTGGACGTCCTCCTACTCATCCTCAATACGGGTCAAGGGGAGATGATCATAGCTTTGGGTTCCAAAGGAACTACGGACCACGTTTTCCCCCTCGTGGTGCTCTTACTCCTTCCATGGGACATGGGAAATTTGGTGGCAAGGGAATGATGTTTGCTAACCCCTCTTTTGAGCAGATGGCTCGACACTGGTTCAACTTTCTTTGTGCTAACCCCAGTGTCGAGTCGTTGGCTCATTCTCGTTCTTGTTTCTGACGGCAGGCAGGAGGCTTGGAGAACATTTGGTTGATCGACTCCGGATGTTCACGACACATGACCGGAGACAAGAAGTGGTTCTCTAGCCTCACCCCAGTGAAGGAAAAGATGTACATCACGTTTGGGGACAACGGACGAGGAAGGGTGATTTCTGAGGGTGTAGTGCATGTGAGTGACAAGGTAACGTTGAAGAGGGTTGCTCTTGTGAAGTCTTTGGGCTTTAATTTGCTTTTGGTTTCTCAGTTGCTTCATGAGGGCTTTGAGGTGCGTTTCAAGTCTGGTGAGTCTTGTTTGCTGGATTCTCGAGGTGATCTTGTTTGTATGATCATCCCCGATTGTCAGATTTTCAGGGCTGATTTTTCTCATTCTTTGGGTCCTGCTCGTTGTTTGATGGCTGGTCCTTCTTGTGATTTGTGGAAATGGCATAGGCGGTTGGGTCACTTGAGCTTTGATTTGGTTCCCGCTTGAGTGGTCTTAACCTTGTCCGAGGATTGCCGAAGTTGAAGTTTGAGAAGGATTTGGTCTGTGCTCCGTGTAGGCATGGCAAGATGGTAGCCACTCCCCATCCACCCCTGACCGATGTCATGACCGAGGGTCCGACAGAGTTGTTGCATATGGACCTTGTTGGGCCAGCTCGAGTTCACTCGGTGGGTGGGAAGTGGTATGTCCTTGTTGTGGTGGACGATTACTCTCGCTATGCCTGGGTGTTTTTCTTGGAGGACAAAAGTGAGACATTTGGTTTTGTTCGAGATCTGATCGTGAGGTTGAGGAACGAGAGGCATGGGAATGCTATTTGAGCATTAGTATTCGACCCCTTATGTGCCCCCTCAAAATGGAGTCGTGGAAAGGAAAAATCGGACTCTTTGTGAGATGGCTAGGACGATGCTCGATGAGCACAAGACTCCTAGGAGGTATTGGGCTGAGGCGGTCAATACAGCCTGTCATGTCTCCAACAGGATTTTATTGCGAGCTTTCAAGAGGAAGACATGTTATGAGCTTATGCACAGTCGGGCACCAAAGGTGAGTCATTTCCGAGTCTTTGGCTGCAAGTGCTTTATTCTTAAGAAGGGAAAACTCGACAAGTTTGAGGCTAGGTCTAGTGATGGGTTTTTCTTTGGTTATGCTAACCATTCTAGAGCCTATAGAGTGCTTAATCTTGAGACTAACAAAATCATGGAAACATGCGAGGTAACCTTCGACGAGACAATGACATGTACCTCTCTTGGCTTTGAATGTGCAGGTGATGAGGAGATGGCTGAGGACCTCTTTGAAAAGGAGAAGAATGAAGTTGGAGATGATGATGGAGAGAACCATGCGCCTGAAGCGGAGTGTGAACCCACTACTTCCCCTACGACCACTACGGAGGGTGGACCGTCTACTTCATGGACAACGACGGTGCGACAAGAGGACCAGGCGAGAGAAGCTGAAGTTGAGGGGGAGGTAGTCTCGAGGCGTGAGGCGCCCCGGCGGATTCAAGAAGTGCATCCCCTATTGAAGATCATTGGGGACATCGACGAACGTACCATGTGATCAAGGTCCAGAAATTCCTCTCATTTCGCTCATGCTGCATTTGTTGCCACCTTTGAGCCCAAGGACATTGGACACGCTTTATCTGATGCAAACTGGGTCAATTCTATGCATGAGGAGTTGGAAAATTTTGAGAGGAACCAGGTGTGGGAGTTAGTCGAACCACCTCCAAATTGCCATCCTATAGGAACCAAATGGGTTTGGAAGAACAAAGAGGGTGAGAATGGGATGGTTGTGAGGAACAAGTCCAGACTTGTTGCTCAGGGATATAGTCAGAAGGAGGGGATCGACTATGAGGAGACCTTTGCTCCTGTGGCCCGTCTTGAGGCAATTCGGATCCTTCTAGCCTTTGTCGTGGCTAAAGGGTCAAGTTGTATCAGATGGATGTGAAGAGTGCTTTTCTGAATGGGGTCATAGAGGAGGTGGTGTATGTGAACCAGCCACCGGGGTTCGAGAGTGAGAAGTACCCACACAGGGTGTACACGTTGAAAAGGGCTCTGTATGGGTTGAAACAGGCGCCCTAGGCTTGGTATGGGAGATTGAGAGGTTTTCTGTTGAGCAGAGGGTTCGTGATGGGTACCGTGGATAAAACCTTGTTTCTTCTCAAGCATGGGAATGACTTGTTGGTTGTGCAGATATATGTGGATGATATTGTCTTTGGTGCCTCGTCACATAACCTTGTTGCCAAGTTTTCAGATGAGATGAGCAGGGAATTCGAGATGAGCATGATGGGCGAGCTGCAGTACTTTCTCGGGTTGCAGATCAAGCAAGTGAAGGACGGAACATTCGTGCATCAGACCAAGTACACGAAAGACATACTGAGGAAGTTCCAGATGCAAGATGTGAAGCCGATGTCGACACCCATGGGGAGTACAGCTACTTTGGACGCGGACGAGGACGGTGAACCAGTGGACCAGCGAGAGTACTGGAGCATGATCGGCTCCCTCCTCTACCTTGCGGCGACGCGGCCAGACATACAGTTCAGTGTGTGTCTGTGCACTCGTTTTCAGGCCTCGCCGAGGACATCACATCGACAGGCCGTCAAGAGGATCTTCGGTACCTACGATCCGCCCTCGGTCTTGGCCTTTGGTATTCGTCCTCCTCGACTCTTTCACTTCATGGTTTTTCTGATGCGGATTTCGCTGGTTGTCGAGTCGAGAGGAAGTCTACTTCTGGTTCTTGCCAATTTCTTGGGTCCTCGTTGGTTTCGTGGTCTTCTCGCAAGCAGTCTAGTGTAGCTCAGTCTACCACCGAGGCGGAGTATGTTGCAGCCGCGAGTTGTTGTTCACAGCTGTTGTGGATCTCATACAATTTGAGAGACTTTGGTGAGGAGTGCACCTAGATCCCACTTCTTTGTGATAGAACCAGTGCCATAAGCGTAGAAAAAAACCCAGTGCTTCATTCCAGAACCAAACACATAAAAGTGAGGTATCATTTCTTGAGAGAAAATGTGGAGAAAGGGACCATTGTGTTGAAACATGTCCCTACCCAAGATCAGCTTGCAGACATCTTTACAAAGCCTCTCGACCAAGCTACATTTGTGCGCTTGCGGGGGGAACTTGGGGTTTCTTGCCCTTTCTAGTTGATTCTTGGGGGATTTATTTTTGTACCATATGTATCATACCATGTTTCCTTTGATGTATATACATGCTTTGCTTGATGTATAAACCATGGTAGGATAGCCATCTTGTTATATATCATGTTGCATTTGTATCATATTGCATTTTAGGATGATGAGCTTCTTCCATATGCCCTATCTGAGTTTCTTTGGCTACTTGTGAGATATTGGTCATGTGTGTGGAGAAATGGCTATGTGAGGCTATGCTCTTGGAATATTTGAGATATATGTGTTGTGAGATAGCCTTTTTGAATTAAATGCTAATTTTGACTAATTTTGATGAAATGTGCTCCAAGTAGTGTATGCATGTCACTGTTTGGTCTAAATGTGCCTCTCATGATTAGATTGTGCTTGGATGTCTCTTTCTTGCATTTGGGCCAAAGGCCGATATCATTGTGAATGTTTAGCCTATGTTGCATTCATGGAGGAGCATAAGCTTCTTTTTGCCGCAAAGGCACTTCATGTACCATGAAATGAATTAATCTTGAAAAGAAGTGTGTATGCTTGAAAAATGCTCCATCCATCATGTTTATGCTTAAAATGTCTTATCTTTCACACATGGGTGCAAAACATGTTGCATGATGTTCACCAGTGGAGAAGTCTCCCCGAAGTGGACACATGGCTCATGAGCTTTAACATGACATGCTTTGCTTTATGGGTGTTTGCAATGATCTTTTGTTAAGAATTTGATATCCTTGTATGATCTCTAGATGATATGCATGTTTTTGACTAGAATATGACATGGATAGGCCTTTAATTTTGAAGTGAGCCATCTTTTGATAAAACTACTCAAATCTGAAAATTTGCTTTGTCACATGCCTATATTTTCATATATTACTTGTGGCAATGCTTTGGCTATGTTATGATCCATATGTGTGCTCTTTGTCTCACTTCTAGCCTTTGACACTAGATTTGGCCTATTTGAGAAGCTCATGTAGATGTTTATATGCTTTGTCTTACATTCCTGCATTTTCACCTTGATTCCTACATTGTCAACAAGGGGGAGAAGAGGTGAGATTAATGAAAAATTCAGAAAAATGCATCTAAAATTTGGAACTTTGCATCCACATGTTCAGGGGGAGCTTGCATGTGTTCAGGGGGAGTTTTCTTGCGGTTTTCAGTGTGGAGTTTGTGCTTTGCTCGGCTTGTGACCTTTCTTTGCCTTTCTTTGGTTTTGGTCATGAGTTGAGCTTCCTTGTTTTTCTTTCTTCTTACTTTCTTTCTCTGAATTTCATTTCGCGTTGTGTGTTGTCAATGCACTCATCAAGGGGGAGATTGAGGACCGGGAGCGTCCGGTGGTCGATGGATGACCGCTCCTCAGTGATGAGTGATTGACAACGGGTGTTGGACTGACTCTTGGCTCAGTGCGCAGGTGTAGGCTGCGGCCTAGTTCGTGTTGTTGCAGGTGAAGAACGCGCGCGAAAGGTCTTCAGCCTTGGGGGGCCTCCAGGAGATGGAGAGACAAGTAGGCTCGGTTCGAGGGACTTGGTGGACGACAGGACTAGGTGCGGGCCACATGGTGGTGAGATGAGCAAGACGAAGTCGTGGACGATCGAGCCGATGCACAGTGGCGGTCGAGTCAAGAGGCTTGGCGGGAGGCCGGCCGAGCACGCGGGGTTTGGTGGTTTGCCCACAAAACCATCGGAGGACGGTTTCTTGGTTTGGGCCTCAAAACCAAGTCCGAAGGCCCAACACGATGGAGACGGGATCCGGGCGTGTCGGGAAGCTTCAAAGCGGAGGACACGCGGCGGGATCGCATGGCTTGCGTCGAGAGGACGCGGGGTGCGGCGAAGGCGTGGCCGTCCGATGGCTAGACCCACAAACATTACATAAATGCCCCTACGTGGGTTGTATCACCAGTAGTTGAGTTAGGGGTAGTCGAGTCATTTACCACACCAGCGGGACCCGATATATAAGCCATGAGTGTGGGTGGATGGCTCTCTCTCTCCGCGACTTAGGGTTTCATTTATCTCTTCCCATTTCTCATTTTCCCGAGACATTTTCTTCTCCATTTCTTGTCTAGGCTAGCATGAGAGCTTCATGAGAGATTTGTTGAGAGGGATGGATGTTAGGGCGGCATGCTAGACCTTGTGAATCTTTCCTGGTTTATATAGAAGATTCAGCGTTGTGATTTTTGTGGTCTTTTTCGTGCATGTTTTTGGTTCCCTTGTTCTTGGTGTGATTCCACGGATTTGAGTGGGTTTCTCCCTGGATTTCTTTGAGGGAAACATGGATGGATGTCTTGTGCATCTTTGTGATTGATATTGTGCCCTCAAACGCCGGGAAACCACTTCGATTCAAGGATTTTCGGTCGGAGCTCTAGTTTTTGGTGGTGTGCAAAGGATCCGCGATTCCCGGTGATTTAGGGAGTTAGGAGGTGAAATTTTTGGGGTATAGCATCCTTTTTGGACGCATATCTTGTCCCCAAACCCTTGCCTCTTCAGCTTCTACCGTTTGGGAGATCCGGTGATGAGTAGGTGGAGTTGACTTCGCGAGCTCGGGCTTTTCCAGTTCTGTTTGAACTGGTGGACTGTCCGCCCGCTCCCTGCGGACTGTCCGCGAGGAGGCAGTTCATCCCAGTTCGTCGTGATGTTCTTCGTGTTCTTGTTTTGATCCGGTTTTGTTTTAGGTTTTCGTTGCAGCTGGTTTGCGGACAGTCCGATCTTCAGTAGCGGACGGTCCGGATCCCACGCGGATGGTCCGCCCAGTCTTCACGGACGATCCGTTTTTCTTGGTTCGTCTCTGGTGGTTCTGGTGGCATTTTCGGACTGTCCGTGGCTTCCGGCCGGACTGTCCGCGGCACCTTTGTGGACTGTCCGCGACTCCTGGCCGGACTGTCCGTGTGGTCCGTGCGGACAGTCCGCCCTCCTGGCCGGACAGTCCACCAGAGTCTGGCAGCTTTGTTCCTTGGTTTGATTCCTCCATTCCTTCTTTCGTGCTTCCGCGTGTGCTTCAAGGAATCGTTCCTAAGACTTGAGGTTGATCCATAACCTTGTTGTCTTGGCGATTAGTGTGTGATTCGATCCATCGCTCGTGTGTGACCGGGATTTGTTTAGGGTATAGGCCAGGTTCTTTGAAAAGAATTTTTACTGGCTCCTATTCACTCCCCCCCTCTCTAGTCGCCATCCGATCCTTCAATAGGAGATGGACGAAGACTGTGTTGGGTAGTAGCTCCATGTTGGCATACTCACCGAGGAAGCCTAGGGAGAGACCTCAGGGAGTTGACAGGTCGCCCAGGGCCCCCACTGCAGCCATTCTTACATCTGCGGTAGCTGCCCAGGAGAAGGAGACCAAGAGGCTTAGGGCAGTCTTCGCATAGAGGAAGATGGACATGGATAACCTCAGGGATGACATCCGCGCTCTCCTTCGTGGCCTCTGCGCCAAGATGAGCCACCTCTTAGTGGCCACTGGGAACGTCGATCTTTTTGATGTCGAGTAGACGGGTGAATCCCATCCATAGGTGCCTTTAGGCCCTAGTTTACGTTTGGGTTTTGTTTCCCTTTCATTTATTTCCCTTCCAATTTTTATTTTCCATAGTAATTGTAAGCGCCTGAAAACATTAATTTGGTTTGAATAATCGGCTCACTAGTCATGTAAATCGGTTGAGTCACATGCAAATTTTTCCATTTTGTTCTATCTGTTTAGAAGCATCTAGGAACAAGATAATGTAGGGGAGAGTTGTCGTACAGACATCCTAGGGCCCACTATCCAGGCGGGTATTAGACCGACTACTGCGTGGGCCCCCAAGACTACTCAACTTGGGCTCCACGATGCAAGGCGGTGTGGAGCACAAGGCAACCCGAGAGCTAGTACTCGGATAGGAAACTAGACATGTCCGGATTCATGTAGAGTACTCCTAGCCGTGTACTCCTAGTACTCCCTAAACCGACTTGTAACCCTACCTCCCGGACTACATAAGGCAAGGCAGGGACCCTATCTCTTCACCCGCATCATCTTGTAACAACACCCAATCAATCCAGAGCTACGCAGCATACAAAATTTAGGGTATTACGCACCTCGCGGGCCGAACCTGTGTAAATTGTGTGCCACGTGTCTCTCGTTCGAGTTTCCGATCTCAGCGAGGCCACAAACATCTACCTCAGGTACTCCTCTTAGTAGGTTGCCGGTCCAAAACACTGATAGCTGGCGCGCCAGGTAGGAGATCTCACCGAAGATCTCATGGCGAACTCGATGGCTTCAATCGTCATCAAGCCAACCGCCGCTTTCAACCGCGGTGACACCTTCACCTTCGGGTCTTAAATTTGCACCGCTGACGGCTCTGGTTCATTCTAGCGCTAACTCACCATGACCCCAGACTCAGAGACCGGGCTTGTGACGCTTCCCGAAGTTGTCACGGGCCAACTCGTCGAGAAATTCGACGAATTTTTGCTCTACAACCAAGTCACTGGCTTCGAGATCAGATCCACCTCCAACTCGAACTCGACGACAACCTAGATCGAGCCACGTGAGCTAGCTCCCGAGCCATCGTGTTGACCAGTTCTGCCCATGAGCACTTCCCGTACGGCCTCCGTAGCACCAACACGGTCTACCCTATCACATAATCACGCTACCACGATTGCAACGTCAAGGAACGCTCCTTCAACGTCAGCGATCTAGTCCTCCATCGTATTCAGAACACGAATGGACTACAGAAGCTCAACTCACCCTAGGAAGGTCCTTTCTTAGTCTCCAAAGTGACCGGCATGGGCTCCTATCGTCTCCAAACACTTGAAGGCGAAGACATTAGCAACTCGTGGACTGTCGACCAGCTATGTCGCTTCTACGGGTAGTCGCTCGACTACTCATCTACAAGTCCAGCCTATACGACTACTCATGGAATCCTCGGTCCTATCACTAGTGATGAGGACATGAACACAGACATGCGTACGACTATAGCAGTAGCACCTGATGAGAACATGGACATCGACTCGCGTACGTTGACACCGGCAGCATCATCTCCGGCACTGCCAGAGGACACACTTCCGGCGCCATTTTCCGGACCACTTACTCGGGCTCGTGCTCATGAATTAAACTTTGTGCTCCTGCTGACAAACGAGGGACCAGAAGCTTGAAGACCGGTGGCTCGTGGGCCACGTGGGGCCAGGAGGCCACGACCTCCACGCAAAGGCGCGTGGTCAGAGACCACGGCCTTCACGCGAGCGTCTGCGCCACCCTGTGGCCGCGTGCGACATGTGGGGCCGGCCTGGCCTTGCATGCGGCGTGAGCCGCCGGGCGTGGCCGCATGGAACACGTGGGGCCGGCCGGCTTGCATGCAACGCGCGCGCCGCTAGGGCTTGCATGCCTGCGGGCGTGGGGCCTTGCGCCGCCAGGCGCGGTTGGTTTGCGCCGCCAGGGATTTTCCCTTTCCTTCTTTTGTTGTTTTCCATCTATATTAGAGAGACCCTAGTAGATTAGGACTTGAGTTTGTTTTCATTGTTAGCTTTTGCTACTTTCCGAACCGCCGCGTATCCTACGCCGCCGTCGTGAATTCAAGCTCCACCTTGTGAGTGATTAATAAATTGCTCGTTGTATTTTTCTTGTTCGTTCTATCGATTGCGTGCAGGAAAAACGATCTTCGTGATCAGGCTGATCTTGCACCGCGAGGTTGGTAACCATTGGAGGTACGGTTCAGCGATTGCATTGGCGCAACGGGTTCGCTCGTCGTAGTCGGATCGTGAGGGTCGAACCACCACCAAATCGAGATTTATCCCACTCACCGAAAGATCGGGCACTCTCCCTCTATCAACTAGTCTACAAAAATCTCGCAATCAAGATCCAGCATCAACAGCTACTCACGGATCTTGAGCTGTATACAGCCTAAAGGCTTTGGCAGCGATCTACAGACCATCTACCCCTCTGATCTAACTTCAACGACTACCTAAGGATCTCCAGCTGTAAGCGGTCCAAGGACACTAGGACTACTTAGTTGTAAGTGACATATGGGTCCTAGCAATTACTCATTTGTAACGGCCCTAGCCATCCAGGTGTAATCTTTCATTAGTAATAAAGCTGGATTCTACTCAACTTGTTTACTGCGTCTCCTAACTAGACGGACCCTACTGAGTACTACTCTCATCGCCTCTACAACGAGTTGGTACTACACGGGCTTTGCTGCAAGCCACGACAACGAGTACTCATAGCATCTCAGAAGTGAAACAACTTCAATTCACTTTAAACTAGTTCTTAACTAACTTGTTTAACATACATCAACTACTCTTGTACACAAGCTAACTCTACAAGTTCATCTAAGGGAGGTTCAACTTGTCGGCGACTTGCTCTGCAATGGGCTCCATCTCCTCCAGCAGAGCACGGTACTGCTCGCCCGTGCAATTCGTTGCAAGTCCTCCAACCACCACATCCACTGGTGCCTTGGGAAGTAAGACTTCATGAAGGAGAGTACCTGGTTGGGTATCGACTTCAACAAGTGCTTGACGTACGTCGCTAATCACCTGCGGGCTTCCTTCAATATGTCCACAAGAGTAGCTATCTTAGTTACTCCCAGATGTGGGACCAACAACCTTGCAATGGGGAGCGCGACTTCTTCAAGTTCCTTCAATGACGCCCACAGCTTCTCGCAATCTTCATTAAGCTTTTGTAGAGATTTGTAACAACGCATAAGGTCAAGATCAGAGGCTTCACGAAGCTCCATCCATTTGATGCACTCATGGCGCATCTCCGTGTATTTATACTCCGCTACCTCTCGGGTGTCCTTCTCCCGGTACATGATATTCTTGAAATCTGTCTCGGAAGCCTTCAGTCGCTCGACGGTAGCCTCAAGCTCTGCAGACAACCCGCTAACAGTGTCAAACTACAGATAAGCAACACAATAAGTACTCAAGCACTGCGGCAGAAGGCATACCTTTCTTCTTCTATCGAAGCATCTTGTTCTTCTTGGTTAGCTCATCCCTGTTCACCTGCATATCTTGTACTTCATTGTGGTACTGGGCGAAGGCGCTATTGAGCTTTGATTGGAGTAGCGCAGATTGTTTCCTCGACTTGTCCAACTCCTTCTCCAAAGCTTCAGCGCGGATGACGGTGTCACCATATCCCTTCAGAAGCTCAGTCTTCTTTTGGGATCTCTCCAAAAGGTTCTGCACAGGATCAGAGCTTCATCAGCATTTAGTAATCACTACTGCAAGACTACTCTAGGTACTCACAACGTATCCTGACCCACTGCTTCGTGCAGTGCCATGACTCCATGTTCAGGGACATAACAGCTGGGTTGATCAGTTCGTCGTCTAAGAACTCGCCTCCGCGGCTCGAGGTTCCAGTATCCGGCATCGGTGCCGACCGGAGTGGCACTTCATCCTCTATCATCATGTTGTGTATGACAACTTCAGTACTCGAACCGGGCTACAGATCCACTTGTATCTCCACCCTAGGCTCGGGGGCTATAGTTGCCGCCTGCTCGACAACCGGCTCGGCAGCCGCTGCGACTACAGTAACCGTCTCCATGGCTACTGCTTCAGGGATGGCCCCTTCTCCAACTTGCGACCATGTCAAAGATTGTGTCAGTAACATGTGACTCCAACAGCTACTCTACTCGACAAGTATTGATATCAGCAAAATACATACCTCCTACAAGGGTAGCCTCTTCAAGCATTCGCTCAGCTCTAGCTCCATCTTGTGGTGGCGGTGTAGGTTCCCGTGCCTCTGTCGAGTGGTCTTCACCATCTACAAGAGCATTAGCCTCCTCTCTGTCCCACGACAAGTCGGTGGATTTCCTGCATCATGAAGTACTATGTCAGTCACTCAGTAAACATTTCAATAACTACTCGACTCATTCAGGTACTTACAACATTGATCGCACCACCGTGACGGTCAGGGTGAAAGGATCAGGCACGTGGCCTAGAGAGGGGTGAATAGGCCTACAAAACAAATGCCAACATTTCTCGCACTTATACTGTCAGAATCCTAAACTTCTGGGAAAAATCTCGGAACTTCCAGACCGTGTTAGCAGTTCAACTCTGCAAAACAGATGAGCTGCGGATAACTTAAGATAAAATAGATCTAAGGAAGTATGGGGATTAGTAAACAAGAGAACTGAAGATCTACTAGCAGGGAGCCCAAGGGAACACTAGGCACGAGCAGATCTAGAGCAAACCCTAATATCTCTAGAGAGAACCAACCAGAACAAGCTAAGCAAGATAACCAAATTAAAGCACACAATATAAGGATTTATCCTATGGTTCAGCTCACTAAAAAGGCTAGCCTACATCCACATTGTTTAGGTAAGCCACAAAGGCTTAGGGATCTCACAAGATCCACTCCTCTCTCACACCTATCACTAAGATGATAGATGGAGGGTTTCCACTAATCACAAAGGGTAATACAAACTTCTTGGGGCTGTCACACGAAGATTGGAAGCTCCCAAGCAACCTCTAGCCGTCTAGGATTCAAGAATCCAAGAGTAAAAGATTCACCAAGTAGCTAGGGTTTCACCAAGTGCTCAAGAACAACAAGAGATGGTCTTTAATGCTCTAACTCACAAAGAATCACTGCCCAGTACAATGCTATGCAGGGATTTGGAGTAGAGTAGGTTGGAGTCAATGCAAGAGTAAGAGAAGAGCTTTGAAAGAGGTCTGAATCACAGGGGAGGAAGAAGAAGATTGTTGGGCGGCCAAAGGGTATAAATACCCTCAGACGCGCAGCAATAACAGTTAAATTTGAAGTCTGGAATCTCCGGGCAAAAGACCGGAACCTCCGAGACCTGGAGTGAGAATTAGAGGCTGTTGACTGTAGCTCGTATGGTCGAAACTTCCGGGAAAAACACCGGAACCTCCGAACCATGGAGAGAAAAACATAAACATCAACAACTAAGAGTCTTCTTTTGTGGTAGGGTAAGATATTTGTGGCGGAGATCATTGAGCACTTGAAGCTACCCTAAACCACTATTAGTATCCCCCTTGATAGTACAACATAACCTGTACTCAATTCAAAATAGAAAATAAATTAAACCCTTTCTTGAGTAAGAATGGCCTTCTTCCTTTGAATGAGGGGTCTCCTTTCTTTTATCAACACTTATAGATATCTTTCATGCTGCAATACATGCTCAAAAGCTCATTAGCTCTTTAATTATGTGGTCAACATCACCAAAACCCACTTAGGGCTTGATTGCACTTACAATCTCCCCCTTTTTGGTAAACGTTGACAACCCAATTAAAGCATACATTTAATTGATAAAGATTGAGCTTTTGATGAGGTGAATACTAGACTCCCCCTCAATATATGCATGTCTCTCAAGTTGAATAGAGTTAAGTGTCATTCAAGATACTAGGTTTGCATATCTTGAGAGTAAAGTGAGCAAAGTCTATTATTCACAACATCGTGGGGTGCAAAGCAACTGAGTCAGACATTAAAATGTAATGTGTATGACATAATATGCAATCAGAGAGTTAACTGTGAACAGGATGCGGAACTTCCAGGAAAATCTCCGGAACCTCCAGGCAGACCCCAGAGTCAGAACCTCTGGGAACTTCTGCATTCTGACATAGTCACCCCAACAAACATCACAGAAAACCATTATCAGACACAGACTAACAGTAGATAGGGACTAGATAAAATTTAACAGCAATCCAACCAATAGCTAACCCTATTACACCAACCAAGAGTTTAAAGTTTTTCAACATCCACAAATTGTGTCCATGACCAACTCCAGCCACTTGCCAATAGAGGCAAGCACAAATAGCACCAACAATTATTACAGACCAGACTTCAAATGAGATTAGGATAAAGTTTCTTCCCTCACAGCTCACAAAAGTTAGCAGGTCCACAGCAAAATACATCTCAATCTTTCTTACTTCTCCCCCTTTGTCAACAGGTTGACAAAAAGGAGAGAGGGGAAAGAGATGAAGCCTGCAGATTTGATGTGTCCACCAAGGTTCAGTCACTGCTCCAGGAGTCCTCCTCCTCATCTTCATCTGCATCAGCCACAGGGTCCTCCTCCTCATCGTTGTCCTCCTCCTCAGAGACCACATGTATCTTGCCACAGCCAGCTGTAGCTTTGGCGTTCTTCCTCACAGGAGTCTTGGAAGGCTGAGATTTCTTGAGCTTGTGAAGCTTGTCACATAGGGGGCTCATCATCACTAGATATCACATGCGTGGGCACAGCTGGCTGCCCATCCTCCTTTTCTTCTTCACTGGTGGTGATAGAGGGGGAGTGCCCGATCTTTTGGTGAGTGGAGATAACTTTGATCTGGTGGGAGGCGACCCTCATGATCCGACTACGACGAGCGAGACTCGAAGCGCCAATGCAATCGCTGAACCAACTCCCGATGGTTATTGACCTTGTTGGCACAAGATCAGCCTGATCACAAAGATCAATTCCTGTGCGCTATCGAAAAACGAACAAGAATCTGAGGCGAGCAATCTTAATATCACTTGAAGGTGGAGTTATGAATCACAAAGGACAACACGTATTTGTGTGTGTTCTGGTGTAGCTAAAGCTAGATGTAGAACAAAACTCAAGTTGTAAAAGATACAGGACTCTGACTAATAAAGGGGGCGCAGCCCCTAGTGGAGGGGCGGCCAGCAAAGGGGGCGCCACCCCTAGCATCGTGGGTGCGGGGGTGCAACCCTAGGCTCCTTCTTGGGCCAGTCCTAGGCGCCCAACACACAAGGCCTCCTGTTGGGCCAGCCTTCAGTCTTTCGGTCCTTCATTCTTCAGCATCATGACGAAGTTGAACTGTCTTGCACGGGCCCGAGTAATTGGCCCAGAAGGTGGTGCTGAAGACAGTGCTGCAGGTGCTAGAGTAGGAGAAGGTGCTGCTAGTGTAGATGTACTCGTAGTGTCCTCATCATCCCCCCATTCTTGAACTGAAGTTGTCCTCGACGGCAACTCCTCATCCTTACCCAGATATGGCTTCAAATATGCAACATTAAAACTAGTGGAAACACCAAGCTTCTCAGGCAGGTCAAGAACATAAGCATTATCATTAATCTTGGTTAGCACTTTAAAAGGACCAGCAGCACGAGGTATTAATTTAGAACGATGCAAAGTAGGAAACTGATCCTTTCTCAAATGCAACCAAACCATCTCAACAGATTCAAAAGTAACATGTTTTTTACCTTTACTACCAGCAACCTAATATTTAGCATTAGCAGCAGCAATGTTTTGGTGAGTTTGTTCATGCATGTTAACCATTTGTTCAACATGTGCAACAACATCGAAGTGTGGGGCGTCTTCAGTATCAACTGAAAACAAATCAATAGGAGCCCGAGGGATGTAACCATACACAATCTGAAAAGGGCACATCTTTGTAGAGGAATGTGTCACATCTTTGTAGAGGAATGTGTTGCATGATTATAAGCAAACTCAACATGGGGCAAGCAATCCTCCCAACGTCTCAAATTCTGATCTAAAACGACCCTAAGCATGGTTGACAAAGTTCTATTAACCACCTCAGTCTGCCTAGTCTGAGGGTGACAAGTTGTGCTAAACAGCAATTTAGTTCCCAATTTATTCCACAGAGATCTCCATAAATGACTGAGAAACTTAACATCACGGTCAGAGACTATTTTATTTGGAATACCATGCAAACGAATAATCTCTCTAAAGAACGATTCAGGAACATTGCTAGAATCATCAGTCTTATGACAAGGTATGAAATGACCCATTTTGGAGAATCGATCAACAACCACAAAAATGCTATCCCTCCCCTTCTTAGTTCTAGGCAATCCCAAGACAAAGTCCATAGAAATATCAAGCCAAGGGGAAGTAGGAACAGGAAAATGCATATACAAGCCATGGTTGTTCAACTGTGACTTAGCTTTCTGACAAGTAGTGCAGCGTGCAACTAGGCGCTCAACATCAGCACGCATCCGGGGCCAAAAGAAATGGGCAGCCAACACCCCATGCGTCTTGTAGATGCCTAAGTGTCCCATGAGACTGCCTCCATGCGCTTCCTATAACAGCAAAAGATGAACCGAGCTAGCTAGAATACACAGCTTTTTAGCACGAAACAGGAACCCGTCCTATATGTGAAATTTGCCCCATGGTTTGCCATGAAGACAATGGGCAAAAGCATCTTTAAAATCAGCATCGTCGACATATTGATCTTTCACAGTTTGCAAGCCAAAGATTTTAAAATATATCTGTGACAGCATGGTATAGCGACGAGACAAAGCATCAGCAACAACATTGTCCTTCCCATTCTTGTGTTTAATAATGTAAGGAAAAGACTCAATGAATTCTATCCATTTAGCGTGACGACGGTTCAAATTTGTTTGGGTACGAATATGTTTCAAAGCCTCATGATCAGAATGAATTATGAACTCATGTTGCCAAATATAGTGCTGCCAAGTATGCAAAGTGCGCACTAAAGCGTAAAGCTCCTTATCATAAGTAGAATATTTTAGGCTAGTACCGGTTAATTTCTCACTAAAATAAGCAATTGGTTTTCCTTCTTGTAACAAAACAGCACCTAGGCCAATACCGCTAGCATCGCATTCAAGCTCAAACACTTTATTAAAATCAGGTAATTGCAAAAGGGGAGCATGAGTTAACTTATCTTTCAAAGTGCGGAATGCTACCTCCTGCGAATCACTCCAAGCGAATGGCACATCTTTCTTTGTAAGATCATGTAAAGGCAATGGAGCTAAAATCACGAACAAACCTGCGGTAGAAACCTGCAAGTCCAAGAAAGCTCCGAATCTGTGTGACCATCATTAGTGTAGGCCACTCCTGAATGGTAGAAATTTTGCTGCTATCGACCTTAATGCCCTGTGGAGTAACAACATAACCAATAAATGAGAGACGTTGTGTGCAAAAGATGCATTTATCCATGTTAGCAAATAAGTGGGCAGCACACAACGCATCAAAAACAACACTCAAATGTTTCAAATGGTCTTCCATAGATTTGTTGTAAATCAAAATATCATCAAAATAGAAAACAACAAACAATCCTATGAAAAGCCTCAGAACTTCATTCATCAAGCGCATAAAAGTGATGGGAGCATTAGTCAAACCAAATGGCTTAACCAACCATTCATATAAGACAAAATTCGTTTTAAAAGCCAATTTCCATTCATCTCCCAATTTCATTCTAATTTGGTGGTAACCACTATGCAAATCAATCTTAGTAAAAAGAATGGCACCACTAAGCTCATCTAGCATATCATCAAGGCGTGGTATAGGGTATCCATAACGAATGGTGATGTTATTAATAGCACAACAGTCTACACACATATGCCATGAACCATCTTTTTTAGGAACAAGTAACACAGGAACCGAGCAAGGGCTAAGAGACTCACGAATGTAACCCTTATCAAGCAACGCCTGCACCTGGCTCTGAATCTCTTTTGTCTCATCTGGGTTTGTATGGTACGGGGCGTGGTTTGGAAGCTAGGCACCGGGAATGAGGTCGATCTGGTGCTCAATGCCACGAAGTGGTGGAAGACCCGGTGGCAAGTCTTTGGGAAAGACATCAGCATACTCCTGCAAAAGGTTAGCAACCGCAGGCAGAATATCCAAAGATGGTGCATCAACAAGGGAAACAAGCACACTAGAGCATACAAGTGCATAGAATGGCAAATGAGCATCTCGGATATCATCAAAATCAGCACGTGTAGCAAGTAAAACAGGAGCATTCAACTTAATTTCAGATTTATCCGAAGTGGATGGTGATGGTTCCTGTTCTTTAGAAGTTTTAACAGCTCTAGCAAGATCATCTTTAACAATTTGTTCAAGTGTCATAGGATGTATAATTATTTTTTGTCCCTTAAACATGAGAGAATAATGATTCGAACGACCATGATGCAAGCTATCAGTATCATATTGCCAAGGGCTACCAAGTAACAAAGAGCATGCTTCCATAGGAACAACATCACAATCAACATAATTAGAGTAAGCACATATAGAAAAAGAACACGCACCAATCGTGATACTCTAATTTTACCACCATCATTAAGCCATTGAATGTGATATGGGTTTGAATGCTTACAAGTGGGTAAAGACAACTTCTCAACTAGCATAGTACTCGCCAAATTGTTGCAGCTGTCGATGATGATGCGAATCGACCGCTCCTACACAACACCCTTCGTATGGAACAGAGTGTGTCGCTGATTCTTCTCGGCTGGGGCAACCTGTGTACTAAGAACACACTAGACAACAAGACTCTCGTACCTATCGGCGTCCCCCGGATTGACATGTATGTCTGTCTTAGCTGCATTGTCAGTGGCAAGCAAAGTATGTTCATGTTCTTCTGAATCACTAGCTGAAGAGTACTCACCATTGTCACGAATGAGTAATGTGCGCTTGTTCGGACAGTCCCGAGCCACATGGCCACGTCCGCTGCAACGAAAACATGTGATATCCCGTGTACGACCTGTGGTGGATGCTACGCCTGTGGCTGGGGCGACTGCTGCCGGCGTAGCTGTCCTCTCATGCGGTGTAGGTGTCGATGGCACAGGGAGAGCAGGTCCTGAACTAAACGATGAGTTTCTACCGGCAAAAGTGTTAGAATATGTCCTCGAGCGGCGTCCTGCACTTCGCGTTCAGCTTTGCAAGCAAACTCAAATAATTGGGTCATGTCAACATATTCTTTATAATCAAGGATGTCCTGAATGTCGCAGTTCAAACCACCACGAAAGTGTGCCATTGCACCGTCAGGTTCCTCCAATATACCACAGCGAATCATACCTTTTTGCAACTTCTGGTAGTAGTCCTCAACAGACTGAGAACCTTGCTGAAATCGTTGCATTTTGTTAAGCAAATCACGAGAATAATATGACGGCACATAGCGATGTCGCATAGCAGTTTTTAATTGCTCCCAAGTGGTCGGAACAGCAGTAGGATTTTTATTCTTATACTCACGCCACCAAATTAAAGCAAAATCAGTATATTCACTAATGGCAGCCTTAACTTGAGAGGTAGCAGTAATATCATGACATGAAAATTTTTGTTCAACTTCTAATTCCTAATCAAGATATGCAGTAGGATCATATTTGCCATTAAAGGGTGGAATTTTAAATTTGATTTTAGAGAAGGAATCGGTACCAGCGGGGCGGCATGGTACACGACGGGCTTTGCCTCGGTGGTCAGCGTCCTCCTGCTCATCATCACCCACACATCCTTGGGCCACCAAATCAGTGACCACCGTGTTCAATGCATCGAGTCGTGACACGATGGCATCGAGCGTCGTCTTGGTTGCTGTCTGCGCGAGATCAAGCTGGTCGAACCGCGCGTTGGCCATAGTAACCGTGGAATCCACCCACTCGTGGATCGTCTTCATGTCTGTGACAAGGCCATCAATCTCAACCCGCATGTCCAGCAGCTGTTTCTTGTCATCGCCGCCTGCCATGATTAGCGCAAACACGAAATAAAAATGAACGCCAACACAGGAGTGGAACAGCTCACAAAGGCGCTCAAACTAAAGTTGTTATCAAATTCTTATCTGTTCTTACCACGCACACAGGGGCGACCTGCAACCAACCGGTGGAACTCGCGAAAGATTGGAGGAGCGATTGCCTGGAGAAACAAAATCTGCTCGTCGTAGAAATATGTGGAGTTCTATGTAGGCTGCACTCAAGTCAAGGATTAGCACACTCAAACAATAATGCAAAGTTGAATGATAGTGCTAAACACGAAACAAACGCTGTTGGCAACAAGTGAAATAGAAAAGACAGCAAGTAAGGTGGAGAGGGTGTAGCAAATGGCTGTTTTTCTTCTTCTGTTTTTTTGCAGGAGTCCTCAAATCTCCAACAGCAAAAAACCACACACACTTTTTCCGAAAGTACAGGGGTATTCCGGTAAAATACTCTCTCTCTCTCTAGAGTAAGGCCAAACTCAGAATATGGTACTGGAAAAGAGAGAGGTGATGGCTCGGTGTGGGGGTACGTAGCACGATCAGGGAGAGATAGCTACCAGGGCATGCACGGTGCAGCCCAGAAGGCTTTCGAGCCAGGGAAAACTGTGGCGCAAAACTTCTTCACCGAGACGAATCGATTCCTGTTTCCCACTTGGACTGTGTGGCGGTCACTCTTTTTTTGGGGATTCTTTTTGTTTCCTTTTTTGACTGCTTTCTTCTTTTTTTCCTTCCTTTTTTACCTTACACACCACAGAACAGGGATGGGACGACCAAGAGGCGACTACGCGACGGATGTGCGCACGAGGTGGCAGATGGATGAGAAGAGGAGATGAAACTAGGATTACAAGAAAAGATGGAACAAAAGGTAGAAAACACAAGTAACCAGCAAAAATTGAACGCATAAGCACACAAATTCAACAAAGACACTTATTGAAAGAATCTGCAAGGCTAAACGGTTGTTGGGGCAAAGATCTAACGTGAAAATAAATTTTTGTTTGTTTTTTTGTGGACTGTAGGAAGGGGAAAACACTAGATAAAACTCACCGATAAACCTGGAAAGCTGATACCAATTGATAGAGGGGGAGTGCCCGATCTGAGTGTATCTGCATAGCTAAGATGCCCTCAGCATGTGCTTCAGCTGCTTGTGATCCTTGGAACTGCTGGACTCAGCTGCAAGTGGAGGAGACTCTGGTTCCATGTAGGGCTTCAACACTTCATTCCTTCTGATATGATGCCAATTCTTGACCTGATATGGGAGGTGATTCTCGTTTTTCTTGAAGATTATCCCAGTGACCATCTCAATCACGTGCATCACATAGGGTGCATAGGGCAGGTTGCTCCGTCCATCTTCAGTGCATCTGATCAGGTTGTACCAAATGAACTTGCTAACATAGATGGGAGGTGCATCTGATAGCAATATGAAAATCAAGTTTGTGGCATATTTTCGCAAATGAGTTGAGTCACTCCCACCTTTGGGATATATGGTCTCTCTAAACAGATTGTTCATCACATAGTAGACTGATCTCATCCCTATTGTAGTGGCATCTGCAAGATCTGGCACTTCATAAGCATCTGCCACTTGATCGGCTTCCATGTGATTTTCATGATGAAGGATGAAGGCATCTCTGTCTTCCTATCCAAATCTTAGGAGCCTGGCAAAAGTCACAAAGTCCAGCTTCTGATGTACCCTTTCAGTCATCCAAAGTATAGTGTCCTTGTCAATGTCATAGAAGAAGGTGGCATGAAACTGTGCCAAAATCTCAGTGTTCCAGACATATTTGAACCCCATGAGGTCCCTGATCTTGTATTTTTCTATCAACTCAAGTACATCTTCTGCCTCAGGGCACCTCTCCCTAAGGTCTTCAAGGTGCTCAAAGTCCATCCACTTCATCTTGATGATCTTGCTCTTGTTGACCGGCACTGTCCCATAGAAGTTGAACTGGAAGATTGACAAGAAACTGTGAGACAAGGGTACCCCTGGGTCCCCACCAACCGGGCTCACGCCGTCCCCGACAAGTGGGTCCGACCTACTAGAAGACCTGACGACCTGTCAATGGGCCCATCCGACCTAATTGGCAACCCACACGACCTCCTGAAGACCTTCCAGAAGATTCCCCAGACGACTTGATCCGCTACAACCTCAAGACTTGGCGTACAAGACAAAGACAAGACCTCGGTGGACTTCGCCTAAAGCAGATCGACGAGATATGGCAAGATGTGTAACGTGGACTTAGGTCTCCAGGTCGTAACCGACCAAGAGCCTGGGAACCGACCTCATCCGCTGGCCAATGTAAGGCGGACGAGGCAATCCCCTTGTAATATCACCTCGACCAATCCTCAAGTAATCTACACCAACAACTGGACGTAGGGTATTACTCTCCGGAGGCCCGAACCAGTATAAACTCGCCTTGTTCTTTGTGTTCCGCGTACTCATGTGCGACCTTCGAGTTCTTGGCCTTAGACTCCTCCCCGCCGAACAAATAAACCACAAGGATTAACACCCCCGTGGGCTGTCCAGATCTGACCATCTGATAGTTGTCGCGCCAGGTAGGGGCAGAGTCAAGGTTCTTCGTGCAACTCGATGGCTTCGATCAACGGCGTCATCTTCCCAGAGAGCATGGCGGACTTCCTCGCCAACCCCGTCGACATCTGCTTTGGCTCGATGCCGGCGACATCCACCGGTCCAGCCGCCTGCCTCGTCATCGAAGGCAATGCGGTCTCCACCAACCAACAGATCGAAACAGATCTGTCGAAGAAAACCCACCCACTCCTAGCGACCTGATCGCTGGGATCGATCGTGTCGGGGATATGATCTCCGATACAACCAAAGTCTGTGAGCGCGTCAAACGTCCTCGCACGACTCCTTCGACCTCCAGCATGCCTCTTGGCTTGCGCAATGCCGTTCGCATAGCATCACGCTACATGAAGCGCAAGATCCAGATCGAATCTGGACTCAATTCTCAAGATCGTGGAAGCGGCAGGAATCACCTTAACAAGCCCTGCCCTATCCACGAAAACCCCAAGCACACCGCACGTCAGTGCCGTGTCCTCAAAAAGTTTCGTCGACCTCTTACCGCGGCTCACCGCCGCCGGCTAAACCAAGAATCGTCTCCAGACCGCCTTGCGTTCCAGGTCGCCCTCACAACGATCTCCCCGAACTATCCAGGAGAAGAATTCGAGACCCTAGATCGCCAGATCTTGGTCGTCTCTGCAGATGTACCACCGCAAGACGGAGAGACAGACACGCAGCGTCAAGAGCGTGAAAACGCCAACGCTGCCCGAGCTGTTTGAAGACAACAAGAGATCGCAGCCGCTGCCCCAGCTACAGGCCTTCAATCGGCTAACGCCGGACATGTCAACGCCAACCCCGCGCAACAAGCACTTGTGGCACCGGCGGCCCCACAGCAGCGACGCCACGATGATCCACCTCATGCCAACAGACTACATGCATGAGATCTCCTCAGGGACTTCGAGCGCGACGGACATGAAGTCTACAACTCACCACAGACCAAATTGGGAGCTGCCCTCGCTGTCCTAAACCACCTTGAAGATTCTCCAGTGATCCGGCGCTTCCAAGCCAATGTCCGTGTTGCAGCTGCTCAGATCGAAGAAAGAGGTCCTGGATACAGCCGATCTGCGGCGAGCTCCTATTCCAGAAGCAAATCGGAGCGCCCTCGACAGCGACGTCGTAGCCAGGGTCCCCTCGACCCCGTGGCTGAAGAAGGAAGAGGTGAAAACGAAGTAATGCAGCCGGCTAATCCCGCTGCTAACGATGCAGCCAATGCTCCAGCCAACCCAGCGGCTAATGCTCCAGCAAACGCCCTGGCTAATGCTGGCAACACCGCCAACAATGCAGCCAACATTGCCAACATCCAGGGGAACCCCGCCCCAAATCCAATACGCAACGCAGGAGCTCAGCTTCCTCTGGTCTAGGCCGATCATGCAGAAGGAAGTCGGCGCCACCACATAAGAGATGAAGTTGAGATAGCTCGGCGTACAAACTACTACAGCGAGCATGGGGTACTTGACCCCCTCGACGCCAACAACCCCATCCAAGCTACAGATCTCCGGATCATGCACGACCAGGAACTCCTGCAACGTGCCCAGTACGACCAAGACAATAGCCCTCCCGACGACCTCTACGTTATCCCTGTTGATCATGCTCCATCCGCAAGTCCGGGAGCGGTCAACAATTTCCCAGCTTTCTCACGACGTCTCCGGACGATCAGATACCCCAAAGACTTCAAGCCTTCAATTGAGAAGTACGACGGTCGCTCCGACCCAAGTATATGGCTCAAGATGTACAATATAGCCGTGCGTGCCTCGGGAGGCAATGAAGACCACATGGCCGGATACTTTCCTCTCGTGATGGGCAAGGCGCCACTTTTGTGGCTCGACAATCTCCTAGCAGAATGCATCACCTCCTGGGCGACTTTGTCCCACCTATTCACGACCAACTACCAGGCGACCTACAATCGTCCTGGCAATACTCACCACCTCGCTAGAGTACGGATGAGAAGAGACGAAACTCTCCGTGAGTACACCAACCGCTACTTCGAGAACCGCAACACCCTCGCAGGTGACAAAGACGATGACGTCATTGCATACTACAAGAAGGGGATCACTAACATCAAGTTGTTCGAGAAGATCCACGAAGCCGATGCTAAAACCATTGGCGACCTCATGGCCTACGTCGACAAACTGGTCGACACTCAAGACGCGGTAATGCATGACTTCAACAGAGAAGACCACGACGACGGAGGCACCTGGTCGCGCAAGCGATCCGGTGAAGCCTACGTAACAGATCCGCCAAGACCTTCCACCTTTTTTGAAGGTGACTTCAATATGGTCATGGACGACCAATGCCAGTTCCACCGCGATGCCAAGCATACCATGAGAGAATGCGAGCAGCTAAAGAGTGCTCTTGGGGTACCATCCACCTCCAAGAAGACCAGGAGCCACAACAATGATGACTGCAATGGTGGCCAACGCTTCGAGAATCGCAACCGTCGACCTGATCGACGAGATTACCGTGACCGCAGACCCTATCCTCGTAATGACGATAGGGATCAATGTGATTATCGCCGCGACTATCGCCTCGATGACAGACGTGACGACTACCGTCGTGACGACCACACTAATAAGTGCGATAGAAGTGATCGTCGTGATGATCGCCACAACGATCGTCACAATGACCGGCGCAACAACAGACGTCGCCAGGATGACCATAACCGCCAAGATAACAACCGCAAGGAGCGGACACCTCCGCCACCACCCAAAGGGGGCAACCCCAATGGTGCATTCCAGAAGGCCAACTGTGAGATCAACTTCATCGTCGGTGGTCGCCAAGCGATCAAAACAAACCATCAAACTCAATCGAACGCCAGGGAGATCGGGCACGTCAACACTGAAAATCCACGACCTCTACGGTGGTCTGAATTCCCAATCACTTTCTCCAGGAAAGATCATTGGATTCACATTCCCGACCCCGGAACATATCCGCTGGTTGTCAACCCCATAGTCAACGGGGCCTAGTTGCCTAAGACCCTCATCGACAGAGGCAGCAGCCTAAACATCATCTTCACAGAGACGCTACAGAAGATGGAGTTCGACTTCTCCAAAATGACTGCTTGTGATGAACCCTTCTACGGGGTCGTGCCCGACAAGGCTGCATACCCCATAGGTCGCGTATGCCTGCCGGTCACCTTCGGCACAAAGGAGAACTTCAGAACGGAGTACCTGACATTCGATGTCGCGAACTTCCGCTCTTCATACCACGCCATCTTCGGACGACCTATGCTCGCCAAGTTTATGGCTATACCATACCACACTTACCTCATCATGAAGATGCCAGCGCCAAACAGAATCCTTTCCGTCCTCAGGGACATCATGGTCTCCTACAATTGCGAAAGCGCTACCGTCGAGCTCTCCAAAGATTCAGCAATCAAAGCTGCAGCAACGGTCATGGTCGCCCAGGTTGCCAAGACCAACCAAACTACTCTTCAAGTACCGGAGCAGAAGCGTACGAGCATAGCTTTGGACCCAAGTCCAACTGTCAAGAAGGTTTGCCTCGGCCTGCCCGACGCATCCAAGGAAGTCGTCATCGGGGCCGACCTCGACCCCAAATAGGAACTCGCGCTCACCAGCTTCCTCAGGGACAACGCCGACATCTTTGCATGGAGCCCGCCCGACATGCCTGGAGTCCCTAAAGAGCTGGCTGAGCACAGACTCGAAGTCAACAAGACCGCTCGACCTATCAAGCAAAAGCTCCGACGAATTGCAAAAGATAGAAAACAAGCTATAAAAGTCGAAGTCTGTAAGCTCTTAGCCACATGATTTATTAGAGAGTGTCAACATCAGGTTTGGCTCGCAAACCCGGTTCTTGTACCAAAGAAAACTGATGGATTAAGAATGTGTATCAATTACACCGATCTTAACAAGCACTGCCCAAAGGATCCATTCCCTCTACCTCGTATCGACCAGGTCGTGGACTCCACGGCCAGGAGCGTCCTACTCTCCTTCCTCGACTGCTAATCAGGGTATCATCAGATATCCCTACATCCCGACGACGAAGACAAGACAACATTCATAACGCCCCACAACATCTACTGCTATAAGGTCATGACCTTTGGCCTGAAAAATGCCGGAGCAACCTACCAAAAAGCAATTCAAAAGTGCTTGAAGACCCAAATTGGGAAGAACGTCGAAGCCTATGTGGACGATGTGGTCGTCAAGACCACAGAGGAAGACAAGCTCATTGCCGACCTGACATAAACCTTCGCCAATCTACGAGAGTTCCAATGGAAGCTCAACCCAACAAAATGTGTCTTCGGTGTCCCTTCCGAATTGCTCCTGGGCTTCATGGCCGGGCACCGAGGCATTGAAGCCAACCCAGCGAAGATCGACGCTATACGCAAGATGGACAAGCCATCCAACAAGAAATATGTCATGAAGCTCACCGGAATGATGGCGGCTCTAGGTCGTTTCATCAGCAAGCTCGGTGAAAAGGGACTTCCTTTCTTCAAGCTACTAAAGAAGGCTAACAAATTCGTATGGGACGACGAAGCCCAGCAAGCGTTCGAAGCTCTCAAACAGTCCTTAACAACTCCACCAGTTATGACGCCTCCAATACCGAAGGAAACACTCTTACTCTACATCTCTGCCACCACTAATGTGGTCAGCACGGTTCTCGTCACCGAACGAGAAGAAGAAGGGCAGGCCTATTCTGTTCAACGACGTGTATATTACGTGAGCGAGGTTCTGGCCGATGCTAAAACACGTTACACACAACCTCAGAAGCTGCTCTATGCGCTCCTGATCACGTCGAGAAAGCTTCGACATTACTTCCAAGCTCACAAGATCGTGGTCCCGTCTTCGTTCCTCTTGGGAGAGATCATCCGCAACTGCGACGCCAACGACCGCATCGTTGAGTGGTCGGTCGATCTTGGAGAATTTGAGATCGAGTTTTGTCCCAAACAAGCGATCAAGTCACAGATCCTCGCAGGCTTTGTGTCTGAATCGACAGAAATCCAGATGCCCCCTCCCAAAAAGCGGCCCGAACACTGGATTATGTACTTCGACGGTGCCCTCGACCTAGAAGGGGCGGGCGATGGCGTGTTACTCATCTCTCCCCAGGAAGAGCAGCTCAAGTACGTCCAGCAGATTCATTACAAGGCCTCCAACAACGGAGCAGAATACGAAGCCCTAATCCACGGCCTCCGAATAGCAGTGTCCCTTGGCATCAAGCGACTACTAGCTTTGGGTGATTCCAAGGTCGTCATCGAGCAAGTCAACAAAGAGTGGGATTGCGTCAAGGACACGATGGATGCTTACTGCGCTGAGATTCGAAAACTCAAAGGCCACTTCGAAGGGATCGAATTCCAGCACGTCCCACGCAACAACAACATCGCCGCCGACGTACTCTCCAAACTAGGCTCTCGTGGAGCTCTAGTCCCAACAGGCGTATTCGTCCAAGACCTACGTAAGCCTTCAATCAAGCTCCTAGATCCTGATAATCCAGAGCCACCTTCAAATGACCAAAATCCAGCACCTCCCGTGACGTGCTCATGAATGAAAAAGAGGACGATTGGCGAAAGCCCTTCATAGACTTCATACTCGACCAGCTTGTCCTAGACGACAAAGCGGAGCGAGAGCGTATCACGCGGTGAAGTGCCAATTACGTCGTGATCGGTTCCGACCTATACAGGAAAGCTGCCTCCACGGGCATCTTGATGAAGTGCATCCTACGATCGGAAGGTCTACAACTCTTAGCCGAGATACACAGTGGTGAGTGCGGCTGCCACGCAGCATCCACGAACTTCGTCGGTAAAGCATACCGATCTGGATTCTATTGGCCGACTGCCGTAACTGACACTAAAGACCTCGTCAAGAAGTGCAAAGCATGCCAGTTCTTTGCCAAACAGTAGCACCTGCCATCTCAGGCCCTGCGCACTATCCCTCCATCTTGGCCCTTCGCTATATGGGGTCTATATGCGGTAGGACCATTTCGTACCGCTCCAGGAGGCTACAAGCATATCCTAGTCGCTGTAGACAAATTCACTAAGTGGATTGAGGTCCGACCTGTTGCGAAAGTAACGTCGGAAGAAGCAGTCAAATTCGTCGGAGACATCAAACACCGCTTCGGTGTGCCTAACAGGATCATCAACGACCTAGGCACAACTTTCACTAGCTCGGTCTTCTGGGACTTCTGTCAGGATAACCTCATTGACGTCTACTATTCCTCGGTCGCCCACCCACGGTGTAACGGCCAGGTCGAAAGAGCCAATGGCATGGTGCTCCAAGCACTCAAGGACCGTATCTATGACGATGCTTCCAACTACGCCACCAGAAGGCTAGCTGAGCTGCCTCACGTAATTTGGGGTCTCAGGACTCAAGTGAGCTCCGCGACAGGCTTTTCGCCCTTCTTTTTGGTCTACGGATCAGAAGCCATACTTCCTACCGACGTCACCTTTGGAGCTCCACGAATTCAGTTCTACGAAGAAAGAGAGGCCGAGCAAACACGTCGCATCGACCTCAACAGTCTCAAAGAACAAAGACTCGCCGCTGTCATGAGGCAAGCCCGTCACGACCAGCAGCTACGTCGCTAGCACGATCGCAATGTTAAGGAAACCTCCTTCAACGTCGGGGACCTCGTCCTTAGACGCATCCAAAAGACTGGCGGCTTGCACAAGCTCTCTGCCCCGTGGGCGGGACCCTTCATCATCACGGAAGTAATCAGCCCGTCGACCTATCGACTTCAGTGGGGTGACGGGCAAGGAGTACCCAACCCCTGGAACGTGGAGCATCTACGACGATTCTATCTGTAGATTAGTTTCTTTTTAAAGCTATGTATTTTCCCTTTTGTATTCCTCTTTTTCATATTAAATAAAAAGTATTTCAAGCAGTCCTCTGCAATGAGTCGAGCACAACCTCCTCCTTCCTCATACCATAAACCCCCCTCCCTCGACATGCTCGGGGGCTTGGCTAAAGCCAACATCTAGGTCGCACGACCTGGGGGGTCCTAACTCTTCTCCGTCCCTTCCCCTCGACACGCTCGGGGGGCTTGGCTAAAGCCAACCTAAAGGTCGCACGACCTAAGAACACCAGCCTTAACGAGTACGAAGCCTCCCGCCGCCACGAGTATGCTTGATCAGAAAGGTCACTTAGACCAGAGCCATGCGCTCCTCCCTCGCGCACCAATCTCTCGTAAGGCTCCACGCTGAACTGTAGAGGTCGGTAAGCCAGCCTCTCCGTGAGTAGTGGTTAGCGAGTCAAGAATACAAAATGTCGTCATCTACAAGTTCAACCAGAACTCATGCAGGCAAAAGGCAAGTACTTCATTACAGACTTCTCCAAAGTTTTTACAAGTCATGAGAGGAGGGGGAGGTACAGCTCCTAGCTACTACTGGTTGCCACCATCGCCACCTTCGCCACCTGCTCCGTCATCACCTTCAAAGTCGATGCTCTCTGCTACCTCGGTGGCAGCTTCACCAACTTCGAGCTCCAGGGCATGAAGGTCCTTCGTGGTGTCAGCGCCGCCTTTAATCTTGGTCATGTCGACCTCAGGACAATGGGACTTGACTCTCACCAACGCATCGGTCGCAGCCGCCAAGCCGGTTGCCCTCAATAAGATCAACAGCCTGTTAGGACTATCTACCAGGCGATCAACGATGGACTGCTGCTGACCCCCTTCCTCTGGAACAGGTATGCAAGACATTGCATAATTGGCAACACCCTTGAGGTCGTTCAGCTCCACCTCATACCCTGCAATGGTGATTTGGTCACTCTGCAACGACTTCAAAACAACCTTGAACTCGACTTCAAGGCCCCGACCAACTGCGACCTCATAAGCCAGCTTTTGAGATACGACATACTCACTCTCGGTGGCCTCCTTCATCGCCCGTTTGAGTTCCAGGCCTCCAACCTCGATCTCCCGGACCTTGCCCTCCAGGCCATGAATCTCGCTCCTGGAGGTCGCCATAGCATTCTTCAGCTCTTTTTCGCGGTTACAGAAATTTGCACACACAACAGTTAGCATTTTAGCTAATGACCTTATGTTCAAAAAGGGATGAAGACCAAAACTCACCAGTAGCCGCAGCGTTAAACTGCGCAGTGGCCTCCACGGCCTTGCACCTTTCCTCAGCGAGCTCGTCCTCGAGCCTCTTCTTATCAGCGGCCGCCGCCTCACGAACCTCCCTGAGCTCTCGCTCAAGGTCAGTCATGCGTTGTTCTTTCTCCTCGGCATGCCGCAGCTGGTCGGCCCGGCCCTTGGCCCTCTCTGCTAGTGACTATTCCAAAATCACAAGGTCGTCAGCGATGCTTCAAGAGCAAAACAATCAAGTAGTAAAAATACATCACAGGCAACTCACAATGAGTGCGTGTTTAATGGTGATGATGCTGGTCTGCAAAGCCTGCATGTCCTCATTGTCCTCGAACCAATCATCCTGCCAAGGGGTGTGATCTGAATTAATTGATCGACGTGGTAACCTCAGTCTCGAAGTTGAAGATGGAGGTACCTGTGTGCCGTATGCCTCTGGACCTCTCAGTGCTAGGTCGATCTGAGGCTGGTCCTCGACCACGTCCCTCGCCCCATCAGGTACAACCCTGATAGGGTCGACATCTACGACTGTCGGGGAGGTCGTCGCCCCGACTCCCCCAATTGAGGTTTCAACACCTTCAGCGGTGTGTAGGGAAGAACCCACCCTCGTGTTTGTCACGGACGGTGAAGTCGTCGCCCCCTCCGCAACCCCTCGTGTCGGGGTAGAGGTACGAGCATCATTTACCAGCGCCTCCCCCACGACCTGTGGCTCAGGCGACCTCGTGCGGGAGGGGGACGCTGGAGTAGCTGGCACCCCTTGTGATCCTGCCGCCGGCCTCCACGGACAAGTAACACGTCAAGATTCTATTCAGATGAAAAGAATAAAGATAGCATAAGCTCTTAAGCCCATACCTCGGCGCAGCCAGAAGCCGAGCCTTCGGCCAAAACACCCGAGGCTTAATAGTCGCAGGTATCTTCGCCCGCGTCGCCACAGCGCTGCGCTGCGCCTCTTGGCAGCAGGACTCTCCGGCCTCTCCGCTGCCTGGTCTTCAGGGACCGGTAGCCCCTCGATGGCCTCATCCTTCTCCTTCTCCTTCTCCTCCTCATCATCCTCCGACCCGACCTCCTGTGAGCGAGGCGTTGGGATCATTGGAGTCGCAACGGCCGGAGGGGTCGTAGCCCTCCTCTTCCTCTTCTTCTTCTGCTCTGCGGCCCTCACCGCAGAGATAGCAGAGGCGACGGCCGAAGCGGATTTCTTCGCCACCGTCGACCTGGTCCTGCGCCGGGACTTCGCGGCGCCCACGACTGGATCCGCCCTAGCCTCTACGTCAGTATCTTCGTCGGCCTCCACCGACAAGTCAGACTCATAATTCTCCAGCAGACGACCTGCTGGAGGCTTGTACTTGTCCGACCTCAGCTTCCTCCGTTGTATCTCCCCCTCTGGGAGAGGCGTCGGGCACCACATCTGGAGCTCGCGCATCTGTGAAAACAGATGACGTAAATACTATATGACCTAAGAGAATCAAGAAAGTGAAGCACAACGACCTACAGACAAATCTCAGGATCTTACCAGATCAGCCGGTCTCTTCAACGAGTGTGCCCTCGGGCACTTCTTCACTTTGACCTTCCCAGAATATATCTGGGAAACTCTAGGCGCCATCTCCTCCCTGGAGACCTTGCGGTTTACCTCGCGTGTGGGATCCGATTGCCCACAGTACTCATACGCCGGGTGGACCCGAACCTTGATCAGCTAGACCATCCGCCGGCAGAACGACCTCGCCACACGCCGCTCCTGTCACTCCTCGGCTCTTCATGTCGCTGACCAACTCCAGCACCCCTTCAGGTCCTCGAGTTCGCGGGTGGAGATTCCTAGATCCCACTCGCTAATCTTCACTAGCTTATGGCCAGTTCGCCGCGGAAGACCTGGGATCTGATCCGCAATATAGAACCACTCCGACCTCCACCCGGCGGTGTTGTCGAGGAGGTCGGTGTCTATCCACTCAGCCTTGAGGCTTGACCTCAAGTTGAACATCACAGCCCCCACTGGCCCCGACCTTTTGCCAGTGCTCTTGACACAAAAGAAATGTCTCCACAACACGAAGTGAGGCGGTATCCTCAGATACGCCTAACAAAAGTGGATGAAAGTCGACACTATAGTAATGGAGTTAGGAATGAGGTGTACGAACTCCAATCTGTAGTAGTACAAAAGGCCGCGGAAGAAATCTCCCACCGGGAGATTGAAGCCGTGCTCGAAGAAGGAACCGAAGACGACCTGCTCCTTGACGTCCTCGCTCAGGAACTCTTCCCCAGCGGCGGCCCTCAACTCCACCTCCGTCTTGGGTCGGAGCAGCCCCCGGTCCACCAGCGCCTGGATCTTGGCCTCGGTCATCGTCGACCGGACCCACGCTGCCCGCGGGTCCGGGACGCAAGCCGCCTCCGCCGCCATCTCACTGCTAGGGTTCGCGGTGGATCTAATGTGGCAAAGGGTCTTGATGCGCATGCGCTGGAGGAGCACGGCGTGGAGCAGCGGCGCTAGCAAAAGCCTATCCGGAGGAGGAGGATGGGCGCGCGGGCGCGGGAGCACGACGGTCGCAAGGTCGCTGTAGCACAAAGAAAGGCGAGAGCGACGGGAGTGAGGGCGACAGGAGCGAGAGGAAGAAGACGAGGGGAATGGGGTCAACTCCGCCCCGGCTCACTCTATTTATAGAGAGGTCCACCGAATCTACTTGTTGCGGCTCCTTGCTCCATACAACACGCCCCAACGGCTATATACCGAGAAGTTCGCGAGAAGATTAAGGCGGATTTTTCGCCAACAGACCAAGTGCTACGACCTAAACCTGAATTTAGGTCATCAGTCAAACAAGAATATAACATCAGGTCGTCCTGATGGCAAACACAATTTGCAAGCCCCCACATCATACAAAATCAGGTCTTTGGCGAATCATTTTGCCAAATTGACCAAATACATGACAGAAGAGAGCGAACGTTACACGGACCACCCAAAGTTACAAGTCGTCTACGACCTCACTGGATCCAGAATCCAAGAGGGTGTATTGGCCTACAACCTTATCGGATCCAGAACCCGAAGGCACAAGCCACATACAACCTCACTGGATCCAGAATCCGAATGTACAAAGTCGCTAGCGACCTCATTGGGTCCAGAACCCGGCACACAAGATAAATATACCACAAGGCCTGAGCTACTCAGAGCGATCACCACGACCTACTCTGCCGAAGCAGAGCACGTCGTGAGACTTCTCCTAGCATCAGGACCTTGATGGCGGCCTTGCGGGAGGCTACTTCAGGACAGCACGCAATCTAAGGCATGCTCGGCTCCAAGTACTGGAATGGAGACATGAGCTTGCTCTTCGGTGCGGAACGTCAAACTCCGGCGAGCCACCGGTGCTCACCAGAGACGTCCTGCTATACCTCCAGCTCGAACAGAAGCACCTCCAAACTCTGCCTGGTACCACGCAGAGGCTGGCCCCAGCAGATAGAGATGTTGCCTGCACTTCGCGAGAATTCTCCTAGCTTCAAGTATCTACAAAAACACAGCTCTACATTCTGGTGGACGGTCGCATGCCCATGGCATGACCTCACAACTACCCTGCGGCTTCATAGCTCAACAATGCTCGGCGCTTGCCTCCCCCAACCTCACGGTGCTATTTATAGCCGACGCCGCGCCTCGGGCAGCTGGCGAAGTAATGGCACTGTCATCACGTGATGAGGAGACCTGTAGTCTGTGCATCATTAAAGGCGACGACATTACTTTTCCTGACTCACGACGCCTTTGTCGTTTGTGCATCAATGATGCCTGAGCCCCGCCTCAGAGGTCACATGGCTACATTAACTCCTCGATCAGTGGGCAGCTTGTCGTTTTCTGGGTGGCAAGAGCATCTCCGACCACTGTTGACCCGTGACCCTGCAGTCTACGCTAAGACAAAACCTAACCGTGTGATAGAGGCGGAGTGCCCGATCTTTCGGTGAGTGGAGATAGCTTCGATCTGGTGGGAGACGACCCTCACGATCCGACTACGACGAGCGAGACTCGAAGCGCCAATGCAATCGCTGAACCAACTCCCGATGGTTACCGACCTTGCCGGCGCAAGATCAGCCTGATCACGAAGATCAATTCCTGTGCGCAATCGAAAAACGAACAAGAATCCGAGGTGAGCAATCTTAAAATCACTCGAAAGTGGAGTTCTGAATCACAGAGGACAACACGTATTTGTGCGTGTTCTGGTGTAGCTAAAGCTAGATGTAAAACAAAACTCAAACCCTAATGTGGCGGCGGCTACTGAATATATGAGCTAGGAGGACGCCCTCCTAGGGTTGTGGGCGACCAGGGGTCGGCCACAACATGGGCTTAAGGCCCGACACGATACACAGCCCGTTGGGCCAAAATAAGGTGACGCAGCACCTTAGACAGAAAAACAGTTCGACTCAAAACGACGATTGCAGCCGCCTCGGTGAAGATATGATAGTGATTCCGGACCCATCTGAAAGTAGACTTGATAAGCTTTCCATCAAGTACTTGATCGCCCAAAACAAAGTCCGGATGAAGCCGTGGTGACCTTCACAAGTTGACGTTCGTGCGCAGTCCGAATCCAGCCACATATCCTTCATTCTTTAGCACCATGACGTAGTTCAACTCTCTTGCACGAGCCCGAGTGATTGGCCCTGAAGGTGGTGCCTGGAGTGAAGGTGCTGCTGGTGTAGATGTACTGGTGATGTCCGCATCATCCTCCCCTTCTTGAACTGAAGTCGTCCTCGACGGCAACTCCTCATCCTCGCCCGCATATGGTTTCAAATCTGCAACATTGAAAGTAGTGGAAACACCAAACTCCGCAGGCAGGTCAAGAACATAAGCATTATCATTAATCTTGGTTAGTACTTTAAAAGGACCAGCAGCACGAGGCATTAATTTAGAACGACGCAAAGTAGGAAAACGATCCTTCCTCAAATGCAACCAAACCATATCACCGGGTTCAAAAGTAACAAGTTTTCTACTTTTACTACCAGCAACTTGATACTTAGCATTAGCAGCAGCAATGTTTTGGTGAGTTTGTTCATGCAGATTAATCATTTGTTCAACATGTGCAACAGCATCTATGTGCGGGACGTCCTCAGCATCAAGCGAAAATAAATCAATAGGCACCCGTGGAATGTAACCATACACAATCTGAAAAGGACTCATCTTTGTAGAAGAATGTGTTGCATGATTATAAGCAAACTCAACATGAGGCAAACAATCTTCCCAACGTTTCAAATTTTTATCTAGAACAGCCCTAAGCATGGTTGACAAAGTCCTATTAACCACCTCAGTTTGCCCATCAGTCTGAGGGTGACAAGTTGTACTAAACAGCAATTTAGTTCCCAATTTATTCCAAAGTGATCTCCAAAAATGACTGAGAAACTTAGCATCACGATCAGAGACTAATGTATTTGGAATACCATGCAAGCGAATAATCTCTTTAAAGAACAAATCAGCAACACGACTAGCATCATCAGTCTTATGACAAGGTATGAAATGAGCCATTTTGGAGAAACGATCAACAACCACAAAAATACTATCCCTCCCCTTCTTAGTTCGAGGCAATCCCAAAACAAAATCCATCGAAATATCAAGCCAAGGAGAGGTAGGGACAGGCAAAGGCATATACAAACCATGGTTGCTCAAACGTGACTTAGCTTTCTGACAAGTAGTGCAACGTGTAACAACGCGCTCAACATCTTTGCGCATCCGGGGCCAAACGAAGTGGGCAGCCAGCACCTCATGCGTCTTGTAAACGCCAAAATGCCCCATGAGACCGCCTCCATGTGCTTCCTGCAACAACAACATACGAACTGAACTAGCTGGAACACACAACTTGTTAGTGCGAAACAGGAACCCGTCCTGCAGGTGAAATTTGCCCCAAGGTTTCCCATTAACACAATGAGCGAAAACATCTTTAAAATCAGCGTCGTCCACATATAAATTTTTCACAGTTTGCAAGCCAAAAATTTTAAAATCTAACTGTGACAGCATAGTATAACGACGAGACAAAGCATCGGCGATAACATTATCCTTCCCGTTCTTGTGTTTTATGATGTAAGGAAAGGACTCAATAAATTCGACCCATTTAGCATGACGACGGTTCAGATTTGTTTGGGTACGAATATGTTTCAAAGCCTCATGATCCGAATGAATTATAAACTCGCGATGCCAAAGATAGTGCTGCCATGTTTGCAAAGTTCGCACTAAAGCATAAAGTTCTTTATCATAAGTTGAGTATTTCAAGCTAGCACCACTTAATTTCTCGCTAAAGTAAGCAACTGGTTTACCTTCTTGTAACAAAACAGCACCTAGCCCAATACCACTAGCATCGCATTCAAGCTCAAACACTTTAGTAAAATCAGGCAACTGCAAGAGAGGAGCATGGGTTAACTTATCTTTTAATGTGGTGAACAATACCTCCTGCGCATCACTCCAAGCAAACGGAACATCTTTCTTTGTAAGCTCATGTAGAGGTGCTGCAATGGTGCTAAAATCACGGACAAAACGACGGTAGAAACCTGCAAGACCAAGAAAACTCCGAATCTGGGTAACCGTTGTCGGTGTAGGCCACTCCCGAATAGCATCAATCTTGCTGCTGTCCACCTCAATACCCTGTGGAGTAACAACATAACCAAGAAACGAGACACATTTGTGTGCAGAAGACGCATTTTTCAATGTTAGCAAATAAATGGGCAGCCCTCAACGCGTCAAAAACAGCATGCAAATGTTCTAAATGCTCTGCCATAGACTTGCTGTAAATCAAGATATCGTCAAAATAGACAACGACAAACAATCCTATGAAGGACCTCAGAACTTCATTCATCAAGCGCATAAAAGTGTTGGGAGCCTTAGTCAAACCAAACGGCATAACCAACCATTCATATAAGCCAAATTTAGTTTTAAAAGCCGTTTTCCATTCATCTCCCAATTTCATTCTAATCTGATGGTAACCACTACGCAAATCAATCTTAGTAAACAGAATGGCACCACTAAGCTCATCTAGTATATCATCAAGGCGTGGTATAGGGTGGCGATAATGAATTGTTATGTTATTAATAGCACGACAATCTACACACATACGCCATGAACCATCTTTCTTAGGAACAAGTAACACAGGAACCGAGCAAGGACTAAGAGACTCACGAATGTAACCCTTATCAAGTAACGCCCGCACTTTTGGGCGCTCGAATCTCTTTTGTCTCGTCCGGGTTTGTACGATACGGGGCGCGGTTTGGAAGGCCGGGCACCGGGAATGAGGTCGATGCGGTGCTCAATGCCACGAAGCGGTGGGAGACCCGGTGGCAAGTCTTTGGGAAAGACATCGGCATACTCCCGCAAAAGGTTAGCAACCGCGAGCGGAATATCCACAGATGGTGCATCATCAAGGGAAGCAAGCACACTAGAGCATACAAGTGCATAGCATGGCAAAGGAGCATCTCGAATATCATCAAAATCAGCACGTGTAGCAAGTAAAACGAGAGCATTCAACTTAATTTCAGATTTATCGAAGTGGAGGGTGATGGTTCCGTTGTTTAGCCATTTTAACGGCTCTAGCAAGATCATCTTTAACAATTTGTTCGGGCGTCATAGGATGTATAATTATTTTTTGACCCTTAAACATGAGAGAATAATGATTCGAACGACCATGATGCAAGCTATCAGTATCATATTGCCAAGGTCTACCAAGTAACAAAGAACATGCTTCCATAGGAACAACATCACAATCAACATAATCAGAGTAAGCACCTATAGAAAAAGGAACACGCACCGAGCGTGATACTCTAATTTTGCCACCATCATTAAGCCATTGAATGTGATATGGTTTGCATGCTTATGAGTGGGCAATGACAACTTCTCGACCAACATAGTACTCGCCAAATTGTTGCAGCTGCCGCTGTCGATGATGATGCGAATCGACCGCTCCTGCACAACACCCTTCGTATGGAACAAAGTGTGTCGCTGATTCTTCTCGGCTGGGGCGACCTGTGTACTAAGAACACGCTGCACAACAAGACTCTCGTACCTATCGGTGTCCCCCGGATTGACACGGATGTCCATCTTAGCTGCATTGTCAGTGGCAAGCAAAGTATGTTCAAGTTCTTCTGAATCACTAGCTGAAGAGTACTCACCATTGTCACGAATGAGTAATGTGCGTTTGTTCGGACAGTCCCGAGCCACATGGCCACGTCCGCTGCAACGAAAACACGTGATATCCCGTGTACGACCTGTGGTGGATGCTACGCCTGTGGATGGAGTGGTGCCTGTGGCTGGGGTGGCTCCTGCCAGCGTAGCAGGCTTCTCACGTGGTGTAGGTGTGGATGGCGCAGGAAGAGCAGGTGCTGAACTGGACGACGAATTTCTACCTGCAAAAGTGTTAGAATATGTCCTCGAGCGGCGTCCCTGCACTTCACGCTCGGCTTTGCAAGCAAACTCAAATAATTGGGTCATGTCAACATATTCTTTATAATCAAGGATGTCCCGAATTTCGCGGTTCAAACCACCACGAAAGCGTGCCATTGCAGCGTCGGGTTCCTCCAATATACCACAACGAATCATACCTTTTTGCAACTCCTGGTAATAGTCCTCAACGGACCGAGAACCTTGCGGAAATCACCGCATTTTGTTAAGCAAATCACGAGCATAATATGAAGGCACAAAGCGATGTCGCATAGCAGTTTTTAATTGCTCCCAAGTGGTCGGAACAGCGAGTAGGATTTTTATTCTTATACTCACGCCACCGGATTAAAGCAAAATCAGTAAACTCACTAATGGCGGCCTTAACTTGAGAGGTAGCAGCAATATCATGACATGAAAATTTTTGTTCAACTTCTAACTCCCAATCAAGATATGCAGCAGGATCGTATTTGCCATTAAAGGGTGGAATTTTAAATTTGATTTTAGAGAAGGAGTCGTTACCAGCGGGGCGGCGTGGTACACGGCGGACTTTGCCGCGGCGGTCAGCATCCTCCTGCTCATCGTCACCCACACATCCTTGGGCCACCAAATCAGTTACCACCGTGTTCAATGCATCGAGTCGTGACACGATGGCGTCGAGCGTCGTCTTGGTGGCTGTCTGCGCGAGGTCGAGCTGGTCGAACCGCTCGTTGGCCGTAGTAACCGTGGAGTCCATTCGTTCGTGCATGGTCTGGATGTCGGTGACAAGGCCTTCAATCTCAGTACGCATGTCCTGCAACTCTTTCTTGTCGGTGTCGCCTGACATGGTTAGCGCAAACACAAAAACAAAACGACAACAAAAGCAGGTGTGGAACGGCTCACAAGGCGCTCAAACTAGTGCTGTTATCAAATTCTTATCCATTCTTACCAGCACACAGGGGCGACCTGCAACCAACCGGTGGAACTCACGAAAGATTGGAGGAGCGATTGCTTGGAGAAACAAAATCTGCTCGTTGTAGAAATATGTGGAGTTCTGGGAAGGCTGCACTCAATTTGAAGGATTAGCACAATCAAACAATAGTGCAAAGCTGAATAATAGTGCGAAACACGATCAAACGCTGCTGGTAACAAGTGAAACCGAAAAGGAAGTGAAAAAGATGGAGGGGCGCACCTCTTTTCTTTTTTTCTTTTTTTCGATTTTTTTATTTTTTTTTCAAGGTGCCCCAAATAACTGATAATATGAACACAGATGATCTCAAATAGCAACTCACCACATGCACTTTTTCCGAAAGTACAGGGGTATTCCGGTAATCAAAAGATACTCTCTCTCTCTCAAAAGTAAGGCCAAGCTCTGAATATGGTGTGTTGTGGCGTGGTAGTTTTACCGTGGAGAATAGCAGGAGAGGTACGGTATGTCGTGGCAAAAACGGAACCGGACTCCACGGAAAACTCCTTCAACAAGGACGAATCGGTGGCGAATTGTGATGGCGCAAAACTCTTGCACCGAGACGAAGCGGTTCCCGTTTCCCACTTGGACTGTGCGGTGGTCTCTCTTTTCTTTCGGATTCTCTCTCTTTTTTTTCCTTTTTTTGATTGCTTTCCTTTTTTTTCTTTTCTTTCTCTTTTTTTGACCTACCGCACCACGGGACAGGGAAGGGAAAACGAGAGGCGGCGGCGTGATGGTGGGCGTGACGGCTAGGGTTAGATGAAACAAAGATGAAACACAAGTAACCAGCAACAATTGAACGAGTAAGCACACAAATTCAACAAAGACACTTATTGAAAGAATGTGCAAGGCTAAAAGATGGTTGCTGGGACAAGGATCTAACCTGAAATAATTTTTGTTTTGGTTTTTGTGGACTGTAGGAAAGGAAAAACACTCGATAAAACTCACCAATCAACTCCGGAAATCCGATACCACTTGATAGAGGCGGAGTGCCCGATCTTTCGGTGAGTGGAGATAGCTTCGATCTGGTGGGAGACGACCCTCACGATCCGACTACGACGAGCGAGACTCGAAGCGCCAATGCAATCGCTGAACCAACTCCCGATGGTTACCGACCTTGCCTGCGCAAGATCAGCCTCATCACGAAGATCAATTCCTGTGCGCAATCGAAAAACGAACAAGAATCCGAGGCGAGCAATCTTAAAATCACTCGAAAGTGGAGTTCTGAATCACAGAGGACAGCACGTATTTGTGCGTGTTCTGGTGTAGCTAAAGCTAGATGTAAAACAAAACTCAAACCCTAATGTGGCGGCGGCTACTAAATATATGAGCTAGGAGGACGCCCTCCTAGGGTTGTGGGCGACCAGGGGTCGGCCACAACATGGGCTTAAGGCCCGACACGATACACGGCCCGTTGGGCCAAAATAAGGTGACACAGCACCTTAGACAGAAAAACAGTCCGACTGAAAACGACGATTGCGGCCGCCTCGGTGAAGATATGACAGTGATTCCGGACCCATCTGAAAGTAGACTTGATAAGCTTTCCATCAAGTACTTGATCGCCCAAAACGGAGTCCGGATGAAGCTGTGGTGACCTTCACAAGTTGACGTTCGTGCGCAGTCCGAATCCAGCCACATATCCTTCATTCTTTAGCACTATGACGTAGTTGAACTCTCTTGCACGAGCCCGAGTGATTGGCCCTGAAGGTGGTGCCTGGAGTGAAGGTGCTGCTGGTGTAGATGTACTGGTGATGTCCGCATCACCTTATGTCAGAGGGCTCCGCGCCTAACGTAGCCCCCCTTCGACGATAACTCCACGACCTTCTTCTACGACCTGATGAATGTCATTTGCACCCGCTAGACTCTGCGTCCTAGTGCACCCGCTATGGCTCTACATGTAAACGGACCTATCCCAATCAGCCTATATTTCTGTTTCCTGAGCAGAATGGTCATAGGTTCGATTGAAGACCTTCCGAGGTAGGCGTGCCTTGCTGCTCTGCCAGATCCTTCTGGGCGCCCGGAGATCAACAGTGCCATGGAGATCAGAAGTGTTCAAGAAAATCTACAATTTTCGTCGGCCCTCCATGGTCGGTGTGCCTATTGCTAAGGTCGCCAACACCTTAGTATCACGGCTCCGCTGGATGGCCAGCAGCTATGTTGGTCATCTGGACACCAAAACGACCTCCTCGAGGTCGGCGTGCCTTAATACCTAGATCTTGCAATATCTTGGTATAACTACGGCTCTGCCAACCTAGTTGGGCGCCCCGGATGCGTGACCTTCCGAGGTCGGTGTGCCTTTGTAAGCCCTGCCAGCCTGCTTTGGACACCAAGGATTCTATGTTCGGAATGAAGGCCTCCCTATGGGGTGCGCGCCTGATGGCCTTGCCAAGTACTTCTGGGTGCTTGGGTGCTCATGTTTTGAGACCTTCCCGAGGTCGGCACGCCTCGAGTGGCTCTGCCAGACTCCTTGCCGCCGTGCAGGATATCTGGGTGTCTCTACACTCCATATGTTCAAGATCAACATCGTCTCGCCAGCTTTATCGTCGATCGACTACCAACATTGCAAATACAGCTACGACATCATCAGCGATTTCTTCATTCGACATACCTTTCAAGACCTTGCTGGGTATCCTCGGATACTGGGCATTGTGGTTTAAGGCCCCTTTGAGGTCGGCACGCCTACAAGCCTCCACAAGGTCGGCCCTGCCAGACTCCTTGCAGCCATGCTTGGAGATCTGGGTGTCTCTACACTTCGTTCGATCAAGACCATGACTTAGTTTTTCTTCTCTTTTTGGAGCATCAAACCAGCCATGCTGTCTGCTTCAATGCTCGGGGACTACTCTACGAGTGCGTCTTCGACGCCCTCTTGTTTTGTTCGTCGTACCGACCTGTTGGGAAATCTGTTTCTCATCACGTCGTTACTCGACCTACTTTTTCTTCTCTTCTCTTTTTTGGACCATCATACCGGTCATCCTGCCCGCCATGATGCTCGGATACTACTCATGAGTGCATCTTCGATGCCCTCTAAATTTTTTCATCATCGTTTCGATCTATTGGAAGCCTGCTTCCTATAGGTCGTCACTCGACCTCGCTTTGTTCGGCAAGACTACAAATAGGTTGGCTGCTAAGCTGATTTGTTTCTCTTTTCTTTTTTCTTTTTTTGGACCGACGTGCATGCTATTCGACCTGTCGATAGCTCTACGACTTTGTCATGACCTTTCTAAGGTCGCTGCGCATACACCTCGCTCGGGGGCTTGTGAGACATGGGTACCCCTGGGTCCCCACCGACCAGGCTCACGGCCGTCCCCGACAAGTGGGTCTGGCCTACTAGAAGACCTGCCGACCAGTCAATGGGCCCATGCGACCTAATTGGCAGCCCACACGACCTCCTGAAGACCTTTCAGAAGATTCCCCAGACAACCTGATCCGCTACGACCTCAAGACTTGGTGTACAAGACAAAGACAAGACCTCGGTGGACTTCGCCTAAAGCAGATTGACGGGATATGGCAAGATGTGTAACGTAGACTTAGGTCTCCTGGTCGTAACCGACCAGGAGTCTGGGAACCGACCTCATCCGCTGGCCAATATAAGGCGAACGAGGTGATCCCGTTGTAACATCACCTCGACAATCCTCAAGTAATCTACACCGACAACTGGACGTAGGGTATTACTCTCCGGAGGCCCGAACCAGTATAAACTCGTTGTGTTCTCTGTGTTCCGCATACTCGTGTGCGACCTTCGAGTTCTTGGCCTTAGACTCCTCCCCGCCGAACAAATAAACCACAGGGATTAACACCCCCGTGGGCTATACAGATCTCACCATCTGACAGAAACTATAGTCAATGGTAGAGTACTTTGGGAAGAGATATGAGTTCTCCTCCCTGGACCTTTTCACTTGAACTCTAGAGGCATCATAGTTGTCTTGCTCAAAAGAGGCGGAGCTGTCATACTTAGTTGGTCGCCTTCTCTTGGGGGTGTACTTGCAGTACTTGTGATAGGTAGTGTCAATCTCACCCAATTTAGTTGAATCAACAATGACAATGGGAATGGTCTTGCCCTCTGTCCCACCATTGTCTTCAACATGCTGACCTGAGCCAGAGCCTCTGCCCACTGATAAACTGCTTGAGCCACAGCCTCTCCTAGGTGTAGCCTTTCCTTTGCTTCCACTGCTCCCTGCTAGAGCCCTTGAGGCAAGCTTGAAAGCCTTCTCTCCAGGTGGGGAATCAAAGGGTAGTGCCCTCTTCTTGCATGAGTCTTCTGACATCTGAGATAATGAATTTAACATATTATAAGGACGAAGTGCAAGAGTACGGAGATCATGTAGGTAAGGTTTAGTGGAACTTTGAATCAAAGACACAGCCACTGTCAGCACGGACCCCAGAACCTCCAGAGATTTTCCTGGAACTTCCGGGTTCTGACACTTGACTACAGACTATGTATTTGATTCAACTTTCAACTGAAACTAAAGAGCCCAAATGAACCATTCAAACAACACTAGAAGATTGGGAATATGAAAATGTGATTGGGACACAACATTTTGACCATGCTCACTATGACCTCGGGGCTAGCATAAGTGTGATGCCTAAGGTAGTCTTTGATCAACTTAACAATACGTATTTGTACCCAACCAATTTGCAGCTGCAACTAGCCGATTCATTAGTTCGGTACCCAGCGGGGATAGTTGAGGACATTCAAGTGAAGGTCCGAGTTTTGCTTCATCCCCATTGACATCGTGGTGCTTGACATGGAAATTGACAAGGAAGCGCGCCACTCATACTGGGGCGACCATTTTTTAGTACGACTAATGCACAAATTGGTACTTGCACAATTTTTTGAATAAGACGAATGGTCAAAGTTGCAAGAAAAAGTCAACAACGACAAATATTTTGATACAGAGGGAGTATGAGATAGAAGTACATCTTCCCTACCTACAACTCCACATAAGCCTATTATTAGTAAGTGGTGAAGAAAGGCAATTCGATGCCTTGGTAAGGAACCATACACATTGAGCAATCCCAGAGTATCATTTGAGGAGCTCTGATTTTCTTTTTGAAAAACTTGCAAAACCTTCGGATTGACAGCTGATCAAGGTATGAGTGATTTAGTAATCTCTATATAACTGTTCTTTCTCTTAACCGCCCAAGGCAGGTGAAGCTACATGCCCCATGTTATTGAGCGAGTGGTAAGATCATTAACAACTTATTGAACTCTTGGTAGAGTACTCTTGTGTATGCTTTCCATAAGTCAAGAATACAACATTGTACCAACTCCTAATCAACCAACCTAAGTCCCTAATGTATTTCATCGAGATGAGCAAGAGGCTAGCTTGGGGGAGTTTGTTACGACTGTTAAGTACCACTTTTAGCCATCAATATTCTCACATAAATTGAGGTATATGCATTTATTACACGCATTTTGTTAAGAATGATGTAGTTCCACTTGTCCTTGAAGATTATTTGAATATATGTGAAATGAGCAAGAAAAGAAATGGAAACTCACCTTCTATGAAGAGGTACATGCCAACTCAGCTGAGGAGATGGCTGCCACATGGATCTTAGGTGGCAAACACATCATTAATCCAAGTGAAGCACTCATCGACAAATCAGAGAGCGACACATGGACATCACATGGATCCATGAGTCCACCAGGGACTCAAACCGCTAAGGACGTGTGACATGCACAGAGGATGGATAAGAGGGCCCACATACCAGCCATTGTGAGAGGAAGCACAACAGGACGCGTGGCATGAGAGGATCGACCGATCCTACGATCGGCCGATCCGACCTTGTGCCCGCTGATCTTGGCCTTCCACGTGCTGGTTCCCCATTAGTCCATTGTTGCATCTTGATGTGTTTTGGTGACATTTGGTGCCTGAGGACGCCATGTCATTTGTCTATAAATAGAGGATCGAGATCCTCTGCAGTCACGCGTATTGATTGCGTTCTGCAGTTGCTTCATCTGCATCATCCCGCTGTGATCCAACAGTCATCTCCTCAAACACCTCTCGCGAGATGCAAAGCAGCCGATCAGAGCGGCTAATGAGGACACTGATGAGGACATCACCAGTACATCTACACCAGCAGCACCTTCACTCCAGGCACCACCTTCAGGGCCAATCACTCGGGCTCGTGCAAGAGAGTTGAACTACGTCATGGTGCTAAAGAATGAAGGATATGTGGCTGGATTCGGACTGCGCACGAACGTCAACTTGTGAAGGTCACCACAGCTTCATCCGGACTCCGTTTTGGGCGATCAAGTACTTGATGGAAAGCTTATCAAGTCTACTTTCAGATGGGTCCGGAATCACTGTCATATATTCACCGAGGCGGCCGCTATCGTCGTTTTGAGTCGGACTGTTTTTCTGTCTAAGGTGCTGCGTCACCTTATTTTGGCCCAACGGGCCGTGTATCGTGTCGGGCCTTAAGCCCATGTTGTGGCCGACCCCTGGTCGCCCACAACCCTAGGAGGACATCCTCCTAGCTCATATATTCAGTAGCCGCCGCCACATTAGGTTTTGAGTTTTGTTTTACATCTAGCTTTAGCTACACCAGAACACGCACAAATACGTGCTGTCCTCTGTGATTCAGAACTCCACTTTCGAGTGATATTAAGATTGCTCGCCTCGGATTCTTGTTCGTTCGTCGATTGCGCACAGAAATTGATCTTCGTGATCAGGCTGATCTTGCACCGGCAAGGTCGGTAACCATCGGGAGTTGGTTCAGCGATTGCATTGGCGCTTCGAGTCTCGCTCGTCGTAGTCGGATCGTGAGGGTCGTCTCCCACCAGATCGAAGCTATCTCCACTCACCGAAAGATCGGGCACTCCGCCTCTATCAGCGACCCATCTCGATCCATGGCGTGTGATCCCCTTCACCATCGACCATCGTCCATCATCTTCCTCATCTCCTCCGACGGCAGCGTCCCAAGAGCAAGATGCGACTGCTCTCGCTCCCTGCCTAGGCTTGAGCGCTTGGCCGCACTATTTCTCCTTGCACCTCGATGGTCTCTGCTCTCCTCCTTTAATCCTATTGCGGCACCCTGTGCATCGCTCCTGCCTTGTCCACACCGGTGGACCTCTTGAGCGCTCGAGCTGGTGGAGCACCAAACCACCTAGAACATGGGTACAAAGCTCAAGATTGAAGATGTAGTGTGTTTGTAATCCTTTGATTGATGTTCTGTAAATTGTGCATGTGGTAGCAAGCTAGGAAAATTTTGATTGTATAGGAAGCAACGATGACTCTGCAAATTGTATAGATGGCACTGAATTGTGCTATCACAAGAATGGGCAAAAGATTACAGAGCTCAAAATATTGCAGAGCTCAAATATCACAAGAAGCAGAGTAGCAGACAACGCAGAGATCACAGGCGTTGGCGGCGAAGGAAAAGAGCAAAAAGGCGATGGAGGAGTTCGTGATGGCACTCAAGGAGGTGAACACGGAGCTTCACACAGCGAAGCAGCAAATGGCATGCGCGCAGCACGAAGCGGAGACAGGCCGACCGGAGGTGGACCAGCTTCACATGTCGGCAAAGCACAAGGACGAGAGGCTTAGGGCGTTGTTCTACAAGGTGGAGCGGCTCCACGCCGAGGCTAAGGAGTCATTCGCGGTGTGGTGGGGCAAGGAGAGCAATCGCAGCTTGCTCTTGGGATGCCGCCGTCGTTGGATACAAGGAAGACGATGGTCGATGGCTAAGGGGATCTCACGTCGTGGGCCGAGATGGGCCGCTGTAACCGGTTGTTGTGCAGGTGTTTGAGGAGCTAGCTGTTGGATCACAACGGGATGATGCAGATGAAGTGACTGCAGAATGCAGTCAATACGCGTGACTACAGAGGATCTCGATCCTAAATAGAAGGGCAGGGGCTCTATTTCTACACATCGACACTTGACTCTCCTCTTTCACTTTTAGTTTCCAAGGCTAGGCGGTATGCTAGAGTAGCTCTTATTCAGGTTCCAAATCTACTTTGGATCTAGGTATGAGTTCTCTTGTATCTTTATTTCTTTGTATGACTTTGATCTACTTCAATTATTCACCTATTTCATACAAAGTTATGGTAGTTCATGTGATTGATACGTTCTTGTGTTCATCATTCGTTCATCTTTGAAAGGCTCGTGTTCGTCATGAACACTACCCTTCAATCCAATTGAAGGACGATTTATTCATACCTTTTGTGTTTGTTCATAAGTTAGAGGCTCATGCTTCATGAACACGACTTTTGATCTTGTTGATTAGACATAAGAAAGTTCATATCCGTTCGTATGACTAGCCTTGTTTGATCTAGCTAGACGATGTTGTAGTGTTGCATGAGGTTTGTGTTTATGCTATGGTATTCGGTCTAAGTCGGCTAGTGTTCTGGTGGCTTCACCCGGGTCACAATAGCATGGGTCAGGTGGAGTTCAGTAGCAATGTAGGCATAGTGCCTGGGTTGTGTAGCTTCATTAGTTATGAGCATGCCCTACGTAATGATTGAGGTAGGATGCGGTAATGACAGCCGTTAGACCCTTTGTAACCATCCACGTTGGGGTATAATTGTAGGAGGCTAAAGGATAGATTTATGCTTGTATGTGTAGCGTCGCGGTGCTATCTCCCCGTTTGTACGTAGGTGCTAAACCTTTGTTCATGCAATGCTTTACGCATCTTTCTTTATCAGCTAAGTCTTGTTTGGTTTAGTACATTAGAACCTAGAGCTAACTCCGTGCAGTCCCCCCTACACTGTAGTGTTCTTTAGTAGGAGATGAATCAATGTATTTGAGTTGTTGTCTCATGTCTATATCGTGGTTTATATTCAATGCAATAGCATAAGTCCTGATATCCGCTATTGCCTTCCATAGATTCTATACCCTTGGAATACTCACTTCCCTAGGGAAATGCTACAATGGTTAATCTGTGCACTTGCGGATTCGTTCATGATCGTTAGATTTACCTATGGCAAGTCTTGACGTGCGCTCTAACTCAGCGACGTTATTAGTGACGTTAAGAAACACCAACATTGACCACAGTGCCCGACCTTGGTCACGACTCGCAAGCTAAGTCTTATTTTCAATTAAACATTTTTACGGCTTCCATGTCTTTCATCTATCCGACCTACACATTTTCATCTCACCTCCCCCTCGACACGCTCGAGGGCTTGGTATTACCGACCTCAACACGATCGGGGCTTGGCCATGCCAATCCAAGGGTCCTTCGACTTGTGGGGTTCTATACCTATTATGTGTGTTCTTTCTTTAACTATTTGACTCTCGTTATGAGTATTCGTTGTTGTGCGGTTGCAAAAACCAGAGTCCCAGACTCCCTCGTACGTCGACTACATCTAAGTCTCCCTGCTGAGGATTGTAGAGGGGTGAACACCTTTGCATCTTAAGAGCTTTCAAGTTCGTATAATGCGTGTCTGGCATGATAAGGGGAATGCTTTCTTCGAAAAGCAAAAACAACTAAACATGTTTAGCTTAGGCTAATTTTTCATCATATTTACACTCGACGGATTGATACTCCAACTTGGTGTTTACCTTATTATACAGGCTCAGCTCTACGACGACCTGGTGTGTCTCCCAGTAGACCTCTCTGGATCATGGCGAGAGATGATTCAGCGCTTCCTCGACTATTTCGATTTCCTCACTCGGGGGCTTCGTCGTCGCTATCTTCGGGTCGGCGGACCTCCCTACGTCTCCATCGTCAGGTGGCTAGACCTCCTGTAGCTCCGTCGTCACCTTCATCAGGTCGATAGACCTCCCAGCAGCTTCGCTATTGCCTTCGTCAGGTCGGCGGATCTGTCTGCAAGACTCATATGAAGATACTTCTTCTGGATATGGTTCGCTTAGAATCTTCTACCACAACTCAAGGATGTCTGCCTTTCCTGCTATAGTCCCTGATGTCTACAATGAGGGCTATCTTCACAACATTGTTGAAGACTCATGATTTTATTCTACATCGTACTGTTGCCCTGTGACTTCACAGCCTACCTATGATACTAGCCTGACTCTGTGTGAGATGACCCTATGCCATATGGTTCGGCGCCTGCTAGTTTCATGCCTGCTACATCTGCATTTGTTGAAAATTGCACCCACAATGGCTCTGCATCCTGGTTGCACCCACTCAGCTATCTAGTGTAAAAACAGACTTCATGCCAATTAGCCTGGTTTTTGTTTCCGAGCAGAATGGTCGTATGTTCGATTAATGACCTTCTTAAGGTAGGCGTTCCTCGCTACTCATTTAGATCCATCTAAGTGCCTAGAGTCCAGATCAATCAAGTCTACGATTTCGTCAAGCCTTTTTGAGGTCGATGTGTCTTCTTGGCCCTGCTGGATGCTTAGTAGCTATGCTGGCCGTCTGGACACTGAAATGGTCTTCTTGAGGTCGGCGTGCTTTTTAAGCTCTACCAACCTAGTTGGGCACCCTGGATGCATAGCCTCCTTGAGGTCAGTGTGCTCTTCTAGCCCTGCCAGCCTATTTTGGACACCTTCCCTTTGTGATAGGATGAAGGCCTTCCTGAAAGGTTCGTGCCCAATAGGCCCCGCCTGGCATCTCCAGGTGCTTGGGCGTTGTTGACTTGAGACCTTCTTGAGGTTGGTGAGCATGTACGGCTCTACCAGTCTCCTATAGCTATGTTTGGAGGTCTGGTGTGTCTCTACAACCAATTTTTCAAGACCAAGACCTAGTTTCTTTCTTTTTGATCATCCAACCGGCCATGTTGGCCACTTCAATACTCAGGGACTATTCTACGAGAGTGTCTTCGACGCCCTCTTATTTTCTTCATCGCTTTGACCTATTAGAAAATCTTGTTTCGGATAGGTCGGTACTCAACCTCGCTACCTCGGCAAACTTCTAACACATCGGCTGCTAAGCTGGCTACTTTTTTTGGACTGATGTGCATGCTATTCAACCTGTCGATGGCTCCATGACTTCGTTATGGCTCCATAAAGATCATTGCGGATAAACATTACTTAGGGGCTTGTGAGACAAGGTACCCTTGGGTCCCTATGGGTCAGGGTCACGACCGTCCCCCGACAAGTGTGTCTGGCCCGTCAGAAGACTCGCCGACCTGACAGTGGGTCCAACAGACTTGATCTGTGGCCCTGAAGACCTTTATAAGAATATTCCAATACGCGGAAGACTTGGAGTGCACGTCAAGACATCAGTTGCGCTGCGAAATAGTCCGAAGATTCTGAGATAATGGTGTAACCGACTATAGATAGGTTTCCCTGTTGTAACCTACTTGGACTCCAGCCCACCGACCTTGTCTGTCAGCCAATATAAGGCGGCTAAGGGTGTTCTCCCGGGGACAAGTCACAGACATCTGATCCACGCTTGCAATACAACACCAACAACTGGATGTAGGTTTTACTCTCCAGAGGCATGAACCAGTATAAATTGCCTTGTCCCCTGTGTCTCGCCGAGATTTTCGTGGGCTACGCTAGCATAACCATCGAGTTCTTAACCCCCGATATCCTCCACCGAACAAATAAACCATCAAGGTTGACCCCCTGTGGTTTGCTTAGATCTAAACTGCTGACAGATCCCCATGACACAAATGCTGACACAATGGCCTTGTCCATCTCTCAGAATAAACCTGCCACCTACCACCAGCCAGCACGCAACAATACTTTTCTCTCAGAACAAATCACCACCAGCAACTAGACAAATGAACAGGTTGAATTACCATGTGCGATTGATGATCATTCGAGGAGTTTAGGAACTTGACAGCCTCCAAATTTTTTGTGAGTCCCTTCAAATGATTATTCACAAGGAGCCATATGATTATAAGTTGAGTCTAAAATCAAGATGACGTATCATCATGTAACAGCCAGTACACCTAGCGCGAAAGCAACATTACCAACGGATGAATAGCGTAGCATGGTGGTCTCCAATGTGCAACATCAAGCACCATAATAGCCTCTCGAATGTTGAAAGAAATATATATGTTGTCACGAGCTGGGCCTATATGGGCCTATTCCATCAAGGACTTTCCGTCCTGCGTGTCGAGAGCTAGCCTGAAGACCCATGTAAGAGTCATTAGGCCGGTGGGCCTTACAACACTATGTATTTCTACACTGTGAAGTGAACAGTATCGAGTAATGAATCAAACCCTAAACAACTATCTCCCTTCCTTCGTCTTACTCCTTGCTTCGGGCGGCACCACCCTACCATCGTGCGTGACACCGTCGTTGAAGGACCGATACGGCGAACCAGACAGGGGGGGAGTGAATGGGAGCCGATAAAAAATCTTCTCGAAGGAGATGGAGGCTCCAACAAGATGAACACGGCTTCCAACACACATCTCCGACTCACTACCCAAGTTGACCAAGACCACAAAGCAACTGGAGTGCTACAGGCCCTAGGAACCAACAACCAACCACGCAGACCGAAGAACGCAGCGGAACACACAACTCGAGCCTCACTGACCTACACCGGCCAGGCCGGTGAGCACCACCGGTCAGACTGGTCCCTGCTGGAGAAACCTGGCGACTTCCAAAGAACAACCCTTACACTAGTCAGGTCGGTGTAGCACACCGGTCAGACCAGTCCAAGCCAGAAAGCCCCAAAACACCAAACAGGCCTACCGAGCCCCAAAATGATCCAAACTTGAAACAGCAGCAACACGGGACAACAACGAACTCACCCAAACATTCACCCGAGCAAAAACCAACAGGGGTCTGCACTAGTCAGACCGGTGAGAGGCACCAGTCAGACCAGTGTGACCTGAGCTCGTCGGGATGAACAGCACCCGCGCATCAACTCTGCCAAATCTAACTCCCGATCTCCCGAATCGCTCCACGGATTTGCGCAAGACTTTGGGGATAGTAGGAACACCTCATGGGGAGTCCATAGCCAAGTTTATGTCCACCAAAACTTTCCAAATCAAGAGGAATCGAAGAAATCACGCCAAGAACTCCTCTAACCCTAGAACACCGAAACCCCAAAATCGAGCCCCTTTACTCACAACTTTGGGAGGGGAACTAAAGGGAGAAGAACCACGAAGGATTCACACATACATCCCCCATCAAATCCCCAAGAGAAAGGTCTCGAAAACACTCCATGAAATCCACCAAGAGAGGGCTCCGAAAATCACCAAAAAGAACGAACGGGAACAACACATCCAAGCCTTGAGAAACCACGTCGAATCATCTATACATCACAAAGAGGTTCATACAAAGTCTAGCTTGCAGCCCGATCATCCTTCCCTCTCACAAGATTTCACCATGAAGCTCTCAAGCTAGTCCTATAGAAATCCTAGGGAAAATAGGAAGGGAAAATAGGAAAACCAAATGAGCTAGGGTTCCAAGAGATGGCTGCCATCCTCTCACCTCTTGGGTTATATGGAGGCAACCAAAAGTCTAAAATACCCTTACTAGCTAATTAGGGATACATGCCCCTCGAGGGCGAAATCGGAAATCTTTGCCATCGCTCCATCGGACGGATGCCCGGCAACCGCAACCTACTTAGCCTCGACGCAAGCCTCACGATCCCGACGTGTGTCCTCCGTTTCGAAGTCTCCGGACTGCGTCGTCGCCCACCGGTCAGACTGGTCAGACCGCTGCATCTCCGTCTTCGGTTCTTCGGTCTTGGCTTTGTGGATCATCCAAGGAACCCAGTGGTTTTCTGGTGAACCACCGGAAACCCCGCGAACTCGGTGTAGCCTCCGCCAATCGCCACTCATGACTCGGCTCCCACGTAGTCCCAGCTCGACCTTGGTTTTGAGGCTCAACCAAGAAACCGTCCATGACTTCATCTTGCTATTCATGCCACCATGCGGCCTGCACTTGACTCCGCTGGCCACCGGGTCCCTCGAACCAAGCCTACTTGTCTTATCCACACCTGGAGGCCTCACTGGCAATGACCTTTCGCGCTTGTTCTTCACCTGCACCAACACCAGTCGAGCTGCAACCTGCACTTGCAATACTTAGCCAAGAATCAATCCACACAACGTTGTCAATCACTTATCACACCAGGAAGCGACCATCCACCGGTCCTCGAACCACACATGGTCCTCAATCTCCCCCTTGATGAGTGCATTGAAAACACCCACAAATAGTAACACGAGAGAAAAGAAAAAGAAAAGAAACGAATAAAAAGAAACTCCAACAAGAGATCGAAAGCCAAACAAAGGCAAAGAGAAAGATCACCTGAAGAAGACAAGTCTCAAACCCCTTAGGCAAAGGCAACGGCTCGACACATCCGAGACAAAACTATGCTCAAGCAAAGAACACAAACCACCAAACCAAAAACTCGAAAACCACAATGAGCTCCCCCTGCACGCATGCAAGCTCCCCCTGAACTAATGCATACGAACCACCTCATGAAACAGAGGTGCTGCATCAGCTCAGCTTTCACCGGTCAGACCGGTCACCCTCACAGGTCAGACCGGTGGACAAGATCGCCCAGCACCTGGGAACTACACCGGTCAGAACGGTGCCCCTCACCGGTCAGGCTGATGCCACCAGGGAAACTGCCAGAGCTCAAAAATAGCTCGAAACCACTTGGAAACCTTCCACCGGTCAGACCGGTGCCCCTCACATGTCAAGCCGATGCCACCTGGGAAACTGCCAGAGCTCAAAAATAGCTCGATACCACTTAGAAACCTTCTAAATGCGTGCAGCAAGCCATTTCAAGCTCAAACTTCTCCCCCTTGTTGACAATGCATGAATCGAGCCAAAAATGCCAAAAATGCAACCTAGAGCTTCTCAAATAGACAAAATTCAACATAGGATGCTACACATGTCCAAATGAGTAAGTTAGATACTCTATAGCTTCATATTGACATCAACTGCATGATTACCAAGTTTCACAACCATTGGATGAAGCTAAGATGGAATTGAGCAATTTTGCGAAAAAATTCCCTCTCATGAGCAAAGTCCTAAACATGAGCAAAACATGTCAAAATGGCAAAGCCACACAAACTTCATGCTAGGACAACCATTCTAAACATAAGACCATCACAAACACCCACAAGCACCTCATGTCATGTCAAAGCCACCGAGCCATGTGTCTACTTCTATATATGAGACTTCTCATTGGTAGACATCATGCAACAGTTTAGCACCCAAAGCAAATTAAATTTATCACATATGACATGGGAGCACATTTTCCAAGCATTTTACATTTCATTTTCAGATTCTTATTTGGTACATAAAATGTCTTTGCACCAAAAAGAAACTTGTGCCCCTCCACAAGATAAAGCATGAGGGCTAAACATTCATGATGGCAAATGAGCCTTTGGCCCCATATGATCAAAATAAGCTATCCAACCACAAATTAAGCATAACCAAGCCACTAAAACATGCCAAGATCATATAAAGGCATTTACTCACAAGAGAGCATACATGTGACATTTTTCAAAAACATAGCCATCAACCATGGATATAAATCATGATTTTCACGAGCTAAGCCAAACTAACCACATCATACCAAACAAGCTCACAAAGACATAAATAGCATTCCATGGTGAACAATGTATATAGGAGAAGCTTTTCCTAACCAATGCATATGATACACAATGCATGCAATCTAAGATATAAGAATGCCTATACATCATGTTACATATGCCATGCCAAATGCAAGAAATGCACAAAAGAAAGCTATACATATGCTACAAAAGAGCTCCCACACACCAACTCAAGAAATCGAGAAAACACCAAGCTCCCCCCGCAAACGAGTGAAAGTTGCTTGATCTAGGGGTTTGGTGAAAATATCGTCTAGTTGGTCATGTGTGGGTACATAGATTAAGGTTATCTTACCTTTCTCTACATTGTCTCTTAGAAAATGATATCTCACTTCTATGTGCTTGGTTTTAAAATGGAGCACTGGGTTCTTTGCAACGCTTATGGCACTGGTGCTATCACATTGAAGTGGGACACGGGTATACTCCTCACCAAAGTCACTCATGGTGTATGTGATCTAAACGAGCTGAGAGCAACAACTAGCTGCGTCAACATACTCTGCCTCGGTAGTGGATTGAGCAACACTCGTCTGTTTGCGGGAAGACCAAGACACCAAAGAAGAGCCCAAAAACTGGCAAGTCCCAGAAGTGGACTTCCTATCCAACCGACACCCGGCAAAATCCGCGTCTGAAAAACCATGAAGCGCCAAAGAAGAAGACGCGGAGTACCAAAGGCCAAAGTCGGAAGTGTGACGCAAGTACCTAAAAATTCGCTTCACCGCTTGCCGATGCGAAGTCCTCGGAGACGTTTGAAAACGAGCGCACAAACATACCGAGAACTGGATGTTCGGCCACGTCGCCGTCAAGTGGAGGAGTGACCCGATCATGCTTCAGTACTCCTTCTGGTCCACGTGCTTACCTTCCTCATCTGCATCAAAAGTTGTAGTCGTACTCATCGGCATCGCCATAGCCTTGGTGTCCTCCATCTTGAACTTCCTCACAATGTCCTTGGTGTACTTAGCTTGGTGCACAAATGTTCCTTCCTTTGTTTGCTTGGTTTGTAGCCCGAGGAAGAACTGCAACTTACCCATCATGCTCATCTCAAATTCCCTGCTCATATCCCTTGCAAACCTTGCAACAAGAGAGTTAGACGAGCCACCAAAGACAATATCATCCACGTACACCTACAAAATCATGATATCTCTGCCCTGCCTGAGTAAAAACAAGGTCTGATCGACCTTTCCCATCTCAAACCCTCGCTCAAACAGGAACCCCCTCAACCTACCATACCAAGCTCTAGGCGCCTGCTTCAACCCATACAGCGCCGTCCTCAACTTGTACACCCTGTGGGGGTACTTCTCACTCTCAAACCCCGGTGGTTGCCTCACATACACTTCTTCCTCCAACACACCATTCAAGAAGGCACTCTTTACATCCATTTGTGCAACTTCAATCCTTTAGCCACGGAAAAGGCTAGAGCGATTCTACTCGCCTCCAAACGGGCTAGAGGAGCAAAGGTCTCCTCGTAGTCAATCCCCTCCTTCTGACTGAACGCCTAGACAATAAGCCTTGACTTGTTTCTCACCACTTTAACTTTCTGTCCCTCTTTGTTTTTCCACACCCATTTTGTCCCAATCGGCTTACACCCTGGGGGAGGATCAACCAATTCCCAAACCTGATTCCTTTCAAAGTTCTCCAACTCCTCATCCATCGAATTAACCCAATTATGATCAGATAGTGTGTGTCCAATGTCTTTGGGCTCAAAGGTGCCAAAAAATGAAGCATGAGCGAAGTGAGAATTGTTCTGAACCCTCGACCGTGTAGTACGTTCATTCATGTCGCCGATGATCCTCGAAGTTGGGTGATCCAATTGTACTCGTCGGGGAGGTTCTCGCCTTGATGTTACCTCCCCCTCAACAGCAGCTTCTCCTTGATCTTGGTTTGTCGTCGTAGGTGTGGGAGAGGGGCCGTCCATCATCGTAGTCGAAGTAGTGTGTACATGTTCTGCCACGGGCACCACACCACCATCTTCATCATCTCCATGTTCATGCTCCTCCTCCTGAAAGATCTCCTCGCCAAGTTCATCATCACCTGCACACTCAAAGACAAGCTGACTACGTGGCTGTGTCACGTCGAAGGTTACCTCGCAAGTCTCCACGATTTGGTTAGTCTCAAGATTGAGCAGACGATATTCTCTAGAGTGAGATGCATAACCAAAGAAAATACCATCGACCGACCTAGCCTCAAACTTGTCCAACTTCTTTCCTTTCTTAAGAATAAAGCACTTACAACCAAAGACATGGAAGTGAATCACCTTGGGTGTGTGACCATGCATCAACTCATAGCAGGTTTTCTTCTTTTGCACTCTGAGGTAGATCCTATTCGACACATAGCTTGCGGTATTCACCGCCTCTGCCCAGAACCTTCTCGGAGTCCTATACTCATCAAGCATCATCCGAGCCATCTCACACAAGGTGTTATTTTTTCCTTTCCACAACACCATTCTAGGGAGGCGTATACGGACTCGAAAACTAGTGTTCAAGACCCAAGTCATGGCAAATGGTTTCAAAACGAGAGTTTCTGAATTCTGAGCCATTGTCACTGCGGATTGCTCGTATGGCATCTCCGTGCCTCTCGTTCCTCAACCTCATAACAAGATCTCGAACAAAACCAAACGTCTCCCCTTTCTCCTCAACAAAGAACACCCACGCACAGCGAGAGTAGTCGTCCCACCCGCAGATCGCACACGTGCTGGGCCAACAAGGTCCATATGGAGCAGTTCGCATGGACGCTCAGTCATCACATCGGTGAGAGGCGGGTGAAAAGAGGCTACCATCATGGCATGCCTACAAGGCGCACAAACCAACTTTTTCTCAAGCTTCAACCATGGCAATTCTCGGACCAAATTGAGTTTACTCAAGCGAGACAAAGGTCAAAGCTCAGGTGACCCAACTTCCAATGCCACTTCCACAACTCACTCGAAGAGCCAGCCAAGAAACAACGCTCAACACCAGAAGACTGAGAAAAATCAGCTCGAAACACCTGACCCTCGGGAACGAACATACAAACAGGTCCCCTCAAGAGTCCAAAATCCGAGAACCACCAGGCCGAAACAACACCTCAAAGCCTTCATCCAATAGCTGGGACACAGAAAGCAAATTGTATCCAAGCGATTGAACAAGAGCAACACACCTAAGAGTGATCTTGTCACTCACCTTGACCTCATCTTTTGAAAGCACACGCCCACACCCATTGTCCCAAAAGGTGATGTACCTCTTTGTCACTATCGGGACGAGACTTGAGAACCACCCCTTGTCTCCGGTCATATGCCTCGAGCAACCGGAGTCAATCAACCAAATGTTATTCAAGTCTCCCACCTGAAATTCAAAAACAAGCACGTGAGCGAATAAACGACTCAGCACTAGGGTTAGTACCAAAAGAGTAAAACCAGTGCCGAGCCATTTTCTCAAAAGTGGGGTTAGCACAATCCAAAACATCTTTCCTACCAAAGCTATCTCCACGAACACCACCACGGCAACCACCATGAGGGAACCATCCCTCTCTAACTGGAGGAGGACCAAAACCACGAAAGGATTATCGTGGACCGTTCCTCCTCTCCAACTCAAAGCTACGACTCATCCCATTCCCGTATTGAGCACGAGGGGGAGAACGCCTAGCAAACTGACCTCCTGCAAACTCTCCAGCCCAACCACCAGAACCACGACCTCCAGAACCAAACCTAGCACCTGTACGAGCACGAAACCCAAACTATTGTCTGTTCAAGCCTGCACTGGTCTGACCGGTGCCTCTCACCGGTCTGACCGGTGTAGCCCGACTAGTAGCACCTGCAACAGCCTTTCGCTCTCCCCAAGCCGGAACTGTCCTCACACTCGCCTTGGCCCTGAGCATCTGCACACAAGGCTCAAGTACACCATTGGAAGGGTGGTACTTGTCCTTGTTAGCCCACTCCTTCGCCATTCTCTCCTCTCGCCTCCTCTTGAATCAAAACTCATCCTTATGGCCATCTCTCCCACAATAGCCACAATAGAACCTCACCAGTTTAGACTTAGGCTTGGGTTGGGGCTGCTAACTTTGTTTCACTCCACTCGGCTTCCCAACCGGTTTCTCCTCACTAGGCTTCTCACCCGACTTCTCCTCACTTGCCTTCTCACTTTCTTTCCCAAAGAACACCTTTCCTGGAGTGCTCACAAACTTGATAGGCTTTTGGAAATCATTTGTTTATGGAGGAAACACGGGTGGAGCTGGGGTTGTGTCTAGTCGGTTCCTCAGATCGTTAGGTTTAGGGTGGAAATCATTTTTGTGGTAGGTTTTTGGTGGCTCTGGGATATTCTCTCCACTTCCCTCACCAACCTTGTTTGCCCCAAGTCCCTCACCATCCTACCTCTTGTATGTCTCGATCATTATCCTCAACTGAGGCTCATGACCAGACAACCAACCCATCAACTTTCTCAACTCATCATTCTCATCCTGCAAACGATCAACATAATGTGCAAGTTCCAAATTCTTCAAAGCATGCAATTCACAGGTAGAGCAAGATGTAGGAATTGGTTATTTCAGCTTAGCCTCAAGAGAAACAGTTTAAGCATGCATCTCATCAATTTTACCATGCAAAATAGGGCAAGAAGTGCAAGCACCTAGCAAAACAGGTCTAGACTTAAGCTCAGCCACTTCAACCCTAAGCACATCTAGTTCCTCACACTTGGAGGCATGCTTTTCCTTAAACAAGGCAAGATCAGCTAGAAAGATAGGACAATCAGCACATTCAACTTCATCAGAAACAACAGGTGAAGCTTTCAAAGAATCAATTTCAAGCTTAGCATCCAAATTCTGTGTTTCTAGCTCAACCACTCTAGTCCTAGCATCCTCAAGCGAGGCCCTAAGCTCTTTCCTCATCTTCTTGGCCTCTCTAAGCAAGTCATCACGATTATCAAGCAACAAGCCAAGTCGTTCATTCTCCTGTCACAAGAAGGGAAGTTCATCACGCACCTCGTCGTCGAAGTCTGAGTCGCTATGTGTGCTCTTCTTGCTGTCGGAGCTCAGCGCCATGGTGCAGAAGCCGTCTCTAGCGAAGCAGCTCAGCCCGCTGAGGTTCTTGGATGACTTCCTGCCCTTGCAACGATCACCTTCATCTTCACTACTACTTGAGCTCGAGGTGGAGTACGCGGAACTAGAGTCGACTTTGCTCGCTCCAACCATCGCTCGGGCCTTGCCTCGGCTCTCCTTCTTCCTCGATCGTCGCTCGTCCTTGTGCTTGCTCTTGTGGTCACGCCTCGACCGGTACTTGCCATCCGTCTTCGACTTGTGCTTGTAGCTGTCCTTGTTCTCGATCTTCTCCGGGCAGTTGACGACGAAGTGTCCGGATTTGCCGCACTGGAAGCATGTCCTCGTGTTCCTCCTCATGTTCACCCAGTTCTCGTGCAGCCTCTCGAATCTCCTCGTCAGCAACGCCAGCTCGTCCTCTCCAAGCACGTCGAACTGCTCATCTGGCATAGACATCAAAGAGGACAAGGAGAACATCCTGGTGGATGGGTTAGCGTTAGTCTTTCCTTTTGAACCACCGATGAGGGCGAGACTATAAGAGTCAGTCAGGCCCTCGATACATACACTTCTTCCTCCAACACACCATTCAAGAAGGTACTCTTCACATCCATTTGGTGCAACTTGAACCCTTTAGCCACGGAAAAGGCTAGAAGGATCCTAATCGCCTCCAAACAGGCTACGGGAGCAAAGGTCTCCTCGTAGTCGATTGCCTCCTTCTGACTGAACCCCTGAGCAACAAGCCTTGACTTGTTTCTCACAACTTCACCTTTCTCTCCCTCTTTGTTCTTCCACACCCACTTTGTCCCAATCGTCTTACACCCTGGGGGAGGGTTAACCAATTCCCAAACCTAATTCCTCTCAAAGTTCTCCAACTCCTCATGCATCGAATTAACCCAATTACGATCAGATAGTGTGTGTCCAATGTCTTTGGGCTCAAAGGTGGCAACAAATGCAGCATGAGCGAAATGAGATTTGTTCCGAACCCTCAACCATGTAGTACGTTCATTCATGTCGCCGATGATCCTTGAAGCTGGGTGATTCACTTGTACTCATCGGGGAGGTTCTCGCCTTGATGCTACCTCCCCCTCAACAGTAGCTTCTCCTCGATGTTGGTTTGTCGTCGTAGGTGTGGGAGAGGGGCCGTCCACTATCGTAGTCGAAGTAGTATGTACATGTTCAGCCACGGGCACCACACCACCATCTTCATCATCTCCATGTTCATGCTCCTCCTCCTGAAAGATCTCCTCGCCAAGTTCATCATCACCTGCACACTCAAAGACAAGCTGACTACGTGGCTGTGTCTCGTCGAAGGTTACCCCGCAAGTCTCCACGATTTGGTTAGTTTCAAGATTGAGCACACGATGTGCTCTAGAATGAGATGAATAACCAAAGAAAATACCATCGACCTACCTAGCCTCAAACTTATCGAACTTCTTCCCTTTCTTAAGGATAAAGCACTTGCAACCAAAGACATGGAAGTGACTCACCTTGGGTGTGCGGCCGTGCATCAACTCATAGCACATTTTCTTCTTATGCACTCTGAGGTAGATCCTGTTCGACACATAGCACACGATATTCACCGCCTCAGCCCAGAACCTTCTCGAAGTCCTATGCTCATCAAGCATCGTCCGAGCCATCTCACACAAGGTCCTATTTTTCCTTTCCACAACACCATTCTGAGGAGGCGTATACGGACTCGAAAACTAGTGTTCAAGACCCATGTCATGGCAAAAGGTTTCAAAAGAGGGTTTCTGAATTCTGAGCCATTGTCACTGCGGATTGCTCGTATGGCATCTCCATGCCTCTTGTTCCTCAACCTCAAGACAAGATCTCGAACAAAACCAAACGTCTCCCCTTTCTCCTCAAGAAAGAACACCCACGCATACCGAGAGTAGTCGTCCACCACAACAAGGATGTACCACTTCCCACCCGCAGATCGCACACAAGCTGGGCCAACAAGGTCCATATGGAGCAGCTTGCATGGATGCTCATTCATCACATCGGTGAGAGGCGGGTGAGAAGAGGCTACCATCTTGGCATGCCTACACGGCGCACATCCCAACTCTTTCTCAAACCTCAACCGTGGCAATCCTCGGACCAAATTGAGTTTACTCAAGCGAGACAAAAGGTCAAAGCTCAAGTGACCCAACTTCCTATGCCACTTCTACAACTCACTCGAAGAACCAACCAAGAAATAACGCTCAACACGAGAAGACTGAGAAAAATCAGCTCGAAACACCTGACCCTCGGGAACGACCATGCAGACAAGGTCCCCTCGAGAGTCCAAAATCCGAGAACCACCAGGCCGAAACAACACCTCAAAACCCTCATCCAACAGCTGGGACACGGAAAGTAAATTGTATCCAAGCGATTGAACAAGAGCAACACGCCTGAGAGTGATCTTGTCACTCACCTTTATCTCACCTTCTGATAGCACACGCCCTCGCCCATTGTCCCCAAAGGTGATGTACCTCTTTGTCACCACCGGGACGAGATTTGAGAACCACCCCTTGTCTCCGGTCATATGCCTCGAGCAACCGGAGTCAATGAACCAAATGTTCTTCAAGCATCCCACCTAAAATTCAAAAACGAGCACGTGAGTGAACAAACAACTCAGCACTGGGGTTAGTACCAAAAGAGTAAAACCAGTGCCGAGTCATTTGCTCAAAAGTGGGGTTAGCACAATCCAAACCATCTTTCCTACCAAAGCTACCTCCACGAACACCACCACGAAAACCACTACGAGAGAGCCATCCCTCTCTAACTAGAGGAGGACCAAAACCATGAAAGGGAAACCGTGGACCATCCCTCCTTTCCATCTCAAAGCTACGACTCCTCCCATCCCCATATTGAGCACGAGGGGGAGAACGCCTAGCAAACTGACCACCTGCAGACTTTCCAGAACAAATACCAGCACCACGACCTCTAGAATTGAAACCACTCGACTCACCTCCTCGAAAACCACTCCGCCCAAAATTCGGGGGGCGGTTGAACCGCCTAGCCAGGCCGGTCTAACCGCTCCCCCCTAGGCAGTGCCAGTCTGACCGCCTAGCCAGGCCGGTCTGACCGCCCTCTCCAGATATACCCCTCGGCTGCGGGAACTCACATCTCCCCATGCCGGAACGCTTCTCACCACAGCTTTACCCCTGGGCAGTGGCATACGAGGCTTAGGTACACCATGGGAAAGGTTGTACCTATCCTTGTTCGCCCACTCCTTTGTCATCCTTTCCTCACGCTTCCTCTTGAAGCAAAACTCATCCTTGTGACCCTCTTTCCCACAATAGCCACAATGAAACTTTATGGGCTTAGGCTTAGCCTTACGATGTGGCTGCTCACTTGGTTTCTCTCCACTCAGTTTTTAAACCAGTTTATCCTCACTAGACTTCTCACCCGACTTCTCCTCACTAGACTTCTCACCCGACTTCTCCTCACTTTCTTTCCCGAAGAACACTTTCCCCAAAGTGCTCACAAACTTGATGGGCTTTTGGAAATCATTTGTTTGTGGAGGAAACACGGGTGGAGCTGGGGTTGTGTCTAGTCGGTTCCTAAGATGTTAGGAGGGAAAGCATTTTTGTGGAGGGTTTTCGGTGGCTCTGGGATATTCTCTCCACTTCCCTCACCAACCTTGTTTGCCCCATGTCCCTCACCATCCTGCCTCTTGTATGTCTCGATCATTATCCTCAACTGAGGCTCATGACCAGACAACCAACCCATCAACTTTCTTAACTCATCATTCTCATCCTGCAAACGATCAACATAATGTGTAAGTTCCAGATGCTTCAAAGCATGTAATTCACAGGTAGAGCAAGATGTAGGAATTGGTTCTTTCAGCTTAGCCTCAAGAGAAACAGTTTAATCATGCATCTCATCCATTTTTCATGCAAAACAGGGCAAGAAGTGCAAGCACCTAGCAAAGCAGGTCTAGCCTTAAGCTCAGCCACTTCAACCCTAAGCATATCTAGTTCCTCACACATGGAGGCATGCTTTTCCTTAAACATAGCAAGATCAACAAGGAAAATAGGACAATCAGCACATTCAACTTCATCAGAAACAACATGTGAAGCTTTAAGAGAGTCAATTTCAAGCTTAGCATCCAAGTTCTGTGTTTCTAACTCAGCCACTCTAGTCCTAGCATCCTCAAGCGAAGCCCTAACCTCTTTCCTCATTTTCTTAGCCTCCCTAAGCATGTCATTACGATTATCAAGCAACAAGCCAAGCCGTTCATTCTCCTGACGCAAGAAGGGAATTTCATCACGCACCTCATCGTCGGAGTCAGAGTTCGAATCGCTCTAGGTGCTCTTCTTGCTGTCGGAGCTCAGCGCCATGGTAGAGAAGCCGTCTCTGGCGAAGCAGCTCAGTCCGCTCAGCTTCATGGACGACTTCCTGTCCTTGCGATGATCACCTTCATCTTCACTGCTACTCGAGCTCGAGGTGGAGTACGCAGAACTGGAGTCGACGTTGCTCGCTCCAACCATTGCTCGAGCCTTGCCTCGGCTCTTCTTCTTCCTCGATCATCGCTCGTCCTTGCGCTTGCCCTTGTGCTTGCTCTCGTGGTCGCGCCTCAATCGGTACTTGTCATCCGTCTTCGACTTGTGCTTGTAGTTGTCCCTGTTCTCGACCATCTCCGGGCAATCGGCGACGACGTGTCCCGGCTTGCCGCACTGGAAGCAAGTCCTCGTGTTCCTCCTTGTGTTCACCCGGTTCTCGTGCATCCCCTCGAACCGCCTGGTCAGCAACGCCAGCTCATCCTCACCGAGCACGTCGAACTCCTCATCTGGCAAAGACATCAAAGAAGACAAGGAGAACATCCTGGTGGATGGGTTAGCACTAGATTTTCCTTCTGAGCCACCAACGAGGGCGAGACCATGAGAGTCAGTCGGGCCCTCAATCTTGGCTGTCATGCCCCGATCCACCTCAGCTGACTTGAGCTTAGAGAACAACTCGTTCACGGTGAGAGTATCATACTTCTCTGACTCCACAATGGCCTCGAATTTTCCGCCCCAAACCGTACGATCCAACGAGTGTAAGAGCTTGACGGCTCTATCATGATCATCGTACGGGAGCACGTCCACATTGGCCCTCATGTTGTTCACCACAACTGTGAACCTCTGAAACAAGGCATCAATGGACTCACCGGGGAGATGAGTGAAGTTCTCGTACTCTCTCCGGTAAGTCGCATACATCCGAGCCTGAACCTGGGCATTTCCAACATGAGCTTCCTTCAAAACTGACCAGATTATACAAGCCAAGCTCTCCGTGTGCACCCGATCGAATTTAGGCTGACACAGAGCACGAAACAAGTAGCCGGCCGCCTTGTTGTTGGCGTCGAACATGTCCCTCGATCCTGGAGAAAGGAAGTTCATCGGCTGGACATAACCTGTGTCCACTGTGACATCCCGAAGGATCTGACCCTTTCTGCGGAGGAACCCCACCATCTGCTTACTCCACATCTGGTAGTTCTTCCCATCGAAGTGTGGAGGACCCGAACCCCGTTCTTGGTACACCATCTTTGGATCTTAGACTGGCTACAGTCAATAAAGACCCGAACCGGGTCTGATACCAATTGAAGGACCGATTAGGCAACCAGAGAGGGGGGGAGTGAATGGGGGCCGATAAAAATTCTTCTCGAAGGAGATTGAAACTCCAACAAGATGAACTCACTCGGTCGGACCCCCAAAAACACACACTCCGCACTTCTACCTTCTGTTTGCCAAAACCACGTAGCCACTGGAGTGCTACTGGTCCTAGGAACAAACACTACCAGCAGCCTCGACTCCTACATGAACACGGCAGTGGAAACAACTCGGGAGTCGGCTGATAGGAGGGGGCGGTCAGACCGGGTATGGGAGGCAGTTAGACCGCCTCCACCTGGTGACCAAGAATTCCTCCGAAAAGCCTCTTCCGAGCACCAAAATACACCACTGTTTCACCAACAGAAATCTCTGGTCAAGGCCAAGCTAGCTACCAAGAAATCTTGGCGAAAACCAAAACTTCACCAAGGGGCCTAGGGGCGGTTGGACCGGCTACCAAGGGTGGTCTAACCTCCTGTACCCAGCAAAGAACTCCAAGCAAGAACTCCTAGCAAACAGCACGAAAACGACCCAAAATTTCACCTAAACGCTCCTCTGATCAAGGCGAACAAACTCACAGAGGAAAATCTGGCAAAATCAAAACCTCGACCTGGAAGGCCCAGGGCGGTTAGACCACCACCCCCCCCAGGCGGTTAGACTGCCCCTTCCAGAAAACCTACCCGCGGGTCAAACCTCAACTTCCCATCGTCCGGTCTCCCGAATCACCCCACGGGTTGCAGCGAAACTTCGGGAATAGCTGGGTTACCTCCTGGGCAACCTCTACCTCAAAGGAATCGACCCAAAACGCTCACAATCAAGAGGAATCGAAGATTTCGGCTCACTAGGGCAAGAACTCGAGCAACTCGAAAAACCACCAAATTGAGTCCGATTCAAGGGAGATTTGGGGGCAAAGTCACCAGCCAAAGAGGCACAAGGTCCACATACGTGACACCCAACAAAATCCCCAAGAAATCATCCTCAAAACTCCGCCAAGAAAATCACAACAAATATCTCCGAAAATCACCACAAAGAAGGACGGGAAAAGCACCACATAACCTTGAGGAACCACGCCGAATCATCTATACATACCATGAAGGTTCATACAAGGTCTAGCTTGCCACCCGTACATCCATCCCTCTCTCAAGATCTCACATGAAGCTCTCAAGCTAGTCCTAGAAAACTAGAGGAAAATAAGAACGAAAATGGGAAAACAAATGAGCTAGGGTTCCAAGTGTTGGCTACCATCCATCCCCTCAAGAGTATATATGGAGGCACCCAAAAGACTAAACTACCCTTACTTAATAACTAGGGATACAAGCCCCTCAAGGGCGAATTTGGAAGTCTTCAGATTTTCTACGGCAGACGGTTGCCCAACGACCGCAACCTGCTTAGCCTCGACACAAGCCATGCGATCCTGACGCGTGTCCTCCGCTTCGAAGCTTCTCAGCGGCAGCGACCAGGGTGGTCAGACCGCCCCCCTGGGCGGTTAGACCGGCCAGGCGGTCAGACCGCCCCTCCTGGGCGGTTAGACCGGCCTGGGTGGCCCCACCTCCTAGTCGAGTCTTCGGCCTCGGTTTTGTGGCTCAACCGAGTAACCCAGTGGCTTTCTGGTGAACCACTGCAAACCCCGCGAACTCGGTGTAGCCTCCGCCAATCGCCACTCATGACTCGGCTCCCACGTAGTCCCGGCTCGACCTTGGTTTTGAGGCTCAACCAAGAAACCGTCCACGACTTCGTCCCGCTGTTCTTGCCACCGTGCGGCCCACACTTAACTCAGCTGGCTATTGGTCCCTCGAACCAAGCCTACTTGTCTTCTCCACACCGAGAGGCCTCACCGGCGATGACCTTTCACGCTTGTTCTTCACCTGCACCAACACCAGTCAAGCCGCAACCTGCACCTACAATACTTAGCCAAGAGTCAATCCACACAACGTTGTCAATCACTCATCACACCAGGAAGCGACCATCCATCGGTCCTCGAACCACACATGGCCCTTAGGGTCGCAATTATATAAGGCCGACCCGCGGCCCAGGGGGGCTCCACTTGCTTCCATTTCCACTCAGAGCTAGGGTTGCCGCCACCGCGCCATGCACAGGAATGCGAGAGCGTCGCCGAGCTTAGGTCCACCGCCGCCGCGCCTGCGCATGCGAACTATGTCGCTGGTGACCTTTAGATCCAAGTGCATCAGGTTCGAGGAGGGCAAGATGGAGAAGCCAACGATCCCAAATTCAAGCACCGCTAGGAGACGTCCACGGTGATTGAAGAGCAAATTCAGTCGTTGATGGATCGCGGCCTGCTGCGGCCAAAGTCGCAGGTCGGGTGGAGGCCGGCAGCGGGAGAGGCATTCCCGACGGAGGGGATCGGCGAGACCGTCATCTTCCTCGTGCACATCGAGCGCGGATTCGGTGTCCCCGCGAGTGACTTCCTGGGGGGCTGCTGCACTTCTACTGCATCAAGTTGGTGCATCTGGCGCCCAACTCGATCACGATCATCGCCACCTTCATCCACATCTGCGAGTCCTACCTTGGCATCGCGCCTCACTTCCACCTCTGGCGCCACTTCTTCGAGCTGAAGAAGACGGGTAAGGGTGTGGTCGTCGGCAGCGTCAGCTTCATGTTTCGTCAGAACATGAAGTCAGAGTACATCGACCTGGCACTTCCCGACAACACCACCGGCTGGAAGCAGGGGTGGTTCTACCTCGACAACCCTGTGTCGGCGCTAAGATCGAGGACGGGGCAGATTCTGGTCGTAGGCCCGAAATGGACCAACCAGCTGGCCATGTTGGACACCCAAGAGCTCAAGCCCTTGCTAGACGACATGCAGCAACTCAAGGTGGAGGGGCTGACCGGCGCCATGGTGGCCATCAGTTGCTGCCGCCGCCTGATCCAACCTCTCTAGGACCAGGCCCATCCAACCTTTGAGTACTGGGGTCAATCTGACCCGACCCGAGTCGCGCAGCACAAAGTCTCCAAGGCGGAGATGATAGCTCGCGCGAAGAACATCTTCGGCGGGTGGATCCGCAACAAGGAGTGCCCCAAGGCACTAGGGTTGTACAGCCCTTCCGACCCGGTGAGTTTTCGACCTTGGCCTTTCTCCAATCTGAGGTTCTTTGAGTACACATCTTGGTTCTGATGGATGTTTACGTCTTGTTGTGCAGCACCGTGAAGGCATCTACTGGTGCCCGGCATCGCTGCGCGACGAGGACCAGCGCAGCTACAAGGTCCGCGACGTGGCGGACGTACAGGCGGTGCCACCTCCTCCTGTCGACGAGTACGAATCCGACTCGGCGGTGGGGATTGACAGCGAGTCTCCCGCCACGTCGCGTAGGGCTCCGACCAGAGTTGTCACGTCGCGACGCACGCGGCAGACCGCGGGGAAGATTCCCGCCTCCCAGGCCATGGCCCAGATCGTGGAGGCGAAGAAGAGGGGGGAAGCGGACCAGGTCCGCGGTGTCGGCGGACACCACCACGATGAGTTCCGACGTCAAAGATATCGACATTGAAGATGACGAGGGCAATGTGCAGTCGCCGAAGGCAATAGCAGCTCCGTCGCCAGGAGGGCAGGCGGCGGAAACGCCCCACCCGGCGCCCAGGGCACAGGAACGAGCTACATCGAGCACTGACCCAGCGAGCGATGTTGGGTTAAACAAGAGAATGAAGAAGGCCCCGCCCAAGCCATGTAAGCTTGGCCTTAGGTCGACGACCAAGTAAGTCTGTTGTCTCGCCTATGACTTATCTCTGTTTCCTGTTCCCGACTGGTCGTTTACTTAGGTCGCCTATCCATGAGCAGGGTTCCTCCGATGACGTCAGAGAGCGGGAAGAATGCCTCAGGCCAGGAGGCATTTGGGAGCAAGGCACCGGAGATGCCGGTGGTGGAGTCGTCGGCAACTTCAGCAGCCGACGTAACGAGCACAACCGCCGGAGTTGCGACGACGATGGCGCCCGAGGTGGACAAGGCCAGGACTAGCGCGCATCCCACTACCGGAGGTGGGGGCGACGACCGTGGCACCTCTGATCCACAGTCGGCGCTAGGCCCGCGAGGATCATCGACGAGGGCATGGAGTCGGTGAACGATGAGGACCGGTGTCTTTACGCCGGCACCCCGTGGGAGGCGGAGGTCGTCACCGACCGCCGCGACCTGGAGACGTTCAAGGAGGCGGCGTGCAGAATAGGGACCATGTTGTTGGTGAGGACCTTTATGGCTCCGCTAGGGTTCTTGCTTCGGGTATTTGAATGTCATGAGGTTTGAATGATCTGCTTTGATTGTTGTGCAGTCCCTTGCTGAGCGGGAGCAAGCTCGGACAGGTCTTCTGCGGGAGGCGGCGAACGCACACGTAGAGGCCACCGTGGCTCATGAGGCAAAGCTGCGGGCCGAGGTCGCGGTGGCGTGTGAGATCCAGCGCGTCAAGGAGGTCATGGTGCGCCAGGCGCAGAAGGAGGCCGCCGACCTGAGGAAGAAGCTGGAGGACGCCGAGCAGAAGGCCAAGGGCGCAGTGTCTGACCTCCAAGCCGTGGTGGAGGGTAAGTCTTTCATCGTTGCCTCGGGCTGAGTCCATGTGCTTTTGTAGGTCCCTGGTCCTGATGTTCCGACCTTGAATCATCGTAGGGGCTCGAGAGACCGAGGAGGCCCTCAAGAAGGAGCTGGTCGTGGTCAAGAGCCAGGTCACGGCCATCAAGGAGAAGTTCACAAAGACCCGTCAAGGTTAGCATTGTGCTCATTATTCAAAAGTCGGCAGACGTGTCGCGGTTGGATGTGCTTCTGATTCTGCTTGTTTGTGGTGCAGGTCTTGAGAAAGAGCTGGGCGAGCTCAAAGACGCCACCCAGTACGTCATGGACCTCTACGTCCTGCAGGAGGAAGGGGCCAAACCCAAGCCGCTGATCGACCGGCTTGACGAGGCTGAAGGTCGCATCAAGGGCCTGCTCCTGGACACCGCCAATCTTGCGGCGTCCGCGGCGTTGTGCACCATCAAGTACCATGACCCTTCATTCGACCTGCAGAAGGTCTCGGAAGACGTGGACCTGTCGGGCCTCGTCAGGTGTGAAGACGTCATGGCAGCCGCGGAGGAGGTCGTCAAGAAGTTTGACTTCGACACTGACTTAGGTGGTGCTGAAAGGAGCTTTTAGACGTGGGTTACGTCGATGAACTTGTAAACAAATTTGCAATGTTAAAAAGCTTTTCCTTATGGACAGATGTATGCAAGCTTTAGCAAAGCGCTCTCATTATACACGCCGAAAGTAACTAGGTCGCAAGAGAAACCCTCCGCTCACCCAACTCAGTGGAGGAACGATTTACCGACCGTGCGGCCCAGCGTGGGACTTAGGCATGATCGGCGCGCGGAGGGGGGTCGTGGACCCTAGGTCTTTTGAACTAGAGACTTAGGAACGTTTACAATGGAAGCGGAAGCTGACAATGAATTGAAAGTGTAAAACATAAAGAAAATCCCTTCAGGTCGCGAGACCCTTAGGTGGGCAAAGCCAAGCCCCGAGCGTTTCGAGACCTGACATAAACCAAGCCCCCGAGCGCTTAGAGGGGGAAAGGAAAAGGACATAAAGTAAAGAAGGGAGACCGAAACACAGGTCGACAGAGGGGTTGCCGAACAGGGGATCTCTTTCTTTATTATATTGAAATTACAAGGGGGAGAGTACATAGCTTCATTTTGATACAGATCTTCTAAGGACAGAAGTGATGTAAATGCTCGATGTTCTAGATGTTAGGAACGCCCTGACCGTCGGACCACTGGAGGCGATAGGTCGACGGGCTGACGACTTCCATCAAGATAAAGGGACCTTCCAAGGGGGCAGAGAGCTTGTGCATTCCCTTGGAGCTTTGGATATGACGTAGGACCAGGTCTCCCATGTTAAAAGATGCTCCCGCACGTTGCGGTCGTGATAGCGTCGCAGCCGCTGCTCGTACCATGTGTGCCGCATCAGTGCGGCGACGCAGTGTTCCTCGATGCTGTCAAGGTCGACCTTGCGCGTCTCTTCTACCATCCTTTCTTCATAGTGTTGGATGCGCGAGGCACCGAAGACTACATCAGTTGGGAGAACCACCTCTGACCTGTACACCAGGATGAAGGGCAAGTATCCCCGTGACCGAGCTGACCTGGGTTCGGAGACCCCAGATGACGTGAGGCAGCTCCGCGTGCAATCTGGTCACGTATTGCGAAGCGTCGTCAAAGATGCGGTCTTTGACGGCTTGAAGCACCATGCCATTTGCTCGCTCGACCTAGTTATTGCACCGTGGGTGGGCCACCGAAGAGTAGTAGACGTCGATGAGGCTGTCCTGACAAAAATCCCAGAAGTCCGATCCTGCGAAGGCCTTTCCCAGATCGGTGACAATCTTGTTGGGTACGCCGAACCGATGGGTGATGTCCTTTATGAATGGCGCGAACCTCAATCCACTTGGTGAACTTGTCCACTGCCACCAGGATGTGCTTGTAGCTGCCGGGGGCCGTCTTGAATGGTCCCACCAAATCAAGGCCCCATATGGCAAAGGGCCAGGATGGTGGAATTGTTCTCAGAAATTGAGCCGGGACATGCTGTTGCTTGGCGAAGAACTAACCGTCGAACCAGGTCTTGAGCATCAGCCAAAGCAGTGGGCCAGTAGAAGCCCGACTTGTAGGCTTTTCCCACCAGGTTCGTGGAGGCTGCGTGGTTGACGCACTCCCCGCCATGGATCTCCTATAGGAGCTCAAGACCTTCAGACCGGAGGATGCACTTCATTAGCACACCGTTGGAGGCGGACCTCCGATACAGCTCGGTGCTGATGACGACGTAATTGGCAGCACACCTGACGATCTTCTCGCGCTCGACCTTGTCTTCTGGGACGCGATTCTCCACGATGTAGGCGATGAAGTTGAGGCATCAGTCAGCTTCGGCCTCCGCCATGAGAACGTCGCGGCTACCTGGCACGTCGCTGGGTGATGTCTCTGGGTCGTTGAGGAGCCTGATCGACGGCTTGTGTAGGTCTTGGACAAATACGTCGGCCAGGACCAGCGCGCGCTTGGACCCCAGCTTGGAGATGACGTCAGCCGCCATGTTGTTGTCGCGGGAGACGTGGTGGAACTCTAGACCTTCGAAGTGGTCCTTAAGCTTGCGCACCTCGGCGCAGTAGGCGTTCATCGTTTCCTTCTTGACATCACATGCCATGTTGACTTGGTCGATGACGACCTTGGAGTCGTCGTAAGCAATGAGTCACTTGATTCCGAGGGAAACAGCGATGCACAGCCCATGGATCAGGGCCTCGTACTCAGCGCCGTTGTTGGACGCCTTGTAGTGGATCTGTAAGACGTACTTCAACTGATCGCCCTAGGGCGAGATGAAGAGGACGCCTGCGCCTGCGCCTTCGAGGTTCAGGGAACCGTCGAAGTACATCTTCCAGTGCTCCGGCTTCTCCGCCGGTGGAGGTTGCTGGGTTTCCGTCCACTCGGAGACGAAATCGGCGAGGATCTAGGACTTGATGGCCTACTGTGGGCAGAACTCGAGGCTGAATTCTCCCAATTCAACCGACCACTTGACGATGCGTCCCACGGTGTCGCGACTGCGTAAGATTTCTCTGAGGGGAAAGCTGGAGACGACCTTGATCTTGTGCGACTGGAAGTAATGGCGCAACTTGCGCGACGTGACTAGGATAGCATAAAGAAATTTCTGGGGTTGCGAGTACCTGACCTTGCTGTCGGACAAAACCTCGCTTACGTAGTAGATAGGTCACTGGGCGGGGTACTGGTGGCTCACTCTGGGCGTTCGGTATTACCGAACCGATCGGTTCGGTACTTCGGTACCGGGGTAAATTCGGTTCCAGACAATATCGGTACCGATCGGTTCCAAAAAAATTCGGTACCGAGGTAATTCGGTTTCGGTATTTTCGGTTCGGTATCGGTAAATACCGAAAAATACCGAACAGGCAAAAACAGCAGGTAATATCAAATTAAATAGCAAATTTTGACAGAAGTTCAACATGATTCCAACAATGCCAAATGGTCCAAATCATACTCTGATACACATTTATAAGTCTGATACTACTAAAATTCAAGTTGGGTCAACCGACCAGCAACAATGGACAAATCACAAAACAACTGAACAAGGAAAAAGACAGCATGGCTGTGCAGCCTACAGCACACAGTAGTAGCATGTAGATGAGATAGGCTGATTGCAAATGCCACAGCCGTACAGCAAAGCACAAGTAGAGTAGCCAGCACCAAGCAGCCAAGCATCACTCATCACTCCTCTTTATTGTTTCACAAACCTGAAACAGTGAAACATTATGCTTGATTTGGTCTTGGAGGCTTGGAGGACCTGCTGTTCTTGCTTGCTTTAGTGCTGGAGCTTTTTGTTGGTTGGGACTTGATGTTGGTGGCAGTAACCATCCTGCTTTTGCTGCCTTCAATCGTTGACTTGGCAAAGATGGCCATCAATAATGGCCAAGTCCTTGAACTCTCGAATTAACTCTGCAATACAATAAAAAAAAGAAGCAATGAATGTTTTTTTAAGTGATGAAAACAGTAAGCAAAATAAATTACCGTAATAGAGAGAGATATAAAGTTGTCACCTTCTTGATAGTTAGTTAATTCTTCTGTATTCTCTGAAAGATTGATCGGAGTTGACCTTCTCAAACCCAATCTTGAGTACAAACAAGAGCCTCTACCATAAATGGAGTGAGTGAAGTCCTAAAATCATCTAGCACACGGCCACCAGTGCTAAAGGCAGATTCACTAGCAACAGTAGAGATTTGGATGGCTAGCACATCACGAGCTAATTTAGAAAGAATGGGAAATCTTGAGGACTGGCCCTTCCACCAAGCAAGAATATCAAATTTTTTATCATCTTCTTCACACTCCTCAGCCAAGTACCTATCCAATTCAGACCTGCTGCCCCTACTGGTACTGCTGCTGCCTATTCCAGTATTCAGCTTCATTCTCTTCACAATGTTACTCCTCGCCTTTCTAGGATCTGTCTCCATCTTGATTAGATTCGGGCTCATCGTTTGTTTGGGAGTTGACATTACTTGGGGGTGTATTCTTGGCCCCGTATTCTTCAAAAGATCATGCAAGCACTTGGTAATAGCAGCCCAAATTTTCTCGCCCAACACCCACACCGTACAATTCCTCTATTGCAAGTTCTGTATATTGATGGGTCTTGTACCTAGGATCAAGTATAACAGCAACAAAGATCAGCAAGTTAATATTTTCCTTCTCCTTCTCCTTTCCCTTTCCCTTCTCATTTTGCAAGCCCAAATTCTCATGCCACTGCCCCCAATACTTGTCATACTTCTCTTTCATTCTCAACGCCATGTCTTGTGTACGTAATCAGCACTATTCAGCCACTCTTTAACCAAAGCATTCACCTCTAAAATCTCATGGAAGTAAGTGTGAGCAATCACACTTAAGGACGCCGAAACACGTGTTGTTATCTTGGCAAAATGTTTCGTAAAGTCGCCTAGTTTCCTAGCATTATCCCAATCATGCTCTTCGAGAACTCCCGGACTCGGAACACCTGGCTTAATCTCACTAAGCAATTCAATTGTGTAGTATGGATCTTCATCCGGATATCTTGCAAACACCTTTTCATACGAGCGAGGCGGTTGCTAGCATCTCATATGTCGAGTTCCACCTTGTGCATACATCAAGGTTCAAGAATGCCTTGCTCGTCCACTTTCTCCAATTTAGCAATCTCTTTAAATTTGGCAATCCTAGATGAACTAGCCCCGACAAATCTAATGGCAGCCCTTATACGCTTGATAGATTGGTCTAGTTCTTTCAAACCATCTTGCACGATCAAGTTAACTATATGTGCAAGACATCTCATGTGAAGATACTTGCCATCCGCTATGCTAGTTTTCAAGCTATTCATTTGTCTTCTCAAATAACTAATGCCACTATCATTTGCACTTGCATTATCAACCGTTCTCGTCATGACTTGGTCCAATCCCCAATCAAGCAAGACTTTTTGTAGATGCTTCCCAATATCATCTCCCTTTTTCCCTTTTACCTTGAAAAAGCTAATTATCTTTTTATGCAAGCACCAATTATTGTCAATGAAGTGGGCTGTTACAGTCATGTAGCTATCTTGCTGCTGTGATGTCCAGCCGTCAGTTGTGAGGCAAACTCTATTGCAATGTTCTTGAAAAAACATTTTCTGTCTAGCCTTTTGCTCAAAATATAATTGAACAACATCCCTAGTACATGTCCTTCTAGGTGGTATTTCAAAACGAGGGCAAGCAATAGACATAAACTTCCTAAAACCAGGTTTCTCACCAAATCCAAATGGCTCCTCATCTTCTATTATCATTTCAAAGATAGGCAGACCTAAGCAAATCGAGATCAAATTTCCAAGTGCTTACCGTACTTCCTTCACTAACTTGCAAAACACCTTGTGTTGCATCATCACTACATCTATGAGGATTACGCTTGCAAACACTAAAATGCTTACGCATACCGGACGTACCATTAAAAACGAAGATGTGCTTTGATCTCAGCATTGCAATACTTGCAATCGTCCCTTGACCACCACATCATTTTCTTTAATTTTGTTGAAGTGATCCCAAATTGACGATCTGGTAGACATCTCCCTTGTCTTCTTCCCCTCCTCAGCCTCTACATCAATGACTTCCTTCTCGCTTCCCCTTCTCGGCGGGCAGCATCCTTCTCCTTCTCGGCCAGAAGATCCTTCTCCTTCCCAGCAGCAGCATCCTTCTCCGTTTCCTGGTCGAGTGACCAATCAAGAACTTGTCGATCTATATCTTCGTCAGACATCTGTTAATGAAATTGCTTCATCAACTCTAGAGGAGTAGAGGTCAAATCAAACACCATTCACTCAAGTCACCGTGGGGGAGGTCCTTACCTTGGGGGAGGAACCGACGAAAGTCGCCGTGGCGGCCGACGGCGTGACCGCGTGGGGACGATCGGGACGACGGCGGCGCGGCCGGGACCGGGGACCGGTGACCGACGAGGCGGCGACGGGGACCGGGGACCCGCGAGACGACGAGCGAGTGAGGGCGCGAGGCGAGGGCGCGGGGCCGGCCGGCTCGCCGGACGAGGGCGCAAGGCGAGGACGCGGCTCGCGCCGGTGCCGGCGCGGTCGCGGTCGCCGACTCGCCGGCGCCGGCGCGGTCGCCGACTCGCCGGTCGCGGTCGGGATCCGGCGCGGGGAGGCGAAGTCGCGAAGTGGCGTCGGGCGGCTGCGGCCTGAGCCGGGAGGGGAGTGAGTGCGTCTGTGCGGGCGTAGTGAAGTGTGCTAGGGTTTTTTTGGTGGGCTCTTGATGGGCTATTGTATGTTGATGGATTTACTTCGTATCATGGGCCAAATTCGGTACCGCAACGGTATTCGGTAAACCGAGGTAAAAAACCGAATTTACCTCGGTAAATTCGGTTCCCCAGAACCTGGAACCGAACAGGAACCGAATTATTCGGTTTCGGTATTATTCGGTTCGGTCTTCGGTTTTTTTCGGTTCGGTTTCGGTTTTCGGTTTTTCGTGCCCAGAGCGACTGGTGGCCCTCTTCAGGTCGCTCGGCCACCAACACCGCACTGACCACCTGGGTGGACGCAGAGACGTAGAGCAGCAAGGTCTCCTTAGGTGTCGGGGGCACCATGACCGGGGGCGTCGTGAGGAAGGTCTTCAGCTCCTCGAGCATCTGGTCCGCCTCGTCTGTCCACTTGAATTTGTCAGACTTTTTCAGGAGCTTGAAGAAGGGCATACCTTTCTCTCCAAGCTTGCTGATAAAGCGAACTAGTGCCGCCATCATGCCGGTGAGCTTCATGATGGCTTTCTTCCCAGTAGGTCGATTCATCTTGCGGATGGCATCGACCTTGGTGGGGTTCACCTCGTTGCCGCGGTGGCTCACCATGAAGCCTAGAAGCTTTCCAGATGGAACACCGAAGACGCACTTCTCCGGGTTGAGCTTCCAGGGGTAGACCCAGAGATTGGCGAAGGTCTGGGCGAGGTCGGCGATGAGGTTGTCTTCGTTGGTGGTTTTGACAACCATTTCATCGATGTAGGCCTCGACGTTCTTGCTGATTTGAGACTCTAAGCACTTCTGGATGGCCTTCTGGTAGGTCGCTCCAGCATTCTTGAGGCCGAAAGTCATGGCTGTGTAGCAGTAGATGCCGTGCGGCGTTATGAACGCCGTCTTGTCCTGGTCAGAGACCTTCAAGGCTATCTGTTGATAGCCCGAGTAGCAGTCGAGGAAGCACAACAGAGCGCTCCCAGCGGTGGAGTCAACGACCTGGTCGATGCGCGGAAGGGGGAAGGGGTCTTTAGGATAGTGACGGTTGAGATCGGTGTAGTCGATACACATTCTCCATTGGCCGGCTTTCTTCGGTACAAGCACCGAGTTGGCGAGCCAAATTGGGTTTTTACATTCACGGATGAATTCGGCAGCTAAGAGCTTTAGAACCTCTACCCTAATGACCTCCTTGTGATCCTTCGCGAAGCGGCGCAACTTCTACTTGACAGGCTTGGCCGTCTTGTTTACATCCAAGGAGTGCTCAGCCAGCTCCCTAGGAACACTTGGCATGTCCGATGGGGTCTATGCGAATATGTCAGCATTGTCTCGGAGGAAACCGGTGAGCGTGAGTTCCTATTTCTCCCTGAGGTCGTCGCCGATGACCAATGTCTTGGGTGGGTCGGCGAGGCCGAGGAAGACCTTCTTCGTCAATGGCATGGCGTCAAGGGGCGGTCTCAGTGCGCTTCTGCTCTGGGACCGTCAGGTCGGACGGATCGACCTTCTTGGCTTCGGCCACCACGACGGCCGAGGCGCCGAAGTAGGCATTCGCCGTGGCGATCTCCAGGGCCTCGCTGTCGCACTTGAACGAGATGAGCAGGTCACCGTAAACTGTGAGGACTCCCTTGGGAGTCGGCATCTTCAGCACTAGGTAGGTGTAGTGTGGCACAGCCATGAACCTGGCCAGCATGGGGCGACCAAGGATGGCGTGGTAGGACGACTTGAAGTCAGCGACCTCGAAGCTGAGATACTCAGTGCATAAGTTCTCCTTCGTGCCGAACGTGACCATGAGGGAGACCCAACCTATGGGGTAGGCCGCCCTGCCGGGCACGATGCCAAAGAAAGGCTCGTCTCACTCCATGAGCCTCTTGAAGTCGAAGTCCATCTTCTTCAAGGTGTCGACGAAGATGACGTTGAGTCCACTCCCTCCGTCGATGAGAGTTTGAGCGAGCAGGGCGCCCTCGACGATGGGCTCGACGACCACCGGGTATGAGCCGGGGTCTGGGATGTGAACCCAGTGATCGGCTCTGGAGAAGGTAATGGGCTGCTCCGACCATCGCAGGGGCTGCGATGGTTTAGTATGGATGAGCTTGACCTCCGACTGTCCTTGCGGTACCTCCTTCTGCTCGTGCTGCTCTTCAAGCTGCCAACGATCATGTTGATCGACCTCTTGGCGTACTGGAACGGGTCATTGGGGTTGCTTGTCTCCAGCGGGGGAGGCTGGTCGCGCTCCTCGCGGTGATCCTCCGGGAGGTGGTTGTCACGTTGTTGGTTGTCACGGCGATCGTTGTCCTGACGGCCACGTCGGTCGTCGCGGCAGTTGTTGTTGTGGCGACGTGAGGATGACCTATCTCCATCGCTTCTAGGTCGCTTGGGGTCCTCGGGCGCGCGGAACCCCTCTTGAACTGGTGGCACTCGCGGACTGTGTGAGTACCCCCTTCGTGGAACGTGCAGGGGTTGTCCAGCACCGCGTTGAACTCCTCGATGTTGAACGTCGAAGGTCGTTGCCCGTCCGCCGTGAGAACCTCTGAAGGTTGCTTACGGAACTTCGAGCTAGAATCACCGGCAGCACCAGAGGTGCCAGCGTCTTGCTTGTCGTCGTGGTTAAACTGGTTGACCAGGGCTTCCTCCGTGTCGATCAGCTTGTTGACGACCTCCATGAGCAGCGCGACCTTCGTGGCGCCGGACTCGTGAATCTTCTCAAAGACCTTACAGTCCCTGAGGCCTTTCTTATAGTTGTCGACGACCTGGTCGTCCCGAACGCTGACCAGGTGTTGCGGTTCTCGAAGAACCGGTTGGTGTAGTCCCGTAACCGCTCGTCGGGCTTCATGGTAACCCTCCCGAGGTTGAAGGCATTGCTGTGGCGATTGTACGTCACCTGGAAGTTCGACGTGAAGGCCTGAGATAGGTCGGCCCATGATGTGATGCTGCATGCCGAGAGGTTGTTGAGTCAGAGCGATGGTGTGTCACCCGTCACCAGCGGGAAGTAGGCCGCCATGTGGTCGAAGCTGCCACCGGCCGCTTTGACGGAGACGTAGTAGGTCGACAGCCAAATGTTGGGGTCGGAGCGGCCGTCGTACTTCTGGATGTTGGGCTTGAAGTTGTCGGGTTAGGTGACCGACTGGAGACGTGGCGCCAACATAGGGAAGGCGGTGATCGCCATGTCGTCGCCGCTGTCGCCGACCTGAGCCGCATCGTCGTCTTGCGCCGTAGCCACAACCTCGGATCTAGGCTGTCGCGCCGGGTTACGGACCGGACCCTCGGGGTGGCCGTGCTCGGCTTCGTACTGGGCACGCCGCCAGTTCTCAACGTCGTGGCATTCCCGCTCCTCGCGCTCCATGATCCGGTGGACGCCGCCAGGAGGACCGTACTCGTGGCCGTAGTCGAGGCGACGTTGGAGCTCCCACTCCTCGCGTTCGCAGTGACGTTGGTCGATGTAGCCGCAGGCGTTGCGACCACACTGGTTCTTGTCGAGGTTGGCGCGTAAGTCGGCGGCTTTCGCTCCGGGCTGGTTGACCTCCTCCTGGATCGTGGGGATTTTGCTATGTGCAGGCCGATTAGATCGACTGCGCGAGTGTTGGCTTAACGTAGATGCAGCCGACTTGGACGCTGCACTCTTCTCCTCCACCAGAGCTGTGGCGACCCGAACATGGGCCATGGCTGCTTCGACCTCGTGCGAAGGATTAGCCTACTGGAGATGTGCCAATGTCGCGCCCAGGTTGACCTGGGGCTGTTGAACGTCGGTAGCCCCGCTTCTTCGAACTCGAGATGTAGGTCGCGGGCACATGGGGGTGCCGCCTGCTGCTCCTCTGCCCGCCGCTGAGCGCGGTTCGCGTTGGCTTGGATCCGACGTGCTTCCTCGGAATTCGTCGCGCCGACCCGCGGTGGGTCGTTCGTTGAGACCACCAAGACGCGACGTCGGGTGGATCTCTAGTCGTCGGGGGAGATGTGGATCCGAGCTTTCTGAAACCCGCCTCCGTCCGGAGACATGGGAGCCTGCGTGGCGCGCGCGACGTCGCGCTCCTGATCGATCTTCTTCCGTAGCCGACAGCCACGGAGCGTGTGTCGTGCACCCTTGTGGTAGACACACGGTACATCGAGCGGGTCGCGACGGGCGCGAGATTCGACCTTGAGGTCGCTAGATGGTTGTTGTCGCCCAGATTGAATCTGGATCGACTTTGCCGCCTGTTGTTTGTACACGTCGCTGGTAGGCCGCAGACCGAACGGGAAGGTCTTGCGGTGCGACGCCTCTTGCGTTGAGTGTTGAGCTCGTTCGCAAATCTGGAGGGTTTTCTCCATCATGTCGATGACGCGCTCCATCCCCTGGACGATGTCACAGGGTTTGGGTGGGTGGGCTGCCGGAGCTGGGGGCGACGCCAGACGTCGCTGGGACCTTCACGGAGGCCGTTGGTGAGGTCACCGTGAAGGAACCGAAGCAGATCTCGACGGGGTTGGCGAGGATGTCTGCCATGCTTGTCGAGAAAACGACGCGAAATCGGGCCGCCATGCTACACAGCGAGTTCCTGATCTCCCCTACCTAGCGCGCCAACTGTCAGGGGGTGAGACCTAGACAGATCCGCAAGGGGGCTACCCAAGTGGTTGTAGGTTGATTGATGGGGGGATCAGGACCTAAGAGCGTAAGCGGTAGTTCTAGGATGAACTCGGAACTCGGCGAATATGGCAAGGACACGGGGGATTTTAGACTGGTTCAGGCCTCCGGAGAGTAGAACCCTACGTCCAGTGTGGTGGGATTATGTGGAAAGTGATCTCCCCTCGAATGGAGCTCTAGGTCGCCTTATATGGCCGGTGGGCTAGAGTTTCCATTCGAGGTTGGTGGACCCTCATCGGGGTCGGTTACATATTTTGGGAAGGTCGCCTTCCGTAATTACAGAGAGGATCCCGCGATCCTCGGGTCTACTAGCGGCGCCACCGCCGTGATCTAAGGAGAGGCTTGCCCCGCAAGCCTGGCAGGTCGTCTGCGATCTGGATAAGGTCGTCCGAGGTCTTCCTGGGTCGCCAGGATTGTGGATAAGATCTCCGGACCTAATTGCAGGTCGGTTAGACTTTTGGCAGGTCGGGCCCACTTGACAGGGACCTCTGGGACCCTGGTCGGTGGGGACCCATGGGTACCCATGTCTGTCACTACCCTATCCATCGCCCAGCTATACTTAGATCACATCTATAGGCTGCATGGACTTCCTCGGATGATAATTTCAGACTGAAACAAAGTCTTTACAAGCTCCTTATGGCAAGAACTCTTTAAGTTGTCCCACACAACACTAAATATGAGTTCATCTTACCACCCTCAAACAGACGGCTAGACCAAAAGACTAAACCAATGCCTTGAGACATACTTGCGGTGCATGATAAGCTCTTGTCCATCCAAGTGGTCCAAATGGTTGGCTTTAGCAGAATACTAGTACGATACTACTCCTCACTATGCACATGGGAAAACTCCATTCCAAGTCTTATATGGCCGTCCACCACGCCACTTTGGGATATCTGACATATCACAATGCACTATCTCTGACTTGGAGAACTGGCTACAAGAGTGCTAAGATATGAATGAGCTCATTCGCGAGAATCTTTCTCCGAGCACAACAACGCATGAAGTGCCAAGAAGATAAGAATAGGCAGGAACTCAAATTCAGTGTGGGAGACTGGGTCTACCTTAAGCTACAACTGTTTGTGCAACAGTCAGTAGCACATCGTGCTAACAGGAAGTTGAGTTTCATTCTTTGGTCCTTACTTGGTAATTCAAAAAGTGGGGCTAGTCGGTTATAAACTTCAACTTCCAGCTGGCAGTCAAATTCACCCGGTGATCCATGTCTCACAACTCAAAAAAAGCAATTCCACCAGATGTCACGCTGACTCCTAATGAAGAGCTAAACTACATTAACACAATAGTGTTTCTACTCCTATGCAGGTTCTTCACAAACAGTTACAGGAGGTTGGCAACAATATGGTACCCTTTGCTCATGTTCAAGGGAACCATCTACCTCCTTTGTGGACAACATGGGAGAAGTTGCATATGCTACCGCCTAGCATACCATGTGTATGAAGATTAGAGGACCTCGAGGAAGAGTTCCTACTTAAGGGGAGGGGAATGTCACGAGGTGGGCCTATATGGGCCTATTCCATCAGAGGCTAACCGGCCTACACGCCGAGAGCTGGGCTGAAACCCCATGTAAGAGTCATTAGGCCGGTGGACCTTACAACACTTTGTATTGCTACACTGCAAAGTGAACAATATCGAGTAATGAATCAAACCCTAAACAACTATCTCCCTTCCTTCGTCTTCCTCCTTGCTTCGGGCGGCGCCGCCGACCCTACCACCGTCCATGACGTCGGCATCTCCTCTCTGTCCCATCCTAGGATCATGACAGATGTTTGGTACTGGAAATGTTTGCGATGTACCTTGCAAGCAAAAGGACAAATGTTCATATGCAGTCTTAATCTGGAGAAGAAAATGATGAATATGTAAACATAATGCCTTGGCACCGTTAAGTTAAAAGCTAGGAGGAATTTTTTGGGGGGGATTAAGCAAGGACTAGGAGGGAATTGCGATTGTTGGATGAGAAGATGGAGATGGACGAGGCGGCAACTGGCAAAGATACTTCTGAACTTTCCTGATGTGATATATAAATCGCATAATTCAGTGCACATGTTCCAAACAAGCTGAAGTGCATAAGCACCTATCGATGGAGGGCCCATGAGGGTGGGCAAGGCATAAATGATTGGGGAGTGGGGCACATACTATCAGAGAAGGCTAAATTATCATCTATTAGTAGTAATTGAAATAATAAATGGTATGCAACATGTAAACACCCATTGGAATTCATCATGGCGCTGCAAACTTTAGTTTCCTTGTACCTTCATGTAAACTAGAGGATTTTCCATGAAGAAAACTACCATCTGATATGACCTGATGCAGTCTGCTTTATTCGGAAAAGTTCCATACTGCAAAAGGGTGGCCTCTAGTGCCAAGAAACATCAGACAGAAAGTAGACATTGTGGGAACTGTATGTAGCAGGAGTGGGGACCTACCCAACTACCCAAGTAGTCGGTTGGCAAAGCAGTAGCGACATGTGGGGGACAAAGGACCATGTCCCATTGATGAATCACCAATCTGCGAGGGACCAAATGGTAGTGTTGGGCTTTCACCACTTCATACATGGGAAAACTCAAATATACATCAATAATTGGAGGGTGATAACATAATAAAAGTCATAGCTTTGGCTAGGACAAGATTGGTCACTTGAGTGTACCAATGGCTTACAAACAGGGTAATTGTGCACTTGGATCACACCGACTGAGTCAACAAATGATCTTCTGTCAATATATCCTATTGGCACAGTTAGGCTGACTCCAACAACACATTTTGAAGAGGCAAATCCAGCTTTGCCTCTCGTGCACAGTGCAAATGTGGATAGGCAATTGTTGTTGCCTCCAAGACATTATAATTTGGTGAGGCAAATCTTGCTCACTCTGTGCACCGCCGGAGTCTGCTCGTCCTGCTGCCAACTGCTCGCCCCGCCTCACTGCTAGAGCTTGCTGCTTTTCCCCTTTCTTCCCCCAATTTTGGGAGTCTGCTGCTTTTCCCCTTTCTTCCCCCAATTTTGGTGCGGGGAGGCAGAGGTTTGCACATGTGCTTGTTAGAGCCGCTTGCCTCTGCCATCCTGCTCGTCCTGCCGCCAACTGCTCGCCTATAGCCGCGTCCGCGCTCGCTCGCCCCCATGCACCCTCCGCGCCAATTGCCCGCGCTCACTCAAAAAATGCAATTGAGGAGAGAGGGGATCCATTTTTAGCTCACCTCTCTCCTCACACTACAAAATGCATGTCCATTTGCCTCCTCTGTAGGAGATGGATTTGGAGACGCACAGTGCCGCGATAGAGCCAATAATGGATTTGCATTGTGTTGTTGAAGTTAGTCTTAGCTTTGAGTGGAATACACTTGAAGGTTTGATTTCATCATATGAAGTTAGTCATTGAATCGGATGAAATGCAATTGGGTTTCTTTCCGGATGGCACCACTTTAGCTTATCATATATTGGACCAAAGAAAGGATATGACCTTTCATCCTGAGGTTCATATAACTCAGTTTCACCACTAATTTCCTTCAGAATAATGAATAATGCCCACATACAGAAGCTACAGTACATGTAGATGCAATGCCGTGTGGAAATATTCAGCAAAAAATTTATTGGTGCAAATAAAGATAACACAGCTGAGATGACATTTCAAAAGGGGGACGCAAACACACATGGAGATGGAACCCCACTTAGGTGGGGGAAGTACAAAATGTCCAGAATCGGCATGACATGATTACTAAAACAGACGCTCGCCGCACTGGTAGATACCATTCTACAAAAGGATGTAGGGAGATACCATTCTACAAAAGGATGTAGGGAGGCGCCATGGACCACACATATTTACTTGCCAACTAGGATTCCAATCATATGAACCTAAAGGCATCCGGATAGCAAACATAAAAGAAACTAAAGCAGTAGCAGTAATATCTGACACTTTTGTTTTTGTATACCACGGAATAGTAGGATCAGTATTCAGTAAGATGTTTTCTTCCTATGCGTCTATGATTCTATCATATTTATGTTTCCATTTTATTTTCAATCCATGTACATTGTGGTCATTGTAGTTTTTAGATCGACAATGATTTGCATTTCATACAATTACTGTGCCTTTGACAGACATGTCTACTGCCAAACCAGATCCTAATTTTTGCATAATAAACCACCGATGGAATTACATGACCATTCAAATTCGCATCCAAATTCGGGAAAGATGCAACAAATGGAGTTTTTATCTTGTATTGATATCAACAAATGGGGCAAAGATGCAACAACTAGAGTCCTAGAAACATTCAGCTAATTGAATACATGCAAAATGATATATATATCCTTCTATACAGGAAATTATGTCAGATTATAATGCAGTAATTGCACATTACTTTTTCTCGCCGCATGGAAATTTCATTCCTCTGTAACCTTCAACAACCAACAAAGAATGTGGTATCCATTGCTATGTATGTAACTGATCATTTTAAAACCCGGTGCATCACTGCCCCTTGCTTTGCCCTCGCAAAATGTCTCCAAAGCCGCCCCTCATTATGCGACCAAACCTTGTGCTCTCTGGCTGAGCCTGTGGGTTGGGCTCGGGGGCAGCGGTGGTAGCAGGGTCATGTTGCTCGCCACCTTTCTTCCCAAGGAGGCTGCTGTCACCAAAGAAACCGCTGACAGAGGATGCAATCCCAAGATGCGTCCCCATTACCTTGCTGAGGCTTTCCAGTGTACCTCCCAACCGTTCACGGCCTATGATTTCTAATGCCTCCTTGTGTGCAGGGTCTAGAGCATCAGGATCTTTTAACAAGTTCTGTATTGATGGCAGAAGCAGATCCCGTACACTTGTTGCTGGAAGATCTGCAATGACCAAGCAAAAAAAAAATACAGTAAACATCAATTGAGGATGGCATATTTTAGTCGTACAGATGAAACCAAGCATAGTTTCTAAAACCGTTGTTTAGTTTGTGAACAATGGGAAGATTTGTTCAAAATAATATTGAACTCTGCACATAAGGTACTAGCAGAGGTTGGGAAACCAGAAGGTTCAGTTTTCAAAAATGCAATCTTCCAATACTAAAAAAAGTGATAATTGAAATTTGAGACAACAACTACTTTTGGTGCCAGAAACTAACCCAGTTTTCCATAGTAACAGTTCTTTCGGAATTATGTGTAATATATGGGATGAAAACTGGAACCAAGCAGGTTCTAGTCCTCAAAGAATATCTAAATCTTGGAATTAACAATGCCAATGATAAAGATCTAGGCTGTGGCATGGCATGTATATTAAGGGGAAGGCACGCTAGATTCAGCCACTTAATTCAGACCAACCTGTAGCATCTAGAGCACGCAGCACTTCACAGTATACATTTGCTCTTTCACGACGTCGTTCAGTATTATCGTCGGAAGGTGTGATGCTCGTCAGCTTAAATATCTTGGTTAAAAGATGTATGTCATGTCAAAGAAAACAAAAGGCAAATGGACAAAAGGCAAGCAAAAGATGTGCAAAATATGAGTCAAAATTTAAACATGGAATTAAAAGAGCAGGATATATTCACGTAGCCTATCTGTTGAATGAGGCACAGCCACTGCAAGTGCACGAATAACAGAAATAGTAGCTTCATGTGATCCATCTTCAAGAAAAGAATCCATTTGAATGTGTATCTTGTCAACAACCTGTCAAAGCAAAGTTAAGGACAAAAGGAAATACACAAAGTATGTAAATTTAAAAGAAGAAAATAAGAATCATTCTTTACCATGTCATTTTTGAAGTGCTGAGCAACAGCTCCAAATGCATCTATACTAGCATATTTTACTGACAAGTTTTGATCAGAGCCAAGAGTAATAAGTGGTGGCAAAATATGAGTAGATACAACTTTCACATCAATGTAGGGTACCTGTGTGTTAAAGAAAATAAGGATATCATAAACAACATTGAAGATCACTGAATCATTCATTGTTATGGTCGATCTTGTGAGAGGAAGGAAGCTGCGAGGATTGACGGACTGATCTATGGAGAATTAGGGCTGAGGGGCGCGAGATCACCGGCCGGGGGCTGCTGCCCACGGCCGGGCAAGAAAGAAGGTTGTTCCTTCTAATTCCTGCTTGATTAGACTGATACACCTCTCCTTATATAGAGAGGATTTCCTTTGATCCCTAAGTAAAAACCTAATCTTATCCCTGAACCTATCTCTAATGGGCCTGCCGAACCGGCCCATAAGGCCTCTGACATTCATGTACAGAAAACTTACAAGTGCTTTCAGTAGAGCTGCAGCGTTTATTTTCAGGCTGGTATCTGAGCTCACAACCATCTCCCACAAAATATTGAAGATGACTCCATGGTGCTCCATAAATAAGCTACAATCATAAGAATTCAGATCCATGAAAAAATCATGTGCAGCAACATGTTTTCAATTACTCTAATTACTCACCAAAGAAATCGAACTGCATTAATAATCTCTGTAGTATGATGCATAGAAAATGAACCATCCTTTGTGTTTTGGATAAGTACTTTTCTCAGATATTCTTCTAACTGTTGATGGCTTGAAGGAGAACCCAAAATACCAGACAACAACAATGGGAGCACACACATGATCGCAAGTTTTTCAGCAGTTGATGTTTTCGGACGCAAACCTGTAATACAATCAATATAAAGGAATGACAAACACAACTATATCAAACTGCCTCGTCTAATAAGTAGATGTGTTCTTACCACGAACTTTTGGCTGGATTGACAGAGGAAAATAGGTAAAATCACTACTATCAATATCGCCAGCTGCTACAAGAAATACCGGTAGCATGATATGCTCCAAATAATCTTTACCGTAGCACCTAGATACTTCCAAAAGGTACTAAATTATCCAGAAATGATTGATCAGAAATAAACTTGATGATAGTCTGATTTGTATGGGAGGTGTGGCAGCTAGATTTTACCTTCGCGATAATGTTTCTTAAGTTGTCCTCTTTCAAAGGCAACAAGCAGGCAAGCTTGATTAAATCGGGCAGGCAATCAGTGTGCATCCATTCAAATGCTGACCACTCAGAGTCACCTCTGTCAAGTTCCTCAAGATGCGATAACTCAGTGGAAGACGTTTTTATTGTTCACAAAGTCTATCTGATACTACTTGTTTTGAGTAATTAAAAGATAAGTTCACAATGGAAAACTTACTTCGAATACAGTTTTAGGCAGGATGCTGAGAAGAAGTTTTCTGGTGTAGAGCCTATTGGATCAACTGGTGCAAAGGGGCAAGTCTCTATAGCTTTTTGATGAATAAATGGTAGCAACTCAGTCAACATTCGAAGGAGGACATCAATGTTCCAGCGCTCTTGTTCTCCTAAAACACGAAGGTGAGAGTCTATTGTACCTTCAACCCCTGAAATAGGTGGACACCGCTGAAAAACATAACAGGTTGAAAGGACTATAAGGACACACATTATTAATAGAAAATAGAAAGTTCTCAATATTCCCGAGAACGCAAACCTGAGCAGATGCCAGAATATGAGCCAATAGCACTCTTGATATCTGATCCAGTTTACCTCCCCATCTTACTACAGCAGAAACAAGCTCCTTGAGTGCGACTTCCACAACTGCTCCAGAGGGGTCACAGACCAATTGGAACATTAGTTCCTCAACCTACAAAAAAGCAAAGGGAACCAGTGGACTGATGAGCAATGATATTACATTCAGTTGTGTAACTCTCCAAGTTCTCAATAATTCTGAAATAAACAAAATATCCTATCCTTGTCCATAGCTTAAATTTAGCTAATCTTGTGAAAATCAAATTTGTACTTATTACTGATCCAAGCATAAGTGACGCTGACCTTGTGATACTTGTCCAGGTTTGGAAACAGAGGAAGAAGCAATGCCAGGTTATGTGTTGCAGCTTGCCTTACAACCGTTGCAGCATCTTCGACAAGTTGTTGCACAATGGATAAAATGAGGGAATCTCGAATCTCTGGACGAACATACATGGCAAGTTCTCCACATGACTGAGCAACAAGCAATCTGCGTTCCTCATATTGATGATTTATCTAAACACCAAATAGATTAATAAATGTAAGATCATGCACTAAAGAATGCTAGAAGACCTATCACAAAAATGTAAAATACCTGTTCCCAACATTGAGGAAGTAGCTCAGTTTCTGTCCTCATCTCACCAACACTCTTAGCTAACTCAACACAAGCCTGCAGCCATATGACAAGGAAAACAGATATAAATACGAAAAAAATGATGAGGCTACAATTTATATTCATAGCAGCATACATCCATTATGATGCGTCTTTGTTGTCCATCAGGCCGTTTTATCAGGTTGAATAATGTATGCGTCAAGGAATCCCGTACATCGCTATCTGGATGCTTTTCTATAGCACATATGATCAATGGAAGAAGTTCCTGTAACCATGTAGAATCATGTAACATTAGTTATACTTAAATGGATATGGATGCAAGCTACAAAGGTTACAAATAAACCTCACGATGGTTTATGAGCACATATGGCACAATCTTTGGAAGTGCATCTGAAACTATCTTTATAGTCTCCAGAGCCTACCGGAAAAATAAGGAGTATCAATAGTAATAAACAAGCGTACTTTATAGCCAAAGCAGAATTACTAGGACACTGACCATCTTATCTGAAGATTTTTGTTTACTTGGGCTCTCCAGTTTCTCAGTAGATAAATACACAAATATGCCATCTGAACTCTCCTGGCTTTTACCAATCATTGAAGCTCCATGCAGACTACTATTGAGAGTTACATTTTCTGACGAGATATTCAACATAGATTTATCTTCTTCTTTAGTACCGTAGCTTCCATTCTCATGAGATGAGCAAGAAACTGGAGCTTCTATAACTGAGAGACCTTCAGCACTATTTTCTCTCACTTGGTGATCTTTCTGTGTACCCTCAGTTAGATAGACTACTGATTCTAGCTTATTTGTTATGGATTTAGATCCTTTCAAGTCTCCATCTTTATTATTCAATTTTGCTGCTTCTCCCATAGAGTTAGCGATGGAATGCAACTCCAGATCATCACTGTTTACAACAAACAATTGCTTATTTGATTGAGCCCCTTCAATATACATCTTAAGGGCTGTAATTTCAGCTCTGCAGTCGTTCAGCTCTTTCCTCTGGACATCCAGTGACTGCCTTAAGTCTTGAACCTTTAATCAAATGAAGGTTAGAAAAGTTCAGAAAACATAAAACTATTGTAACTAGGGATAAGCCCGAAGAACCTATTTGTCGCCCTCCATAGGAGGCTCTGACTACTTTACGGGTTCTTCTTGCTAACTAATTGATACATGGGCCCTCTATCAAATAGAGGTGACTCTCGATTGTCTCAAAATAAAAAATAGAGGTGACTCTCCCTAAACCCTAATTGATACTTGGGGCTTGAACAGTACTTACACGCTACAGTACCGCGGGTACTGTTCACGGACTGGGGCTAGGCCTCCAGGCAAGCCAGCCCACTAAACTGGCCATAACACTTCACCACCCCTCGAAGATAGCTCGTCCTCAACCTGTGGTAATGCGCAGAACAGCAGACACCTGACTCTGAGAGATAACTTGACACTACACACAAGATTAAGCCTTTTACATCTCAGCTGAACCCTGTTTTATTGTTGGAATGGAAATCTACTCGTTGGTGCCCTGGTCGCCACAGCGTCCTAGATATTGGAGAATGCCAACAGGCATAACTTGCATAATCAACAGGGTTACATGGGGATTACATATATAGAGGGAGAGAGGGCAGCCCAAGGGGCTGAGGCAGCCTGGAAGGCTAATACAGTTAGCATAGCAGTAAATACTAGGAGATTACAGGTGAGCAGTAATTGATCTAAACCCCCCCCCCCCCCCCCCCCCGCAGTCTGAACGTCGGAGGGAAGAACGTTGAGACTGGATCGAAAAGCTTCAAAGACGGATGAGGGGAGGCCTTTGGTGAAGACATCAGCGAACTGTGAGGTGGTTGGAAAATGAAGAACCCGAACAGCTCCAAGGGCGACCCTTTCGTGGACAAAGTGCAGGTCAATTTCAACATGCTTGGTGCGTTGGTGCTGAATGGGATTGCTGGAGAGGTATACTGCACTCACATTGCCACAATAGACAAGGCTAGCGGATTGAAGAGGATGGTGGAGCTCCTAAAGAAGCTGGCGGAGCCAGGAAACTTCAGCAACACCATTGACAATGGCACGGTATTCAGCTTCAGCACTGGAGCGGGACACGGTGGGTTGGCGCTTGGAGGACCAAGATGCAAGACTGTCTCCAAGGAACATAGCCGGAGGTGGAGCGACGGGTGTCGGGGCAGCCAGCCCAATCAGCATCCGTGTAAACTATGAGTTGGGATGGAGCAGACTTGGGAATGATGAGAGCAAGGTGGAGGGTGCCCTGAAGGTACGGAAGGATCCGTTTTGCAGCGACAAGGTGAGTTTCCCTGGGGTCATGCATATGCAGACAGACCTGTTGAACGGCGTAGGCGCTGTCAGGCCGAGTGAAGGTCAGGTATTGAAGTGCACCAGCAAGACTGCGATAAGCCTTTGGATCAGTGACAGGAGTACCAGCATCGGCAGAGACTTTTAGCTAAGTGTCGACGGGGGTGGATTTGCAGTCGCTCATGCCATGACGGCCAAGAATGTCCAAGGTGTACTGCCGTTGAGAGAGAATCAGTGAGTTCTTGTGGTGCTGAACAGCCACACCAAGGAAAAAATGCAGAGGGCCGAGATCCTTCATGGCGAATTCCTGCTTGAGGGCTGTAATGACACGTTGAAGAAGTTGTGGAGAGGAAGCTGTGAGCACAATGTCATCCACATAGAGGAGAAGGTAAACTGTGGCTGTTCCTCGGCGAAAAACGAATAGAGAAGTATCTGACTTTGCTTCGATGAAGCCCAGGGAGAACAAATAGGTGGCAAAACGGCTGTACCATGCCCGGGGCGCCTGCTTCAAGCCGTAAAGGGATTTGTTGAGCTTGCAAACGTGATTAGGGAGAGCAGTGTCAGCAAATCCAGTTGGTTGCAAGCAGTAGACAGTTTCAGTCAGGGTGCCATGGAGGAAGGCGTTCTTCACATCAAGTTGATGAATTTGCCAGTCTTGGGAGTGAGCAAGGGTGAGAACTGTGCGGACTGTGGCTGGCTTGACGACAGGACTGAAAGTCTCGTCGTAATCAACTCCAGGCCGCTGAGTGAAACCACGGAGGACCCAGCGGGCTTTGTAGCGATCAAATGAACTATCAGCATGAAACTTGTGCCGGAAAATCCATTTCCCGGTGACAACATTAGTTTGAGCAAGGCGCTGAACAAGATCCCAAGTATGGTTGTCATGGAGGGCGGCACATTCTTCTTACATGGCCTTGCACCAGTGGGGATCAGCCAAAGCATCACGGTAAGAGCGAGGGGTGGGTTTGAGTACCTCAGAATGCAAGGCAACCTGGGGTTGCTGGTACCCGGATTTGCCGCGTTGGCAATGCCGTGGGCATTGACAACCGGCGGAATGGGGACGGCGGCTGTCGGGATGTGGGGGCCTTGCTTGCGCGTCGGGAGTAGACGTTGACGACCGGCGGCTTGGGGAAGAGCGGGGCCGGAGGCGCTGGTGGTGGGGACACCGTGGGCGGACCAGACGGCAGGGGCCCCGCTACCTGGGCCAAAGATGGGTCGAGGTGTGGGGAAGCCCGGGGGTGGGCCGCGAGTTGTCGCGGGATGCAGCCTAGGAGCGCCAGAGGAACCTGTAGAGGGGAAAAACACTTGTACAGGGGCATCATCAGTTAGAAAATCAAGGTTTTGGGAAGGAGGGGAGGCCTGCGTGGATGAGAAAGGGAATGTTGTTTCGTCGAATACGACGTGACGAGAGATGATGACGCAGTTGGTGGAGAGAGCAAGGCAACGATATCTCGGGAGAGTAGCCGAGGAAAGCACATAAAGACGAGCGAGGTGCGAGTTTGTGAGGGGTGGTGGCGATGAGATTTGGGTAGCACATGCACCCAAAGGTGCGTAGATCATGATAGGAGGGGAGAGTGCCATGGAGGGCAGGACATGCGTAGAGAAACACCTTTGGCGAGCAAAAAAGCACGAAAGGCGGAATTATCGAATTCACAACCATTGTCGCACTGCACGGTTTTGATGGTGCAACCGAATTGTGTGTGAACATGAGCAAAGAAATTGGAGAGGGTGGGAAAGGTGTCAGATTTGAGACGGAGGGGGAAGTCCATACAAAATGCGAGCAATCATCGAGGACAACTAAGTAGTATTTGAAACCAGATACACTAGAGACAGGCGAAGTCCAAAGATCACAATGGATCAAATCAAAGTTCTTAGATGCTCGCGAGGAAGAACTACTAAAGAGGCGGCGGACATGACGCCCAAGTTGACAAGCATGACACAAATGGACGTCGTCGATCTTGCTGTTGCTGATGATCGAGGTGGTTTGGGCGAGGTGCTGAAGAGCAGCGGTGCCGGGATGACCGAGACGTCTGTGCAAGGTGGTCGGTGAAGGAATGGCGACGAGGGCACAGGCGGCGGAGGAGAAAGAGGAAAGCTGCAAGGTGTATAGTGGTCCGGTGCTGTCACGCCGAAGGAGAGTGGCCCTGGTGCGGAGATCCTTCACAAAAACACCAAGAGGGTCAAATTCAACTGAAACAGAGTTCTCAGTGGTGAATTTGCGAATAGAGAGGAGGTGGAACAGGCCAAGGATGGAGGAATATCCAGTGCCGATCACCGGGAGAGCGGCACCGTTACCCAGGATGATGGAGGAGGGAAAACCAGAGGAGGAGGGGGTTACCATACTGGGATGGGAGGTGATGTGGGACGAGGTGCCGGAATCCAGCACCCAGTCGGCGGACGGCGGCGGCGGGGTGAGGGAGACGGTGCTCAAGGCGTTGGCGAGGGTGGAGGGGTCCCACGACGACGGAGCGGACGGCGCTCGGTGAAACGCGCGGGAGCCGGAGGCGTGTAGAACGGAGGCGGCGGCGGCGGCCATCGGGGCGTGATAGGATGGCGCCGGCGGGCCGGGCGCGGAGGGGTTCCATGGTGGCCGCCGATGGTGGGGCCAGGCCACATGTGGATGGACCCGATCCACGGGTTGTAGACAGACGGCCAGTTGTGACTGCCGGGTGGCCCAGCGGAGGAGCCACCATGACCGCATCCACCGCATCGACGGCGACCGCGCCCGTTGCCAGAGGATCCCCCAGCTGCAGGCGGCTGGCGGGGAGGTCTAGGTGGGGGAGCAGGGACAGGAGGCTTGCCAGGGGACGAGGCGACGAGTGCCATGGGAGGCGGAGCAGAGGAGGTCGTCATGGTGAGTTCGGCGAGGCAGAGGTCGGCGTGCACGTCGTTGAAGGACGGGAGTGGCTTCTGGCGAGGAATGAGCTGCGCAATGACGTGAAATCGTTCGCCGAGGCCACGCTGGATGTTGAGCACGAGCGTGTTGTTCGAGACGGGCTTGCCAAGGTCAGCGAGTGCGTCGGCGAGGCTCTTCATCTTGCGGCAGTAGACGTCGATGGAGAGGGTGCCTTGGGTGAGTGCGCGGAACTCGACGTCGACGAGCATGGCGCGAGACGCGCGGTTGTTGAGGAACTGCTCCTCGAGGCCAAGCCAGGCGACATGGCCAGTGACGCCGTTGCGGTCATGGATGACGTCGAGCAGGTCGGTGGAGATGGTGTTGAAGAGCCAGGACACCACCACGCGGTCCATGCGACACCACGCGGGGTCGGGGAGGCGAGGCGCATCGCTGAGGACATGGTCCTGCAGGGCGAAGCGGTCGAGGATGAGGAGGACGTAGCCGCGCCACTTGGAGAAGTTGGATTCTTGGAGGTCCAAAGTAACCGGAATTAGATTTCGGATGTTCTGGACGGCGGCGGCTTGACTGTGGAGCCGGGCGACGGCTGCGGCGTCGGAGGTGAGGGAGTGGGTGTCGTCGTCCGGGAAGTCGTCGTCGTGTGCCTCGTCGTCGCGGTTGGAGATAGCCCGGTGGCGAGAACGAAGGGCGAGGGTGCGCTGCTCCAAGGTGAGGGCCTGGGCGCGCTCTTGTTCAAGAGTGTCGGCGGCGGACTTGAGGAGGGTGGTGTCGTCCTGCAGCTGTTGGCTACGCTCGGCATTGGTGGAGTGCAGGACCTCGGCTTCTTCCTCTAGGAGCTTGGCGGCGGCGAGGGCCTCATCGCGGAGTTTTGCCGCGGTGGTCGCGGTCGCGGCGCCGGAGCTGAAGAGCCGTCGGTGGGAGCAGCCATAGGCGCGGCGGTCAAGCGGCTGGCGCGGAAGCCAAGCCGACGAGCGCGGGCGCCGAATGGGTGGAAGCGGGAGGAGGGGAAAAGTTGGGTTCTAGGACCTAGATTAGTCTACTAATACCATACTGGAGAATGCCAACAGGCATAACTTGCATAATCAACAGGGTTACATGGGGATTACATATATAGAGGGAGAGAGGGCAGCCCAAGGGGCTGAGCCAGCCTGGAAGGCTAATACAGTTAAGCATAGCAGTAAATACTAGGAGATTACAGGTGAGCAGTAATTGATCTAACACTAGATCCAAATAATAGAGCACTGCTGTCACATCCAATGGGTCGGCCTTCTTCAAACATGGCAGCTCACAGGCCCATATGGCCCAGCCCACACAACTCCCATCTGCCTCATCCCCACCGTTGTTGGGTGGTTGCGCACCGTTGAGGAAGACGCCGGAATCACGGACGCCATGCGTGTTGAAGATTGTGTTGTCTGCAGCAGCCAGCGGACCCATCGAGCGGGGGCAAGGCTACAACTGGCGCATGCAAATGCGGGCACATGTGCGGAAGCCGCCAACGAAGCCTGGCCAACAGCATCAGAGGTGTCTCCTCCGCAGTCCACGCAGGTGTAACCGCATGAGGCGAGGGACCTGCGACGTCCACCAGAGGCAGGCCTGCATGCGGGGGCAACATGAGCGTGGAGGTCGTCAAAGATAGGACCGCACATGGTGTGGCGAACTCCGGAGACGACGTCCCGATGGGCGCTAGAGTGGATGTCGGAGACGAGGCCTCACACGACGAGGATGTGGACGCTAGGGACGTGCAAGGCATGCAGTATAGCGACGACAGCGGGGGAGCCACAGAACCGGCACAGCGACGAGGTACAAAGCGTCCACCTGGTCCTCAGCTCATTGTTGCGCAATCAGGAGACCGAAGTTGTGGCGGCGGGGACGAACGTCGTGGAGGAAGGGGCCAGAGCCGCCAGTGTCATGACCACACGGGGTTCGGAAACAGTCGATGGTGGAGGTGTTGCGGCAGATGTGACCGCGGTTGGCGGCGCTGATGGCGAGGAAGGGGCCACTGCCACTTCTACCGCTATTGGTGATGCAACCATCTTCTGCTGTAGACACCGATCCCACAGATCTGAAGCATCGCCGGCATTGATCTTCGCAATAGCAGCGTCGAACCTGACGAGGAGTTATTGCATGGTGGCAGGAGGAAAGCGGCGCGCATGGAATCGATTAGCGGCAGGCAAGGCCGAGGAAAGTCCCGTTTGATACCAAATGATATGGATCTTATTCTAGGATAATGAACTAGGTAAGCTAGAGGTAGTTGGAGACCTCGCCCTCCCTAGGAGGCTATGAGATTCTTAATCCTTCTACTTCTTTGCTTGACCTAATTGATACAGGGGGCCTCTATTAAATAGAGTGACTCTAACTAAACCCTAATGGGAGTCGCTACAATACACGAGCATTACAGTACCGTGGGTACTGTTCACAGGCTGGGCCTAGGCCTCCAGGAAGGCCGACCCACTAAACTTGCCATAACAATTGATCATTTGAATCATGATTACCAAGAGAATATTGCCTCCAGGAAGGCCGGCCCACTAAACTAGCCATAACAATTGATCATTTGTATCATGATTTCCAAGAGAATATTACTTGTGAATTGGCTTGCAGTCCAATGATAGGGCGGTCTAGTGGGACGCTACCCACCAGGGATCAATTCCTGGTGCTCACACCTTTTCCTGGGATTTTCCCAGGATTTACCGGCATTGTGCGTTAAGTGGTAAGTGGCATTCCCAACGACAACAAGGCGCCAATGGTGACTTCGGGAATCTCCAAATATGTCGGGTGCTCAATCCTTCAGAGGTGCTCATAGGGGTAGGGTTTGCGTATGTGTATTCATAGGGGTGAGTGTGTGTGCGTGTCGTGAGCGTCTGCGTTGTACTTTGTAATTCTCAAAAAAAAAAGAGAATATTACCATTTTTTCCTTCTCTTTTATCTCCTTGTGTGCAGCTTCCAAAGATTTCATCAAAGCAGCAACCTGACTATTAGCCGCTTCCCTACTCTTGGTCAAAGAGTCCTTTTCAGCATTGAGTCTCTCATTGTCCTTAAGTAATGTTTCATTTTCCCGAAGTATGGATATTTTTTCCTGCAATATATTACAAAATTGAAAGAAACAGTTTGGAAGCTCTATGCTTCCGAGTGAAAGTGCAAGATAAAGTGAAACTTGAACTCTTGAACTGATAATGAAAAAGGGTGAACAGAACTCTGGCCCAGGTGACCAAATGGTAAAGTTTTATGTTGATAGATTCTTCAAAATCAATAGGGCGTCAATGTTTCCTACAAATAGCAGGAGGTTGATACAGGAAAGAGCAATTTCTAATGCATTACTTATATCTTTGTGTGGCCATATATGCCACTGTAATGCATCAATCTATAGTTCGACACAAGTTTCAAAATTGATGTAAAAAATTACCTCTGCAGCCTCTGCAGTAGATGAAAGGTACTGATAGTAGTAACGACGAAGGGCATCGGGAACACAAGCTGAACTATTTGGCCAAACATCAAGGTCTTGATCAGGAACCTGCAATTAAGATGATTGAGTACAAATCATGGATAAGGAAATAAACCTGTTCAGAAATAATAACTTTGACCGCCAATATACATAAACGATTATAATTGATCACATCAAAATAGTGTCATTACCCACTAAATATCAATGATTCAACGTCCAAGAAAGATTTAAGGGGGGAAATCACAAGCTGGTAAGCGAACACAAGTTACAACAGTACAAGGGAAAAAAGGTAGTATATAGATAATACATACCTCCTCAATGAATGTCATGGCTGCAAGTCGATACCCTGCCAAAAGCAAGTATTCTTTTACAGCACAGTTAAGATCTTTTCGTTCATTATCCTTTAGTGGGCCTAATGCAGAAATTTTCACATCCCGTTTATCCTGTTGGCTAACTGATCCTTCGCATGTAGAATCACCCAAAAGGGGCCCTGTATGCCGAATATATGAATCATGTCAAGCAAACTGTGGCTCTAGAAAAAGTTATCACTTATCTGCTTATGAATCTAAGTAACACAAATTGATATAAGCACATCTTATAACGTGGAATATATACTTTCTTTATAACAACAAATATATTGGGGGTCTTCTAATGTCACATATGACTTGAGTATGGTTATTGGCACAGTGACCAAAGCTGGTACAGCCTGCTCAGTTTGGTTTTGTTTATTGACAACACTCAAACAGATGCCTTAAGCACAAGGCGCATAAATTGCAAGCTTTGAATCTCTTTTCATTGTATTTTTTCTCAGAAGCCTATAAATTCCAGATTTCCATGCAATAAGCAAAATCCAGTCTTGTGCAGATGTGTAATATTCCACTCAAAGCAATGTAAAGGCACAAAAACAGAAAGGAAATCATGAACCAAAAACTGAGACAAAAACTAGTTGTGTTCGTTCAGCACTGTGTAGCGAACATGGCCTCATATGCCATTAGTTCGAGTTTGATTTTGGTGATTCATGACAACATGATCATTGGGACTAACCATATTGTTTTAGCATGTCTTTGTAGACAATTCTAGGTCCCAAGGATGCAAGAAAACCACATGCCAAAAGGAGAAAATCAAGGGTAAAAACCGAGCAAGAAAGGAAAAGAAAAGACACCGTCGGATGAACCGACGGTACCTATACAGCAAGCGTCGGTGCAATCGTCGGACGAGTTGGTACACTGGTTGAAACCCTAGGCACCGTCGGATGAACCGACGATCCATTTTCTAGTAGCGTCGGACGAGTTGCAGAGGAAGAGCAGCGAAGACAGTAGCACCGGATGATCCGACGGTTTGAGTGGGGACACCGTCGGTCTATCTGACGCTCAGTTTGAATCAAGACAGAGACGCGCCAAGACTTCAGCATCGGATGATCCGACGGTCTGAGTGAGGACACCGTCGGTCTATCCGACGCTTAGTTTGAATCAAGACAGAGACGCGCCAAGACAAAGCCTTTAGCACCGGATGATCCGACGCCTTGGTCAAGGTGAAGCGTCGGTCTATCCGACGGTCGCGTGGAAGCTAACAGAGACGACTTGGTTGCGGGGTCTTCAGCACCAGATGATCCGACGCACCGTCGGTGCATAGCGTCGGAGCAGTTGTGTCAGAGAATCTCAACGGCCATGTGACGTGGGAGGGGCACCGGATGAACCGACACCCTGGAAAATCTAGCATCGGTTCATCCGACGCTACCTTTTTCAGTGGTCGTTAGCCAACGGCTAGTTTGATGCCTTGGGCTATTTATACCCCCTCCACTCACCCATTTGAGGTGGCTGGATTGTGTGGAAGTGCAGAGGAGTTCAAGACACATTGAAGATCATATCCAATCCATCCAAGTGCTAAATTGCTCATCCTTAGACTTGTCCATGCTTTGTGTATGTGCTTAGTACTAGGCTTAGCTTAGAACTGAGTGAGTGCAAAGTTGTGCCAACCTTGTGAGGTGATTCTTGAGTGAATCAAGTTGTACAAGGTTCGCCGGAAGCCTTGGAGCCTAAGTGGCTCACCGGCAATCATCATCGACCCTCCGGCTTGGTGTGGAGCGGCGAGGACACTTTGTGCGGGGGATGTGGAGACCCCCTTCCTTGGTGGAGAAGCTCCTTAGTGGAGGTGGCATCAAGGTGACCAAGGGAGCTTGGCAAGTGCCTAAGTGGCTAGCCTTTGTGGCGAGTCAAGTGGTGCTCTTGGGAGAGACTTGGTGACCGGGAAGCGATACTCTTGTGTGAGTGCTTCAACAACTTGGACTAGGGGTGGCTTAGTGCCTACCGATACCACGGGATAAATCACGTGTCAAGAGTTTGCTTCCTTTCATCCCCTTTACGTTTCCGCATTTTCTCTATTGCAATCTTTGTTTGCCTCTACTTTCCTAGAGTAGTATCATGCTAGGATTGGCTATAGGTTGCAAACCTTCTTTTGGGATGGGAGTTCCACACTAGAACAACCCTAGTTGCACATCTAGATAGTACGTTCTAGTTTACCTTTGTGCAAAAATAGTGAAGCCATAGGTTAAGGTTTTAAGTTGCCTAATTCACCCCCTCCCCCTCTTAGGCTAACGAGCATCCGACTCCTTACACACTGCGGCATAAAAAGGTACAGCACGTCGTAATGTTGTGTATAACATTATGCATAGTTCAAGGTCACAAACCATTTGAACGTTCAGGAGATGATTCCTTTTGCTTTTGTAACTCAAGCTTCAACTGTGAAAGGTCTTCTTTGGCTAGTCGCAGATCATACTCTGCGAGTGCAAGTTTTTCTTGTGCTGCTATTTTCTCTTCTAACAAACTTTGTGGATCAGCACCTGTCAACAAAAACATATATTGAATCATCTCAATGCTTCTGTAATAAAGCTGATAACCAAGAAAATATTTAGGTGCCTAGAATGACCAAAAAAACTTAATAGCTAAGCCAGGTAAATAGGATAGTTAAATGAGCCTGGTCAAGCGACTAGTTGTACTTATCTAATTTCTCAGCCAACTGGTTATTTATGAATTGGAAGACTCCAAGAGCAAGAATAGAGCCTATACATTTTGTAAGTCATTGTCAAAATGCTGCTGGATTTTATTCAACTAACAAAATGCCACTCATAAACAACACCCCATACATTTATGTGGTGTTTTCTCCTTTTTCGTACCTACTACTAAGTAGGATTGGCCAGTCATCAGAGCTCGCGCAATAAAAGGCATATGCGCTGCTGCTCTACAGATGGCATGACCCCATCGCTGTTGGCAGTTGAATGAATTTAAATCTGATCAAAAAGGGAAAACATTAAAGAAACCATCATAAAAGTTAAAATTTTGGCACATAAATTTCTGCCCCCAATGGTTTCATTCAGCAACCTTTGTTCACTTAAGCTTCATTTTTTTTGTACTGCTCCATATGATAGAAGTAGTTAGGTCTTGTTTAGTTGCGGCAAGTTTTGCAACTTTTAACTTTTAACTATTCACCCGGCACATCAAATCTACAGACACTAATTAGGAGTATTAAACATGAATTAATGATAAACCCAATCCATAACTCCCAGTTTAAATTGCGAGATGAATCTATTGAGGCTAATTAGGCGATGATTAGACAATGCCATGCTACAATAAACAATCTCTAATTACGGATAAATTAGCTTAATAGATTCGTCTCGTGATTTCCCATCCATTTGTGTAATTAGTTTTATAATTAGATCATGTCTAGTCCTTCTAATCCTCGATTTACAAATGCTACATTACATTTTCGTAAGTTTCGCAACAACCTAAACAAGGCAGTACGAATACATACAACAGGGGCGGACCCAAGTAGAGCCGAGTGAGGGCACATGCCCCCACTCATATTTCGGAAGCAAAGGTTAATTGCAAATTTTCACCACGTAAAAGCTTGACAAATCTATGTTTTCTTAAGAAGTGCCCTCTCTCAAATTTTGCTTTGGGTCCCCCTCTGTACAACACTCCAGATAACAGCCGTGGACGCCAATCAAAAGTCCGTCAAAATGCCAGTTGAGCGCCAAAATGCATACACCAACTGAGCAGAACTGTAATAACTAATGTAACACCCACGCCAAGGACAGAGTGGAACATAGTTTTGATTCCAAATCAGATTACGCAGAAACGAAGCTGGATGGGCATGCACGTCCGAGAGAAAGAAGGGCCCAATTACAAAGGAGGCAGCATTAGCGGGCACGATCCTGCGAGATCCAGCCAGCGAGCCGCCGGACAATAGTGGGAGCACAGCTTGAGGCGAAGCGCGGTGCGAGACGGGGAAATGGTTTGCGTGGAACGTACCGGGCGGCACGGAGGATGCGCGCTCGACAACGTCGGGCGGGAAAAGAGCCGGGTCGGAGAAGAAGGCGCGGAGGCGGAGCGCGTGCGCATGGCGTCCGTCCTCCTGCAGTTCCTGCAGCAGTTCGAGCGCCGTGAGGTGGTACCGCTCCTCCAGCAGGAAGTTCACCACGCAGTTGCACAGCGACGCCCACCGCTCGTCCGCCGCGCCGCCACCCACCATCTCCATTCTCCTCGGGTTTCAGCGGATCTACCTCGATCGCGGAGGAGCTCGTCGGGCGTCGTTGTGTGGCATGTGGCCGCAGGGGAAGGCAGATCTCGCGCGGGCGACTCGAGGCCGGTGGGGAGGAACGGGGAAGGAGAGGAGTGATGTGGCAGGGATAAGCGTCGCGGAGGGAAGTAGGAACGACCGAGGCGCGCGCCAACGGCTGATTCGGATGCCATGTGGCCTGTGCGTGGCACCAGACTAGTTGCGTCGTCGCACTATCCAAACTCGTATCCTCCATTGCCCGTTCCGTCTATAAGCATCAAAACTTTTTCGTGGAAAAACTTTACTTCATTCTACAATCTCAAATACAACAGAATTCCAATAATTAAGTTTCAAGTGATTCTTTGGCACCCAAAAAATCAGGCGATGTGTTTTTGTCATCCGACATTACTTTTCGACAAACTCTCGCACTTATCAACAATTACACCAAAGATCGACATTCACTGCCATGCTGACCGACCGCTCCATTTTATGTGCTAAAACACTACCTACCATCCCTCTGAATCTCACCTCCCAGGTCAATGGACCATGGCCCGTGCCTTGCTGACTTTTAAGGGTGTGGACTTCCAACCGCCCAACAGAACAAAACGAAGGGTCTCAAATTGAAAGATAAAAAAGAAATGGTATAATATATTAATTCTGGAAGTCAAGTTACATGGCACCAAGGATTACAAGTAAAATTTGAACCATTCGAACACAAGTATGTAAATATACCATAGACCCGCCACCCTTGAGAACTCCCACTATTGTTGTAGTCAGGGCAGAACTCACGATTGTGCGATCAAATATGGTGAAATTTAGGACCATTCCCATCGCCTACAAGATAACAAGAATACTGCAGGTCAACAGATAATGCAAGTTAGGACCACGACATATAGAAAATAATTTTGGCGCGAAAACTTGACAGTAATATCACGGTAATGAACAATAGTGAAGTGTGAGACTATTCAATTTAGACACTCATGAGAACTATTGACAATCATAATTGTGAATTGAAGAGGTGAATCAAGGGAAAGTAAAGAAAGAAAGTAAGAAAGATCTACGGTAAAGAAAGAAAGGTCTACAATAACTTAGCTTGAAGTGATGGAATTAGCTACACTAACAAGAGTATATAGCATTAAGACTCTATCAGGGGGTGAGAACTGGACAGATCCGCAAGGGGGCTACCCAAGCGGTTGTAAGTTGACTAATGGGGGGATCGGAACCTAAGAGTGTAAGTGGTAGTTATTGGATCGAACTCGGAACTCGGCGAGAATGGCAAGGACGCGGTGGTTTTAGACTGGTTCAGGCCTCCGGAGAGTAAAACCCTACGTCCAGTGTGGTGGGATTATGCGTGAATGGGGAAGTCCCCTCGAATGGAGCTCTAGGCCGCCTTATATGCCAGCGGGCTAGGGTTTCCATTCAAGGTCGGTGGACCCTCATCGGGGTCGGTTACAGATTAGGAAGGTCTCCTTCCGTGATTACAGAGAGGATCACGGGATCCTCAGACCTACTAGCGGCGCCGCCACCGCGATCTAGGGAGAAGCTTGCGCCACAAGCCCGGCAGGTCTTCCGGAGTCTGGATAAGGTCGTCTGAGGTCTTCCAAGGTCGTCGAGATTGTGGATAAGGTCTCTGGGCCCACTTGCAGGTCGGCAGAGCTTCTGGCAGGTCGGGTCCACTTGACAGGGACCTCCAGGACCCTGGTCGGTGGGGACTCAGGGGTACCCATGTCTCTCAAGCCCCGATCGACGTGTAGGCGAAGCGGCGGAGACGAAGTCACGTCGATACGAAGTGAAGACGTGGCTCCGATGAGGTCGCGTAGGGTACACGGGGATCAAAAAAGAAAATCCTCCTGAGCGCATACGAAGGCGAACATCAAGCTTCTAGAGAGTAGGTCCAGGGGCTCGAAGTGAAGACAAGGCGTTGTCGTTGCCTGAAGAACCACCGACCTGACCGGAATCAAGTAAAGCCAACACACCTTCAAGGGAGGTCTAAACGCTGACCAAAGGGAGGTTGAGCGGAGAAGTGACGGAAGCGTGTTTCCGGTAGGTCGAGGCGATGGAAGAAAAGAGGGTGTCGCACAGACGCACTCATAGCCCCGAGCAGTAAGGCGACCTAGAAGGTCGGGTTGATGCTCGAAGAATAAGTCCGCGACCTACGGCCTTCTGCTTAGGAAACAGATGCTCTTCTCTTGGAAATAGACAAAGCAACGGGGATCTCCACACAGGAACACAGGGTGACCAGACTCGTTGTCATGCAGTTATCCACTGGCGCACTGTGCCGATACAGAACCTGCCCCTGCATAGAGATGCCACCGCCACCGCTAAAGGATAAGGACTGAAAAGATGTCCTCAGGCCTGCTGCAGACGTGTTAGTGCTCCCGAAAGCAGACAAAGACCTCGTGCCCCACATGCAAACAGTGTCCTGATAAGGTTGCCACGCCATCTATGAGGTGAATGCTGACCGATGTTGAGCTCCATTGTTATAAATAGGCGGCCTGGACCCGTGGCTGGCCAAACCCAGTGAGAACACCATGGCAACACCGCTTGATAATATAGTCATAACCTAGCTTTGTGTGCGTCCGCCCGAGCATAGAGCTAGGATGTCATCCCTTGGAGCTAGAAGAATGCTTGCGAAGTTAGGAGAACTCCACCAACCTCTGTGCCTGCGCCCAGCGAAGAATCCAGGTGCAACATGGGGTAGTACATGCCTTGACGGACCATGTGAGCAGAGGCCTAATATGGTGTTGGAAGCCACTGTGCTGCGCCAGGATAGGTGTAAGGCCATGCTGTGGACTGCGGTGTCACGACAGCAAAGTTTCGAGGTGACGCTGGCCCGATTTGGGATCTTGTGAGAGCACCCAGCAAAAGATGGGACTCCATAGGAAACCTTCTAGGGCTAGAGTACAGGTGGCTGTGTGGTGGCCATGACCTCGTCGGCGGTGGAGGGCTCCAAAGAGGTCCTGAAGCTAGAAGAAAGCGTGCGACACGCTTCATCAGTCTAGGTTGCACCGCTTGCACCATGTAAGGTAGATCAGGACCTTTAACATGTTTGTATCTTATAACTTGGCCTTGGGCCAAGGTCTTTTGTAGCTTTCGAAGCTTTTATGCACAAGTGCTATGCAGCAACTAATACGTGTCGAATGCTGTGATTGGGCGCTCGAGACAGCAATGGCGTGGTCAAGATCTCGGTATTGCTGTGGTGGTACGCCGACCTTAGGAAGGTCATAACATCTGGCGTCGGGGTCCGTGTCGACCTGGATCAACACGGCCGCTGCATAGTGTCGCAGCGCAGGGATGTCAACCCTGGGATGTGTAGGTCGGGATCGACCTGGTAGGCTACGAGGCCTCAGCAAAGCGCTGTAAGTAGGACCATGAGGTCGTCAACGGGTAGTAGAGCCATTAAGCCCAGGGCCGTTGGTAAGGGGGCTGTTGTAGGCCGTAGCGACCTAGAAGTCATGTAGGCACCCGGGCCTAAGGGGTGTAAGACAAACCCATTTGAGAGGAGGTCGAGACGACCTTAGGGGCTGCTGGAGCCTAGGCAACCTAGAACAGGTCATCTATAGGTCGCTGGCGACCGTGAATGCTAAGTCGGGTTTTTTGATGTTGGGGGGCTTAAAGTGAGGCATAGCGAGTCCACGTCAGTCGAAACGTCGCTTGAAGGCCAGCGGATGCAGATTCCCGCACAGAACTAGCCGTTACTGCCAATTAGCCGTGAGACCGGAAAGAGCCGTTGAGCAATAGATCCGTTGAGGGCACCAGACCGTTGGGTCACTGTGATTTGCGCTGGATAGACCTCGAGGTGTGGCCGCCCGTTGCGATGCTAGGGCCCGATTATATAAGGTCGATCCGCGGCCCAGGGGGCTCCACTTGCTTCCATTTCGACTCAGAGCTAAGGTTCCGCCGCCACGCAGTGCCCAGAGAAAGCAGCAGCGCCGCCGAGCTTAAGTCTGCCGTCGTTGTGCCCGTGCATGCGAACCAAGCCGCTCGTGACCTTTAGATCCAAGTGCATCGGCTTTGAGGAGGGCAAGATGGAGAGGGCTCCCATCCCAGATCCAAGCACCATCTGGGAGGCGTCCACAGTGATGAAGGAGCAGATCCAGTCACTGGCGGACCGCGGGCTGCTGAGGCCCAAATCGCAGGTCGGGTGGAGGCCGGTGGCGGGAGAAGAGTTCCCAACGGAGGGGACCGGCGAGACCGTCGTCTTCCTCGCACACATCAAGCGCGGGTTCGGCGTCCCGGCGTGCAACTTCCTGTGCGGGCTCCTCCACTTCTACCACATCGAGCTGGAGCACCTGGCGTCGAACTCGATCACCATCATCTCCACCTTCGTCCACCTTTACGAGGCCTACCGCAACATCGCACCCCATTTCCATCTATGGCGCCACTTCTTCGAGCTGAAGAAGACAGGCAAGGGCGTGGTCGTCGGCAGCATCGGTTTTATGTTTCGTCGGAACATGAAGTCGGAGTACATCGACCTGACGCTCCCCGTCAACACCACCGGCTGGAAGCAGGGTGGTTCTATCTTGACAACCCCGCGTCGGCGTTGAAGGAGAGGACGGGGCGGTTGCCGGTCCCGTACCCGGAATGGACCAACCATCTGGCATCGCGGGACACCGAGGAGCAACCCTTGCTGGACGACCTGGAGCAGCTCAAGGCGGAGGGTCTGACCGGCACTTCAGTGGCCATCAGCTTCTGATGCCGCCTCATCCAACCTCTCTAGGACCGGGCCCATCCGGCATTTGTGTACTGGGGGCAATCCAACCCCACTCGGATCGTGCAGCGCAAGGTCTCCAAGGCGGAGATGATGGCCCATGTGAAGAACATCTTCGACAGGCAGATCCGCAACAGGGAGTGCCCTAAGGCGCTTGGGGTGTACAACCCCTCCGACCCAGTAAGTCGTCGACCTTGATGTCTATCCGAGTAAGGTCTGTGTGAGTTTACATCTTTTGTCTTGAATCTAATGGAATTGCTGTGTCTTGTGTTTTTAGCACCTCGAGGGCATCTACTGGTGTCCGGCACCACTACGCGACGACGACCAGTGCAGTTACAAGGTCCGCGACGCTGCGAACGTGCAAGCGGCGCCGGCACCTCCCGTCGACGAGTACGTCTCCGACTCGATGGTGGGGAGCGACGACGAGGCTCCCGCCACGTCGCGTAGGGCGCCATCCAAGGTCGTCGCGCCACGGCGTACGCGACAGACGACAAGGAAGATATCCGCCTCCTGGGTCGCGACCTAGGCCGCGAAGGCGAAGAAGAAGAAGAGCAAGCAGACCAGGTCCGCAGTGTCAGTAGACACGACCACGATCAGTTTCGACGTCAAGACCATCGACATTGATGATGGAGAGGGTGACGTCGAGTCACCAAAGGCAACTGCGGCTCCGTCTACGGGGACACCTCGTAGGGCGGCGTCACCGGGAAAGCAGGCAGTGGAGACGCCTCGCTAAGCGTCGAAGACGCAAGAGCGCCCTACGTCGAGCACTGATCCGGTGGGTGACTTTGGGTCACACAAGAGGGCGAAGAAGGTCCCGCCTAAGCCCTGCAAGCCCGGCCTCAGGTCGGCAACCAAGTCAAAAGACCTACTTCCTGCTTCGTTTCGTTTCTCGGCTCACACGTTTTTGTTTGACTGAGGTATTTTCGGAGAGTGGCAAGAACGCCTCAGGCTAGAAGGCGTTCGGGAGCAAGATCAAGGAGACACCAGTGGTGGAGTCGCCAGCAGCCTCGGCGGCTGATGTGACGAGCGAGGCCGGTAAGGCTGGAACGATGGTGGCGTCTGAGGCGGACAAGGCCGGGGCCAGTACCGCTCCCACCGCCGAGGACAACAGTGGCGACCTCTGCACCACCGGGTCGCTGCCCGCGCCAGACCCGTAGGCGGTCGAGGCGGGAAGTGCACGGGCGGAGGACGACATGCACCAGTGTCTTTACATCGGCACTCCGTGGGAGGCGGAGGTCATCGCCGACCGCCACGATGTGGAAGAATTTAAGGAGGCGTCAGACACGATAGGGCGCGTGGTGTCGGTAAGGGCCCTTGTCAAGCCTTTTGAGTATCTTGCTTTGGGTTGCCCTGTCCCGCAAGGTTTGATGGTTGTTTTGCTTGTTTGTTGATGTAGTCTCTTGCTGAACGAGCACAAGCTCGAACGGATCTTCTGCGGGAAGCGGCTAATGCGCACGCTTAGGTTGCCGCAGCCCGTGAGGCAAGACTGCAGGCCCAGGTCGAGGCTGCGCAAAAGATCCAGTGCGTCAAGGAGGCCATGGCGCACCAGAGCGCAGAAGGAGGCAGGCGACCTGAAGAAGAAGCTGGAGGATGCCGAGTGGAAGGCCAAGGACGCGACTGCCGACCTCTAGGTTGTGATAGAGGGTAAGTTTCCAACGTTGTCTCGAGCTGACTCCGTATGCTTTGCAAGGTCTCGGTGCTGAGTCTACGACCTTGAATCCTTGCAGGCACTCGGGGGACAGAGGAGACCCTCAAGAAGGAGTTGGTCGTGATGAAGAACCAGTTGACGGCTATTAAGGAGAGGACCACGGAGGTCTGCCAAGGTTAGTGTCTTGTCCATTGTTGCAGAATTGCTCGACGTGTCGTGGTTTGGTCGGCGAGCATGCTTCTTAAGTTGCTTATTTGAAATGCAGGTCTTGAGAAGGAGCTGGGCGAGCTCAAAGATCCGCTCAATATGTCATGGACCTCTACGTCCCGCAGAAGGAGGGGCTAAACCAAAGCCGCTGATCGATCGGCTCGATGAAGCTGAAGGTCGCATCAAGAGCCTGCTCCTGGATATCGCCAACCTTGCGGCGGCTGCGGTGCTGTCGACGGTTAAGTACCATGACCCGTCGTTCGACCTGCAGAAGGTCTTAGAAGACGTGGACCTGTTTGGTCTCGTGAGGCGCGAGGACATCGTGGCGGCCGCGGAGGAGGTCGTCAAGTAGTTCGACTTTGGCACTGACTGAAGTGGTGTTGAAACGAACTTTAGACGTAGGTTAGGGCGCGACAGTTGTAAATAAACTTGCAATATAAGAAGCTTTTGCCTATGATAAGATGTATGCATTGTTTGATAGCAGATGACTCTCATTATACACGTCAAAAGACGCCAGGTCGTAAGAGGAACCTTCCGCTAACCCAACTCAGTGGAGGAACAGCTTACCGACCGTACGGCCCAGCGTGGGGACTTAGGCACAGCCGGTGCGCGGAGGGAGGTCGTGGACCCTAGGTCTTGTGAGCCAGCGACTTAGGAACGTTTATAAGGAAAGCAAAAGCTAACTATATGATGAAGACTTGAAAGCGTAAGACATACACAAAACCCCTTCAGGTCGCGAGACCCTTAGGTTGGCAAAGCCAAGCCCCCGAGCGCTTCGGGGCCTAACCTAGATCAAGCCCCCAGCGTTTCGAGGGGGAAGGGAAAATAACTGAAAGTAAAAGGGGTGACCGAAAAGCAGGTCGATAGAGGGGTTGCCGAACAGGAGATCTCTTTCTTTATTATATTGAAATTACAAGAGGGGAGAGTACATAGCTTTATTCTGATATAGATCTTCTAAGGATAGAAGCGACGTAAGTGCTAGATATTCCAGACGTTTGGAACGCCTTGGCCGTCGGTCCACTGGAGGCGATAGGTCGATGGGCCGACGCCTTCCATCACGATGAAGGGACCTTCCCAAGGGGCGGAGAGCTTGTGCATTCCCTTGGTGGTTTGGATGCGACGCAGGACCAGGTCTCCCACGTTGAAGGACCGCTCTCGCACGTTGCAGTCGTGGTAACAATGTGACTGCTGCTCGTGCCGTGTGTGCTGCATTAGCGCGGCCACGTGGTGTTCCTCGATGCTGTCAAGGTCGATCCTGCGCGTCTCTTCAACCGTTCCTTCCTCGTAGTGCTGGATGCGCAGGGCACCGAAGGCTAGGTCGGTGGGGAGGACCGCCTCCGACCCTTACACCGGGAAGAAGGGTGAGTACCCTGTAGCTGAGCTGACCTGGGTTCGGAGACTCCATATCACGTGAGGCAGCTCAGTTAGCCATCTGGTCGCGTATTGCGAGGCGTCGTCAAAGATGCGGTCTTTGATGCCCTGAAGCACCATGTCATTTGCTCACTCGACCTAGCCGTTGCAGTGTGGATGGGCCACAGAGGAGTAGTAAGACGTCGATGAGGCTGTCTTGGCAGAAGTCCCAGAAGTCTGACCCTGTGAAAGCCTTCCCCAGGTCATTAACGATTCTGTTGGGTGCTCCGAACCGATGGGTGATGTCCTCTATGAATTTCGTAGCCTCCTTTGATGTGACCGTAGTGACGGCGCGGACCTCAATCCACTTTGTGAATTTATCCACCACCACCAGGATGTGCTTGTAGCGCCAGGGGGCCATCTTGAAGGGTCCCACTGAGTCGAGGCCCCATATGGCAAAGGGCCAGGACAGGTGGATTGTTCTCAGAGCTTGGGTCGGGACGTGCTGCTGCTTGCCGAAGAATTGCAACCCTTACATCACCGAACCAGGTCTTGAGCGTCAGCTAGGGAGGTGGGCAAGTAAAAACCCGACCGGAAGGCTTTTCCCACCAGATTTGCGGAGGCTGCGTGGTTGCCGCATTCCCCACCATGGATCTCTTGTAGGAGCTGAAGACCTTCAGATCGGAGGATACACTTCATCAACATGTCGTTGGAGGCGGACCTCCAGTACAGCTCGGTGCTGATAACGACGTACTTGGTGCTGCGCCTGACGATCTTCTCGCGCTCGACCTTGTCTTATGGAATGCGTTTCTCCACGATGTAGGCGATTAAGTCGAGGCGCCAGTTGTCTTCGGCCTCCGCCATGAGGACATCACGGCTGCCCAGTGGGGGCGTGTCTCTATGCAACGTCTCTGGGTCACTGAGGAGTCTAATCGATGGCTTGTGTAGGTCTTGGACAAACACGCCGACCGGGACTAGCGCGCGCTTGGATCCCAACTTGGAGAGGACATCAGCCGCAACGTTGTTGTCGCGGGAGACGTGGTGGAATTCTAGGCCCTCTAAGTGAGCCTCGAGCTTACGCACCTTCGCACAGTAGGCGTTCATTGAGTCCTTGATGTCGCAGGCCTTGTTGAATTGGTCGATGACGACCTTGGAGTCGCCGTAGGCGATGAGTCGCTTGATTCCGAGGGAAAGTGTGATGCGCTGTTGTTGGATGCCTTGTAGTGGATCTGTAGGACGTACTTCAGGTGGTCACCCTGGGGTGAGATGAAGAGGGCGCCTGCACCTACGCCTTCAAGGTTCAGGGAGCCATCGAAGTACATCTTCCAGTGCTCCGGCTTCTCTGTCGTATGGACCTCCCTGGGCCCACTACCTCGGTGGGTACCAGGACCGACTACTCGGTGGGCCCCTGGGACTACTCGAATTGGGTTGCACGGCACCTGTTGGCGTGGGGCGCAAGGACTGCAGTGGAGGAGTACTCGGATAGGAAGCTGTGCATGTCCTGTACCATGTAGAGAACTCCTAAACGTACCCGACTAGTACTCTCTCCCTAAACTGACTTGTAACCCTACCTCCCAGACTATATAAGGCGAGGCAGGGACCCTATCTCTCTCATACGCATCATATTGTAAACACACCCAATCAATCCAAAGCTACGCAGCATACATGACGTAGGGTATTACGCACCTCGCGACCTGAACCTGTCTAAATTGTGTGCCACGTGTCTCTTCCTTTGAGTTACCGATCTCGGCGAGGCCACATTCATCTACCTTGGGTACTCCCCCTGGTAGGTTGCCGGTCTAAAACACCAACAGCTGGCGCGCCAGGTAGGGGATCTCACCGAAGGTCTCATGGCGAACTTGACGGCTTCAATCTTCATCAAGCCAACTGTTGCCTTCAACCGCGACGACACCTTCATCTTTGGGTCCTGGGTTTGCACCGCTGACGCCGCCGGATCTTCCCAACGCCGCCTCACCATGACACCCAACCCGAGGACTGGGCTCGTGACACTTCCCGAAGTGATCACGGGCGATCTCGCCGGAAAATTCGGCGAAATTTCGCTCTACAACCAGCACACCGACTTCGCGTCTGGATCCACCTCCAACTTGAACTCGACGTCCCCGTGGGTCACCGCATGCGAGTCGGCTACTGAGCCATCGTGTGCCGACACCCCACTCCACGAGCACTTCCCATTTGGCCTCTGCAATGCTAGCAGGGCCCATGCAGAAGCTCTCGCTGCGCGCCGGACCGGCAAGGAGATCGTCTCAGACTACACCTCGGACTCCAACCCCGGCTCCGGCTACTACTCGGACTCCTACGAATTCGACTTCGGGTTGGACCCTGACGAGCCTGAGTCCGAAAACTCCACGACTGAGCAACCGCTATCAGGACCGGCCACTAGCCTGGTTATAACATCTACACCCACCGGCAGATTCATCTACTGGCCAGACCGCAAGCCTACGGACCTGACAGACGGGAACTCACGCTACGTCGCCTACCTCGACTCGCTTCCCTTCCAGGAGGGAACACCCCTAGCTCCAACAGAGGAGCATACTCCAACCGATGTGGTGAGTACCGACTCTAGTCTCGGTACCCCTGATCGCCAAGTCTTCATGGCTACCGGCGAGATGCTAGGACCTTCAGGAACCCGGCCCAACCGCTTTCTTCGAAGACATATCAGCAGACGAGCTGTCTGCCAATGCACCCGCTGATGAAACCAACGACGACAAGAACGCCCGACGTGAGCGCAACAGGAAGCGCAACGAACGGCCCAGACGTCTCCGAGAATCCCTCCCTTTACGGAATCTTGCAGAGGCCCTCGATCAAGTCGCCAACCGGGTGCACACTACCCCCGAACAGTGCCTCATGTCTATCTCTACGATAGCACGTCAGACTCAGGGGATATGCGCGGGTGAAGTCATCGCCAAACTCGCGGAAGATGCCTACTTCATGAGAGTCGACAACAGAGTCACTCAAGTGCCTCCCCCCAGAACTCGCGAACACGAGAACCATGAAGCCACAAGCCGCAGTCCAGCCAATGGACGCAACCGTACTCGAGGAGAACTCCCCCAGAACCCCAACAGTACTAGGGCATCAGCTGGAGGACCTTCTCAGGGTGGTAACAGTGCTGGCGGCGCCGGTGGCAATCGCGGCGCTGATCATGGTGATGCTGGTGGCGGATGTAGCGGCGGCGGGAGCTCCTCACACGGGGCTGGAAGGTGAGCCGGTGGCGGAGACGATCGCGGAGGCCGAGGCCACGCAGACAGCCACGTCATCGGCGCCTCACACGGCGGCTACGATGCCCGCCGCAGAATTGAAGAAATACGACGCAACAAGTCCTCCACGACAGGCGACAACGATGGCTTCCCCGCCTTCTCTTCTCGACTTCGCACTCTACTTCTCCCAGAGAAATTCAAACCTTTGGGAATCACCAAGTACGACGTGAAGCAAGACCTAGTCCAATGGCTCAGATGCTATGCCCTCTCCATTGAAAACGCTGGTGGCAACAACGACACCAAGTGCCTCTACTTTCCCTTCTGCCTGGACCAAGCACCACTCACATGGCTCGAGTCGCTCGACAAGTGCTCGATCGACAAGTGGGACCAGCTCAAGGATCAATTCACCAGCAACTTCACGGGTGCCATGGGACCCTCGGGTACTCGCATGGACCTGGCAATGGTGAACCAGGAACAGGGTGAGACCCTACGCAAGTACATGCGGTGCTTCTTCGACAATCGCGCCACTGTAGTCGATGTTACCGACAAGGAGGTCATTGATCTCTTCCAAGACGGTCTCTACCACCGTCGCACCTTTGAAGACTTCGGTCGCCGCCGTCCGAGTTCTATCACCAAGCTCAAGGACATAATCACCTCATGGGCCGATGAAGAAGACAAGGCTAACACAAAGTACGATGCCATTCGCGGCAAGAGCAAGCAAACCACGGGCGGCAGCAACAACAACAATAGGGATCAAGGCGGTCGCAACAACAACTACTCGGGTCCTAACCGCAAGCGCAAGCCAGACAACACAGTCGCGGCTATCCAGCGCCCTACGAAAGACAACTCGAAGAAGACTTCTGGCGGCTTCAAAGACTTGCTAAAAGAGAAGTGCCCATGGCATCTAGAGGGCAACCATACCACCGAGCAGTGCTATCAACTCTGGCGAGCACTCAAGGATACCCCAGACCCACGGCCTCCTCACGACAAGAAGGGCAAGAAAAAAGCCGACGAGGATAACGATGACTTCCAAGAACCCGACAAGACGGTGAATGTCCTCTTCGGCGGACTACCCACCAAACGGTCTCAGAAGGCCACCAGACGGGAAGTTCTGAACATTGAACCAGCGATCTTGACCCCTCTCAGGTGGTCGGAGGTACCCATCATGATGAGGACATGACACCCATCCATACGACCATGATTGGTGCATGGAATGGAGTAGAATAAGTCCAACAAAGGTTTCCATGTCAAGAAGGAGGTCCAAGGTTGATCCAGTTCGAGTCCCCGAGGTGGAGGCCAAAAGCAATTCAAGTTCGAGTCCAGTTCAGAGTCCAGGAGCAGTGCGCAATAAAACGGACGCCCAGGTCGCATACGGAGTCAGTTTTGGACGTTCTATATATGGTTGGAAGCAGAATATCATAAAACTTCCAATGGCACCGGTCTTGTGCCAAAATTCGTCCCGAGTCAACGGGAATCTTTGAAACAAGTTGACATCTAGAATCTACCAAAGTGCTGCGCTGACAGTTTGGTTGGGCCTTAGGCCCAAGTTGGGGGCGCCCCACCCCTGGTCGCCCCCAACCCTAGGACGCCCCGTCTCTTATATTTTCAGTAGCCGCCGCCTTAGAAACTTGAGTTTGATTTATTTGTTAGCCTTAGCTACAACCGAACAGCCGCCATCGTGCCGCCGTCGTGTAATTCAGACTCCACCTTCGAGTGAAATTAAGATTGCTCGCCTCAGATTCTCGTTCGTTCTTCGATTGCACGCAGGAATTGATCTTCGTGATCAGGCTGATCTTGCGCCAGCAAGGTCGGTAACCATCGAGAGTTGGTTCAGCGATTGCATTGGCGCTTCGAGTCTCGCGCGTCGTAGTCGGATCGTGAGGGTCAACAACCACCAAATCGGATTTATCTCCACTCACCGAAAGATCGGGCACTCCCCCTCTATCAAGTGGTATCAGCTTTCCAGGTTGATCGGTGAGTTTATTGAGTGTTTTTATTTCCTACAGTCCACAAAAACCAAAAAAATTTATTCCAGGTTAGATCCTTGTCCCAGCAACCAGTTTTATCCTTGCACTTTCATTCAATAATTTGTGTTGTTGAGTTTGTGTGCTTGTTCGTTCAATCGTTGTTGGTTCCTTGTGTTTTCGTTGTTTTTCTTGCAAACCTAAATCGCCGCCACCGTTTCTATCTGCTGCCTAAGGAAAAAAACTTCCCTCGCCGCAACGCCCTCCACGCCGAACCACCCCTTCGCATTAGCTTTTTTTTCCACGCGCCGCAAAATCCTCACGCCGCACACCCTCCCAAGCCGGGCTCCCTCGCGAAAAAAACCCCGTGAACTCACCCCCTCGAGCCGAACCCTTGCGGCCGTGGGTAGTGCACGTCAGCTACATCTGGTGGTTTCCCCTTCGTGTCCTTTGGCAAGTTATCAAAAGAAAGAAATAAAAAAGAGGGAGCAAACAGATTAGGCTACCTCGCGCTACGCAAAGCCGTGAAGCCCCTCCCCCTCCCTCCCGTGGTTGTTGGAAAGTCAAAAAAAGGGAAAGTTATCCAAAGAAAAAAAAAGAAAACAGTAGACAGTCCAAAAAAAGAAAAAAAGAAAAAAGGGAGTTCAAAGGGACAGGCGCCCACGCTCACTGCATCAAGGCCTCCTTTCTGTTTCACATTTTTTTCTTTTCTAGATAACGCCGGACCCCTCTTTTGCTTTGTCCACTTTCGCACTCGTAATTAGCAACTTTTGATCGTGTTTAGCACTATTATTCAACTTCGCATTATTGTTTGATTGTGCTAATCCTTCAAGTGAGTGCAGCCTTCCCAAAAATCCACAAAGTTCTCCGACGAGCAGATCTTGTTCCCCCAGGCAATCGCTCCTCCAATCTTCCGCAGGTTCCACCGGTTGGTTGCAGTTCGCCCCTGTGTGCGTGGTAAGAACGAATAAGAATTTGATAACAACACTAGTTTGAGCGCCTTTGTGAGCAAATACACCCCAGTTTTGTTGTCGATTTTGTTTTTGTGTTTGCGCTAACAATGGCAGGTGACGACAAGAGAGATGACCAACCGCAGGCCACTAAGACTAAGCTCGACACCATTGTGTCACACCTCGATGCAATGAAAACATTGATCACAAGTTACCAGAAGGAGATGAATGCTGGAGACTTCAGTGGACGCGTCCGTCGTGCGTGCATCCATGGTGGTAATGATTCTTTTGCTAAGCTTCCTTTTACAATTCCACTTTACAATGGCAAATATGATCCGGCTGCATATCTTGATTGGGAGTTAGCGGTCGAACAGAAATTTTCATGTCATGATCTTCCTGCTAGTTCTCAAGTTACAGCTGCTATTAGTGCTTTTACTGATCTTGCCTTACATTGGTGGTGTTATGAACAAAAAATTCCCATTAGCACTCCCACCACTTGGGCTGAATTAAAGGCTGCTATGCATCGTAGATTTGTGCCTTCATATTATGCTCGCAACGTTGAATGTGACGTGCAGGAACGTCGCTCGAAGCAATATTCTAACTCTTTTGCAGGACAAAGCTCGACCTCCAGCTCAGCACCTGCTTTCCTCGCGCCATCCACACTCACCCCTACAACGCTCGAGAGCCCAGCGCCATCCTCGCCCACCACTACACCGCTCGAGAGGACGTCCGCCTCATTTGCAATTTCAGAACCATCACTTTCCAATGACCCTCCTACGCCTACTACAAAAATAGGTACTGCTGATGATGCTACGCTCATGGATGGTGAGAATTGTCTTAATGTCCTGAATTTTTCCACAAACCATGCTATCATAAAGCAATTGTCAGTGGAACCATCTCTTGATGAATCTTTGTCACATGCTGATTTGCTTGTTGTTCCTTGTGATAAAGATGATTTGGTTGCTAATGCTTCAGTTTTACATGCTTTGGAACCAAATACTATTGCTGAAATTAAACATGTTATGCATATTGTTAGTCCTAATGATGAGAAGAAATTATTGTCTTCCTTACATACTTTGGGTTACATTGAATTTGATGTTTTGTGTAATCTAGATTGTTTGAAAGAGCAACTTTCTAAATATGTTGATTTGCCATGTTTTTCTAAACACACATATCATGCTATTGGCAAATATAACAACAAAGGGGAATATATGATACATCGAGTGTACATTTGTGAAATTTTGAATTATCCTTTTGTTGTGCTCAATTTTGATCCACTAGAGGGCAGCCACACTACACATATTCATTCACCTTTCTCTAGTTCAGTTTTGGTGAAACAAGTTTACTTCCAAGAAGGGGAGCATTGCTGGTTGCTACCTATGCCTACTTTGTCTTTTGTTGGTACTAATCTTTTGCATGGTAGTGTTGCCAACTATTATGTGTCATCCGATCAAGATGCTTACATGCTCGCTAAATTTTATATGCAAGATGACATATTCACCAACTGGAGACATGGTGACATTCCTCCTCACAATAATTTTGATTTCTTTGGTTTTCGAAACCCCGTTCGCTCTTGTGTTGTGCAGGATCAGTTCCAAGTACAATCGACGCCGAGGACGACTTTTCATCAAGAAGGGGAGAATGATGAGGACATGACACCCATGCATACGACCATGATTGGTGCATGGAATGGAGTAGAAGAAGTCCAACAAAGGTTTCCATGTCAAGAAGGAGGTCCAAGGTTGATCCGGTTCGAGTCCCCGAGGTGGAGGCCAAAAGCAATTCAAGTGCGAGTCCAGTTCAGAGTCTAGGAGCAGTGCGCAATAAAACGGACGCCCAGGTCGCATACGGAGTCAGGTTTGGACGTTCTATATATGGTTGGAAGCAGAATTTCATAAAGCTTCCAATGGCACCAGTCTTGTGCCAAAATTCGTCCCGAGTCAACGGGAATCGTCGAAACAAGTTGACATCTAGAATCTGCCAAAGTGCTGCGCTGACAGTTTGTTGGGCCTTAGGCCCAAGTTGGGGGCGCCCCACCCCTGGTCGCCCCCAACCCTAGGACGCCCCGTCTCTTATATTTTCACTAGCCGCCACCTTAGAAACTTGAGTTTGATTTATTTGTTAGCCTTAGCTACAACCGAACAACCGCCATCGTGCCGCCGTCGTGTAATTCAGACTCCACCTTCGAGTGATATTAAGATTGCTCGCCTCAGTTTCTTGTTCGTTCTTCGATTGCGCGCAGGAATTGATCTTCGTGATTAGGCTGATCTTGCGCCAGCAAGGTCGGTAACCATCGAGAGTTGGTTCAGTGATTGCATTGGCGCTTCGAGTCTCGCTCGTCGTAGTCGGATCGTGAGGGTCAACAACCACCAAATCGGATTTATCTCCACTCACCGAAAGACCGGGCACTCCCCCTCTATCACATCACCTTCTCCTGTGCGGATCAATGGACAAGCTTCTTCAAGCCAGGGTGTTTCCCACTCGTCCTGAAACCGATAGTCGCGGGCTCCAGACTCAACAAGGTATTCATCGACAGTGGAAGTGGGCTCAACGTCCTTTTCACCAAGACCTTGAAGAAGATGAAGCTCGACATTACCCACATGCTCACCAAAAGCACATCGCCTTTCTACAGCATCGTCCCTGGGAACGCGGGTATTCCACTGGGTTCAGTGGTCCTGCCAGTTACCTTCGAAGAAACCAGGGAGAACTACCGCACCGAGTACATCAAGTTCGAGGTTGCGAACTTCGAGACTTCCTACCATGTCATCCTGGGCAGACCAGCTATCGCCAAGTTTCATGGCGGTACCCCACTACACATACTTGGTACTCAAAATGCCAAGTCCTACCGGTGTACTCTCGCTGCAAGGGGACTTGAAGATATCCTTCGATTGCGACACAGAGGCTGTGGAACTCGCAGCTACCAATCAAGTACCCAATGCAATGATGGAGATCTGTGCTGCATCCAAGAAGCTTGCCCCAACCGAGCTCGAGATCCCAGAGAAGTCTGACAAAGCCAACAAGCCTGAACCATATGAGGAAGTGCAACTCAAGGCGATCGACCTCAGGACAGACGACAGCAGCAAGACTACCATGATCGGGGCGGCCTTGACCCAAAATAGGAAGACGCACTCGTCAGCTTCCTTCGGGCTAACCGAGACATCTTCGCTTGGAAGCCAACAGACATGCCAGGGGTGCCTAGGAGGCTGATCGAGCACTCACTCAACGTCGACCCTAAAGCTACCCCGAAACGACAACATCTCTGTCGTTTCACCGACGAACGATGGGACGCCATCAAGAAGGAACTTGCCAAACTACTCACGGCCGGCTTCATCAGAGAAGTCTACCATCCTGAGTGGCTCGCCAACCCTGTCCTCATCCGCAAGAAGAACACGAACGAGTGGAGGATGTGCGTTGACTACACCGACCTCAACAAACACTACCCCAACGACCCCTTCGGGTTGCCGCGGATTGATCAAGTCATCGACTCCACAGCGGGCTGCGACCTGCTCTGCTTCCTCGATTGCTACTCCGGGTACCACCAGATCGCCCTGTGGAAGAGGCCTAGGAGAAGACCGCGTTCATCACCCCGTTTAGCGCCTACTGCTACACGACAATGTCGTTCAGGTTGAAGAACGCCGGCGCTACCTACCAGCGGGCTATCCAGAAGTGTTTCAAGAAACAACTCAACAAGAACGTCGAAGCCTATGTGGATGACGTGGTCGTTAAGACCCGAAACTCCGACATGCTCATCACCGATCTTGAAGTGACTTTCGCATCCCTACGAGAGTACTAGTGTAAGCTCAACCTGAACAAGTGCGTCTTCGGCGTACCTTTGGGAAAACTACTCGGCTTCATCATCAGCCTTCGCGGCATCAAAGCCAACCCCGAGAAGATCTTCACCATTACCAAGATGAAAGCTCCCACCTGCATCAAAGACATGCAGAAGCTTACCGGGTGTATTTGCGGCCCTGAACAGATTCATCTAGAAGCTTGGAGAACGGGGGACTACTCAAGCACCAAGAGAAGTTCGTGTGGACCCAAGAAGCAGATCAAGCTCTGGCTCAGCTCAAGGACTTCCTGTCCAAGCCGCCAGTCCTCATGGTTCCTCGCAAAAAGGAGCAGCTACTGCTCTACCTCGCTGCGACTACTCACGTGGTCAGTACTGCCATCATCGTCAAGCTGCAGGAAGAAGGCCACGCCTACCCAGTCCAGCGACCAGTCTACTTCGTCAGCGAGGTCCTATCGGAATCTAAGGCACGCTACCAACCAGTATAGAAGCTACTGTATGCAGTGCTCATCACCTCGCGGAAGCTACGACACTACTTCCAGGAGTACTCGATCTCCGTCGTCACAGACTACCAGCTCGGCGACAGCCTACGGAACCAAGATGCTATGGGAAGAATATCCAAATGGGCAGTCGAAACTCAGCGCCCTTAACATCGACTTCAAGCCACGAACAACCATCAAGTCGCAGGCACTAGTCGACTTCATGGCAGAGTGGCGGGAAAATCAGCTACCAACTTCAGTCGAGCGACCAGAGCGTTGGGTGATGTACTTCGACGGCTCACTCAAGCTCGAGGGTGAGAGTGCAGGGGTACTCCTGATTTCTCCAACGGGCGAACAACTCAAGTACGTCTTGCAGATCTTCTGGAAGGTCTCAAAAAATGAATCTGAGTACGAAGCTCTACTACACGGGCTCCGTCTCGCAATATCATTGGGCATCAAGCGACTACTAGTCTACGACGACTCCACAGTGGTCATCAACCAAATTAACAAGTCTCATGATCGCAACAAGGAGAGCATGGACGCCTACTGCCTAGAAGTCCGCAAGCTCGAGAACAAATTCTATGGTCTCGAGTTCCATCACATCGTCCGCGACAACAACGTTGCAGCGGACGTCCTGTCGATGCTTGGTTCTACTCGAGCACAAGTACCATCGGGAGTCTTCATTCACGAGCTTCATGCGCCGTCCATCCCGGAGCCGGCGCCTGCGACCACTGACCCAGCGCCTTCTCAAGCTGGCCAGGAGGTCATGATGATAGACGTGGACTAGCGACAACCCTTCATCAACTACACCCGCGAGCAGAAGGTTCCCACTGACAAGAACTTGGCCGAGCAAATCATCCGCCGGGCCAAGTCCTACGTACTAGTCGGAGACAAACTCTACAGGCGGGGCGCCACTTCTGGAGTACTCATGAAGTGCGTTCCCCGAGAAGAAGGGAAGGACATCTTGGAGGAGAACCACAAAGGCGTCTGCGGCAACCACGCGTCTTCTCGTACGCTGGTCAGCATGGCTTTCCGACGATCTTTCTACTGGCCCACAGCCCTAGGCAATGCTGAGGAACTCGTCAGAAGGTGCCAAGGGTGCCAGTACTTCGCCAAGCAACAACACGTCCCGGCCTACAAGCTAGTCACTATACCACCAACTTGACCTTTCGCCTGCTAGGGGCTCGACATGATTGGGCCTCTCCCGACTGCATTAGTAGGATTCAACAGAGTCTTGGTGGCCATCGACAAGTTCACCAAGTGGATCGAAGTCAAGCCGGTCACCTGCCCAAAGGCCGACAGGGTACTCGACTTCTTGGATGAACTCGTGCACCGCTACGGACTACCCCATCGCATCATCACAGACCTGGGTTCCAACTTCAACAACCACTAGTTCTGGGAGTACTGCGAGAACAGCGGGATCGACGTCCAGTATATCTCAGTCGCCCATCCACGAGCCAACAGACAAGTCGAGCGTGCCAATGGGATGGTACTCGACGCTCTCAAGAAGCGACAACATGACGCTAATAACACAAAAGGGGTCAATTGGATCAAGGAACTACCCAACACACTCTGGGGGCTTCGCACACAACCTACCAAGCCAATAGGCTATTCTACGGCTCCGAGGCTATTCTACTTGCCGACGTCATGGGATTCACCGGCGGTAGAGCAGTACGACGAAGGCATCTCTGAAGACAGCAGACGAGTTCATATCGATGGACTTGAAGAAGCTCGCTGTGCCACCCTCGTCCAGTCAGCAAGGTACCTTGAGGGTATCCGACGCTATCATGATCGCAACGTCAAGGAACGGTCCTTCAATGTTGGTGATCTAGTCCTCCGACGCATCCAGAACATGGAAGGACTACACAAGCTCAGCTCGCCATGGGAAGGCCCCTTCTCGATCGGAAAGGTGACTGGACCAGGCTCATACCGCCTCCAAACACTTGAAGGCGACAACGTCAGCAACTCGTGGAACATCGACCAGCTCTGTCGATTCTACGTGTAGTCTCTCGACTACTCTGGGGTCCAAGTCTACACGACTACTCCTGGGCTCTTCACCGTAAGCGGCCTCCGGGTCCAGGCACTAGTCTCCGGACTACTCTACTCCAAGATCCAGCGTCAACGGCTAGTAATGGATCTCGGGCTGTTCAGAGCATCAAAGACTCTAGCAGCGGTCTACAAAGAGGCCATGTACTCTTAGATCCAGCCTATACAACTACTAATGGTCTACAACTGTAAGCGGCCACGAGTCCTAGCACTACTTAAGCCGTAGGCGGCCTCCGGGTCCAGGCGACTACACTTGTAAACGGCCCTGGCCATCCAGGTGTACTCTTTTTTCAGTAATAAAGTTTTATTTCTAATCAACTCATTTACTGTGATTCCTTCCAATGGATCTACTATCGAGTACTACTACTCGCAACACCTCCATGATGAGCACTCCGCACATACAAACAGTGACAACGAGTACTCATTTCATCCATATATGATGGGAGATTTTCATTCAAACTTAAACAAATTCATCATAACTTTGTTTATATCACATATGCTGTTGTAAGCTAACCCTACAGGACAACTACTGGAGGTTCAGCTTCTCCGCGACTTGTTCCGCGATGGGCGCCATCTGCTCCAGCAGCTCCTTGTACTGGTCGTCTGTGCAATTCGCGGCTAGTCCACCCGCGACTACATCTACCAGGGCCTTGGGGAAGTACGACTTCATATACGCCAAGACCTGTTTCGGGATGGACTTCGCCAGATGCTTCACATAAGTTGCCAGACGCCCGGGGGCTTCCTTCAGCCGATCGACCAATGGAGCTATCTTAGGCCCGCCTAGGTGAGGCACCAGCAGTCTTGCAATGGGAAGTGCGGCTTCCTTAAGCTCCTTGAGTTGGCCGTGCTGCTTCTCGCAATCTTAATTGAGCTTCTGCAGAGATTTATAGCAGTTCACAAGATCACGGTCCGTGGCTTCACGAAGCTCCATGTGCTTGACACACTCATGAGACAGCTGCTTATATTCATATTCAAGTACCTCTCGGGCTTCCTTTTCTCGGTAGACGATGTTCTTCAGATCGGTCTCCGATGCCTTCAGCTGGTCTACACGGGCCTCAAGATCTGCAATAGCTCAAAGAACACATGTCAGATTACTACACGGTACTCTTAATAAGTACTTGACGAGGCTGATGGCAGCATACCTTTGTTCTTCTGGCGCAACGACTTGTTCTTGCGAATCAAGCCATCACTCTTCGCTTGCATCTCTTGTACCTCATTGTGGTACTGGGCGAAGTCTCCATCCAGCTTGGATTGCAACATGGCAGAGTGCTTCCTGGCCTTGCTGAGTTCTTTCTCTAGCGCTTCCGCCCGAAGCACTATATCGCCATATCCCTGGAGCATATCGGATTTTTGTCGGGATCTCTCCACGACATCCTGCACAAGGCAACAATCATTACTTGGGTACTCAGTTCTTGTGGAATTCGACTACTCAAGGGTACTGTCACGTACCTTCATCCACTGCTCAGCCCGGCGCATCGACTCCAAGTTGCGGGCCACCATCGCCGGGTCGATGAGTTCATCCGCCAGAAGCTCGAGCTCGCCACGACTGGTCGTCGCGGTCTCTGACATCGGCGCCGAACGGATCGGCTCCGCATCTTGGATCTCCGGTGACCGGATGACAACGTCCATGCTCAACTCCGGGAGCGCGTCGTCACGCACCTCCTCCGTGGCCTCGGGGGCTATCGTCACCTCCGGTTCGGAAGCTGCCCCTTCCAGCACCACGGCTTCAGGCACGATGCCTTCAACCAGCACTGCTTCAGGGATCGTGGTCCCCTTGACTTGTGTATCTGACATCACAAGGCATACGACGTCAGTACCTGGGGGCTACGGCTACTACACGGGGTAGACGACATCACCATAGTCTACATACCTTCCACTACGGTGGCCTCCGGCGGCGTAGCCTCTGCGCCCAACACCACGGTCTCAGCCTGGGAAAGGGGAGTGGACTCCTGAACAGCTGGCGACGGGTCCTCCTCTGCAGCTGCTGTACTGGGTTCTCCTCCTTCCCAGGATAGATCGGTGGATTTCCTGCACAGTGCAAATTCGGTGGTCAGCCAAAGCAAGACTACAAACTACATGTACTACTTGGGGATGGATTTCACTTACAAGCTGGACCGGACTACAGTCACGGTCAGAGCGCCAAGTATACTGGCAATATCAACAAGCCCGGCTTCTGCGAGCACCTCTTCTTCAGCCTCGGCTGCTACTGGTCCTTCGGCTCCAGTAGTCGTGGAGGGTTCTAGCCTGCTTTCTTCTGCCGACGCTTGCGGCTCGACAGTACCAGGCGTCTGCTGTGCTATCTGAGGCACGGTCTCTTCTATGGTGGGGGCTGGACTGCAACCCCTCTCAGTCGCTCCTCCCACCGTATCCCAGTCGTCTTCTTCCCCCTAATCTGCGGGGTCGGACAATGGAATCTCCTGCCACTCGACTATCAGCATGAAATGCTTTAAGACAAGTACTCGACTACTCTACTCGAGGAACTTACCTCCTGGGAAGTGGTCTCTGTCACCTTCAGCTTCTTGGCGACACGTTTTCGCGCCACATTGCGTGACCTTCTCGGTGGCGCAGGGAGACTAGCCTCCAAGCTAGTCGGCGGATCATCAATGAGGGGGATATGGGTAGCCCAGGTCGGTGTCGTATGGACCTCCCTGGGCCCACTACCTCAGTGGGTACCAGGACCGACTACTTGGTGGGCCCCTGGGACTACCCGGCTTGCACTACACGGCGCCTGAAGGCGTGGAGCACAAGGGCTGCAGAGGAGGAGTACTTGGTTAGGAAGCTGTACATGTCCTGCACTGTATGGAAGACTCCTAGACGTACTCGATTAGTACTCTCTCCCTACTCTGACTTGTAACCCTGCCTCCCGGACTATATGAGGCGAGGCAGGGACCGTTCTCTAGGAACACAACACATCTCATACAACTCACGACGCTCTATTGCACCATCTTGTAATCGAGCCCAATCAATCCGAGCTACACAAAGACAGACGTAGGGTATTACGCACCTCGCGGCCCGAACCTCGTCTAAATTGTGTGCCACGTGTCTCTTCCTTCGAGTTACCGATCTCTCGGCGAGGCCACATTCATCTACCTCGGGTACTCCCCTTAGTAGGCCGCCGTCTAAAACACCGACACCGGGCGCACCGCAGGGGATCTCGCTCCGAGATCACATGGCGAACTCGACGGCTCCCGTCTACTTCAAGCCAACCGTCGCTTTCAACCGCGGCGACACCTTCGTGTTCGGCGCCTAGGTCTGTACTGCTGACGGCGCGGGCTCCTTCCAGCGCCGCCTAACCATGCCGCCCAACCCGAAGACCGGCTTCGTGACGCTTCCTGAAGTTGTCACATGCGAACTCGCCGGCAAGTTCGGCGAAATTTCGCTCTTCAGCCACCACGCTGACTTCGAGCTCGAGTCCGTTCCCAACTCGAACTCGACGTCTCCATGGGCCATCGCATGCGAGCCGGGCCGCTCGCCCATCGCGGGCGGTCCCCTCACCTCGTGAGCGCTCCGCGTGGCCCCCCATCCTCGGCCCGGCTCGCACGGGGACTCCCTCTTCGCGCCGGGCGGCAAGGAGCCCGTACCCGAGTACAACTTGGACTCGACACCGCCCGGCCACGCTTCGGACTCCAATCCTCTTCCGAGTTCTACTCGAACCCCGATTACGAGTTCGACTTCGGGTCGGACCCTGAGGAGCCTGAGTCCGAGGACAACTCCACTGAGCTCCCCTTGTCGTGTCCGCCCTCTCGGGCTGGTTATAACATCCACACCGGCCGGGAGATTCGTCTACTGGCCAGACCGCAAGCCTGCTGACCTGATAAGCGGATACTCACACTACGTCGCCTACATCGACTCGCTACCGTTCCAGGAGGGAACACCCCTAGCCCGGGCTGACTCGAGCACACCAACTGAGGTGGCGCCTTCTGAGTCCAGCCATGGCACCCCTGATCGCCAAGTTTTCATGGCTGCTGGCGACGCCCTAGGGCCTTTAGGGACGACCCAAGACAGATATCTGGAAGACATCTCCTCCGACGAGCTCTCTGCTGATGCTCCACCAAACGAGAACCCTGCAGACAGAGACGCTCGACGTGAGCGTAACCGGAAGCGCAGCGAACATCGCCGACGCCTCCGTGACAACTTCCCCATCCGCAACCTTGCGGAAGCTCTCGAGGCGGTCGAGAGCAGAGTACACACTACCCCTGAGCAATGCCTCATGTCGACCGGCCGATCGCACGCCAGGCTCAGGGCATACGCGCTGGGGAGGTCATCGCCAAGCTCGCTGAAGACGCCTACTTCATGAGGGTCGACAACAGAGTCAACCAACCCCCTCCAGCTAGGCACCGCGACAACGAAGCCACAAGTCACAGTGCCAACAACGGTCCTAACCGTACTCGAACTGACCTCCTAGCCGAGCCAAACCGTCGTCGCTCCAACGCCGGCGGACCCTCGCGACCGAGACAACAAGAACCGCGACGTCGTCCCCCACCGTGCTCCGCCGGCCGGCGGCGGGGCAATGACCCCGACCGGCGGCGGCGGGGACGGGGGAAGCTCCAACCATGGAGCCAACAAAGCGGGCCGGTGGCGGCGGCAGTCGAGGCGGCCGAGGCCACGCGAACAGCCACGCCTCTGGCACCGCACAGGGCGGCTACGACGCTCGCCAGAAGATTGAGGAGCTGCAGCGGAAGAAGTTGACCACCGCAGCTGATGGAGACGGCTTCCCCGCCTTCTCACCTCGACTTCGCAACTTGCTCCTCCCCGACAAGTTCAAACCCTTGGGGATCACCAAGTACGATGCGAGCGAGATCCCATCCAAGGGCTCGTGTGCTACGCCCTCTCCATCGAGAACGCCGGCGGCAACAGCCGACACCAAGTGCCCCTCTACTTCCCCTTCCTCGCTCGGACCAAGCACCACTCACATGGCTCGAGTCGCTGGACAAGCACTCGATCGACAAGTGGGACCACCGAAGGAGCGGGTCACTCGGAAGAACTTCGGCGGGCGCCATGGGCCGATCGGGTACTCGCATGGACCTGGCCATGATCAAGCAGGAACAAGGCGAGACCCTCCGCAAGTACATGCACCGCTTTTTCGACAAGCGTGCTACCGTCGTCGACGTCACCGACAAGGAGGTCATCGACCTTTTCCAAGACGGTCTTTACCACCGCCGCACCTTCGAAGACTTCGGTCGCCGCCACCCAAGGTCCATCCCCCACCTAAAGGACATGATCACGTCCTGGGTGGATGAAGAAGACAAGGCCAACGCCAAGTATGACGCCATCCGTGGCAAGAGCAAGCAGAACCAGGGCGGCGGCAGCGGCAACAACGCGAACCAAGGCGGTCGCAACAACAACAACAACAACAACTACTACTACTCGGGTCCCAACCGCAAGCGCAAGCCAGACAACACTGTCGCGGCTATCCAGCGCCCTGCGAAGGAGAACTCGAAGAAGAACTCCGGCGGCTTCAAGGACCTGCTGAAGGAGAGGTGCCCGTGGCATCCAAACGGCAACCACACCACCGAGCAGTGCTACCAACTCAGGCACGCACTCAAGGATACGCCGGAGCCACCGCACCCTCACGACAAAAAGGGCAAGAAGAAGGACCGGCGACAACAACGACTTCCGGGAGCCCGACAAGACCGTCAACGTCCTCTTCGGCGGAGCGCCCGAAGGCGGGAGCGAGAGAAGGCTACCGCCCGCGAAGTCATGTCCATTGAGCCAGCGGTCCCGACCCCTCTCAGGTGGTCGGAGGTACCCATCACCTTCTCCCGCGCGGATCAATGGACTAGCTTCTCCGAACCAGGACGGTTCCCCCTCGTCCTGAAGCCGGTGGTTGCGGGCTCCAAACTCAACAAGGTGCTTATCGACGGTGGAAGCGAGCTCAACGTCCTTTTCACCAAGACCTTGAAGAAAATGAAGCTCGACATCACCCACATGCTCACCAAGAGCAACACGCCCTTCTACGGCATCGTCCCCGGCAACGCGGCTATTCCACCGGGCTCGGTGGTCCCCGCGATTACCTTCGGGGCATCTCGGGACAACTACCGTACCGAGTACATCAAGTTCGAGGTCGCGGACTTCGAGACTTCCTACCACGCCATCCTCGGCGGATCGACATCGCCAAGTTCATGGCGGTGCCCCACTACACCTACTTGGTACTCAAAATGCCAAGCCCAAGGTGGTGTACTCTCCCTTAAAGGGGACTTGAAGATCTCTCACGAGCGCGATACGAAGCCGTGGAGATCGCCTCTACGAACCAAAGTACCCAACGCGATGATGGAGGTCTACGCCGCGTCGAAGAAGCTTGCTACAAGTGAACTCGACATCCCGCAGAAGTCCGACGGCGCCAACAAGCCTCGGCCACCCGAGGAGGTACTCGTCAAGACGATCGACCTCGGAACGAGCGACCCCGAGAAGACCACCACCATCGGAGGCGGCCTCGACCCCAAATAGGAAGACGCGCTCATCGGCCTTCCTTCGGGCTAACCGCGACATCTTCGCGTGGAAGCCGACGGACATGCCGGGGAGTGCCCAGGGAGCTGATTGAGCACTGCCTCAACGTCGATCCTAAGGCGACCCCCAAGCGACAACACCTCCAACGCTTTGCCGACGACAGACGGGACGCCATCAAGAAGGAACTCACCAAACTACTCGTGGCTGGCTTCATCAGAGAAGTCTTCCATCCTGAGTGGCTCTCCAACCCCGTCCTCGTCCGCAAGAAGAACTCGAACGAGTGGAGGATGTACGTCGACTACACTGACCTCAACAAGCACTGCCCCAAGGACCCCTTCGGGTTGCCGCGGATTGATCAAGTCATCGACTCCACGGCGGCCGCGACCCGCCCTCGCCTTCCTCGATCGCTACTCGGGTACCACCGTATCGCGATCAAGGAAGAAGACCGAGGAAAAGACCGCGTTCATCACCCCGTTTGGCGCGTATCGCTACACGACCATGTCCTTCGGGTTGAAGAACGCGGGCGCCACCTACCAACGAGCTATCCGGGCACGCTTCAAAGGCAACTCAACAAGAACGTCGAAGCCTACGTGGATGACGTGGTCGTCAAGACCCGTAAACTCCGTACCCTCATCGACGACCTTGAAGAGACTTTCGCATCACCGCGCGAGTACCGCTGGAAGCTCAACCCGAACAAGTGCGTCTTCGGCGTACCTTCGGGCAAACTACTCGGCTTCATCATCAGCCAGCGCGGCATCAAAGCCAACCCCGAGAAGATCTCCGCCATCACCAGCATGAAAGCTCCCACGAGCATCAAATACGTCCAGAAGCTGACCGGGTGCATGGCGGCACTGAACAGATTTATCTCGAGGCTAGGAGAACGGGGGCTCCCCTTCTTCAAACTACTCAAACATCAAGAGAAGTTCGTGTGGACTCCAGAGGCGGATCAAGCCCTTGCCTAGCTCAAGGACTTTCTATCGAAGCCGCCGATCCTCACGGCTCCTCACAAGGGCGAGCAGCTACTGCTCTACCTCGCTGCGACTTCCCACGTGGTCAGTACTGCCATCGTTGTCGAGCGGCAAGAAGACGGCCACGCCTATCCAGTCCAGTGCCCAGTCTACTTCGTCAGCGAGGTCCTATCCGAGTCCAAGGCACGCTATCAGCCTGTGCAGAAGCTCCTGTACGCAGTACTCATCACCTCGCGGAAGCTACGACACTACTTCCAGGAGTACTCGATCTCCGTCGTCACCGACTACCCGCTCGGTGACATCCTGCGGAACCAAGATGCTACTGGAAGAATCTCCAAGTGGGCAGTCGAGCTCGGCGCCCTCACCATCGACTTCAAGCCACGCACGGCCATCAAGTCGCGAGGCACTAGTCGACTTCATGGCGAATGGCGGGGAGAATCGACTGCCCTCCCCACCGTGCGACCAGAGCATTGGGTGATGTACTTCGACGGCTCACTCAACCTCGAGGGCACAGGTGCAGGGGTACTCCTGATCTCTCCAACAGGCGAACAACTCAAGTACGTCTTGCAGATCTTCTGGAAGGTCTCAAACAACGAAGCCGAGTACGAAGCTCTCCTACACGGGCTCCGCCTCGCGGCTTCATTGGGCATCAAGCGGCTACTAGTCTACGGCGACTCCGCAGTGGTCATTAACCAAGTCAACAAGTCTTGGGACCGCAACAAGGAGAACATGGACGCCTACTGCCTAGAAGTCCGCAAGCTCGAGAACAAGTTCTACGGTCTCGAGTTCCACCACATCGTCCGTGACAACAACGTTGCAGCGGACGTCCTCTCGAAGCTTGGATCCACCCGCGCTCAAGTACCAGCGGGTGTCTTCGATCACGAGCTTCACGCGCCATCCATCCCGGCGCCACCGACCATTGTCCCAGCCCATCCGCCAGCTGGGCAGGAGGTCATGATGATCGACGTGGACTGGAGGCAACCCTTCATCGACTACCTCAGCGAGCAGAAGGTCCCCTCCGACAAGAACTCGGCTGAGCAGCTCGTCTGCCTCGCCAAGTCCTACGTCCTCGTCGGAGACAAGCTTTACAAGCGGGGCGCATCTTCTGGAGTACTCATGAAGTGCGTCCCTCGTGAAGAGGGCAAGGACATCTTGGAAGAGATCCACAAGGGCGTCTGCGGCAACCACGTGTCCTCACGCACGCTGGTCAGCAAGGCTTTCCGGCGAGCTTTCTACTAGCCCACAGCTCTGGGTGATGCCGAAGAACTCGTCAGAAGGTGCCAAGGATGCCAGTACTTCGCCAAGCAGCAACACGTCCCAGCCTACAAGCTAGTTACCATACCGCCAACCTGGCCCTTTGCCTGTTGGGGGCTCGACATGATTGGGCCACTGCCAACGGCGCCAGGCGGTTTCAACAGGGTATTGGTGGCCATCGACAAGTTCACTAAGTGGATCGAGGTCAAGCCGATCACATGCCCCAAGGCTGACAGAGTACTCGACTTCCTGGATGAACTCGTACATCGCTACGGACTACCCCACCGCATCATCACAGATGTGGGCTCCAACTTCAATAACCACCAGTTCTGGGAGTACTGCGAGAACAGTGGGATCGACGTACGATACGTCTCAGTTGCCCATCCTCGGGCCAACGGACAAGTCGAGCGCGCCAACGAGATGGTGCTCGACGCTCTCAAGAAGCGGCTACACGACGCTGCTAACTCCAAAGGGGGCAAGTGAATCAAGGAACTACCCAACACACTCTGGGGGCTTCGGGCTCAGCCATCCAAGCCAACGGGGCAATCCCCTTACTTCCTGGTCTACGGCTCTGAAGCAATCCTCCCTGCCGACGTTATATGGAACTCGCCAGCAGTGGAGCACTACGACGAAGGCGTCTCAGAAGACAGCAGACGAGTTGACATCGACAGCCTCGAAGAAGCTCTCTGCGCTGCCCTCGTCCAATCAGCAAGGTACCTAGAGGGTATCCGACGCTATCACGATCGCAACGTCAAGGAACGCTCCCTCAACGTTGGTGATCTCGTCCTCCGTCGGATTCAGAACACGGAAGGACTACACAAGCTCAACTCCCCCTGGGAAGGTCCCTTCACCGTAGCAAAGGTGACTGGGCCGGGCTCCTACCGCCTCTAGACACTTGAAGGCGAAGACATCAACAACTCGTGGAACGTCGACCAACTCTGTCGATTCTACGCTTAGTCTACACGACTACTCCGGGGTTCAAGTCTACACGACTACATCAAACACCTCCCTGCGTGAGCGGCCCCTCCGGTCTCCGGCTCCGGTCTCGGACTACTCCTCTCCAAGATCCGGGCCCGCGCGGCTACCTACGGATCCTGGCCGTGATGAGCGTCAAGGACTCTAGCGGCGGTCTACTAAGAGACCATGTACTCCAAGATCCGGCCTACACGGCGCACGGATCTACCGCCGTAAGCGGCTACCCGCTCTAGCACTACTCGCTGTAAGCGGCCTCCGGTCGTGCGACTACTCAGAACTACGGCCCGGCCACCCCGTGTGTCCTTCTTCGTAATAAAGTTTGATCGTTCATCAACTTTTCTTGTCTACTCCCTTCAACGGGACCACTACTGCCGAGTACGACTACTCGCATCCACTCCACGATGGGCTCCGCACTCTGAGATCGCGACTACGAGTACTCATTGCTGGAAATTTTCTTTCATTAATACTTAAGCAATTTATTACAATTGTTTTTGTACAACTTTGGCTACTAGCTATCTATTACAGGGCTACTGGAGATTAAGCTTATCAGCTACTTGCTCCGCGATGGGAGCCATCTACTCCGGCGCCTCCGAGTACGCTCATCGGGGCGGTTGGCGGCTACCCCGCCAGCGACTACTTCCACTGGGGCCTTCGGGAAGTAGGACTTCATGAAGGCCAAGACCTGCTTTGGGATCGACCTCGCCATGTGCTTCACATAAGCCGCCAGCCGGCTTAGGGCTTCGTTGAGGTGATCCACCAGTGGAGCAATCTTGGGGCCGCCCGGGTGCGGCACCAAGAGCCTTGCGATCGGCAGTGCGGCTTCCTCAAGCTCCTTCAGTTGGGCCCGCAGCACCTCGCAGTCTTCATTCCAGCTACGCAATGATTTGTAGCCGGTTGACGAGATCGCGGTCAGATGCAATCCGGAGCTCCATGTGCTTCTCGCACTCGAAGGCAAGTTCTTTGTAGTCGAGCTCGAGTACCTGGCGGGCTTTTTGCTCCCGGTAGAAGAGATTCTTCATGCTCGTCTCCGAGGACTTCAGCTGCTCCACCTGGCCCTCAAGCTTTGCAAAACAGCAACAGTACAGCGGGTCAGACTACCTCTCGACCTCCAACAACGACCCGACAAGTCTAGCGGCGTACCTTTGTTCTTGTTGCGGAGGCTCTTATTCTTCCGCACCAAGTCATCGCCCTTCGCCTGCAACTCTTGGACATCATTGTGATATTTGGCGAAGGCGGCGTCGAGCTTAGACTGCATGGCGGCCGCGTGCTTCCGCGACTTCAAAAGCTGCTCTTCCAGCGCCTCAGCCCGGAGCACCGTGTCACCAAAGCCTTGGAGCATGTTGGACTTCTCGCGGGACCTCTCCGCGACGTCCTGCATAGACAACACACGTCAACAAGTACTCAACGACAGAGGATTGACTACTCAGACGCTAAGGCTACTTACCTTCATCCACTGCTCGGCCTGGTGGATTGCCTCTAGGTGCTTGGCCACCGTTGCCGGGTCGACAAGATCGTCGCGAGCAGCTCTATCCCGCCACGACTACTCGCGGCGGCCTCGCGTCATCGGTGCGGGCGGATGGGCTCGTGTCCCGGATCTCGGAGAGCGGATAGCCACCTCCGGAAGCGATCTGCGGTGACGTGATGACTCCCCTCTCCTCGGCCGCCACGGCGGCTTCCTCGACGATTTCTTCCATGGGCTCGGGGGCTCCCTCCCGCAGCGACCTCCGGCACGTGCGGTGTCGACATGCAATGGCACCCCCACAGGGATGTCACCCCTTTCGGCCTCGGCACCTGTCAAAGAGAAGACAAGCGTATTAGCGACCATGACTACTCCTCAAGGAGCTCTACAGCCTCAGAAGAGTACTCACCTTCGACTACGCTGGCCTCCGGCAACGGCGCTTCGGTAGCCGGCGGCTCGGGCACCGCCTGGGAAGCAGGAGCGGACTCCTCGGCGGGCGGCGCGACTTCTTCCGCCACCGCCGAAGAGGGTTCATCCCCCTCCCATGACAGATCTGTCGGTTTCCTGCAGAAGCACACACAATTGGTCGTTAGTCAACCTCGACTACTACAACAAGTACTACTCGGGAAGATGCAGTACTTACAAGCTGGACCGGACTATTGTCACGGCCGGGGCACCGAGGATGCGGCAATGTCTGCAGTCCACCCTCGGTGGGCGCCTCCTCCTCGCGCCCCCGCGGCCTACCGCCTCCCCTCTGCGACGCGGCGGCCGCGTCGTGCCCTCTGCGCTCCTGTAGTCACCACCTCTTCAACGGCGGCGGCTACGGGCTCTGTGCTCCACTGTGGAGTAGGGGGCTGGCGCACCAACTGCGCCAAGAGCTCCTCGACAGTGGGGGCTGTACTACGACTTCCGGCCGGCTCCCCCACTGTGTCCCATACGCCTTTGTCGCCCTCCTCGACGGGCTCCGCTGGCGGGACCTCCTGCATACAAGGAAGACTACTCATCAGCAAGCGTACTCGTACGACGGGTACTCGACTACTCTATTGAAGACATCTTACCTCCCGAGGCGTGGTCTCGGAGACCTTCAGCTTCTTTGTCACCCGCTTGCGGGCGGCGTTGCGCGGCTTCGGTGGCGGCGCGGCCGGGGCTAGCCTCCGGAGCTGGCGGGGGGTCTTGCACAAGAGGCACATGAGGTAAGCTCGGACGGCTAAACCTCGACCGCCGGCGAAAAGCGGTCTCACGCGTCTCGTCGTCGTCGTCGTCGTCGTCGGTGGTGTCCTCCACGATGACGGTGTCATCGCCTTCGCCAACCTCTCGCCGCTCTTTGGCTTTGGTCTTCGCTTCCTTCGGGATCTCGATCCCATGAGGGGGCGGCTGCGGCTCGGAGACGAACTTTTTCAAGTCATCCTGCAAGACACAAGACATCAGCACGCCTACTCCAAACAAGGACTACTCGACCAGGAGAGTACGACTACTCACCTCCTTTGGTGGGCGCGCGGCGGAGTACTCCTAGACAGGGCACGCAGTGTACGGCGGCATATCCTTGAAGATCCGCATCAGCCTCTCGATGATGTCGTCGTCGTCCATCTCGCCTCTGGGCATCCGCGACGTGTCGTCGTCGCTGGTGTACTCGAAGCCCAAGGTGTCGCGGGCCATCAGCGGTTGCACCCTCCGCTTCATGAAACTGAAGGCCACGTGCTCGGCCCTCAGTCCAGCTTCTCTGAGCACCTTGATGCGTGCCAACAGCTCGGGGAGCTGGATACCTTCCTGCATGGTGGGCTCCGTGTTCCACCACTCGCGGTGCACCGGGCCGCCTTCCGCACGGCTTCGGCGAGGCCGGGGGTGGTGGTTTGTGATGTAGAACCACCTCGTCTTCCAATCGGTGTTTGAGTCCAACGAGCTTGTACGCGAATCTTGCTCCGCGGCGTCTTCTCTCGGTGGATGCCGGCTCCTCCGACTACTCTTGGATTGGTGGCGCTTGGGCGCGGCTTCACCGAGAAAAACTTCGGAAGAGGATCCAGTGCGGCTTGATTCCAAGGAAAGCCTCACAAAAATGCACGAAGACCGCGGTATGGAAAATACCATTTGGGTTCAGATTCAGGTACTCGACTCCATAGTACCCGAGGAGGCCCTTGAAGAAATCACTAGCCGGGAGCGCGAGTCCGTGCTCCACGAACCGCGCAAACATTGGAATCTCGTCTTCGGCCTTCTCCATCGGATATGGATCTCCGACGGCGGCTCTCCACATATCAACTTATTTTTCCCGGATGAATCCGCTGTTCAGGAGGGCCAACAGATCTTCGGTCTTCACTTTTGATTTCTTCCACTCGCGGCTTGGATCGGCCCGCGGTGGAGACAGTGGCGGTCGCGTCGGTGGCAGCCGCGGCGGCCTCTTCGCGGCCCCTCTTCTTCCGGCGGCCTTCGCGGACTTGGACGGTGAAGGCTTCATTCTCCAAGTGCAGGGCGTCTTCACGCGCATCCGCTCGGGGGCTACCCTAAAAGCTCTGGGTGGCGGCGCACTTGGATCTACTACGGCGGCAGCGTGCGCTGGGAGTGGATCTATCACAGATGGAATCGAAATGACTACAACACAGATGGGTGGAAAACCCTAAGGGTTTTGGCTTCTATTTATAAGTCAAACCGGTCCTCCAACGGCCAGAACGATAAGTCCGCGCGTGGCTGACTCAGCGCCTGCGCGTGACCCTTCGTATTCTACTAGTCGACGCGCCTCACCTCGGGGGCTCGGCTACTTCTACTCGACTACCTGGGCAGCGGGAAGGCTCAGGAGCATCTCAGGAGCGTCTTAGGACACATTCTTCAAGATGACCCTTCAATTCGAGAGGAAGTACTTGACTGCTCGGGGGCTCCGTGCCACGTGTCCTTCGGTTTTTTCTCTCCGGATTTTTTGGGATTTTCTTGCCAAGACTTCAGATGGACCCTCAGCCAGAGCCTGCGGCTCAACTTAAGGCTCGGGGGCTACTCCATATGGAGTGCGATTTTGCAATCGCACCTCCATATTAGCTCCAGCTTCAAGACAAGACGGGCATTTTTTGAAGACCTTCGAAGGCAGTATTCGAGGACGCTTGGGACTACTCGAGAAGACTTCAAGATTGCTCAAACATCAGCTGGAGTACATTCCAGCCTCGGGATGCTTCGACTACTCTTGAGGACTTTCGACTTGTAGTACTCGGGGACGCTTGAGGACTACTCGTTGAGGCCGTCAAGACTACTTGAAGCTATCCTTCTCGACTACAAAGTACTCGGGGGCTTGTCGTATGGACCTCCCTGGGCCCACTACCTCGGTGGGTACCAGGACCGACTACTCGGTGGGCCCCTGGGACTACCCGGCTTGCGCTACACGGCGCCTGAAGGCGTGGAGCACAAGGGCTGCAGAGGAGGAGTACTCGGTTAGGAAGCTGTACATGTCCTGCACTGTATGGAAGACTCCTACACGTACTCGATTAGTACTCTCTCCCTACTCCGACTTGTAACCCTGCCTCCCGAACTATATGAGGCGAGGCAGGGACCGTTCTCTAGGAACACAACACATCTCATACAACTCACGGCGCTCTATTGCACCATCTTGTAATCGAGCCCAATCAATCCAGAGCTACGCAACATACAGGACGTAGGGTATTACGCACCTTGCGGCCCGAACCTGTCTAAATTGTGTGCCACGTGTCTCTTCCTTCGAATTACCGATCTCGGCAAGGCCACATTCATCTACTTCGGGTACTCCCCTTAGTAGGTTGCCGGTCTAAAACACCGACAGTCGGCTGAACCTAGACCGTAGCTGAAATCGCTCCTGCAGCATTTCCCCATCCTCCTCGTCGGATGTGTCTTCAATGGTGACAGTGTTGTCACCTTCACCGACTTCACGGCGTTCCTTCGCTTTGCTCTTGCCCTCCTCTAGAATATCTACAAGTCGAGGAGGGGGAGTTGGATCGGAGACAAACTTCGCGATGTCATCCTGCAGCAAACAACTTGGGTGAGCGCGACTATTCCAAGTCAATCAGTACTGATGAGGACATGACACCCATGCATACGACCATGATTGGTGCATGGAATGGAGTAGAAGAAGTCCAACAAAGGTTTCCAAGTCAAGAAGGAGGTCCAAGGTTGATCCAGTTCGAGTCCCCGAGGTGAAGGCCAAAAGCAATTCAAGTTCGAGTCCAGTTCGGAGTCCAGGAGCAGTGCGCAATAAAACGGACGCCCAGGTCACATACGGAGTCGGTTTTGGACGTTCTATATATGGTTGGAAGCAGAATTTCATAAAGCTTCCAATGGCACCGGTCTTGTGCCAAAATTCGTCCCGAGTCAACGGGAATCGTCGAAACAAGTTGACGTCCAGAATCTGCCAAAGTGCTGCGCTGACAGTTTGGTTGGGCCTTAGGCCCCCCAATCCTAGGACGCCCCGTCTCTTATTTTTCCATAGCCGACGCCTTAGAAACTTGAGTTAGATTTATTTGTTAGCCTTAGCTACAACCGAACAGCCGCCATCGTGCCGCCGTCGTGTAATTCAGACTCCACCTTCGAGTGATATTAAGATTGCTCACCTTAGATTCTTGTTCGTTCTTCGATTGCATACAAGAATTGATCTTCGTGATCAGGCTGATCTTGCGCCGGCAAGGTTGGTAACCATCGGGAGTTGGTTCAGTGATTACATTGGCGTTTCGAGTCTTGCTCGTCGTAGTCGGATCGTGAGAGTCAACAACCACCAAATCGGATTTATCTCCACTCACTGAAAGATCGGGCACTCCGCCTCTATCAAGTACTCAAGGTCAGCGGTCTCAACTACATACCTGATTCAGCGGTCGAGCCGCGGAGTACTCGGGGACTGGGCAAGGAGTGTACGGTGGCATATCCTTGAATATCCTGCCCAGCCTCTCGACAATGTCCTCATCGTCGACTTCGTTGCCGGGCATCCTTGATGTATCTTCGTCGCCCGTGTACTGGTACACGAGAGTGTCTTGAGCCATCAACGGCTGCACTCTCCTCTTCATGAAGCTGAAGGCCACATGCTCAGCCCTCAGCCCGGCTTCTCTCAAGGCCTTGATCTTCAACATCAACTCGGGTAGTTGAATACCCTCTTGCATCGTCGGCTCTGTGTTCCACCATGCCCGATGCTTCAGCTGCTTCCCGCTTGGCTTCGGCAGCTCTAGTGATATAGAACCACTTCTTGGTTCGAATCAATGAGCTTGTACGCCAAGTAATGATCGGCCGCGTCTTCTCGCATCTGGATGCCAGCCCCTCTGACTACTCGTGGGTCGTTGGCTTGGCTGCGCTTCACACGGAAGAACTTCCGGAACAGGATCCAGTGGGGCTTGATTCCCATGAATGCCTTGCAGAAGTGTACAAAGACGGAGACGTGGAAAATACCATTGGGGTTCAGATTCAAGTACTCGATACCATAGTACCGGAGTAGCCCCTTGAAGAAATCGCTGGCCGGGAGTGCTAATCCGCGCTCCATGAACCTGGCGAACATGGGGACTTCGTCAGGGTTCTTCTCCATGGGGTACGGGTCGCCCACGGCGGCGCGCCACATGTCCATCTCCTTCTCCCGCAAGAACCTGCTGTTCACCAGCGCTAGCAGATCTTCGATCTTCATCTTGGATTTCTTCCACTCCTTGGCCGGATTGGGACGTGGGGGAGATGTTGGCGGCGACGACCCCTGAGCAGATCCTTGCGCTTCACTGCAGGATCTCTTCTTCCCGGCACCAGCCTTTGAGTACTTGGATGGAGACGACTTCATCCTCCAAGTGCACGGGGTCTTTACTCGCATCCACTCGGGGGCTACGCTGGTGGCGAGCAGCGGCGGTGCGTGTTGACTTTCGATCTAAGCCGCGACAGCAGAAGCAACAGTGGAAGGAAACTTGGATGGATCTATTCACGCAGCTGCTATTGCGTGGAATGAAAAAACCTAAGGGTTTCAGTGTCTATTTATAACCTAGCAAGCGGCATTGCAATGGCCAGATGGATAAGTATCGGCGGCTCACTCAGCGGCGGCTGCCTGACTCTTCGCCTTCCAGTACTCGATGCGCTCCATCTCGGGGGCTCGGCTACATCTGCTAGATTTCCTGGGTGACGACGAGACTCAAGAGCAACTCAGGACACATTCTACAATCAAGATGACCCTTCAATTCGAGAGGAAGTACTCGACTCAAGGCTCGGGGGCTTCGTGCCACGTGTCCTTTGGGTTTTTCTCTGGATTTTACGGGATAATCTTGGCAGAACTTCAGATTGACCCTCAGCTTGAATCTATGATTTGACCTAAGGCTCGGGTGCTACATTCCATATGGAATGTGATTTTTCAAATCACATTTTCCATATGGTTTCTTCTTCAAGACAAGGTGAGTACTATTGAAGACCTTCACGAGAAGAACTCAAGGACGCTTGGGAACTACTCGAGAAGACTTCAAGACTACTCAAGGATCAACTGGAGTACCTTCCAGCCTCGGGATGCTTCAAGTATTCTTTAGGACTTTTGGCTTATAGTATTCGGGGAAGCTTGAAGACTAGTCGTCAAGGCCATCAAGACTACTCGAATCTATCCTACTCGACTACAAAGTACTTGGGGGCTTGTCTTATGGACCTTCCTGAGCCCACTACCTCGGTGGGTACCAGGACCGACTACTTGGTGGGCCCCTGGGACTACTCGACTTGGGTTGCACGACACCTGTTGGCGTGGGGCGCAAGGACTGCGGTGGAGGAGTACTCGGATAGGAAGCTGTGCATGTCCTGTACCATGTAGAGAACTCCTAGACGTACCCGACTAGTATTCTCTCCCCAAACCGACTTGTAACCCTGCCTCCCGAACTATATAAGGCGAGGAAGGGACCCCTATCTCTCTCATACGCACCATCTTGTAAACACACCCAATCAATCCAGAGCTACGCAGCATACAGGACGTAGGGTATTACACACCTCGCGGCCCGAACCTGTCTAAATTGTGTGACACGTGTCTCTTCCTTCAAGTTACCGATCTCGGTGAGGCCACATTCATCTACCTCGGGTACTCCCCTTGGTAGGTTGCCGGTCTAAACACCGATATTCTCCACCGGCGGGGGTTGCTTGGTCTCTATCCACACAGAAACGAAATCGGCGAGGATCTAGGACTTGATGGCCTGCCATGGGCAGAACTCAAGGTCGAATTCGACTAGCTCGACCGACCACTTGACGATGCACCCCACAGTGTTGCAGCTGTGTAAGATTTCTCCGTGAGGGAAGCTAGAAACGACCTTGATCTTGTGTGACTGAAAGTAATGTCGCAGCTTGCGCAACGTAATGAGGAGAGCATATAACATCTTTTGGGGTTGCGAGTACCTGACCTTGCTGTCTGATAAGACCTCACTGACGTAGTAGACAGGTCGCTAGACGGGGTATTGGTGGCCTTCTTCAGGTCGCTCAGCCACTAAGACCGCGCTCACCACCTGGGTGGACGCAGAGATGTAGAGCAGCAAGGTCTCATTGGGTGCTGGGGGCACCATGATCGGAGGCGTCGTGAGGAAGGTCTTCAACTCTTTGAGTGCCTGGTCCGCCTCGTCCGTCCACTCGAACCTGTCAGACTTTTTCAGCAGCTTGAAGAAGGGCAGGCCTTTCTCCTCAACTTTGCTGTTGAAGTGACCTAGCACCGCCATCATGCCGGTGAGCTTCAGCACGTCTTTCTTCCCAGTGGTGTTGACGGTGAAATTCCGTCAACCTAGCCATGAGTTTACCTTCGGTGTTGGCATGAGTTTTATATCTTATCCATTGGTAATAACCCCCTTGGTATAACAATTTCATTCGTGCATGTCGGTTTCGGAGTTTAATGTTTATGCAGGGTTTTAATGTTGAAAGCTAGACTTCCGGGATAAGTTCATCAAGCACCTTGACAAGACCTTGAAGCCCGGTACAAGTCATGCAATGAAGCAAACTTGACTCCAAGAAGCCCAGGGACCTAATCCAAGAAGATGACAAACTCCGAGGACCTAGTCGGAAAAGTGCTGAATCTTGCGGGACAAGGAGCTTCATCCAACTCAGAGAGAAACTGATGACAAGGGCCCACATGCAGAAGGGGGAAGGAATCTAGAAGACTCGGGAACCACGCAAAGGAGGCAGGCAACTGGGCCGAGGTGGACCCAAGCCGGTCGGCCCGGCCCATTCCGGGGCCCAGTCGCCTCCCCCTTTGACCTAGCCGCCATTCGGGCTATTTATAGCCCCGGGGTCGAGAGCCATGCATCAATCCATTCCTCATCGGCCGCCGAGGAGCAGAGAAGAGAGGGACACCATCTCGGAGAGGAGAGGGTCGAGCTAGTTGACTAGGGTCTCCCTAACCGACGTGGGAACCTTGCAAAGAAGACCACGTCGGAGTTCCTGGAGCTAGAAGCAAGATCGAGGTAGGATCCCGGTGGTGATCTTGGTTCATTTATCATGTACTAGTTGATGCAACAAGTTGAATCCGATTTCTAGCGATCAAGTGTTTCTCCGAAGTCTTCGTTTTTGATCGGCTTTGCTTATCTTAGATCTATTCTCGAGTTAGATCACATAGGATGTTCTTGTAGCCTTGGTGGCTAGAGGTGCATGCCTGACCTTCCGGAAGATCTTGACTTGTCCTCGGACTCACCCTAGACTAACCCGCACGAATAGGGGTGCGTTGTGACAGAACGGTGGCTCCAAAAGGCGGGCGTTTTCGGAGTCGGACGGGAAACCATGGTTTAAAGAGGCTTCTAATGAGATTAAACTTGCTACTTCTTCTTTTGCGCGGAACTTCAACAAAAGGCTTGATCCGATCTCTCTAGAGCGGTTTATCTATCCTCCTCAATCTCTTGCTACCTCCGGTCTTTAGTAGATTAGATTCATTTTTGATGTTCTTTGATTAGATGCATTAGGTTTCACCTCTCAAAGATTGAAGTTTCTCGGCATTACTAGATCAACTCTTGCATCACACATTTGTTCCACGGATTCGATACCTTGGGTTCACCACTCGAGGGAAGAAGGGTCCCTTGAATACGATGGGAGACTTGTCCGCTTGCAAGTCTACTTGAACTTTAACACGAATATACACTGTCAACAAGCCCCCTTTTTCTGGCGCCGTTGCCGGGGAACAAGTGATCAAGATTCGATCTTTTATTGCTTTTTGTGTAATTTTCAGCTTCTTTTAGTTCTTTTTTGCATCTACTAATTTTTGATCATTCTCAAAATCAATCTAATCTAGTTTGTCTAACCCTAGTTTTCTTAGATTTGTTTTTACTTTTTTGTTTTTGTATATTTTGTTTATCGCTAACCCTAACAGGAGATGGACGGCTACCTCTCCAACAAACCCGATAATTTTGTGGATGATCCAGAAAAACTTTACAGGCTAAAGAGACGCGAAGCACCTCAAGCTAAAAAGGGATTTTGTAAATTCAAAGTCAGAAGACAAAGGATCATTGGAATCTCTGAAGAATTCACCACCTTAAAGTCCTCGGGAGAATCGACTTCCACCGATGGGTGAACAACCACCGCAAGAACGCAAGATCGGGGAGCTATGCACCCTGGACATTGTCGACCTACCAATCTTGAACCTCGCGGAGATCAGAAGGCCATTCGAGATCAAGACCTCAACAATCCGCATGGTGCAACATTCACCCTTAACAGGTAAAGAAGATCCGAACCTTCACCTCCAAGCGTTCATTCAACTACGTCATACTTTCAACATGGACGGGGTGACTCAAGATCAAATGAGGGCGAGGCTCTTCCCGTTCTCGCTACTTGGGAAGGCTTTGCAATGGTTCCATGCTCAACCGGCGGAGACGGTGCAAAATTGGAATGCATTTATGAGGGCCTTCATGAAGGAATACTACTCGCCGGGTAAAACTCAAAGCTTGTGTAATAAGATTGCTACTTTTGCTTAGTATCCTACGGAAACTATCTCGGAGGCATTCGAGCGCTTCAATGAGTACACTCGGGCGGTTCCACATCACAAGTTCCCGAAGGAGGACCTCGTGCAAAAGTTCTACCAAGGACTCACCATGGCGTCAAGGACGATCATTGATGCATCGGCGAGAGGATCTATCATCGAGCTTACGCCGACCGAAGCTTTCACTCTATTCAAGAAGGTCGCAGACAATGACACGTGGGCGTCATCCGAACGCTTCCTTCCGGTTCAACCCACGGGGAACATCAAAGGAGTCTTGCAAGTGGAGAAGGAAAACATACTTGAAGTCAAGATCGATTCACTTATGCGGAGGTTGGAAAGATGGAGATAGAAAATAAAGTGACTCAAGACTTAAAGGCTGCCGAAGCAAGATCCACATGTGAAGAGTGCGGAGAATATGGCCATGTCCACAAGGATTGTCCAGAGGAAGCCAAGGCGCTCGACTACATGAGGAAGGGAGATTTGCCGAACTTCTGCTACGGGAAAGGTAGACCTCAATTTAATGCAAGCTCATCCATTCCAAATTCGGTTCCACTTTGTATACAATTGAAGAACTTCATGGACGAGCAAGCTAAGATCGACAAGGACACCGTCACCAAGTTCAAGGCCATAGACAAGGTGTTGGAGAACATCGATAGCAAGGTGACGGAGGTCGGAAGCTCCAACCATCAAGTGCTCAACATGATGAAGATGCTCGAGACGCAAGTGGGACAACTTGCCAGGTGCCTCACTACTAATGAAGGGAAGCTTCCGGGACAACCTAATGGTCCCGAAATGGCGAAGGCGATACAAACACGTTCGGGGAAGGAGATCGAAGATCCAGAGCGTTCCGCGGGAGCAAGGAAGCCTAAACCATCCACCGACGCGGAGGAATTTGCTAAGGAGGAAGTTACGGAGATCGTCACCGAAGAGCCCGAGTTTGAGATGCCAGGAGAAGACACGAAGATATTGCAACTCAAGCCACGCTACTTCTGAGGTAAACTTGATAACCACTTTGAGATGTTTGTGGAGGTTGTGCGTAGACTTAGCATCAACATGCCGTTATTGGATGCCCTTCAAGTTCCTACATATTCTCGTTACTTCAAAAACATACTTGCAAATAAATATGAGATAGCAACACTCAGGGTAGATCATGTCAAAGATGTCCGAGCAATGTAGTGCCGGCATTGCTAATGGACTAGAGAAGCAAAAAGACCCCGGATGCCCGACAATTCCATGTTCCGTAGGTTCGTTCAAGTTCAAGAAGGCATTATGCGACCTTGGAGCTAGTGTGAGCGTCATGCCAAGAGATGTGTTCGAGAAGCTATGCCTACCGTTGGAGCCTATGGGTATGTGTTTGGAGTTGGGTGATAACTCCATTCGCTATCCCTTGGGCATCGCCGAAGATGTGCCCGTGAAGGTCGAACATCACTTCATCCCTGTCGACTTCGTGGTACTCGAGATGGGAGAGAGGGAGAAGCCACCACTCATCCTTGGGAGGCCGTTCCTCAAGACTGTGGGAGCTACTATTGATGTTGGCAAGGGGGAGATCAACTTTGACATTAATGGCGAGAAAAGTTCCTTCAAGTTTCGACCACGCCTCGACGTACACAATATGATTGAAGTTAAATATGTTCCACCTCATCGTCACGTTGTTAAGGAAGAACCAATGAAGAAGGAAGGGCTGAAGAAGAAGGAAGAGCCGAAGAAGAAGGACGTGAAGAAAATCAAGGAAGATGTTGCATCTGTCAAGACAAAGGAGCAAAAGCCGCCTGTGAAGACCAAAAAGGCGACTAAGCTGGAGAATAAGCCCATGCCCAAGATGGTGCCGAAGTGGGTACCCAAGATTGCAACACCCGCAAAGAGCGTTGATCCGAAGTAATCAAGTGAAGAAGTCTAGCCATGGACTATAAACGAAGCGCTAGGCGGGAGGCAACCCGTTTCGTCGAGTCAAGAATAAGCTATCGGGAGGACAACTTGATTTCAGGTTTTTCGAGTCTTTTTAAATAATTCAGTTTTGAATTTTACTACGCAAAGACATTAGACTTAGAAGTGGTTGAAAAATATTAGAGACATAATTCTTGGCTGAATATTTTTCTTGATCATAAACCCTTTACATGAACCCTTCTATGTGTTTGTTTGCTTCTTTTCGAGAAACCACAACCAAATAAATTCAGAACCTAACTCAACCATTCATCCTCTTTATGATGTTGTGGTTGACTTGTTTTACATGCTAAAAACACACGAGTAGGGCCACGACTTGTATCTAGATGTTATTTAAATTTCAGCACGTGGTAGGACTCGCGTGAACCTAGAAACTAAACTTTTGGTTGTTTTAAAAAATCCATATCCTTTGTTTCTCCAAGATTAGAATTTTTCTAAGCCTCTAATTTTATTTCATTCAAAATCTCTCTCATTTAGCCAAAATTAGAACCTAAACCTATGCCCCCATGATCAAGCCGAGAAAGTTTTCTCTCAACTAATGAAGGCAAACAATACCAATGAGACCGATATAAATGTAGTCGGAAAATATTTTCAACTTACATTTGTTTTTAATGGTTTAAAAGCTTATCTAAATTTATGCTTTAGCTCTTCCATAGCTCTGAAATTATTTTTAATTTTCGAAATTGGAGGAGTGCTTAGCCTTAAGACATGCTTAGAGGGAGGCAATCTAGTTAAGTTAATCATGCATGCACCATGATGCATCATTGGATGCCCTCCCAACAACTTTCATCAAGACCACATGCAAGAGACAAGCATGGGTGGGCAGCAAGCATGACTTTGCAGGAAATTCATGGTGGCATGTGAAGCAAGTGGAGCAAGTGAGCATGGACATGACTCAAAGTAAGAGCATCAAGTGGAAGGACCAATAATGCAAGCAAAGGAATGGACGAGAGCGTTTGGGTGGTGCAACAAGTGGAGCATGCAGGCACAAAAGTCACGAAGGAGAGATCATCGCACTGAAGAAAACCAAGCCAGGGAGGGGCACACAGCCACCAGGGCCGGTCGGCCCAGGCCGACCGCCCTGCCTTATAAAAGGCACCCTCCGGTGCCAGTCTTCTGCAGGCAAGTAGCTCTCTCCTTCCTCCATTTGTGTGCTCAAGTTTTCGAGTCGAGAACCACCATAGACATATCCATCCTTCCCAAGCTTGTTTGCTCAAACAATTCACACCCTTAATCCACTCGAAGTCCACATTCCGAAGTAATTTTTGAAGTGCCTAGTTATCGGTTGAAACCTGAAATTTTATTAAAAGAAGAGTGCTGCAATCATTGGAAGAAAACCACAAGTCTCTTCACCAAGAAGAAGGGGTCGTCGTCGTCCAAGCCATCTTCGATGACGTCTTCGAGGAGGCACTCAGTTTCCGAGTCTCCTCGAAGCATGGAGGAGGACACGACACCGCTAAGGAGGAACAACACTCTCCTCCTTGGTGGCATGAGAGCTACAAGGAGCTCGTCCATGAGGTTTACCGAACCTCAAGGGCATACGGAGGAGCCGCCCGTCCCACCTCGTCGATCGACGCGTTCATCCGCTCCACCTCCATACACTCCGCGATACTCCACATATGGCTTCATCATCTTGTCGGAGGAGGAGAAGAAACTTTCTCGTCTCGAGAAGAGGCTTGTGGAAAACATCGATTTCGACGATCAAGCTCTCAACTCATTGGGTTTTGGCATAGACATATATTATATGTTGGGGCACCTTGGATGGGTGCAATTCTCCAACGGGGTGTCGGCAAACACCCACAAGGAGTTTGCCTTGGAAATTTTGATGACTATGGCGCCTATTCTTGATGAGGGGGTGTCGAGTTTATCATTCCGTTTGGAGGGAATTCAACAAGTGGTTCCCTACGAGCAAATTAGGGAGCTAGTTGGTTTCTAAAAGGGAGCTCCGGAGAAAGTTGACGTGTCGGAAGGCATGTTGGATGGATTTTGGAATTTGATCTCCGGGGAAGCCCACCAACAACGAAATTCCATCCGGAACCCCATCATCCAAGTATTCCACTCATGGATGTGTAAAAGGATTATCGGGAGGATGAGGGAGACGAAGGTGACCGACACGGAGTTGAATTGGCTCTACTCGGCATTAATTGCTAGGCAGCCAATAGACCCCTCATACCTTATGATCAACTGATGGTGTTGCGAGGCAACATCGGGATCAAGAGATATTGGTTCATGGTGATACCTCTCTATGTTGGCCATCTCCTTGAGACCGGGAATTACAAGAAATTCTGAATATTTTCTGCCCGGGACCTCTCTCGGATTTGAATATTTAAAGCAAGGAAAATATATTAGTGGAGATGATAGAGGAGGCTTTCATGTGGCCAAAGTGAACTTACCCCTTCCGGATCCGAGATTGAGACTCTTCATTCAAGGGAAGGAAGATTGGCTGGAGGAAGGAATCCTTGTGCCAGCAAGGAAGAATAAAAGAGGAAGAATTATAGAGGAGGGATCCTCCTACGCACAAGAAGGTGGTGCACAATAAAATTATGTGCCACCGTTCAGAGGAATCCCTACACCGCCAAGTTATTACGGAGGGCCACCAATGCAAGCATGGGGGAGTGGTGCAGCCATGCCCCCACAAAATTATGTGGTGCCCAACGTAACCTTTGAGGAGCCTGTCAGATGGTGAGATCTGGACAACCCACGGAGGTGTTAATCCCTGTGGTTTATTTGTTCGGCGGGGAGGAGTCTAAGGCTAAGAACTCGAAGGTCACACACGGGTACGCGGAACACAGAGAACACGGCGAGTTTATACTGGTTTGGGCCTCCGGAGAGTAATACCCTACATCCAGTTGTCGGTGTAGATTGCTTAAGGATTGCGTAATGAGTACAAGGGTCGCCTCGTCCGCCTTATATTGGCCAGCGGATGAGGTCGGTTCCCAGACTCCTGGTCGGTTACAACCGGGAGACCTAAGTCTACGTTACACATATTGCCATATCCCGTCGATCTGCTTTAGGCGAAGTCCACCGAGGTCTTTGTCTTGTACGCCAAGTCTTGAGGTCATAGTAGATCAAGTTGTGACGCCCCAGGTTTTTCAGCTGAGTTCTTTAACCCTAATGATCTGGTCAGCAGTGTTGACTTTGGTCAAACGACGGTCAACCTGGGCCATCACCTCGAAAACATCACCAATGACCCCTAATGACCCCTTTTGGTCAACCTTGGTCAACCCTGGGTCAAAACCCCACTCAAAACCCATTGAACCCTTTTGACCCACCAGTGTCAGCCGATACTTTTGCCGCATTCTCCAAATTTCACCTAAACACTTCAAAATCCTCCAATGTAAAAGTTGTGTGTTTTGTCGAGGGACACAACTTTCATGTTTAGCGGCATTTGGAATTTCGAGTGGAAATGTGTGAAAAACGCAAGTCAACGCCTCCAAACACTATTCATTAGAGCCGAGTTTTCTGCAATGTTCCACTGCATTTTATGCAAAATCCATTGATCAAAACCCTATACAACCTTTGTAAAAGTGGTAGAGGGTCAGCTGATCTACAACTTTGGTATAGATTGTTTGTAGCACTTTAGTTCAAAAATCGTGGGAAAATGGCAGTCAAACAGGGGTACATTGCACTGTTTTGCGCCTGAACGCCGGAACGCGCGCCCCGTGCCATGCCGTGCGCGCCGCTGCGGTTCTTCTCCCTGGCCCGCACGCCGAGGCACGCTAGCGTCCGTCGGTCCGTGCGCCGCTTCAAGAAACCTGTGCGTGGCGTCGGTGGGCTCCCGATGTCAGGCCACGCGGTGCATTTCCATGGGTTGCACGGCGGCACCGCCTCCCGCCATAGGCCAGTCGCGGCTGCACATTGTCGCCGGCCCCTGCCCATGCCGCGCCTTGTACTACCCTCCCTCGCCTTGGTGCACAAGTTAGCTCCCTTGCCGACTCAAAGCTTGGCTATAAAAGGGTCAACAACGTCCGTCACGCGCGCTGCAAAACCGCCGAGCCGCCATTGCCGCTCATCGGTGCTCACGGTGAACTCCACCCTCCGGCCGCTTGCAACACCAACACGTGCCACTCCTACCTTCCTCTTGCACCCACAAAGCTGCCACACTCGCTTGTTTGCCCGCCCGAGCTGCCAGTTCGCCGGAGTGGAGCTTCCAGCGGCGACCGCTGCTGGTCTCCGCCATGGCCGCCCTGCGTCCACCTCTCCGCCGCGAGTAAGCACCTAAACCGGTTCCCTACAACTCCTAGACCCCTTTCCCCCACTTTCCCGGCCACCCCCGCCGCCGGCCTCACCGGAATCCGGCCGGCCGCGCCGCCCAAGTGCCCCAAGGGACACATTGTAGGGCCCCAATTAAGTCCAGGGGGTTTTGTGCCAACCGAGGACCTTGTTGTGAACCCACCGTTTTTCCCAGGGGGCCACTCGCAAAATGATTCTTCCCTCCTTTGTGTGTTATAGCTGCAACTTGTAAATTCAATATAAAATCGTAGATAAATCCAAAAAATGCAAACTCAATTTTGTTGTGCTCTGTGTAACTAGAACTGCAACTTTCCCAAAGCATGTATATACTTTTGAGCTTTTGTTTTTGCTTGAAAAATTGAAATGTGAAATATCTAGATCTGTGTTTCTGCAAAATCCATACATGATCTTGAGCTGGATTTTGGATATGTTGTGAGCACTAGCATGTGTAGGTCCCGTGCCAAAAATTGCACAAAGTTACTGAAGAAATCTGTTTATATAAATTATCTTGTGTTATTGATAAATCTGCCTTGATGATTTCTGTAGCATTAATTATTTTTGAGCCCAACTTCTGGCTATTGTCTAATAATGTTGAAATGCACCTCTGGTGAATTTATCATGATTTTATATCTGTTATAAATATTATTTCCTAATTTATGCTTGGTTTTAATCATAAATGTGTAGATCAAGTTCTATAAAGGCTATATATGTGTTTGTTGGTTTCCTAGGCTTGTTTTGGACCATAGAAATAGTGAGAGAAAGTTTGAGCTCAGAAGTGCTTTAATTATTTTTATATGCATTTATCTTGTTTATGGTGAATAGAAATGCTATAGTTAATATATTTGTTTTTATGGCTTCAACAAATGTGCATGTGTGACCAGTGGCTTCTATTAGGCTTATTGAGATCAGGGGACACCACTCTTGGTGTTTTATGATTGCTTTGTTGAATAAAAGCGAAAGAATCTTGGTAGGTTTAATATTGAAATCAATTGGAAAATCACAAATGTCAACCAAGGATTATGTGTTGGTATGGTAAAACTTGCTAACAAGTTTATAACCAACCCCTTGCCGTTTTGTGAGAATTAAATTAGTTCATTTATATATATATATATATATATATATATATATATATATATATATATATATATATATATATATATATATATATATATATATATATATATATATGTACACAGTCACTATCTAAAAAGTCTAGATAATAAAGCATCGCATATTGTTCCTTTATAGGAAGAGTATGCTGAATGTATTATTATCTAGGTGAATGTGGTCAACCAAGCACCCCATGGTTGTCATAAGTTGTTTTGAAATTAATTAAATCAAATGGCCACTTAAGTGTTGCATTTGCATCCTCCGTGTAGAAATTCCCGACGGTAGTTACACGCTCGTGCCAGTGGACGTGAATGAGGGAGCTAGAGGAGACGTGCACTACGTCACCATAGAGCAAGACCTAGGCCAAAGTCCGGAAGTTTGTCTAACTTCTTGTGCCAACGAAGGCAAGCCCCAGTTTTATCATTAACCCATGTTTTATTTAAATTTATGCAACTATCTTTGTTATTCTATGTGCATTTACGTTCAGGAATTGAATGAAACCCTAGTTGCATGATCCCTAGGTGACTATGTTCTTTTACTAGTATGCTAGGTCGTTAGATGCTGTGCTCTAAGGACCCGGTAAAAGTGGAGTGATGTTCGTCACTCGCGAGAACAGGATCTCCTTTTGGAATCACCATTTGTATAAATGGTTTTGCTCATGTGGTAAGAGCATGGGATTTGGGCTCTGGTCCAGTGGCTTCGTGGGCTAAGCTTTTGAACGTACTAAGCACTTGTCGGGAATGGGACCGGTAAGCCTAGTACCTTAATGAAACGGCACGGGATTTTACTACTACTACTCTCGATTCGTCTCCTGCCCGGCTTGCAACCGGGAGGAGGGTCCTTGTGTGAGACTGGGTGTACTAGGTGGGGCATGCCAGATAGCCTTGTACCCGGGACTGTAGGCTACTATCCCAACCCCAGGATTTGTGGGAACCGTTTGGTCGGTGTCGGCTCTGTTGGGGCACCGCTCCGTGTGTTTAGGTTTACCTTGCAAGGGTTTATGAATCAATCGATTGTCGGCCTCTCACCGTTATCCGAGACTGCTTAATCAGCTGGCCATGATATCCCTTAATGATGGAACTATGTGAAATTTTCTGCGTGAATTAATTGTATTGTACAATTATGGATTGTATTAGTTGCTCATGGTAGTAATGGTAATCTCACTAGAATCTAAGCTAAAATATTGAAAGTAAGGATCCATGATCCTAGTTTCTTTTCAGCAAAACAAACCCACCAGCCAAAAGCCTACATGTCTAGGGTAACTTTTGTCGGGTAAGTCTTGCTGAGTATTAGTATACTCAGCCTTGCTATAATTGTTGTTTCAGGTGAAGTTGTTTGGCCCGGTGAGATTCCACCCGGCTGGGAGCTGGAATGGGTGGATGATGACGCCGAGTGATGGCATCATGGATGGCCTCTGGTGATGTCATATCGTATCGCTATTAGTACTTCCGCTGTTTTAATAAAACTCTGAATCATTTACTTTTATGTCAAGAACTATGTTTGTAATAATGGACCCTACGAGGAATTTGGTATTAATTTTTAAGGCACTCTGGACTCTCCTTCGTGGGAGTTTAATGCATACATTCGATCCTCTCTGTGTTTCCAAGTGATTTACCGGGTTAAACCCGGCAACACTCAATGGGATTATTCTTTATTATCACTTAATGACCAAATGGAGTGGTTTAGGCGATAGTACGAAATTATCTCGGATGGGGTTGTCACAGCTGGTATCAGAGCATCCGTATGCACCGGAGTGATTAGATTAATACGATCACACGATTTACAATAAAACTTGCCAAGATTGATTGGATTTTGAAAATTCGTTGGATCGTTAAGGAATGATCTAGATCGTGAGGCCCTAGAGGGAATTTTGGGTTCTTTAAGGTGGCATAAGAATCTATGGTTTATTTTGCTAACTTCCAGCACCTTACTTTATGTCAGACTTACTTTCTTGCACAACCAAACTAGATGAGCCACGTGTTTTATACGTGTGCTGTTCCGCATCACGGGAATTGCGAGGGTTGATGGAGTGATCCATTCCACGGATCCCATCTTCGCGTCTAGTTATGAGTTGTGAGGTCGCCACGTTTATCATACGTGTGCATTCCGCATGCCCATCATGCGAGGCAAGGATACACTCCATTCAAACGGACGATGTCCGAGGTTGGACGCTGTCCATGCAGCGGCTTGACGCATGGATACCGTTTCTATAGTGAACGATAATGTATGTGGACGCTTTCGTGACGTGCTGGCACGAAAGGTTCGTTTTCTGCAGGTACACTAACAACGTTTTGTATGTCGTTAAGTGCGAATCGAGTAGCTCCGACTAGTTATTATAAGGAGAGCCAAGTATAAGCTTGCCACCAGCACTAACTATGTCTTTTTGGATCCATGTGTGTGAGGTCGTTTAAGGCATGTGCATTCATGATTAAAATCTTGTTGAACCTAAAGGTGGTAATTGCTCGTTTGAGAAATTTTCCTAGGGTGATTGCTTGATCTTAGAAAAGTTTTTCCTCTCTTTTGATCTTGGCAGATTTCTGGCAGAATCTGTTGCTGTCTTTTCTCAATTTTGTAGCCAAATCTGTAAGGAATCTGACTAGACATCCTTTTGAAAAGTTGTTTCTTATCAAATCTAGCATCTACTGTGAATTTCTCAGGATTTTAGGACTTTTATACAGAGAGTTATGCTCAGTTTAGTAAGGCTCTGTCCTGCTGTTTTTCTGGGTTACCTTCCTTTGAAAAATGAATTTTTCGAGCATGTTCCAATCAAACCTAGATCTACCTTTGAATAACAAAAGTGTGCACAATAATCTCACTGAGTTGCTACCAAAATTTGGTAAATTTTGGGGTCACAGGTTCTGAGTTATGAATTTTTGATTCACAACCCCCGAACTTTACGCCATCATTTTATGCGTACTCGTTTCGAGTTCCGGCATATACTTGCACCTTGTGCGAATGGCTGCCCCAAATGTTATTCACTTGAGGATCAAACGATTCCTTTCGCTCACCAAAATCTTGTGGAAAGTTGAAACCTTTAGTAGTGGTCTGTGTATGCAACCTTCCTTTATAGCCGTGAGAACTTATCTTTGTGCACGTGCTCGTGTCTGGTTCTGACATTTGTCACTTATTCCAGATGTCTTCCTCCGGATCCATGACCGTTGATGCGCAGGCATGGACTCACTTGAACTGCCTCGAGGAGGGTGGTTTTCCTGCACTTTTGTGGGACACCCTAAAGGACTTTGGGTACACAGCGTATCCAGAGTACTCGACACGTGAGCTCATGACCACAGGCCAACTGCTTTGTTGGGAAGTGAAGGTGAAGATCCCCGTGTGCCCGACACATCCTACTTGGGAAGAGTGGGAGGTGAAGGCACAAGGGTTGAACTTAGCTGACACCGTGCAAAAGGCTGCTTTGGAAGCACTCACAACTTTTTGTGAGAAGCACGCTGATTTGGTAGCTAGCACTGCAGTGATTCCTTTGCCTAAGCAACATTCCGGAGATGGGACCGAGCATGAAGCCTTTCCCTCCGCTCAGGACAATCACCACAGTCCTGAACTTGTCACCTCAGTCCGTTTCTCCAAAGCTATGTTTGACACCTATCAAGTGATGATTGGAGAAAGCATGTTCTATCGACACCAAGTTTATAGAGTACAAGTTAATGGTGCAGAAGCTATCACCCAAGAGTTGAAGGAAGCTCGAGCAACGATAGCCCGTCTTAATAAGGAAAGACTCAAGGATAAAACAACAATACAAGAATTGAGTGAAGTCATTCATGAGCAAAATTTCTTGTTGCAGCATAATGATCAATATATGCTTGACTTAGAGAATCAATTAGAGGCTGTAGCAGCTCCACCTCCTGAACCCGAAGAGGAAGAAGATCCCAAGGAGATCCAAGGAGAATCTGGAGTGGAGACTGGACCTACTTCACCTTAAGTGAACCTAGGCTAGAGTGTTAACTAGTTGATGATGGTTACACTTTCAATAAAATAATGTGTTGTAGGAGAGTTGTTGCTGAATGGATCTTGTAATGACGTTGGTTGTGATCAACTTTGGACCATGTGTTGAATATCAAGTTGTGTGAGATGTTGTGGAGATCATGCTCACCGGTTTTATCATGTTGCATATACGTACCGAGAGTTATGTTAAATTTTGTGCAACTCAGCCTTCTGTGAAAACAGCAAGGCAGAACCTCGGTGACAGAATGTTTTCGGGCATGATAATGTGGAAATTGATTTGGAGTTGAATATCAACCTTGAAGCGTATGAAATCCTACGTCCACTGACCAAAAATGAGAATGTTTCGGGGTATAAGCAAGGATTTATGAATTTTATGCTTATGACCGCCGTGCTTTCCGATTCCAAAAGTTGCCATGAATGAGTTTTCGTCGTGCATATTCTACTTGTTAATTCATGTGAGCAAGCTTATGAATATGTGTTTAATGAGAACTCAACTTTTCAGATGGTCGGATCGACACGTAGCACCCCCAACGGTTTCGACGCGTCGGGTAGTGGTGATCTACCACCGCCACCGCCCATGACGCCAGTGGAGACTTTCATGGCCACCCAAACCGAAGTGTTGCGCCAAATCCTACAGACGCAACAACAAATCGCCCAACAGATGCAACAGAGACCTCCAATGGGAGCTAATCATGATGGACCACAAATGGTTACCACCTATTCCCATTTTATCGGGATGAAGCCCCCAACTTTTACTAAAGCAGAAGAGCCCCTTGATGCTGACACATGGGTTAGGTCCATTGAGGCCAAATTCTCTGCATTTGTCCTACCTTGTTCCGAGGAGCGCAAGGCTAGCTTTGCAACCTTGCAGCTTCGTGGAGAAGCTTTAATGTGGTGGGAGCATTTTAAGACCATGCAACCTACTGGACATGAAATCACTTGGACTGAGTTCAAGAAAGCTTTCAAGGATCACCACATCCCAAAAGGACTCATGGTTGGAAAGATGAAAGAGTTGCTTGCTCTCAAGCAAGGTGATGACACCGTGTATCAGTATGCACAGAAGTTTAACAACCTTTGCCAGTATGGAGAACATCACGTGGACACCGATGCTAAAAACATGGAACGTTTCCGTGATGGTCTTAAGAGTGAATTGTATGAAAGACTAAACCTACTAGAGCCCAACAGTTATCACGAGTTAGTGAACAAAGCTATCTCTCAAGAGGATGCCATGATGAAGGTACAGAAAGAGAAGAAGAGACCGAACGACTTTGCTTCGGGAGATGGATCGGGCAAGAAATTTCGTTTCATTAAGAAGAATGCGCATGGTTCTTCTCAATCATCCGCATCGGGCCATTGGAGAATGACTCCGTCCTCGCATAAGCCTTCGGGAAATTTTCAGTACCGTCAGGCCCAGCCACAAGTCTCCAAGCCAAAGGAACTTCAACCCCGCATTTGCTACAATTGTAGGCAACCAGGGCATTATGCCAATGAGTGCCCAGACCTTAGGACGATCAAGATCGAGCAGCAGACTCAGAACCCCGGAGTAGCCAAGGGCAATCGTGACAAGAAGCCCATGATTCAAGTGAAGCAAGGCCAACTTAACTTCACAGGTAACTCTTCTACCCGAGAGCATTCCTTCTTACCTTGGACTTTTGATGATGGAACTTTACTCCATCCCCGCATTTTAATTGCTTTTCAAGAACTAAATTCAGGAATCTTAGTGAACAAATGTAGCAAACATTTGTTTACTAGCCTTCCCTTTCTTCATGGGAATCCCTTGATAATCCCTTTCTCAACTTGGTCTTTCCGCCTAATCCCAAAGCCCTCTTAGAATCAAATCAATTGACCGGCTAAGTTGAAGTAGTAGGATTGGAGTTTTCTCAAGAGATCACGGTCAGATTTTTAGACCGTTGGACCCCATTCGTTTCAGTGCCACGATGGTACGACACCGTAGCGTCACCCTGCCATCTCTTTTCCCGCGACCACGATCACGTCGTCGAGACCTCACGGGCCGACCATTATCGAGCCCCGTGTGGCAACCGCCTGATCGCTCCGCTAGTCCCTACCTCAGTCGGTTGGGAGACTGTTGCACTCCGATGAGCTATAAAAAGGGAAACCCTTCCGCGGTGTTGCCATTGCCAAGTCTCGCTGTTTTCGAGCTCGACAGTGCCGCCGCTCTTGCTTCCTCTCCGGCTAGTTTTTGGCCAACCTGCCACTAGTCTCCTCAGCTGTTGCTCCGCCCTCGCCGAGCAAGCTGTTTCGCCGTCTTCATTGACGTCCTCTAGAAGAAGCTCGAAGAAGATCGAGAGAAGAACCCCAACTCCATCGTCGACCATGGCTCATTTCGTGGAGATGTTTGAGTCCCTCCGTTGGACACTTGCAGCGATGTACCTCTGCATCGTCGCCGGAGTTTGCCTTCTTTTAGTTTTCCATGTACACATCCATCGCCTGCTCCCTCATGAGCCGCGTTGAGGCAGGAAGGAGAGCACCATGTATCTTTTTCCCCATCTGAATTCTCGTTGTCCAGAAATATAAGCGAGTATGTAATCCATCTTTGTAATCCTTATCCTGTTAGAAAGTGTTACTCTAATCTTGTTGTCGAATCTCGGGACGAGATTCTGTTTAAGGGGGATAGGCTGTGACGCCCCAGGTTTTTCAGTCGAGTTCTTTAACCCTAATGATCTGGTCAACAGTGTTGACTTTGGTCAAACGACGGTCAACCTGGGCCATCACCTCGAAAACATCACCAATGACCCCTAATGACCCCTTTTGGTCAACCTTGGTCAACCCTGGGTCAAAACCCCACTCAAAACCCATTGAACCCTTTTGACACACCAGTGTCAGCCGGTACTTTTGCCGTGTTCTCCAAATTTCACCTAAACACTTCAAAATCCCCCAATGTAAAAGTTGTGTGTTTTGTCGAGGGACACAACTTTTGTGTTGAGCGGCATTTGAAATTTGGAGTGGAAATGTGTGAAAAACGCAAGTCAACACCTCCAAACACTATTCATGAGAGTCGAGTTTTCTGCAATGTTCCACTGCATTTTATGCAAAATCCATTGATCAAAACCCTATAAGGCCTTTGTAAAAGTGATAGAGGGTCAACTTTTGGTATAGATTGTTTGTAGCACTTTAGTTCAAAAATCATGGGAAAATGGCAGTCAAACAGGGGTACATTGCACTGTTTTGCGCTTGAACGCCGGAACGCGCACACCGCGCCATGCCTTGCGCACCGCCGCGGTTCTTCTCCCTGGCCCGCACGCCGAGGCATGCTAGCATCCGTCGGTCCGTGCGCCGCTTCAAGAACCCTGTGCGTGACGTCGGTGGGCTCCCGATGTCAGGCCACGTGGTGCATTTCCACGGGTTGGACGGCGGCACCGCCTCCCGCCATAGGCCAGTCGCGGCTGCACGTCGTCGCCGGCCCCTACCCATGTCGCGCCTTGTACTACACTCCCTCGCCTTGGTGTGCAAGTTATCTCCCTTGCCGACTCAAAGCTTGGCTATAAAAGGGTCGACGCCGTTCGTCACGCGCGTTGCAAAACCGCTGAGCCGCCATTGCCGCCCATCGGTGCTCACGGTGAACTCCACGCTCCAGCCGCTTGCAACACCAACACGTGCCACTCCTACCTTCCTCTTGCACCCACAAATCTTCCACGCTCGCTTGTTGGCCCGCCCGAGCCGCCGGTTCACCGGAGTGGAGCTTCCAGCGGCCGCCGCCGCCGGTCTCCGCCGTGGCCGCCCTCCGGCCACTTCTCCGCCGCGAGTAAGCACCTAAACCGGTTCCGTACAACTCCTAGACCCCTTTCCCCCACTTTCCTGGCCACCCCTGCCGCCGGCCTCGCTGGAATCCGGCCGGCTGCGCCGCCCCGGTGCCCCAAGGGCCACATTGTAGGGCCCCAATTAAGTCCAGGGGGTTTTGTGCCAACCGAGGACCTTGTTGTGAACCCACCGATCTTTCCAGGGGGCACTCGCAAAATGATTCTTCCCTCCTTTGTGTGTTATAGCTGCAACTTGTAAATTTAATATAAAATTGTAGAAAAATCCAAAAATGCAAACTCAATTTTGTTGTGCTCTGTGTAACTAGAACTGCAACTTTCCCGAAGCATGTATATACTTTTGAGCTTTAGTTTTTGCTTGAAAAATTGAAATGTGAAATATCTATATCTGTGTTTCTGCAAAATCCATACATGATCTTGAGCTGGATTTTGGATATGTTGTGAGCACTAGCATGTGTATGTCCTGTGCCAAAAATTGCACAAAGTTATTGAAGAAATCTTTTTATATGAATTATCTTGTGTTATTGACAAATCTGCCTAGATGATTTCTGTAGCATAAAATATAATTATTTTTGAGCCCAACTTCTGGCTATTGTCTTATAATGTTGAAATGCACCTCTGGTGAATTTATCATGATTTTATCTCTGTTATAAATAGTTTTTCCTGACTTATGCTTGCTTTTAATCATAAATGTGTAGATCAAGTTCTATAAAGGCTATATATGTGTTTGTTGGTTTCCTAGGCTTGTTTTGGACCATAGATGGCCGGTATGATGGTCCAAAAAAGAAGAAGAAAAAGTAGGTCGAGTAACGACCTGATGGGAAACAGGTTTCCCGATAGGTCGGTACGACGAGGAAAACAAGAGGGCGTCAAAGATGCACTCGTAGAGTAGTCCCCAATCATTGAAGTAGGCAGCATGGTTGGTTTGATGCTCAAAAAAGAGAAGAAAACTGAGTCATGGTCTTGGATCGAACGAAGTGTAGAGAGACACCCGGATCTCCAATCATGGTTGCGAGGAGTTTGGCAAGGCCGACCTCGAGGAGGCCTTGTAGGTGTGCCGACCTCAAAGAGGCCTCAAATCATCAATGTTCAGTATCAGAGGATACCCAGCAAGGTCTTGAAAGGTGCATCGATTTTAAATGTATGGAGTGTAGAGACACCCAGGTGTCTTGCATGGCTGCAAGGAGTTTGGCAGAGCCACTCGAGGCATGCTGACCTTAAGAAGGTCTCAAATCCAAGCACTCAAGTAACCGGAAGTACTTGGCAGGGCCATCAGGCACGCACCCCCCAGGGAGGCCTTCATTCCCGACGTAAAATCCTTGGTGTCTAGAATAGGCTGGCAGGGCTACGGGAGCACACCGACCTCAGAAGGTCACGCATCTAGGACGCCCAACTAGGTTGGTAGAGCCGTAAACATAATAAGGTGTTTGAAGACCTAGGTATCCAAGGCGCTCCGACCTCAAGGAGGTCATTTTGGTGTCCAGACGACGAAAATAGCTGCTAGCCATCCAGCGGAGCCATTGTAGTAAGGTATTGGCGACCTTAGCCGTAGGAACACCGACCACAGGGGCCCGACGAAAATCGTAAATCTCCATGATGCTTCTGATCTCCGTGGTACTTGTAGGTCTCCAGGCGCCTAGAAGGATCTGGCAGAGCAGCGAGGCACGCCTACCTCGGAAGGTCTTCAATCGAACCTATGACCATTCTGCTCAGGAAATAGAAATATAGGCTGATTGGAATAGGTCCGTTTACGTGCAGAGCCATAGCGGGTGTACCAGGACGCAGAGCCTAGCAGGTGCAAATAAAGACATCAGGTCGTAGAGGAAGGCCGTGAAATTGTCAGCGAAAAAGGGGGCTAAATTAGGCGCGGAGCCATCTAACACAGGGTCAGGTCTTGTCGTGTAGCGTAGACTGCAGAGTCACGAGTCAATAGTGGTCGGAGATGCTCTTGCCACCCAGGAAATGACAGACTGCCCACTGATCGAGGGGGGTTACTGTAGCCATGTGACCTCTGCGGCAGGGGCTCAGGCATCATTGATGCGCAAACGACAAAGTCGTCGTGAGTCAGAAAGAGTTATGTCATCGCCTTTAATGATGCATAGGCTATAGGTCCCATTATCACGTGGTGACAGTGTCATTACTTGCGAGCTGCCCAGGGCGCGGCGTCGGCTATAAATAGCACCTTTGAGGCTGAAGGGGGGGGGGCAAGCTCTGAACGCCATTGAGCTATGATGCCGCAGTGTGATATTCTCACCATGCCATGGGCATGTGTTTGTCCACCAGATTGTAGAGCTTTGTTCTTGTAGATGCTTGGAGCTAGGAGAATTCTCGCGAAGTGTAGGCAACATCTCCATCCTCTGAGCCCAGCCTCTGCGTAGTATCAGGCAGAGTTTGGAGGTGATGCTGGTCGAGCTGGAGCTATAGCAGGACGCCTTTGGTGAGCACCGAGAGCTCATCAGGGCTTGGTTTTCAACACCGAAGAGCAAGCTCATGTCTCCATTCCAATAGTTGGAGCCGAGCGTGCCTTAGATTGCGTGTTGTCCTGCAGTTGGCTCCCGCAAGGCCGCCATCAAGGTCCTGGTGCTAGGAGAAGTCTCGCGATGTACTCTGCTCCGGCAAAGTAGGTCGTGGTAACTGCTCTGGCTAGCCCAGGCCTTGTAGTATATTTATTTTGTGTGTCAGGTTTTGGATCCAGTGAGGTTGCAGGCGACTTGTGTCCAATGAGGTCGTAGGCTTCTAGGTACCCTGGGGTAATCCATGTAATGTTCGCTCTCTTCTGTCATGTACTTGGTCGTTTTGGCAAAATGATTTGCCAAAAACTTATATTAACGTGACGTGAGGGCTTGCAAAATGATTTGCCATCAGGACGACCTGATGTTGTCTTTTGGGCTAACGACCTAAACTTAGATTTAGGTCGTAGCTGTAGCCTCTTCGCTAAAATTCCGCCTTAATCTTCTCGAGAATTTCTCGGGATAGAGCCGTTGAGGCGTTTTGTACGGTGGAAGGAACCACAACAGATAGATTCAGTGGACCCCCCTATAAATAGGATGGCCCGGGGTGGGGTTGACCCCATTCCCCTTCGTCTTCTTCCTCACAGTCGCTGTTGCTCCCGTCGCTCTCTCTCTCTCTCTCTTGCTTTGCAGTGATCTTGCGACTGCCACTCCCTCGCGCCCACTCGTCCAGCTCCCAACTCTAGCTAGGCCTGAGCTAGCGCCACCGCTCCACGCCGCGCTTTTCCAGCGCATGCGCATTAAAACTCTGTGCCATATTAGATCCAACTCCAACCCTAGCAGCGAGATGGCAGCGGAGGTGGCTTGCATCCCGGACCCGCGGACGGCGTGGGTCCAGTCGACGATGACCGAGGCCAAGATCCAGGCGTTGGTTGATCGAGGGGTGCTGCGGCCGAAGGCGGAGGTGGAGTGGAGGGCCGCCGCTGGGGAAGAGTTCCCGAGCGAGGACGTCAAGGAGAAGGTCGTCTTCGCTTCCTTCTTCGAGCGCGGCTTCAACCTCCAGGCAAGAGATTTCTTCCGCGGCTTGCTGTACTACTACAGGCTGGAGCTGGTACATCTTGTTCCCAACTCCATCACTGTAGTTTCGACCTTCATCCATTTTTGTGAGGCGTATCTGAGGATACCGCCACACTTTCTGTTGTCGAGATATTTTTTCTGTGTTAAGAGTACTGGCAAGAGGTCGGGGCCAGTAGGGGTTGTGATGTTTATGTCACACCCAGTTTTAAAGCCAAAACCGAATGCATAGATCACGTGTGCGCCAGGATCAAGTTACACACACGCTTAGACATTATGAATACCAAAATCAGTGCCACACGAATAAAGAGTTATTACAAACCATAGTCTTAATCGAAACTTAAGATAACGAGTTCTCGCAGCGGACAAATGCCTCCACAGGCAGCTGACTCAAGACTACGCACACCTAGAACTCCTGGAAATCTCCTGGAATATCTTCAAAGTTCTCCCAGTCTGAGCAGCCATCCGGGTATTGTAGATACAAGAGAATAAACAAGCGTGAGCACATGACGTACTCAGCAAGAGAGAACAACATAACATGCAAGGCCATATGGTGGATGGCTAAGGCTCAAGAAGTTTAGCATTTTAGTAGGTCAAGTTTTATTAGCAACCTGATTACTAAAAGAGTGTAAGTTCATACCAACCCAATTAATAAGATCTAAGCATCATAAATAAAGAATAAAATAGCAATTTAAACATTAAAGTTCCATAATTTAATCATGTGAGTGTCCAAGACGCTCTTGACCGTGAGCACGGCTAATCGATTAGTTTAACACTCTGCAGAGGTTGTACATCTTTACCCACAAGCAGCGTAAAAGCTCCGAAGAACTTTGGACCCAACCATGCGGTGTTTGCAAGGCACCATACCACACTACCGAGGTGTGATTGCATAGGGACGCTACATGGCCTTTACAAAGGTTCCCTAGCAAGTTATGACCCACAAGGTCCGGATCAGTTAGCAAGGTATAAAGTCCCCTAGCAGGTCGATACCCCACCATAAAAAGAATAACTCACCCAACCCCCTGCTAGAGCGAGTCTATACCCCACAGTACCGCTGATCCCTTGTCCTTAACAAGTAAGACCATCCCAAGCTAAAGTTCCTAATTATTCAGCCAAGACCATTGCCCATTAGTTCTTGTGGTTGTACTGTTTTCCCGGGTGGTTCTCCATGTTCCGATTAATATATTAAAGTGGTCTTGTAAAGTAAAGAACATAAACGGAACATAGAATAATAAAAGTAACCAAGTTTGATTAATACCGATCCCAGTTGAGCATGCTAAGCAATAGCTACCACAAGATTAATTTAATAAACCCGGTAACAAGGTAAAGGTAGTAAAAGACTAGGCATGATCCTTAATAGGTTCCCATCAAATTAATGCAAGAGGAAAAGTAAAGATAGTGAATTTAAGTGCATGTTATGTAGGACAAGCGGGTATGCATCAAGGAAGACTTGCCTTCAACAAAGCCTTGCTGCTCAAACTCTTGCACGACTTGATCTTCAAATCCCTCGAACGAATCGCTCTCTACGATCCACAATCATCACATACAAGCATACAATAAGAATAAATAAGAAACAGTCACCAAACAGATCAAACAGAACTAAACAGTGGCATAAAACTAATCTACGCTTCGAGACGAACACGTGGACATAAAGAACGCTAAAATCGGAGCTAAAACGACTAAGTTATGGCCTAAAGAAGGTGCAAGGACTAATCTGTGAAGATTTGAAAAGAATCTAGGCTAAAATAAAGAAAAAGGACTAACCCGCAAGGAATCTTCTAAGGTGGAATGGTTTTTTTTGTAAATATCAGAAAACTTGGGGGCTTTCTGCAAAACTTCCAGGGCCCGCGGGGTTTGACCTAGTTGACTCGGTTGACTTGATGTAGATCCGTTGGATCTAGATCTAGCGGCTGTGGAAGCGTGCGGGTTAAGGGGCAGCAGGGTTAAACCTGGCCCATCGGATCTCGATCCGACGGCTCGGATCGCACGCGAGCGCTGGCAGGCGGCGGCGTAGCAACGGCGGCGGCCGGCGACGACGCGCGGCGGCGGGCGGCGGCGCGCACACGGGATTGAGCCGGGGGGCTCGGCCTCGTGCACAAGCGGCACCAAAACGTAGCGCGGACGACGGGGAAACCAACTAGGGCGGTGCGGACGGCAGAGACGCAAGGGCGATGACGCTCCACGCTGCGGCGCGGCTCGGTGCGGCGGCGAACTCCGGCGAGCGACTGCGGGCGGTGTGAAGCACGGGGACAACCACAAGCAACGCCAGGATGATCCTCACCTCCTTGCGCGGCTCCTGGGCGGTCCCACGGCGACGAAGCGGCGGCGGAATCGAGGAATCAACGGCGGCGGCGGAAAACTCGAGCCAGGGTTCCGGCAGCTCGTGGCTAGGGCAAAAAGGCGGCACGGGTGGCTTGGGTTGGGACCCTAGGGGGCGACGGGAGACTTAAATAGCCCGGGGAAGGACCTTGGTGTGCGGGCCACGCGTCTAGGGCGTGCCGGAGATGGACTCCGAGGCGGCGGTGCGATGGTGTCCGGGTCGGGGACGACGGGATGGAGGGGATGACAGGTGGGTCCCCGCTGTCAGTGACAGCGGGCGGAGGCGGGGAGCGGCCGGCGAAGCCGGGGCCGCGCGGGGTTGGCTAGCCGGGCCGCGGGCGCGATGCGGCGGGGCGCAAGGCGGCGCCGGCGGGGTGGCGGCTCGCTAGCGACCGGTGGCCGCGCGCGCGAGCCGCCGCACGGCTCGTTGCGGAGCGGGCCGCGGTACCGGTCGTGGAGCCGGGCCGCGCAGGCCGGTGGGCTGGATGGGGGAAAGGGTAGGGGTTAGGAATAGGGTTTAGTTGTTTTTAGAAAAAGGATTTGAATCAAAAGTAGAATTCAAACTTGAATTTGAATTCCAGCAAACAAAAGAAATGCACCAGCATGAATGCCACAATTAATTCCTATAGTTTATTAATTTTATTTTAGAAAAGTTTTTACATGCCTAAGAGAAAAATAAAGCAACCTTATAATCCTTAAGCAATTAAAGGTTTCTAGCAAATTTTAATAAAGCCAAACTTTTAGTAAAATTAGGTTGTCACAAATCCTACCCCCCCCCCTAAGAAGAATCTCGTACTCGAGATTCAGACAGATTGGGAAAAAGATCTGGAAACTCTGCTTTCAACTCATCCTCTCTTTCCCATGTTGCCTCATCCTCTGCATAAAAGATGCAATAGTTGTGTTTCGGGCCTGAATGCACTATTTCGAGGTATTGAAGTTGCGATGCAACCATTCTACTACATTTGACCAAGAATGATGTTTGGGAGGGTTTCAGAGCATTGCTAACCTTCGGTACATAAAATGACGCAAAACTTGTGTTTCGGGATTGAATACACTTTTTTGGGGCACCGAAGTCGAGTAGCATCCATTCTACTGCATTGGACCCAAAATGATGTTTGGGAGTGTTTCGGAGCATTTCGCTAACCTTTGGCACATAGAAAGATGCAATAGTTGGGTTTCGGCATGAATGCACTATTTCGAGGTATCGAAGTTGCGATGCATCCATTCTACTCTGGTTGACCCAAAATGATGTTAGGGAGTGTTTTAGACCACTTCGCTAACCTTCGGGCCTAAAAGGAAGAAAAACTCATGTTTTGGGCCTGAATGCACTATTTCAGGGTAGCAAAGTTGCGAAGCATCCATTCTAGTACATTCGACCCAAAATGATGTTTGGGAGTGTTTCAGAGCATTTCGCTAACCTTCGGGCCTAAAAAGAAGAAAACCTCACGTTTTGGTCCTGAATGCACTATTTCAGGGTAGCAAAGTTGCGAAGCATCCATTCTACTACATTCGACCCAAAATGATGTTAGGGAGTGTTTCAGAGCATTTCGCTAACCTTCGGTACATAAAAGAACGCAAAACTTGTGTTTCGGGCCTGAATGCACTATTTTGGGGCACCGAAGTCGAGTAGAATCCATTCTACTACATTGGACCCAAAATGATGTTTGGGAGTGTTTCGGAGCATTTCGCTAACCTTTGGCACATAAAAAGATGAAATAGTTTTGTTTCGGGCATAATGAACTATTTCGAGGTAACGAAGTTGCGATGCATCCATTCTACTATGGTTGACCCAAAATAATGTTTGGGAGTGTTTTAGACCATTTCGCTAACCTTCGGCACATAAAAAGATGCAATAGTTGTGTTTCGGGCCTGAATGCACTATTTCGAGGTACCGAAGTTGCGATGCATCCATTCTACTACATTCGACCCAAAATGATGTTAGGGAGTGTTTCAGAGCATTTCGCTAACCTTTGGCACATAAAAAGATGCAATAGTTGTGTTTCGGGCATGAATGCACTATTTCGAGGTATCGAAGTTGCGATGCATCCATTCTACTCTGGTTGACCCAAAATGATGTTAGGGAGTGTTTTAGACCATTTCGCGAACCTTCGGGCCTAAAAAGAAGAAAAACTCATGTTTTGGTCATAAATGCACTATTTCAGGGTAGCAAAGTTGCGAACCATCGATTCTACTACATTCGACCCAAAATGATGTTTGGGAGTGTTTCAGAGCATTTCGCTAACCTTCTTCCCATAAAAAGATGCAAAACTTGTGTTTCGGGCCTCAATGCACTATTTTAGGACAACAAAGTTGTGAAGCATCCATTCGACTACATTCGACCCAAAATGATGTTTGGGAGTCTTTGGGAGCTTTTCGCTAACCTTCGGCACATAAAAGATGCAATAGTTGTGTTTCGGGCCTGAATGCACTATTTCGAGGTATCGAAGTTGCGATGCAACCATTCTACTACATTTGACCCAAAATGATGTTTGGAGGGTTTCGTAGCATTTCGCTAACCTTCGGAACATAAAATGATGCAAAACTTGTGTTTCGGGCCTGAATACACTTTTTTGGGGCACCGAAGTCGAGTAGCATCCATTCTACTACATTCGACCCAAAATGATGTTAGGGAGTGTTTCAGAGCATTTCGCTAACCTTCGGGCCTAAAAAGATGCAAAACTTGTGTTTCGGGCCTCAATGCAATATTTTAGGACAGCAAAGTTGCGAAGCATCCATTCTAGTACATTCGACCCAAAATGATGTTTGGGAGTGTTTCAGAGCTATTTGATAACCTTCGGGCCTAAAAAGAAGAAAAACTCACGTTTTGGTCCTGAATGCACTATTTCAGGGTAGCAAAGTTGCGAAGCATCCATTCTACTACATTTGACCCAAAATGATGTTAGGGACTGTTTCAGAGCATTTCGCTAACCTTCGGCCCATAAAAAGATACAAAACTTGTGTTTCGGGCCTCAATGCAATATTTTAGGACAGCAAAGTTGTGAAGCATCCATTCTACTCCTTTCGACCCAAAATGATGTTTGGGAGTCTGTGGGAGCTTTTCGCTAACCTTCGGCACATAAAAGATGCAATAGTTGTGTTTCGGGCCTGAATGCACTATTTCGAGGTATTGAAGTTGCGATGCAGCCATTCTACTACATTTGACCCAAAATGATGTTTGGGAGGGTTTCAAAGCATTTCGCTAACCTTCGGTACATAAAATGACGCAAAACTTGTGTTTCGGGCTGAATACACTTTTTTGGGGCACCGAAGTCGAGTAGCATCCATTCTACTACATTGGACCCAAAATGATGTTTGGGAGTGTTTCGGAGCATTTCGCTAACCTTTGGCTTATAAAAAGATGCAATAGTTGTGTTTCAGCATTAATGCACTATTTCGAGGTATCGAAGTTGCGATGCATCCATTCTACTCTGGTTGACCCAAAATGATGTTTGGGAGTGTTTTAGACCATTTCGCTAACCTTCGGGCCTGAATGCACTATTTCGAGGTATTGAAGTTGCGATGCAACCATTCTACTACATTTGACCCAAAATGATGTTTGGGAGGGTTTCGGAGCATTTCGCTAACCTTCGGTACATAAAATGACGCAAAACTTGTGTTTCGGGCCTGAATACACTTTTTTGGGGCACCGAAGTCGAGTAGCATCCATTCTACTACATTGGACCCAAAATGATGTTTGGGAGTGTTTCGGAGCATTTCGCTAACCTTCGGCACATAAAAAGATGCAATAGTTGTGTTTTGGGCATGAATGCACTATTTCGAGGTAACGAAGTTGCGATGCATCCATTCTACTCTGGTTGACCCAAAATAATATTTGGTAGTGTTTTAGACCATTTCGCTAACCTTCGGCACATGAAAGATGCAATAGTTGTGTTTGGGGCCAGAATGCACTATTTCGTGGTATCGAAGTTGCGATGCAACCATTCTACTACATTCGACCCAAAATGATGTTAGGGAGTGTTTCAGAGCATTTCGCTAACCTTTGGCACATAAAAAGATGCAATAGTTGTGTTTCGGGCATGAATGCACTATTTCGAGGTATCGAAGTTGCGATGCATCCATTCTACTCTGGTTGACCCAAAATGATGTTAGGGAGTGTTTTAGACCATTTCGCTAACCTTCGGCACATAAAAGATGCAATAGTTGTGTTCGGGGCCAGAATGCACTATTTCGAGGTATCGAAGTTGCGATGCAACCATTCTACTACATTCGACCCAAAATGATGTTAGGGAGTGTTTCAGAGCATTTCGCTAACCTTTGGCACATAAAAAGATGCAATAGTTGTGTTTCGGGCATGAATGCACTATTTCGAGGTATCGAAGTTGCGATGCATCCATTCGACTACATTCGACCCAAATGATGTTTGGGAGTCTTTGGGAGCTTTTCGCTAACCTTCGGCACATAAAAGATGCAATAGTTGTGTTCGGGCCTGAATGCACTATTTCGAGGTATCGAAGTTGCGATGCAACCATTCTACTACATTTGACCCAAAATGATGTTTGGAGGGTTTCGTAGCATTTCGCTAACCTTCGGCACATAAAATGATGCAAAACTTGTGTTTCGGGCCTGAATACACTTTTTTGGGGCACCGAAGTGGAGTAGCATCCATTCTACTACATTCGACCCAAAATGATGTTAGGGAGTGTTTCAGAGCATTTCGCTAACATTTGGCACATAAAAAGATGCAATAGTTGTGTTTCGGGCATGAATGCACTATTTCGAGGTATCGAAGTTGCGATGCATCCATTCTACTCTGGTTGACCCAAAATAATGTTTGGGAGTGTTTTAGACCATTTCGCTAACCTTCAGACCTAAAAAGATGAAAAACTCATGTTTTGGTCATAAATGCACTATTTCAGGGTAGCAAAGTTGCGAAGCATCCATTCTACTACAGTCGACCCAAAATGATGTTTGGGAGTGTTTCAGAGCATTTCGCTAACCTTCTTCCCATAAAAAGATGCAAAATTTGTGTTTCGGGCCTCAATGCACTATTTTAGGACAACAAAGTTGTGAAGCATCCATTTGACTACATTCGACCCAAAATGATGTTTGGGAGTCTTTGGGAGCTTTTCGCTAACCTTCGGCACATAAAAGATGCAATAGTTGTGTTCGGGCCTGAATGCACTATTTCGAGGTATCGAAGTTGCGATGCAACCATTCTACTACATTTGACCCAAATTGATGTTTGGAGGGTTTCGGAGCATTTCGCTAACCTTCGGCACATTTAATGATGCAAAACTTGTGTTTCGGGCCTGAATACACTTTTTTGGGGCACCGAAGTCGAGTAGCATCCATTCTACTACATTGGACCCAAAATGATGTTTGGGAGTGTTTCGGAGCATTTCGCTAACCTTTGGCACATAAAAAGATGCAATAGTTGTGTTTCGGGCATGAATGCACTATTTCGAGGTATTGAAGTTGCGATGCATCCATTCTACTCTGGTTGACCCAAAATGATGTTAGGGAGTGTTTTGGACCATTTCGCTAACCTTCGGGCCTAAAAAGAAGAAAAACTCATGTTTTGGTTCCTGAATGCACTATTTCAAGGTAGCAAAGTTGCGAAGCATCCATTCTACTACATTCGACCCAAAATGATGTTTGGGAGTGTTTCAGAGCATTTCGCTAACCTTCGGCACATAAAAAGATGCAAAACTTGTGTTTCGGGCCTCAATGCACTATTTTAGGACAGCAAAGTTGTGAAGCATCCATTCTACTCCTTTCGACCCAAAATGATGTTTGGGAGTCTTTGGGAGCTTTTCGCTAACCTTCGGCACATAAAAGATGCAATAGTTGTGTTCGGGCCTGAATGCACTATTTCGAGGTATCGAAGTTGCGATGCAACCATTCTACTACATTTGACCCAAAATGATGTTTGGGAGGGTTTCGGAACATTTCGCTAACCTTCGGCACATAAAATGATGCAAAACTTGTGTTTCGGGCCTGAATACACTTTTTTGGGGCACCGAAGTCGAGTAGCATCCATTCTACTACATTCGACCCAAAATGATGTTAGGGAGTGTTTCAGAGCATTTCGCTAACCTTTGGCACATAAAAAGATGCAATAGTTGTGTTTCGGGCATGAATGCACTATTTCGAGGTATCGAAGTTGCGATGCATCCATTCTACTACATTCGACCCAAAATGATGTTTGGGAGTGTTTCAGAGCATTTCGCTAACCTTCGTGCCTTCGGCAAAAAGAAGAAAACTTTACTCTTTTTTTACGTTTTGGTTTTTTTTTCGAATGCACTATTTCATGGTAGCAAAGTTGCGAAGCATCCATTCTACTACATTCGACCCAAAAATGATGTTAGGGTAGTGTTTCGTGTTTTTTAGACCATTTCGCTAACCTTCTGGCCTAAAAAGAAGAAAAACTCATGTTTTGGTCATAAATGCACTATTTCAGGGTAGCAAAGTTGCGAAGCATCCATTCTACTACATTCGACCCAAAATGATGTTAGGGAGTGTTTCAGAGCATTTCGCTAACCTTCGGGCCTAAAAAGAAGAAAAACTCATGTTTTGGGCCTGAATGCACTATTTCAAGGTAGCAAAGTTGCGAAACATCCATTCTACTACATTCGACCCAAAATGATGTTTGGGAGTGTTTCAGAGCATTTCGCTAACCTTCTTCCCATAAAAAGATGCAAAACTTGTGTTTCGGGCCTCAATGCACTATTTTAGGACAACAAAGTTGTGAAGCATCCATTCAACTACATTCGACCCAAAATGATGTTTGGGAGTCTTTGGGAGCTTTTCGCTAACCTTCGGCACATAAAAGATGCAATAGTTGTGTTCGGGCCTGAATGCACTATTTCGAGGTATCGAAGTTGCGATGCAACCATTCTACTACATTTGACCCAAAATGATGTTTGGGAGGGTTTCGGAGCATTTCGCTAACCTTCGGCACATAAAATGATGCAAAACTTGTGTTTCGGGCCTGAATACACTTTTTTGGGGCACCGAAGTCGAGTAGCATCCATTCTACTACATTGGACCCAAAATGATGTTTGGGAGTGTTTCGGAGCATTTCGCTAACCTTTGGCACATAAAAAGATGCAATAGTTGTGTTTCGGGCATGAATGCACTATTTCGAGGTATTGAAGTTGCGATGCATCCATTCTACTCTGGTTGACCCAAAATAATGTTTGGGAGTGTTTTAGACCATTTCGCTAACCTTCGGGCCTAAAAAGAAGAAAAACTCATGTTTTGGTCATAAATGCACTATTTCAATGTAGCAAAGTTGCGAAACATCCATTCTACTACATTCGACCCAAAATGATGTTTGGGAGTGTTTCAGAGCATTTCGCTAACCTTCGGCCCATAAAAAGATGCAAAACTTGTGTTTCGGGCCTCAATGCACTATTTTAGGACAGCAAAGTTGTGAAGCATTCATTCTACTCCTTTCGACCCAAAATGATGTTTGGGAGTTTGTGGGAGCTTTTCGCTAACCTTCGGCACATAAAAGATGCAATAGTTGTGTTTCGGGCCCGATTGCACTATTTCGAGGTATTGAAGTTGCGATGCAACCATTCTACTACATTTGACCCAAAATGATGTTTGGGAGGGTTTCGGAGCATTTCGCTAACCTTCGGTACATAAAATGACGCAAAACTTGTGTTTCGGGCCTGAATACACTTTTTTGGGGCACCGAAGTCGAGTAGCATCCATTCTACTACATTGGACCCAAAATGATGTTTGGGAGTGTTTCGGAGCATTTCGCTAACCTTTGGCACATAATAAGATGCAATAGTTGTGTTTCGGGCATGAATGCACTATTTCGAGGTATCGAAGTTGCGATGCATCCATTCTACTTTGGTTTGACCCAAAATGATGTTTGGAAGTGTTTTAGACCATTTCGCTAACCTTCGGCACATAAAAAGATGCAAAACTTGTGTTTCGAGTCTGAATGCACTATTTCGAGGTATCGAAGTTGCGAAGCATCCATTCTACTACATTGGACCCAAAATGATGTTTGGGAGTGTTTCAGAGCATTTCGCTAACCTTCGGCACATAAAAAGATGCAATAGTTGTGTTTCGGGCATGAATGCACTATTTCGAGGTATCGAAGTTGCGATGCATCCATTCTACTCTGGTTGACCCAAAATGATGTTAGGGAGTGTTTTAGACCATTTCGCTAACCTTCGGGCCTAAAAAGAAGAAAAACTCATGTTTTGGTCATAAATGCACTATTTCAGGGTAGCAAAGTTGCGAAGCATCCATTCTACTACATTCGACCCAAAATGATGTTTGGGAGTGTTTCAGAGCATTTCGCTAACCTTCTTCCCATAAAAAGATGCAAAACTTGTGTTTCGGGCCTCAATGCACTATTTTAGGACAACAAAGTTGTGAAGCATCCATTCGACTACATTCGACCCAAAATGATGTTTGGGAGTCTTTGGGAGCTTTTCGCTAACCTTCGGCACATAAAAGATGCAATAGTTGTGTTCGGGCTCGAATGCACTATTTCGAGGTATCGAAGTTGCGATGCAACCATTCTACTACATTTGACCCAAAATGATGTTTGGAGGGTTTCGTAGCATTTCGCTAACCTTCGGCACATAAAATGATGCAAAACTTGTGTTTCGGGGCCTGAATACACTTTTTTGGGGCACCGAAGTCGAGTAGCATCCATTCTACTACATTGGACCCAAAATGATGTTTGGGAGTGTTTGGAGCTTTTCGCTAACCTTTGGCACATAAAAAGATGCAATAGTTGTGTTTCGGGCATGAATGCACTATTTCGAGGTATCGAAGTTGCGATGCATCCATTCTACTCTGGTTGACCCAAAATGATGTTTGGGAGTGTTTTAGACCATTTCGCTAACCTTCGAGCCTAAAAAGAAGAAAAACTCATGTTTTGGTCCTGAATGCACTATTTCATGGTAGCAAAGTTGTGAAGCATCCATTCTACTACATTCGACCCAAAATGATGTTAGGGAGTGTTTTAGAGCATTTCGCTAACCTTTGGCACATAAAAAGATGCAATAGTTTTGTTTCGGGCTTGAATGCACTATTTCGAGGTATCGAAGTTGCGATGCATCCATTCTACTCTGGTTGACCCAAAATGATGTTTGGGAGTGTTTTAGACCATTTCGCTAACCTTCGAGCCTAAAAAGAAGAAAAACTCATGTTTTGGTCCTGAATGCACTATTTCATGGTAGCAAAGTTGTGAAGCATCCATTCTACTACATTCGACCCAAAATGATGTTAGGGAGTGTTTTAGAGCATTTCGCTAACCTTTGGCACATAAAAAGATGCAATAGTTGTGTTTCGGGCATGAATGCACTATTTCGAGGTATCGAAGTTGCGATGCATCCATTCTACTCTGGTTGACCCAAAATGATGTTAGGGAGTGTTTTAGACCATTTCGCTAACCTTCGGGCCTAAAAAGAAGAAAAACTCATGTTTTGGTCATAAATGCACTATTTCAGGGTAGCAAAGTTGCGAAGCATCCATTCTACTACATTCGACCCAAAATGATGTTTGGGAGTGTTTCAGAGCATTTCGCTAACCTTCTTCCCATAAAAAGATGCAAAACTTGTGTTTCGGGCCTCAATGCACTATTTTAGGACAACAAAGTTGTGAAGCATCCATTCGACTACATTCGACCCAAAATGATGTTTGGGAGTCTTTGGGAGCTTTTCGCTAACCTTCGGCACATAAAAGATGCAATAGTTGTGTTCGGGCTCGAATGCACTATTTCGAGGTATCGAAGTTGCGATGCAACCATTCTACTACATTTGACCCAAAATGATGTTTGGAGGGTTTCGTAGCATTTCGCTAACCTTCGGCACATAAAATGATGCAAAACTTGTGTTTCGGGCCTGAATACACTTTTTTGGGGCACCGAAGTCGAGTAGCATCCATTCTACTACATTCGACCCAAAATGATGTTAGGGAGTGTTTTAGAGCATTTCGCTAACCTTTGGCACATAAAAAGATGCAATAGTTGTGTTTCGGGCATGAATGCACTATTTCGAGGTATCGAAGTTGCGATGCATCCATTCTACTCTGGTTGACCCAAAATGATGTTAGGGAGTGTTTTAGACCATTTCGCTAACCTTCGGGCCTAAAAAGAAGAAAAACTCATGTTTTGGTCATAAATGCACTATTTCAGGGTAGCAAAGTTGCGAAGCATCCATTCTACTACATTCGACCCAAAATGATGTTTGGGAGTGTTTCAGAGCATTTCGCTAACCTTCTTCCCATAAAAAGATGCAAAACTTGTGTTTCGGGCCTCAATGCACTATTTTAGGACAACAAAGTTGTGAAGCATCCATTCGACTACATTCGACCCAAAATGATGTTTGGGAGTCTTTGGGAGCTTTTCGCTAACCTTCGGCACATAAAAGATGCAATAGTTGTGTTCGGGCCTCGAATGCACTATTTCGAGGTATCGAAGTTGCGATGCAACCATTCTACTACATTTGACCCAAAATGATGTTTGGAGGGTTTCGTAGCATTTCGCTAACCTTCGGCACATAAAATGATGCAAAACTTGTGTTTCGGGCCTGAATACACTTTTTTGGGGCACCGAAGTCGAGTAGCATCCATTCTACTACATTGGACCCAAAATGATGTTTGGGAGTGTTTCGGAGCATTTCGCTAACCTTTGGCACATAAAAAGATGCAATAGTTGTGTTTCGGGCATGAATGCACTATTTCGAGGTATTGAAGTTGCGATGCATCCATTCTACTCTGGTTGACCCAAAATGATGTTAGGGAGTGTTTTGGACCATTTCGCTAACCTTCGGGCCTAAAAAGAAGAAAAACTCATGTTTTGGGCCTGAATGCACTATTTCAAGGTAGCAAAGTTGCGAAGCATCCATTCTACTACATTCGACCCAAAATGATGTTTGAGAGTGTTTCGGAGCATTTCGCTAACCTTCGGCACATAAAAAGATGCAAAACTTGTGTTTCGGGCCTGAATGCACTATTTCAGGACAACAAAGTTATGAAGCATCCATTCTACTCCTTTCGACCCAAAATGATGTTTGGGAGTTTGTGGGAGCTTTTAGCTAACCTTCGGCACATAAAAGATGCAATAGTTGTGTTCGGGCCTGAATGCACTATTTCGAGGTATCGAAGTTGCGATGCAACCATTCTACTACATTTGACCCAAAATGATGTTTGGAGGGTTTCGGAGCATTTCGCTAACCTTCGGCACATAAAATGATGCAAAACTTGTGTTGGTCGGGCCCGAATACACTTTTGGGTGGGGGGGGCAACGAAGTCGAGTAGCATCCATTCTACTACATTGGACCCAAAATGATGTTTGGGAGTGTTTCGGAGCATTTCGCTAACCTTTGGCACATAATAAGATGCAATAGTTGTGTTTCGGGCATGAATGCACTATTTCGAGGTATCGAAGTTGCGATGCATCCATTCTACTACATTGGACCCAAAATGATGTTTGGGAGTGTTTCTTTGAGCATTTCGCTAACCTTTGGCACATAAAAAGATGCAATAGTTGTGTTTCGGGCATGAATGCACTATTTCGAGGTATCGAAGTTGCGATGCATCCATTCTACTCGGTTGACCCAAAATGATGTTAGGGAGTGTTTTAGACCATTTCGCTAACCTTCGGGCCTAAAAAGAAGAAAAACTCATGTTTTGGTCATAAATGCACTATTTCGGGGTAGCAAAGTTGCGAAGCATCCATTCTACTACATTCGACCCAAAATGATGTTTGGGAGTGTTTCAGAGCATTTCGCTAACCTTCTTCCCATAAAAAGATGCAAAACTTGTGTTTCGGGCCTCAATGCACTATTTTAGGACAACAAAGTTGTGAAGCATCCATTCGACTACATTCGACCCAAAATGATGTTTGGGAGTCTTTGGGAGCTTTTCGCTAACCTTCGGCACATAAAAGATGCAATAGTTGTGTTCGGGCTTGAATGCACTATTTCGAGGTATCGAAGTTGCGATGCAACCATTCTACTACATTTGACCCAAAATGATGTTTGGAGGGTTTCGGAGCATTTCGCTAACCTTCGGCACATAAAATGATGCAAAACTTGTGTTTCGGGCTTGAATACACGTTTTTGGGGCACCGAAGTCGAGTAGCATCCATTCTACTACATTGGACCCAAAATGATGTTTGCAAGTGTTTCAGAGCATTTCGCTAACCCTTGGCACATAAAAAGATGCAATAGTTTTGTTTCGGGCATGAATGCACTGTTTCGAGGTATCGAAGTTGCGATGCATTCATTCTACTCGGTTGACCCAAAATGATGTTAGGGAGTGTTTTGGACCATTTCGCTAACCTTCGGGCCTAAAAAGAAGAAAAACTCATGTTTTGGGCCTGAATGCACTATTTCAAGGTAGCAAAGTTGCGAAGCATCCATTCTACTACATTCGACCCAAAATGATGTTTGGGAGTGTTTCAGAGCATTTCGCTAACCTTCTTCCCATAAAAAGATGCCAAACTTGTGTTTCGGGCCTCAATGCACTATTTTAGGACAACAAAGTTGTGAAGTATCCATTCTACTCCTTTCGACCCAAAATGATGTTTCGGAGTTTGTGGGAGCTTTTCGCTAACCTTCGGCACATAAAAGATGCAATAGTTGTGTTCGGGCCTGAATGCACTATTTCGAGGTATCGAAGTTGCGATGCAACCATTCTACTACATTTGACCCAAAATGATGTTTGGGAGGGTTTCGGAGCATTTCGCTAACCTTCGGCACATAAAAAGACGCAAAACTTGTGTTTCGGGCCCGAATACACTTTTTTGGGGCACCGAAGTCGAGTAGCATCAATTCTACTACATTGGACCCAAAATGATGTTTGGGAGTGTTTCGGAGCATTTCGCTAACCTTTGGCACATAATAAGATGCAATAGTTGTGTTTCGGGCATGAATGCACTATTTCGAGGTATCGAAGTTGCGATGCATCCATTCTACTCCGGTTGACCTAAAATGATGTTTGGGGGTGTTTTAGACCATTTCGCTAACCTTCGGACCTAAAAAGATGAAAAACTCATGTTTTGGGCCTCAATGCACTATTTCAAGGTAGCAAAGTTGTGAAACATCCATTCTACTACATTCGACCCAAAATGATGTTAGGGAGTGTTTTAGACCATTTCGCTAACCTTTGGCACATAAAAAGATGCAATAGTTGTGTTTCGGGCATGAATGCACTATTTCGAGGTATCGAAGTTGCGATGCATCCATTCTACTCTGGTTGACCCAAAATGATGTTAGGGAGTGTTTTAGACCATTTCGCTAACCTTCGGGCCTAAAAAGAAGAAAAACTCATGTTTTGGTCATAAATGCACTATTTCAGGGTAGCAAAGTTGCGAAGCATCCATTCTACTACATTCGACCCAAAATGATGTTTGGGAGTGTTTCAGAGCATTTCGCTAACCTTCTTCCCATAAAAAGATGCAAAACTTGTGTTTCGGGCCTCAATGCACTATTTTAGGACAACAAAGTTGTGAAGCATCCATTCGACTACATTCGACCCAAAATGATGTTTGGGAGTCTTTGGGAGCTTTTCGCTAACCTTCGGCACATAAAAGATGCAATAGTTGTGTTCGGGCCTGAATGCACTATTTCGAGGTATCGAAGTTGCGATGCAACCATTCTACTACATTTGACCCAAAATGATGTTTGGAGGGTTTCGTAGCATTTCGCTAACCTTCGGCACATAAAATGATGCAAAACTTGTGTTTCGGCCCAGAATGCACTTTTTCGGGGCACCGAAGTTGAGTAGCATCCATTCTACTACATTCGACCCAAAATGATGTTTGGGAGTGTTTCAGAGCATTTCGCTAACCTTTGGCACATAAAAAGATGCAATAGTTGTGTTTCGGGCATGAATGCACTATTTCGAGGTATCGAAGTTGCGATGCATCCATTCTACTCTGGTTGACCCAAAATGATGTTAGGGAGTGTTTTGGACCATTTCGCTAACCTTCGGGCCTAAAAAGAAGAAAAACTCATGTTTTGGTCATAAATGCACTATTTCAGGGTAGCAAAGTTGCGAAGCATCCATTCTACTACATTCGACCCAAAATGATGTTTGGGAGTGTTTCAGAGCATTTCGCTAACCTTCTTCCCATAAAAAGATGCAAAACTTGTGTTTCGGGCCTCAATGCACTATTTTAGGACAACAAAGTTGTGAAGCATCCATTCGACTACATTCGACCCAAAATGATGTTTGGGAGTCTTTGGGAGCTTTTCGCTAACCTTCGGCACATAAAAGATGCAATAGTTGTGTTCGGGCCAGAATGCACTATTTCGAGGTATCGAAGTTGCGATGCAACCATTCTACTACATTTGACCCAAAATGATGTTTGGGAGGGTTTTGTAGCATTTCGCTAACCTTCGGCACATAAAATGATGCAAAACTTGTGTTTCGGGCTCGAATACACTTTTTGGGGGCCCGAAGTCGAGTAGCATCAATTCTACTACATTGGACCCAAAATGATGTTTGGGAGTGTTTCGGAGCATTTCGCTAACCTTTGGCACATAATAAGATGCAATAGTTGTGTTTCGGGCATGAATGCACTATTTCGAGGTATCGAAGTTGCGATGCATCCATTCTACTACTACTCCGGTTGACCAAAAATGATGTTTGGGAGTGTTTTAGACCATTTCGCTAACCTTCGAGCCTAAAAAGAAGAAAAACTCATGTTTTGGTCCTGAATGCACTATTTCATGGTAGCAAAGTTGTGAAGCATCCATTCTACTACATTCGACCCAAAATGATGTTAGGGAGTGTTTCAGAGCATTTCGCTAACCTTTGGCACATAAAAAGATGCAATAGTTGTGTTTCGGGCATGAATGCACTATTTCGAGGTATCGAAGTTGCGATGCATCCATTCTACTACATTCGACCCAAAATGATGTTAGGGAGTGTTTTAGACCATTTCGCTAACCTTCGGGCCTAAAAAGAAGAAAAACTCATGTTTTGGTCATAAATGCACTATTTCAGGGTAGCAAAGTTGCGAAGCATCCATTCTACTACATTCGACCCAAAATGATGTTTGGGAGTGTTTCAGAGCATTTCGCTAACCTTCTTCCCATAAAAAGATGCAAAACTTGTGTTTCGGGCCTCAATGCACTATTTTAGGACAACAAAGTTGTGAAGCATCCATTCGACTACATTCGACCCAAAATGATGTTTGGGAGTCTTTGGGAGCTTTTCGCTAACCTTCGGCACATAAAAGATGCAATAGTTGTGTTCGGGCCTGAATGCACTATTTCGAGGTATCGAAGTTGCGATGCAACCATTCTACTACATTTGACCCAAAATGATGTTTGGAGGGTTTCGTAGCATTTCGCTAACCTTCGGCACATAAAATGATGCAAAACTTGTGTTTCGGGCCTGAATACACTTTTTTGGGGCACCGAAGTCGAGTAGCATCCATTCTACTACATTGGGTCCAAAATGATGTTTGGGAGTGTTTCGGAGCATTTCGCTAACCTTTGGCACATAAAAAGATGCAATAGTTGTGTTTCGGGCATGAATGCACTATTTCGAGGTATTGAAGTTGCGATGCATCCATTCTACTCGGTTGACCCAAAATGATGTTAGGGAGTGTTTTGGACCATTTCGCTAACCTTCGGGCCTGAAAAAGAAGAAAAACTCATGTTTCGGGCATGAATGCACTATTTCGAGGTATCGAAGTTGCGAAGCATCAATTCTACTACATTGGACCCAAAATGATGTTTGGGAGTGTTTCAGAGCATTTCGCTAACCTTCGGCCCATAAAAAGATGCAAAACTTGTGTTTCGGGCCTCAATGCACTATTTTAGGACAGCAAAGTTGTGAAGCATCCATTCTACTCCTTTCGACCCAAAATGATGTTTGGGAGTTTGTGGGAGCTTTTCGCTAACCTTCGGCACATAAAAGATGCAATAGTTGTGTTTCGGGCCTGAATGCACTATTTCGAGGTATTGAAGTTGCGATGCAACCATTCTACTACATTTGACCCAAAATGATGTTTGGGAGGGTTTCGGAGCATTTCGCTAACCTTCGGTACATAAAATGACGCAAAACTTGTGTTTCGGCCCTTGTGTTTCGGGCTTGAATACACTTTTTGGGGGCACCGAAGTCGAGTAGCATCAATTCTACTACATTGGACCCAAAATGATGTTTGGGAGTGTTTCGGAGCATTTCGCTAACCTTTGGCACATAATAAGATGCAATAGTTGTGTTTCGGGCATGAATGCACTATTTCGAGGTATCGAAGTTGCGATGCATCCATTCTACTTTGGTTGACCAAAAATGATGTTTGGGAGTGTTTTAGACCATTTCGCTAACCTTCGAGCCTAAAAAGAAGAAAAACTCATGTTTTGGTCCTGAATGCACTATTTCATGGTAGCAAAGTTGTGAAGCATCCATTCTACTACATTCGACCCAAAATGATGTTAGGGAGTGTTTTGGAGCATTTCGCTAACCTTTGGCACATAAAAAGATGCAATAGTTGTGTTTCGGGCCTGAATGCACTATTTCGAGGTATCGAAGTTGCGATGCATCCATTCTACTCGGTCGACCCAAAATGATGTTAGGGAGTGTTTTAGACCATTTCACTAACCTTCGGGCCTAAAAAAAAGAAAAACTCATGTTTTGGTCATAAATGCAGTATTTCAGGGTAGCAAAGTTGCGAAGCATCCATTCTACTACATTCGACCCAAAATGATGTTAGGGAGTGTTTCAGAGCATTTCGCTCACCTTCTTCCCATAAAAAGATGCAAAACTTGTGTTTCGGGCCTCAATGCACTATTTTAGGACAACAAAGTTGTGAAGCATCCATTCGACTACATTCGACCCAAAATGATGTTTGGGAGTTTTGGGGAGCTTTTCGCTAACCTTCGGCACATAAAAGATGCAATAGTTGTGTTCGGGCCTGAATGCACTATTTCGAGGTATCGAAGTTGCGATGCAACCATTCTACTACATTTGACCCAAAATGATGTTTGGAGGGTTTCGTAGCATTTCGCTAACCTTCGGCACATAAAATGATGCAAAACTTGTGTTTCGGGCCTGAATACACTTTTTTGGGGCACCGAAGTCGAGTAGCATCAATTCTACTACATTGGACCCAAAATGATGTTTGGGAGTGTTTCAGAGCATTTCGCTAACCTTTGGCACATAAAAAGATGCAATAGTTGTGTTTCGGGCATGAATGCACTATTTCGAGGTATCGAAGTTGCGATGCATCCATTCTACTCTGGTTGACCCAAAATGATGTTAGGGAGTGTTTTGGACCATTTCGCTAACCTTCGGGCCTAAAAAGAAGAAAAACTCATGTTTTGGTCCGAATGCACTATTTCAAGGTAGCAAAGTTGCGAAACATCCATTCTACTACATTCGACCCAAAATGATGTTTGGGAGTGTTTCAGAGCATTTCGCTAACCTTCGGCCCATAAAAAGATGCAAAACTTGTGTTTCGGGCCTCAATGCACTATTTTAGGACAACAAAGTTGTGAAGCATCCATTCTACTCCTTTCGACCCAAAATGATGTTTGGGAGTTTGTGGGAGCTTTTCGCTAACCTTCGGCACATAAAAGATGCAATAGTTGTGTTTCGGGCCTGAATGCACTATTTCGAGGTATTGAAGTTGCGATGCAACCATTCTACTACATTTGACCCAAAATGATGTTTGGGAGGGTTTCGGAGCATTTCGCTAACCTTCGGTACATAAAATGACGCAAAACTTGTGTTTCGGGCCTGAATACACTTTTTTGGGGCACCGAAGTCGAGTAGCATCAATTCTACTACATTGGACCCAAAATGATGTTTGGGAGTGTTTCGGAGCATTTCGCTAACCTTTGGCACATAATAAGATGCAATAGTTGTGTTTCGGGCATGAATGCACTATTTCGAGGTATCGAAGTTGCGATGCATCCATTCTACTACATTTGACCCAAAATGATGTTTGGGAGTGTTTTAGACCATTTCGCTAACCTTCGAGCCTAAAAAGAAGAAAAACTCATGTTTTGGTCCTGAATGCACTATTTCATGGTAGCAAAGTTGTGAAGCATCCATTCTACTACATTCGACCCAAAATGATGTTAGGGAGTGTTTCAGAGCATTTCGCTAACCTTTGGCACATAAAAAGATGCAATAGTTGTGTTTCGGGCATGAATGCACTATTTCGAGGTATCGAAGTTGCGATGCATCCATTCTACTCTGGTTGACCCAAAATGATGTTAGGGAGTGTTTTAGACCATTTCGCTAACCTTCGGGCCTAAAAAGAAGAAAAACTCATGTTTTGGTCATAAATGCACTATTTCAGGGTAGCAAAGTTGCGAAGCATCCATTCTACTACATTCGACCCAAAATGATGTTTGGGAGTGTTTCAGAGCATTTCGCTAACCTTCTTCCCATAAAAAGATGCAAAACTTGTGTTTCGGGCCTCAATGCACTATTTTAGGACAACAAAGTTGTGAAGCATCCATTCGACTACATTCGACCCAAAATGATGTTTGGGAGTCTTTGGGAGCTTTTCGCTAACCTTCGGCACATAAAAGATGCAATAGTTGTGTTCGGGCCTGAATGCACTATTTCGAGGTATCGAAGTTGCGATGCAACCATTCTACTACATTTGACCCAAAATGATGTTTGGAGGGTTTCGTAGCATTTCGCTAACCTTCGGCACATAAAATGATGCAAAACTTGTGTTTCGGGCCTGAATACACTTTTTTGGGGCACCGAAGTCGAGTAGCATCCATTCTACTACATTCGACCCAAAATGATGTTAGGGAGTGTTTCAGAGCATTTCGCTAACCTTTGGCACATAAAAAGATGCAATAGTTGTGTTTCGGGCATGAATGCACTATTTCGAGGTATCGAAGTTGCGATGCATCCATTCTACTACATTCGACCCAAAATGATGTTTGGGAGTGTTTCAGAGCATTTCGCTAACCTTCGGGCCTAAAAAGAAGAAAAACTCATGTTTCGGGCATGAATGCACTATTTCGAGGTATCGAAGTTGCGATGCATCCATTCTACTACATTCGACCCAAAATGATGTTTGGGAGTGTTTCAGAGCATTTCGCTAACCTTCTTCCCATAAAAAGATGCAAAACTTGTGTTTCGGGCCTCAATGCACTATTTTAGGACAACAAAGTTGTGAAGCATCCATTCGACTACATTCGACCCAAAATGATGTTTGGGAGTCTTTGGGAGCTTTTCGCTAACCTTCGGCACATAAAAGATGCAATAGTTGTGTTCGGGCCTGAATGCACTATTTCGAGGTATCGAAGTTGCGATGCAACCATTCTACTACATTTGACCCAAAATGATGTTTGGAGGGTTTCGTAGCATTTCGCTAACCTTCGGCACATAAAATGATGCAAAACTTGTGTTTCGGGCCTGAATACACTTTTTTGGGGCACCGAAGTTGAGTAGCATCCATTCTACTACATTGGACCCAAAATGATGTTTGGGAGTGTTTCGGAGCATTTCGCTAACCTTTGGCACATAAAAAGATGCAATAGTTGTGTTTCGGGCCTGAATGCACTATTTCGAGGTATCGAAGTTGCGATGCATCCATTCTACTCTGGTTGACCCAAAATGATGTTTGGGAGTGTTTTAGACCATTTCGCTAACCTTCGGACCTAAAAAGATGAAAACCTCATGTTTTGGTCCTGAATGCACTATTTCAGGGTAGAAAAGTTGCGAAGCATCCATTCTACTACATTCGACCCAAAATGATGTTTGGGAGTGTTTCGGAGCATTTCGCTAACCTTCTTCCCATAAAAAGATGCAAAACTTGTGTTTCGGGCCTCAATGCACTATTTTAGGACAACAAAGTTGTGAAGCATCCATTCGACTACATTCGACCCAAAATGATGTTTGGGAGTCTTTGGGAGCTTTTCGCTAACCTTCGGCACATAAAAGATGCAATAGTTGTGTTCGGGCTCGAATGCACTATTTCGAGGTATCGAAGTTGCGATGCAACCATTCTACTACATTTGACCCAAAATGATGTTTGGGAGTGTTTCGGAGCATTTCGCTAACCTTCGGCAAATAAAAAGATGCAAAACTTGTGCTTCGGGCCCGAATACACTTTTTCGGGGCACCGAAGTTGAGTAGCATCCATTCTACTACATTCGACCCAAAATGATGTTTGGGAGTGTTTCGGAGCATTTCGCTAACCTTTGGCACATAAAAAGATGCAATAGTTGTGTTTCGGGCATGAATGCACTATTTCGAGGTAACGAAGTTGCGATGCATCCATTCTACTCCGGTTGACCCAAAATGATGTTAGGGAGTGTTTTAGACCATTTCGCTAACCTTCGGGCCTAAAAAGAAGAAAAACTCATGTTTTGGTCATAAATGCACTATTTCAGGGTAGCAAAGTTGCGAAGCATCCATTCTACTACATTCGACCCAAAATGATATTTGGGAGTGTTTCAGAGCATTTCGCTAACCTTCTTCCCATAAAAAGATGCAAAACTTGTGTTTCGGGCCTCAATGCACTATTTTAGGACAACAAAGTTGTGAAGCATCCATTTGACTACATTCGACCCAAAATGATGTTTGGGAGTCTTTGGGAGCTTTTCGCTAACCTTCGGCACATAAAAGATGCAATAGTTGTGTTCGGGCCTGAATGCACTATTTCGAGGTATCGAAGTTGCGATGCAACCATTCTACTACATTTGACCCAAAATGATGTTTGGAGGGTTTCGTAGCATTTCGCTAACCTTCGGCACATAAAATGATGCAAAACTTGTGTTTCGGGCCTGAATACACTTTTTTGGGGCACCGAAGTCGAGTAGCATCCATTCTACTACATTCGACCCAAAATGATGTTTGGGAGTGTTTCTGAGCATTTCGCTAACCTTTGGCACATAAAAAGATGCAATAGTTGTGTTTCGGGCATGAATGCACTATTTCGAGGTATCGAAGTTGCGATGCATCCATTCTACTCTGGTTGACCCAAAATGATGTTAGGGAGTGTTTTAGACCATTTCGCTAACCTTCGGGCCTAAAAAGAAGAAAAACTCATGTTTTGGTCATAAATGCACTATTTCAGGGTAGCAAAGTTGCGAAGCATCCATTCTACTACATTCGACCCAAAATGATGTTTGGGAGTGTTTCAGAGCATTTCGCTAACCTTCTTCCCATAAAAAGATGCAAAACTTGTGTTTCGGGCCTCAATGCACTATTTTAGGACAACAAAGTTGTGAAGCATCCATTCGACTACATTCGACCCAAAATGATGTTTGGGAGTCTTTGGGAGCTTTTCGCTAACCTTCGGCACATAAAAGATGCAATAGTTGTGTTCGGGCCTAAATGCACTATTTTGAGGTATCGAAGTTGCGATGCAACCATTCTACTACATTTGACCCAAAGTGATGTTTGGGAGGGTTTCATAGCATTTCACTAACCTTCGGCACATAAAATGATGCAAAACTTGTGTTTCGGGCCTGAATACACTTTTTTGGGGCACCGAAGTCGAGTAGCACCCATTCTACTACATTGGACCCAAAATGATGTTTGGGAGTGTTTCGGAGCATTTCGCTAACCTTTGGCACATAATAAGATGCAATAGTTGTGTTTCGAGCATGAATGCACTATTTCGAGGTATCGAAGTTGCGATGCATCCATGCTACTCTGGTTGACCCAAAATGATGTTTGGGAGTGTTTTAGACCATTTCGCTAACCTTCGAGCCTAAAAAGAAGAAAAACTCATGTTTTGGTCCTGAATGCACTATTTCATGGTAGCAAAGTTGTGAAGCATCCATTCTACTACATTCGACCCAAAATGATGTTAGGGAGTGTTTCAGAGCATTTCGCTAACCTTTGGCACATAAAAAGATGCAATAGTTGTGTTTCGGGCATGAATGCCCTATTTCGAGGTATCGAAGTTGCGATGCATCCATTCTACTCAGGTTGACCCAAAATGATGTTAGGGAGTGTTTTAGACCATTTCGCTAACCTTCGGGCCTAAAAAGAAGAAAAACTCATGTTTTGGTCATAAATGCACTATTTCAGGGTAGCAAAGTTGCGAAGCATCCATTCTACTACATTCGACCCAGAATGATGTTTGGAGGGTTTTGTAGCATTTCGCTAACCTTCGGCACATAAAATGATGCAAAACTTGTGTTTCGGGCCTGAATGCACTATTTCAGGACAGCAAAGTTATGAAGCATCCATTCTACTACATTCGACCCAAAATGATGTTTGGGAGTCTTTGGGAGCTTTTCGCTAACCTTCGGCACATAAAAGATGCAATAGTTGTGTTCGGGCTTGAATGCACTATTTCGAGGTATCGAAGTTGCGATGCAACCATTCTACTACATTTGACCCAAAATGATGTTTGGAGGGTTTCGTAGCATTTCGCTAACCTTCGGCACATAAAATGATGCAAAACTTGTGTTTCGGGCCTGAATACACTTTTTTGGGGCACCGAAGTCGAGTAGCATCCATTCTACTACATTCGACCCAAAATGATGTTAGGGAGTGTTTCAGAGCATTTCGCTAACCTTTGGCACATAAAAAGATGCAATAGTTGTGTTTCGGGCATGAATGCACTATTTCGAGGTATCGAAGTTGCGATGCATCCATTCTACTACATTCGACCCAAAATGATGTTAGGGAGTGTTTCAGAGCATTTCGCTAACCTTCGGGCCTAAAAAGAAGAAAAACTCATGTTTTGGGCCTGAATGCACTATTTCAAGGTAGCAAAGTTGCGAAACATCCATTCTACTACATTCGACCCAAAATGATGTTTGGGAGTGTTTCAGAGCATTTCGCTAACCTTCGGCCCATAAAAAGATGCAAAACTTGTGTTTCGGGCCTCAATGCACTATTTTAGGACAGCAAAGTTGTGAAGCATCCATTCTACTCCTTTCGACCCAAAATGATGTTTGGGAGTTTGTGGGAGCTTTTCGCTAACCTTCGGCACATAAAAGATGCAATAGTTGTGTTTCGGGCCTGAATGCACTATTTCGAGGTATTGAAGTTGCGATGCAACCATTCTACTACATTTGACCCAAAATGATGTTTGGGAGGGTTTCGGAGCATTTCGCTAACCTTCGGTACATAAAATGACGCAAAACTTGTGTTTCGGGCCTGAATACACTTTTTTGGGGCACCGAAGTCGAGTAGCATCAATTCTACTACATTGGACCCAAAATGATGTTTGGGAGTGTTTCGGAGCATTTCGCTAACCTTTGGCACATAATAAGATGCAATAGTTGTGTTTCGGGCCTGACTGCACTATTTCGAGGTATCGAAGTTGCGATGCATCCATTCTACTCTGGTTGACCCAAAAAAATGATGTTTGGGAGTGTTCTAGACAATTTCGCTAACCTTCGGACCTAAAAAGATGAAAACCTCATGTTTTGGTCCTGAATGCACTATTTCAGGGTAGAAAAGTTGCGAAGCATCCATTCTACTACATTCGACCCAAAATGATGTCTGGGAGTGTTTTGGAGCATTTCGCTAGCCTTTGGCACATAAAAAGATGCAATAGTTGTGTTTCGGGCCTGAATGCACTATTTCGAGGTATCGAAGTTGCGATGCATCCATTCTACTCTGGATGACCCAAAATGATGTTAGGGAGTGTTTTAGACCATTTCACTAACCTTCGGGCCTAAAAAGATGAAAACCTCATGTTTTGGTCATGAATGCACTATTTCAGGGTAGAAAAGTTGCGAAGCATCCATTCTACTACATTCGACCCAAAATGATGTTTGGGAGTGTTTGAGCATTGCGTTTAGAGCATTTCGCTAACCTTCTTCCCATAAAAAGATGCAAAACTTGTGTTTCGGGCCTCAATGCACTATTTTAGGACAACAAAGTTGTGAAGCATCCATTCGACTACATTCGACCCAAAATGATGTTTGGGAGTCTTTGGGAGCTTTTCGCTAACCTTCGGCACATAAAAGATGCAATAGTTGTGTTCGGGCCTGAATGCACTATTTCGAGGTATCGAAGTTGCGATGCAACCATTCTACTACATTTGACCCAAAATGATGTTTGGAGGGTTTCGGAACATTTCGCTAACCTTCGGCACATAAAATGATGCAAAACTTGTGTTTCGGGCCTGAATACACTTTTTTGGGGCACCGAAGTCGAGTAGCATCCATTCTACTACATTCGACCCAAAATGATGTTAGGGAGTGTTTCAGAGCATTTCGCTAACCTTTGGCACATAAAAAGATGCAATAGTTGTGTTTCGGGCATGAATGCACTATTTCGAGGTATCGAAGTTGCGATGCATCCATTCTACTCGGTTGACCCAAAATGATGTTAGGGAGTGTTTTAGACCATTTCGCTAACCTTCGGGCCTAAAAAGAAGAAAAACTCATGTTTTGGTCATAAATGCACTATTTCGGGGTAGCAAAGTTGCGAAGCATCCATTCTACTACATTCGACCCAAAATGATGTTTGGGAGTGTTTCAGAGCATTTCGCTAACCTTCTTCCCATAAAAAGATGCAAAACTTGTGTTTCGGGCCTCAATGCACTATTTTAGGACAACAAAGTTGTGAAGCATCCATTCGACTACATTCGACCCAAAATGATGTTTGGGAGTCTTTGGGAGCTTTTCGCTAACCTTCGGCACATAAAAGATGCAATAGTTGTGTTCGGGCCTGAATGCACTATTTCGAGGTATCGAAGTTGCGATGCAACCATTCTACTACATTTGACCCAAAATGATGTTTGGAGGGTTTCGTAGCATTTCGCTAACCTTCGGCACATAAAATGATGCAAAACTTGTGTTTCGGGCCTGAATACACTTTTTTGGGGCACCGAAGTTGAGTAGCATCCATTCTACTACATTGGACCCAAAATGATGTTTGGGAGTGTTTCGGAGCATTTCGCTAACCTTTGGCACATAAAAAGATGCAATAGTTGTGTTTCGGGCATGAATGCACTATTTCGAGGTATCGAAGTTGCGATGCATCCATTCTACTCTGGTTGACCCAAAATGATGTTAGGGAGTGTTTTGGACCATTTCGCTAACCTTCGGGCCTAAAAAGAAGAAAAACTCATGTTTTGGTCCTGAATGCACTATTTCATGGTAGCAAAGTTGCGAAGCATCCATTCTACTACATTCGACCCAAAATGATGTTTGGGAGTGTTTCAGAGCATTTCGCTAACCTTTGGCACATAAAAAGATGCAAAACTTGTGTTTCGGGCCTGAATGCACTATTTTAGGACAACAAAGTTATGAAGCATTCATTCGACTACATTCGACCCAAAATGATGTTTGGGAGTCTTGTGGGAGCTTTTCGCTAACCTTCGGCACATAAAAGATGCAATAGTTGTGTTTGGGGTTTCTGAATGCACTATTTCGAGGTATTGAAGTTGCGATGCAACCATTCTACTACATTTGACCCAAAATGATGTTTGGGAGGGTTTCATAGCATTTCGCTAACCTTCGGCACATAAAATGATGCAAAACTTGTGTTTCGGGCTTGAATACACTTTTGGGTGGGGATGGGGCAATGAAGTCGAGTAGCATCCATTCTACTACATTGGACCCAAAATGATGTTTGGGAGTGTTTCGGAGCATTTCGCTAACCTTTGGCACATAATAAGATGCAATAGTTGTGTTTCGGGCATGAATGCACTATTTCGAGGTATCGAAGTTGCGATGCATCCATTCATACTACGGTTGACCAAAAATGATGTTTGGGAGTGTTTTAGACCATTTCGCTAACCTTCGAGCCTAAAAAGAAGAAAAACTCATGTTTTGGTCCCGAATGCACTATTTCATGGTAGCAAAGTTGTGAAGCATCCATTCTACTACATTCGACCCAAAATGATGTTAGGGAGTGTTTGAGCATTTCGCTAACCTTTGGCACATAAAAAGATGCAATAGTTGTGTTTCGGGCATGAATGCACTATTTCGAGGTATCGAAGTTGCGATGCATCCATTCTACTCGGTTGACCCAAAATGATGTTAGGGAGTGTTTTAGACCATTTCGCTAACCTTCGGGCCTAAAAAGAAGAAAAACTCATGTTTTGGTCATAAATGCACTATTTCGGGGTAGCAAAGTTGCGAAGCATCCATTCTACTACATTCGACCCAAAATGATGTTTGGGAGTGTTTCAGAGCATTTCGCTAACCTTCTTCCCATAAAAAGATGCAAAACTTGTGTTTCGGGCCTCAATGCACTATTTTAGGACAACAAAGTTGTGAAGCATCCATTCGACTACATTCGACCCAAAATGATGTTTGGGAGTCTTTGGGAGCTTTTCGCTAACCTTCGGCACATAAAAGATGCAATAGTTGTGTTCGGGCCTGAATGCACTATTTCGAGGTATCGAAGTTGCGATGCAACCATTCTACTACATTTGACCCAAAATGATGTTTGGAGGGTTTCGTAGCATTTCGCTAACCTTCGGCACATTTAATGATGCAAAACTTGTGTTTCGGGCCTGAATACACTTTTTTGGGGCACCGAAGTCGAGTAGCATCCATTCTACTACATTGGACCCAAAATGATGTTTGGGAGTGTTTCGGAGCATTTCGCTAACCTTTGGCACATAAAAAGATGCAATAGTTGTGTTTCGGGCATGAATGCACTATTTCGAGGTATTGAAGTTGCGATGCATCCATTCTACTCTGGTTGACCCAAAATGATGTTAGGGAGTGTTTTGGACCATTTCGCTAACCTTCGGGCCTAAAAAGAAGAAAAACTCATGTTTTGGGCCTGAATGCACTATTTCAAGGTAGCAAAGTTGCGAAACATCCATTCTACTACATTCGACCCAAAATGATGTTTGGGAGTGTTTCAGAGCATTTCGCTAACCTTCGGCCCATAAAAAGATGCAAAACTTGTGTTTCGGGCCTCAATGCACTATTTTAGGACAGCAAAGTTGTGAAGCATCCATTCTACTCCTTTCGACCCAAAATGATGTTTGGGAGTTTGTGGGAGCTTTTCGCTAACCTTCGGCACATAAAAGATGCAATAGTTGTGTTTCGGGCCTGAATGCACTATTTCGAGGTATTGAAGTTGCGATGCAACCATTCTACTACATTTGACCCAAAATGATGTTTGGGAGGGTTTCGGAGCATTTCGCTAACCTTCGGTACATAAAATGACGCAAAACTTGTGTTTCAGGCCTGAATACACTTTTTTGGGGCACCGAAGTCGAGTAGCATCAATTCTACTACATTGGACCCAAAATGATGTTTGGGAGTGTTTCGGAGCATTTCGCTAACCTTTGGCACATAATAAGATGCAATAGTTGTGTTTCGGGCATGAATGCACTATTTCGAGGTATCGAAGTTGCGATGCATCCATTCTACTCTGGTTGACCAAAAATGATGTTTGGGAGTGTTTTAGACCATTTCGCTAACCTTCGAGCCTAAAAAGAAGAAAAACTCATGTTTTGGTCCTGAATGCACTATTTCATGGTAGCAAAGTTGTGAAGCATCCATTCTACTACATTCGACCCAAAATGATGTTAGGGAGTGTTTCAGAGCATTTCGCTAACCTTTGGCACATAAAAAGATGCAATAGTTGTGTTTCGGGCATGAATGCACTATTTCGAGGTATCGAAGTTGCGATGCATCCATTCTACTCTGGTTGACCCAAAATGATGTTAGGGAGTGTTTTAGACCATTTCGCTAACCTTCGGGCCTAAAAAGAAGAAAAACTCATGTTTTGGTCATAAATGCACTATTTCAGGGTAGCAAAGTTGTGAAGCATCCATTCTACTACATTCGACCCAAAATGATGTTTGGGAGTGTTTCAGAGCATTTCGCTAACCTTCTTCCCATAAAAAGATGCAAAACTTGTGTTTCGGGCCTCAATGCACTATTTTAGGACAACAAAGTTGTGAAGCATCCATTCGACTACATTCGACCCAAAATGATGTTTGGGAGTCTTTGGGAGCTTTTCGCTAACCTTCGGCACATAAAAGATGCAATAGTTGTGTTCGGGCCTGAATGCACTATTTCGAGGTATCGAAGTTGCGATGCAACCATTCTACTACATTTGACCCAAAATGATGTTTGGAGGGTTTCGTAGCATTTCGCTAACCTTCGGCACATAAAATGATGCAAAACTTGTGTTTCGGGCCCGAATACACTTTTTTGGGGCACCGAAGTCGAGTAGCATCCATTCTACTACATTCGACCCAAAATGATGTTAGGGAGTGTTTCGAGCATTTCGCTAACCTTTGGCACATAAAAAGATGCAATAGTTGTGTTTCGGGCATGAATGCACTATTTCGAGGTATCGAAGTTGCGATGCATCCATTCTACTCGGTTGACCCAAAATGATGTTAGGGAGTGTTTTAGACCATTTCGCTAACCTTCGGGCCTAAAAAGAAGAAAAACTCATGTTTTGGTCATAAATGCACTATTTCGGGGTAGCAAAGTTGCGAAGCATCCATTCTACTACATTCGACCCAAAATGATGTTTGGGAGTGTTTCAGAGCATTTCGCTAACCTTCTTCCCATAAAAAGATGCAAAACTTGTGTTTCGGGCCTCAATGCACTATTTTAGGACAACAAAGTTGTGAAGCATCCATTCGACTACATTCGACCCAAAATGATGTTTGGGAGTCTTTGGGAGCTTTTCGCTAACCTTCGGCACATAAAAGATGCAATAGTTGTGTTCGGGCTCGAATGCACTATTTCGAGGTATCGAAGTTGCGATGCAACCATTCTACTACATTTGACCCAAAATGATGTTTGGAGGGTTTCGTAGCATTTCGCTAACCTTCGGCACATAAAATGATGCAAAACTTGTGTTTCGGGCCCGAATACACTTTTTTGGGGCACCGAAGTCGAGTAGCATCCATTCTACTACATTCGACCCAAAATGATGTTAGGGAGTGTTTCGAGCATTTCGCTAACCTTTGGCACATAAAAAGATGCAATAGTTGTGTTTCGGGCATGAATGCACTATTTCGAGGTATCGAAGTTGCGATGCATCCATTCTACTCTGGTTGACCCAAAATGATGTTAGGGAGTGTTTTAGACCATTTCGCTAACCTTCGGGCCTAAAAAGAAGAAAAACTCATGTTTTGGTCATAAATGCACTATTTCAAGGTAGCAAAGTTGCGAAGCATCCATTCTACTACATTCGACCCACAATGATGTTTGGGAGTGTTTCAGAGCATTTCGCTAACCTTCTTCCCATAAAAAGATGCAAAACTTGTGTTTCGGGCCTCAATGCACTATTTTAGGACAACAAAGTTGTGAAGCATCCATTCGACTACATTCGACCCAAAATGATGTTTGGGAGTCTTTGGGAGCTTTTCGCTAACCTTCGGCACATAAAAGATGCAATAGTTGTGTTCGGGCTTGAATGCACTATTTCGAGGTATCGAAGTTGCGATGCAACCATTCTACTACATTTGACCCAAAATGATGTTTGGAGGGTTTCGGAACATTTCGCTAACCTTCGGCACATAAAATGATGCAAAACTTGTGTTTCGGGCCTGAATACACTTTTTTGGGGCACCGAAGTCGAGTAGCATCCATTCTACTACATTGGACCCAAAATGATGTTTGGGAGTGTTTCGGAGCATTTCGCTAACCTTTGGCACATAAAAAGATGCAATAGTTGTGTTTCGGGCATGAATGCACTATTTCGAGGTATTGAAGTTGCGATGCATCCATTCTACTCTGGTTGACCCAAAATGATGTTAGGGAGTGTTTTGGACCATTTCGCTAACCTTCGGGCCTAAAAAGAAGAAAAACTCATGTTTTGGTCCTGAATGCACTATTTCATGGTAGCAAAGTTGCGAAGCATCCATTCTACTACATTCGACCCAAAATGATGTTTGGGAGTGTTTCAGAGCATTTCGCTAACCTTTGGCACATAAAAAGATGCAATAGTTGTGTTTCGGGCATGAATGCACTATTTTAGGACAACAAAGTTGTGAAGCATCCATTCGACTACTTTCGACCCAAAATGATGTTTGGGAGTTTTTGGGAGCTTTTCGCTAACCTTCGGCACATAAAAGATGCAATAGTTGTGTTCGGGCTCTGAATGCACTATTTCGAGGTATTGAAGTTGCGATGCAACCATTCTACTACATTTGACCCAAAATGATGTTTGGGAGGGTTTCGGAGCATTTCGCTAACCTTCGGTACATAAAATGATGCAAAACTTGTGTTTCGGGCTTGAATACACTTTTTGTGGGGCACCGATCGAGTAGCATCAATTCTACTACATTGGACCCAAAATGATGTTTGGGAGTGTTTCGGAGCATTTCGCTAACCTTTGGCACATAATAAGATGCAATAGTTGTGTTTCGGGCATGAATGCACTATTTCGAGGTATCGAAGTTGCGATGCATCCATTCTACTCTGGTTGACCAAAAATGATGTTTGGGAGTGTTTTAGACCATTTCGCTAACCTTCGAGCCTAAAAAGAAGAAAAACTCATGTTTTGGTCCTGAATGCACTATTTCATGGTAGCAAAGTTGTGAAGCATCCATTCTACTACATTCGACCCAAAATGATGTTAGGGAGTGTTTCAGAGCATTTCGCTAACCTTTGGCACATAAAAAGATGCAATAGTTGTGTTTCGGGCATGAATGCACTATTTCGAGGTATCGAAGTTGCGATGCATCCATTCTACTCTGGTTGACCCAAAATGATGTTAGGGAGTGTTTTAGACCATTTCGCTAACCTTCGGGCCTAAAAAGAAGAAAAACTCATGTTTTGGTCATAAATGCACTATTTCAGGGTAGCAAAGTTGCGAAGCATCCATTCTACTACATTCGACCCAAAATGATGTTAGGGAGTGTTTCAGAGCATTTCGCTCACCTTCTTCCCATAAAAAGATGCAAAACTTGTGTTTCGGGCCTCAATGCACTATTTTAGGACAACAAAGTTGTGAAGCATCCATTCGACTACATTCGACCCAAAATGATGTTTGGGAGTCTTTGGGAGCTTTTCGCTAACCTTCGGCACATAAAAGATGCAATAGTTGTGTTCGGGCCTGAATGCACTATTTCGAGGTATCGAAGTTGCGATGCAACCATTCTACTACATTTGACCCAAAATGATGTTTGGAGGGTTTCGTAGCATTTCGCTAACCTTCGGCACATAAAATGATGCAAAACTTGTGTTTCGGGCCTGAATACACTTTTTTGGGGCACCGAAGTCGAGTAGCATCCATTCTACTACATTCGACCCAAAATGATGTTAGGGAGTGTTTCAGAGCATTTCGCTAACCTTTGGCACATAAAAAGATGCAATAGTTGTGTTTCGGGCATGAATGCACTATTTCGAGGTATCGAAGTTGCGATGCATCCATTCTACTCTGGTTGACCCAAAATGATGTTAGGGAGTGTTTTGGACCATTTCGCTAACCTTCGGGCCTAAAAAGAAGAAAAACTCATGTTTTGGGCCTGAATGCACTATTTCAAGGTAGCAAAGTTGTGAAACATCCATTCTACTACATTCGACCCAAAATGATGTTTGGGAGTGTTTCAGAGCATTTCGCTAACCTTCTTCCCATAAAAAGATGCAAAACTTGTGTTTCGGGCCTCAATGCACTATTTTAGGACAGCAAAGTTGTGAAGCATCCATTCTACTCCTTTCGACCCAAAATGATGTTTGGGAGTCTTTGGGAGCTTTTCGCTAACCTTCGGCACATAAAAGATGCAATAGTTGTGTTTCGGGCCTGAATGCACTATTTCGAGGTATTGAAGTTGCGATGCAACCATTCTACTACATTTGACCCAAAATGATGTTTGGGAGGGTTTCGGAGCATTTCGCTAACCTTCGGTACATAAAATGACGCAAAACTTGTGTTTCGGGCCTGAATACACTTTTTTGGGGCACCGAAGTCGAGTAGCATCAATTCTACTACATTGGACCCAAAATGATGTTTGGGAGTGTTTCGGAGCATTTCGCTAACCTTTGGCACATAATAAGATGCAATAGTTGTGTTTCGGGCATGAATGCACTATTTCGAGGTATCGAAGTTGCGATGCATCCATTCTACTCGGTTGACCAAAAATGATGTTTGGGAGTGTTTTAGACCATTTCGCTAACCTTCGAGCCTAAAAAGAAGAAAAACTCATGTTTTGGTCCTGAATGCACTATTTCATGGTAGCAAAGTTGTGAAGCATCCATTCTACTACATTCGACCCAAAATGATGTTAGGGAGTGTTTCAGAGCATTTCGCTAACCTTTGGCACATAAAAAGATGCAATAGTTGTGTTTCGGGCATGAATGCACTATTTCGAGGTATCGAAGTTGCGATGCATCCATTCTACTCTGGTTGACCCAAAATGATGTTAGGGAGTGTTTTAGACCATTTCGCTAACCTTCGGGCCTAAAAAGAAGAAAAACTCATGTTTTGGTCATAAATGCACTATTTCAGGGTAGCAAAGTTGCGAAGCATCCATTCTACTACATTCGACCCAAAATGATGTTAGGGAGTGTTTCAGAGCATTTCGCTCACCTTCTTCCCATAAAAAGATGCAAAACTTGTGTTTCGGGCCTCAATGCACTATTTTAGGACAACAAAGTTGTGAAGCATCCATTCGACTACATTCGACCCAAAATGATGTTTGGGAGTTTTGGGGAGCTTTTCGCTAACCTTCGGCACATAAAAGATGCAATAGTTGTGTTCGGGCCCGAATGCACTATTTCGAGGTATCGAAGTTGCGATGCAACCATTCTACTACATTTGACCCAAAATGATGTTTGGAGGGTTTCGTAGCATTTCGCTAACCTTCGGCACATAAAATGATGCAAAACTTGTGTTTCGGGCCCGAATACACTTTTTTGGGGCACCGAAGTCGAGTAGCATCCATTCTACTACATTCGACCCAAAATGATGTTAGGGAGTGTTTCGAGCATTTCGCTAACCTTTGGCACATAAAAAGATGCAATAGTTGTGTTTCGGGCATGAATGCACTATTTCGAGGTATCGAAGTTGCGATGCATCCATTCTACTCTGGTTGACCCAAAATGATGTTAGGGAGTGTTTTAGACCATTTCGCTAACCTTCGGGCCTAAAAAGAAGAAAAACTCATGTTTTGGTCATAAATGCACTATTTCAGGGTAGCAAAGTTGCGAAGCATCCATTCTACTACATTCGACCCAGAATGATGTTTGGAGGGTTTTGTAGCATTTCGCTAACCTTCTTCCCATAAAAAGATGCAAAACTTGTGTTTCGGGCCTCAATGCACTATTTTAGGACAACAAAGTTGTGAAGCATCCATTCGACTACATTCGACCCAAAATGATGTTTGGGAGTCTTTGGGAGCTTTTCGCTAACCTTCGGCACATAAAAGATGCAATAGTTGTGTTCGGGCCAGAATGCACTATTTCGAGGTATCGAAGTTGCGATGCAACCATTCTACTACATTTGACCCAAAATGATGTTTGGAGGGTTTCGTAGCATTTCGCTAACCTTCGGCACATAAAATGATGCAAAACTTGTGTTTCGGGCCTGAATACACTTTTTTGGGGCACCGAAGTCGAGTAGCATCCATTCTACTACATTCGACCCAAAATGATGTTAGGGAGTGTTTCAGAGCATTTCGCTAACCTTTGGCACATAAAAAGATGCAATAGTTGTGTTTCGGGCATGAATGCACTATTTCGAGGTATCGAAGTTGCGATGCATCCATTCTACTCTGGTTGACCCAAAATGATGTTAGGGAGTGTTTTAGACCATTTCGCTAACCTTCGGGCCTAAAAAGAAGAAAAACTCATGTTTTGGTCATAAATGCACTATTTCCAGGGTAGCAAAGTTGTGAAGCATCCATTCTACTACATTCGACCCAAAATGATGTTTGGGAGTGTTTCAGAGCATTTCGCTAACCTTCTTCCCATAAAAAGATGCAAAACTTGTGTTTCGGGCCTCAATGCACTATTTTAGGACAACAAAGTTGTGAAGCATCCATTCGACTACATTCGACCCAAAATGATGTTTGGGAGTTTTGGGGAGCTTTTCGCTAACCTTCGGCACATAAAAGATGCAATAGTTGTGTTCGGGCCTGAATGCACTATTTCGAGGTATCGAAGTTGCGATGCAACCATTCTACTACATTTGACCCAAAGTGATGTTTGGGAGGGTTTCATAGCATTTCACTAACCTTCGGCACATAAAATGATGCAAAACTTGTGTTTCGGGTCTGAATACACTTTTTTGGGGCACCGAAGTCGAGTAGCATCCATTGTACTACATTGGACCCAAAATGATGTTTGGGAGTGTTTCGGAGCCGTTCGCTAACCTTTGGCACATAAAAAGATGCAATAGTTGTGTTTCGGGCATGAATGCACTATTTCGAGGTATCGAAGTTGCATTGCATCCATTCTACTCTGGTTGAACCAAAATGATGTTACGGAGTGTTTTAGACCATTGCGCTAACCTTCGAGCCTAAAAAGAAGAAAAACTCATGTTTTGGTCCTGAATGCACTATTTCAGGGTAGCAAAGTTGCGAAGCATCCATTCTACTACATTCGACCCAAAATGATGTTTGGGAGTGTTTCAGAGCATTTCGCTAACCTTCTTCCCATAAAAAGATGCAAAACTTGTGTTTCGGGCCTCAATGCACTATTTTAGGACAACAAAGTTGTGAAGCATCCATTCGACTACATTCGACCCAAAATGATGTTTGGGAGTCTTTGGGAGCTTTTCGCTAACCTTCGGCACATAAAAGATGCAATAGTTGTGTTCGGGCTGAATGCACTATTTCGAGGTATCGAAGTTGCGATGCAACCATTCTACTACATTTGACCCAAAATGATGTTTGGGAGGGTTTCGTAGCATTTCGCTAACCTTCGGCACATAAAATGATGCAAAACTTGTGTTTCGGGCCCGAATACACTTTTGGTGGGGTGGGGCACCGAAGTCGAGTAGCATCCATTCTACTACATTGGGCGGGGGGCCTTGGGTTGTTGGGCCCTCTACTGCGTGGTTCGACCCAAAATGATGTTAGGGAGTGTTTCCGAGCATTTCGCTAACCTTTGGCACATAAAAAGATGCAATAGTTGTGTTTCGGGCATGAATGCACTATTTCGAGGTATCGAAGTTGCGATGCATCCATTCTACTCTGGTTGACCCAAAATGATGTTAGGGAGTGTTTTAGACCATTTCGCTAACCTTCGGGCCTAAAAAGAAGAAAAACTCATGTTTTGGTCATAAATGCACTATTTCAGGGTAGCAAAGTTGCGAAGCATCCATTCTACTACATTCGACCCAAAATGATGTTTGGGAGTGTTTCAAAGCATTTCGCTAACCTTCTTCCCATAAAAAGATGCAAAACTTGTGTTTCGGGCCTCAATGCACTATTTTAGGACAACAAAGTTGTGAAGCATCCATTCGACTACATTCGACCCAAAATGATGTTTGGGAGTCTTTGGGAGCTTTTCGCTAACCTTCGGCACATAAAAGATGCAATAGTTGTGTTCGGGCCTGAATGCACTATTTCGAGGTATCGAAGTTGCGATGCAACCATTCTACTACATTTGACCCAAAATGATGTTTGGAGGGTTTCGTAGCATTTCGCTAACCTTCGGCACATAAAATGATGCAAAACTTGTGTTTCGGGCCCGAATACACTTTTTTGGGGCACCGAAGTCGAGTAGCATCCATTCTACTACATTCGACCCAAAATGATGTTAGGGAGTGTTTCAGAGCATTTCGCTAACCTTTGGCACATAAAAAGATGCAATAGTTGTGTTTCGGGCATGAATGCACTATTTCGAGGTATCGAAGTTGCGATGCATCCATTCTACTCGGTTGACCCAAAATGATGTTAGGGAGTGTTTTGGACCATTTCGCTAACCTTCGGGCCTAAAAAGAAGAAAAACTCATGTTTTGGTCATAAATGCACTATTTCAGGGTAGCAAAGTTGCGAAGCATCCATTCTACTACATTCGACCCAAAATGATGTTTGGGAGTGTTTCAGAGCATTTCGCTAACCTTCTTCCCATAAAAAGATGCAAATTTGTGTTTCGGTCCTCAATGCACTATTTTAGGACAACAAAGTTGTGAAGCATCCATTCGACTCCTTTCGACCCAAAATGATGTTTGGGAGTGTTTCAGAGCATTTCGCTAACCTTCTTCCCATAAAAGATGCAAATTTGTGTTTCGGTCCTCAATGCACTATTTCGAGGTATTGAAGTTGCGATGCAACCATTCTACTACATTTGACCCAAAATGATGTTTGGGAGGGTTTCGGAGCATTTCGCTAACCTTCGGCACATAAAATGATGCAAAACTTGTGTTTCGGGCCTGAATACACTTTTTTGGGGCACCGAAGTCGAGTAGCATCAATTCTACTACATTGGACCCAAAATGATGTTTGGGAGTGTTTCGGAGCATTTCGCTAACCTTTGGCACATAATAAGATGCAATAGTTGTGTTTCGGGCATGAATGCACTATTTCGAGGTATCGAAGTTGCGATGCATCCATTCTACTCTGGTTGACAAAAAATGATGTTTGGGAGTGTTTTAGACCATTTCGCTAACCTTCGAGCCTAAAAAGAAGAAAAACTCATGTTTTGGTCCTGAATGCACTATTTCAGGGTAGCAAAGTTGCGAAGCATCCATTCTACTACATTCGACCCAAAATGATGTTTGGGAGTGTTTCGGAGCATTTCGCTAACCTTTGGCACATAAAAAGATGCAATAGTTGTGTTTCGGGCATGAATGCACTATTTCGAGGTATCGAAGTTGCGATGCATCCATTCTACTCTGGTTGACCCAAAATGATGTTAGGGAGTGTTTTAGACCATTTCGCTAACCTTCGGGCCTAAAAAGAAGAAAAACTCATGTTTTGGTCATAAATGCACTATTTCAGGGTAGCAAAGTTGCGAAGCATCCATTCTACTACATTCGACCCAAAATGATGTTTGGGAGTGTTTCAGAGCATTTCGCTAACCTTCTTCCCATAAAAAGATGCAAAACTTGTGTTTCGGGCCTCAATGCACTATTTTAGGACAACAAAGTTGTGAAGCATCCATTCGACTACATTCGACCCAAAATGATGTTTGGGAGTCTTTGGGAGCTTTTCGCTAACCTTCGGCACATAAAAGATGCAATAGTTGTGTTCGGGCCTGAATGCACTATTTCGAGGTATCGAAGTTGCGATGCAACCATTCTACTACATTTGACCCAAAATGATGTTTGGAGGGTTTCGTAGCATTTCGCTAACCTTCGGCACATAAAATGATGCAAAACTTGTGTTTGGGGCTGAATACACTTTTTTGGGGCACCGAAGTCGAGTAGCATCCATTCTACTACATTCGACCCAAAATGATGTTAGGGAGTGTTTCAGAGCATTTCGCTAACCTTTGGCACATAAAAAGATGCAATAGTTGTGTTTCGGGCATGAATGCACTATTTCGAGGTATCGAAGTTGCGATGCATCCATTCTACTCTGGTTGACCCAAAATGATGTTAGGGAGTTTTTCAGACCATTTCGCTAACCTTCGGGCCTAAAAAGAAGAAAAAACTCATGTTTTGGTCATAAATGCACTATTTCAGGGTAGCAAAGTTGCGAAGCATCCATTCTACTACATTCGACCCAAAATGATGTTTGGGAGTGTTTCAGAGCATTTCGCTAACCTTCTTCCCATAAAAAGATGCAAAACTTGTGTTTCGGGCCTCAATGCACTATTTTAGGACAACAAAGTTGTGAAGCATCCATTCGACTACATTCGACCCAAAATGATGTTTGGGAGTCTTTGGGAGCTTTTCGCTAACCTTCGGCACATAAAAGATGCAATAGTAGTGTTTCGGGCCTGAATGCACTATTTCGAGGTATTGAAGTTGCGATGCAACCATTCTACTACATTTGACCCAAAATGATGTTTGGGAGGGTTTCATAGCATTTCGCTAACCTTTGGCACATAAAAAGATGCAATAGTTGTGTTTCGGGCTTCGAATACACTTTTTTTGGGGCACCGAAGCCCGTGCGCGAAGCATCCATTCTACTACATTCGACCCAAAATGATGTTTGGGAGTGTTTCAGAGCATTTCGCTAACCTTTGGCACATAAAAAGATGCAATAGTTGTGTTTCGGGCATGAATGCACTATTTCGAGGTATCGAAGTTGCGATGCATCCATTCTACTCTGGTTGACCCAAAATGATGTTAGGGAGTGTTTTAGACCATTTCGCTAACCTTCGGGCCTAAAAAGAAGAAAAACTCATGTTTTGGTCATAAATGCACTATTTCAGGGTAGCAAAGTTGCGAAGCATCCATTCTACTACATTCGACCCAAAATGATGTTTGGGAGTGTTTCAGAGCATTTCGCTAACATTCTTCCCATAAAAAGATGCAAAACTTGTGTTTCGGGCCTCAATGCACTATTTTAGGACAACAAAGTTGTGAAGCATCCATTCGACTACATTCGACCCAAAATGATGTTTGGGAGTCTTTGGGAGCTTTTCGCTAACCTTCGGCACATAAAAGATGCAATAGTTGTGTTCGGGCCTGAATGCACTATTTCGAGGTATCGAAGTTGCGATGCAACCATTCTACTACATTTGACCCAAAATGATGTTTGGAGGGTTTCGTAGCATTTCGCTAACCTTCGGCACATAAAATGATGCAAAACTTGTGTTTCGGGCCTGAATACACTTTTTTGGGGCACCGAAGTCGAGTAGCATCCATTCTACTACATTCGACCCAAAATGATGTTAGGGAGTGTTTGGAGCTTTTCGCTAACCTTTGGCACATAAAAAGATGCAATAGTTGTGTTTCGGGCCTAATTGCACTGTTTCGAGCTATCGAAGTTGCGATGCATCCATTCTACTCGGTTGACCCAAAATGATGTTAGGGAGTGTTTTAGACCATTTCGCTAACCTTCGGGCCTAAAAAGAAGAAAAACTCATGTTTTGGTCATAAATGCACTATTTCGGGGTAGCAAAGTTGCGAAGCATCCATTCTACTACATTCGACCCAAAATGATGTTTGGGAGTGTTTCGAGCATTTCGCTAACCTTCTTCCCATAAAAAGATGCAAAACTTGTGTTTCGGGCCTCAATGCACTATTTTAGGACAACAAAGTTGTGAAGCATCCATTCGACTACATTCGACCCAAAATGATGTTTGGGAGTCTTTGGGAGCTTTTCGCTAACCTTCGGCACATAAAAGATGCAATAGTTGTGTTCGGGCTGAATGCACTATTTCGAGGTATCGAAGTTGCGATGCAACCATTCTACTACATTTGACCCAAAATGATGTTTGGAGGGTTTCGTAGCATTTCGCTAACCTTCGGCACATAAAATGATGCAAAACTTGTGTTTCGGCCTGAATGCACTTTTTCGGGGCACCGAAGTTGAGTAGCATCCATTCTACTACATTGGACCCAAAATGATGTTTGGGAGTGTTTCGGAGCATTTCGCTAACCTTTGGCACATAAAAAGATGCAATAGTTGTGTTTCGGGCATGAATGCACTATTTCGAGGTATCGAAGTTGCGATGCATCCATTCTACTCTGGTTGACCCAAAATGATGTTAGGGAGTGGTTTGGACCATTTCGCTAACCTTCGGGCCTAAAAAGAAGAAAAACTCATGTTTTGGGCTTGAATGCACTATTTCAAGGTAGCAAAGTTGCGAAACATCCATTCTACTACATTCGACCCAAAATGATGTTTGGGAGTGTTTCAGAGCATTTCGCTAACCTTCGGCCCATAAAAAGATGCAAAACTTGTGTTTCGGGCCTCAATGCACTATTTTAGGACAGCAAAGTTGTGAAGCATCCATTCTACTCCTTTCGACCCAAAATGATGTTTGGGAGTTTGTGGGAGCTTTTCGCTAACCTTCGGCACATAAAAGATGCAATAGTTGTGTTTCGGGCCTGAATGCACTATTTCGAGGTATTGAAGTTGCGATGCAACCATTCTACTACATTTGACCCAAAATGATGTTTGGGAGGGTTTCAGAGCATTTCGCTAACCTTCGGTACATAAAATGACGCAAAACTTGTGTTTCGGGCTGAATACACTTTTTTGGGGCACCGAAGTCGAGTAGCATCAATTCTACTACATTGGACCCAAAATGATGTTTGGGAGTGTTTCGGAGCATTTCGCTAACCTTTGGCACATAATAAGATGCAATAGTTGTGTTTCGGGCATGAATGCACTATTTCGAGGTATCGAAGTTGCGATGCATCCATTCTACTCGGTTGACCAAAAATGATGTTTGGGAGTGTTTTAGACCATTTCGCTAACCTTCGAGCCTAGGGGTCGGGGTCTATCGGTTGACCCAAAATGATGTTAGGGAGTGTTTTAGACCATTTCGCTAACCTTCGGGCCTAAAAAGAAGAAAAACTCATGTTTTGGTCATAAATGCACTATTTCAGGGTAGCAAAGTTGCGAAGCATCCATTCTACTACATTCGACCCAAAATGATGTTTGGGAGTGTTTCAGAGCATTTCGCTAACCTTCTTCCCATAAAAAGATGCAAAACTTGTGTTTCGGGCCTCAATGCACTATTTTAGGACAACAAAGTTGTGAAGCATCCATTCGACTACATTCGACCCAAAATGATGTTTGGGAGTCTTTGGGAGCTTTTCGCTAACCTTCGGCACATAAAAGATGCAATAGTTGTGTTCGGGCCTGAATGCACTATTTCGAGGTATCGAAGTTGCGATGCAACCATTCTACTACATTTGACCCAAAATGATGTTTGGAGGGTTTCGTAGCATTTCGCTAACCTTCGGCACATAAAATGATGCAAAACTTGTGTTTCGGGCCTGAATACACTTTTTTGGGGCACCGAAGTCGAGTAGCATCCATTCTACTACATTCGACCCAAAATGATGTTAGGGAGTGTTTCAGAGCATTTCGCTAACCTTTGGCACATAAAAAGATGCAATAGTTGTGTTTCGGGCATGAATGCACTATTTCGAGGTATCGAAGTTGCGATGCATCCATTCTACTCGGTTGACCCAAAATGATGTTAGGGAGTGTTTTAGACCATTTCGCTAACCTTCGGGCCTAAAAAGAAGAAAAACTCATGTTTTGGTCATAAATGCACTATTTCGGGGTAGCAAAGTTGCGAAGCATCCATTCTACTACATTCGACCCAAAATGATGTTTGGGAGTGTTTCAGAGCATTTCGCTAACCTTCTTCCCATAAAAAGATGCAAAACTTGTGTTTCGGGCCTCAATGCACTATTTTAGGACAACAAAGTTGTGAAGCATCCATTCGACTACATTCGACCCAAAATGATGTTTGGGAGTCTTTGGGAGCTTTTCGCTAACCTTCGGCACATAAAAGATGCAATAGTTGTGTTCGGGCCTGAATGCACTATTTCGAGGTATCGAAGTTGCGATGCAACCATTCTACTACATTTGACCCAAAATGATGTTTGGAGGGTTTCGTAGCATTTCGCTAACCTTCGGCACATAAAATGATGCAAAACTTGTGTTTCGGGCCCGAATACACTTTTTTGGGGCACCGAAGTCGAGTAGCATCCATTCTACTACATTCGACCCAAAATGATGTTAGGGAGTGTTTCGAGCATTTCGCTAACCTTTGGCACATAAAAAGATGCAATAGTTGTGTTTCGGGCATGAATGCACTATTTCGAGGTATCGAAGTTGCGATGCATCCATTCTACTCTGGTTGACCCAAAATGATGTTAGGGAGTGTTTTAGACCATTTCGCTAACCTTCGGGCCTAAAAAGAAGAAAAACTCATGTTTTGGTCATAAATGCACTATTTCAGGGTAGCAAAGTTGCGAAGCATCCATTCTACTACATTCGACCCAGAATGATGTTTGGGAGTGTTTCAGAGCATTTCGCTAACATTCTTCCCATAAAAAGATGCAAAACTTGTGTTTCGGGCCTCAATGCACTATTTTAGGACAACAAAGTTGTGAAGCATCCATTCGACTACATTCGACCCAAAATGATGTTTGGGAGTCTTTGGGAGCTTTTCGCTAACCTTCGGCACATAAAAGATGCAATAGTTGTGTTCGGGCTCGAATGCACTATTTCGAGGTATCGAAGTTGCGATGCAACCATTCTACTACATTTGACCCAAAATGATGTTTGGAGGGTTTCGTAGCATTTCGCTAACCTTCGGCACATAAAATGATGCAAAACTTGTGTTTCGGGCCTGAATACACTTTTTTGGGGCACCGAAGTCGAGTAGCATCCATTCTACTACATTCGACCCAAAATGATGTTTGGGAGTGTTTCAGAGCATTTCGCTAACCTTTGGCACATAAAAAGATGCAATAGTTGTGTTTCGGGCATGAATGCACTATTTCGAGGTATCGAAGTTGCGATGCATCCATTCTACTCTGGTTGACCCAAAATGATGTTAGGGAGTGTTTTGGACCATTTCGCTAACCTTCGGGCCTAAAAAGAAGAAAAACTCATGTTTTGGGCCTGAATGCACTATTTCAAGGTAGCAAAGTTGCGAAACATCCATTCTACTACATTCGACCCAAAATGATGTTTGGGAGTGTTTCAGAGCATTTCGCTAACCTTCGGCCCATAAAAAGATGCAAAACTTGTGTTTCGGGCCTCAATGCACTATTTTAGGACAGCAAAGTTGTGAAGCATCCATTCTACTCCTTTCGACCCAAAATGATGTTTGGGAGTTTGTGGGAGCTTTTCGCTAACCTTCGGCACATAAAAGATGCAATTGTTGTGTTTCGGGCCTGAATGCACTATTTCGAGGTATTGAAGTTGCGATGCAACCATTCTACTACATTTGACCCAAAATGATGTTTGGGAGGGTTTCGGAGCATTTCGCTAACCTTCGGTACATAAAATGACGCAAAACTTGTGTTTCAGGCCTGAATACACTTTTTTGGGGCACCGAAGTCGAGTAGCATCAATTCTACTACATTGGACCCAAAATGATGTTTGGGAGTGTTTCAGAGCATTTCGCTAACCTTCGGGACATAAAAAGATGCAATAGTTGTGTTTCGGGCCTGACTGCACTATTTCGAGGTATCGAAGTTGCGATGCATCCATTCTACTCTGGTTGACCAAAAATGATGTTTGGGAGTGTTTTAGACCATTTCGCTAACCTTCGAGCCTAAAAAGAAGAAAAACTCATGTTTTGGTCCTGAATGCACTATTTCATGGTAGCAAAGTTGTGAAGCATCCATTCTACTACATTCGACCCAAAATGATGTTAGGGAGTGTTTCAGAGCATTTCGCTCACCTTCTTCCCATAAAAAGATGCAAAACTTGTGTTTCGGGCCTCAATGCACTATTTTAGGACAACAAAGTTGTGAAGCATCCATTCGACTACATTCGACCCAAAATGATGTTTGGGAGTTTTGGGGAGCTTTTCGCTAACCTTCGGCACATAAAAGATGCAATAGTTGTGTTCGGGCCTGAATGCACTATTTCGAGGTATCGAAGTTGCGATGCAACCATTCTACTACATTTGAGCCAAAATGATGTTTGGAGGGTTTCGTAGCATTTCGCTAACCTTAGGCACATAAAATGACGCAAAACTTGTGTTTCGGGCCTGAATACACTTTTTTGGGGCACCGAAGTCGAGTATCATCCATTCTACTACATTCGACCCAAAATGATGTTAGGGAGTGTTTCGGAGCATTTCGCTAACCTTTGGCACATAAAAAGATGCAATAGTTGTGTTTCGGGCATGAATGCACTATTTCGAGGTATCGAAGTTGCGATGCATCCATTCTACTCTGGTTGACCCAAAATGATGTTAGGGAGTGTTTTAGACCATTTCGCTAACCTTCGGGCCTAAAAAGAAGAAAAACTCATGTTTTGGTCATAAATGCACTATTTCAGGGTAGCAAAGTTGCGAAGCATCCATTCTACTACATTCGACCCAAAATGATGTTTGGGAGTGTTTCAGAGCATTTCGCTAACCTTCTTCCCATAAAAAGATGCAAAACTTGTGTTTCGGGCCTCAATGCACTATTTTAGGACAACAAAGTTGTGAAGCATCCATTCGACTACATTCGACCCAAAATGATGTTTGGGAGTCTTTGGGAGCTTTTCGCTAACCTTCGGCACATAAAAGATGCAATAGTTGTGTTCGGGCCTGAATGCACTATTTCGAGGTATCGAAGTTGCGATGCAACCATTCTACTACATTTGACCCAAAATGATGTTTGGAGGGTTTCGTAGCATTTCGCTAACCTTCGGCACATAAAATGATGCAAAACTTGTGTTTCGGGCCGAATACACTTTTTTGGGGCACCGAAGTCGAGTAGCATCCATTCTACTACATTCGACCCAAAATGATGTTAGGGAGTGTTTCAGAGCATTTCGCTAACCTTTGGCACATAAAAAGATGCAATAGTTGTGTTTCGGGCATGAATGCACTATTTCGAGGTATCGAAGTTGCGATGCATCTATTCTACTCTCGGTTGACCCAAAATGATGTTAGGGAGTGTTTTGGACCATTTCGCTAACCTTCGGGCCTAAAAAGAAGAAAAACTCATGTTTTGGGCATGAATGCACTATTTCAGGGTAGCAAAGTTGCGAAGCATCCATTCTACTACATTCGACCCAAAATAATGTTTGGGAGTGCTTCAGAGCATTTCGCTAACCTTCGGCCCATAAAAAGATACAAAACTTGAGTTTCGGGCCTGAGTGCACTATTTTAGGACAGCAAAGGTTCGAAGCATCCATCCTACTACATTCGACCCAAAATTATGTTTGGGAGTCTGTGGGAGCATTTCGCTAACCTTCGGCACATAAAAGATGCAATAGTCGTGTTTCGGGCCTGAATGCACTATTTCGAGGTATCGAAGTTGCGATGCAACCATTCTACTACATTGGACCCAAAATGATGTTTGGGAGGGTTTCAGAGCATTTCGCTAACCTTCGGCACATAAAATGATGCAAAACTTGTGTTTCGGGCCTGAATACACTTTTTTGGGGCACCGAAGTCGAGTAGCATCCATTCTACTACATTGGACCCAAAATGATGTTTGGGAGTGTTTCGGAGCATTTCGCTAACCTTTGGCACATAAAAAGATGCAATAGTTGTGTTTCGGGCATGAATGCACTATTTCGAGGTATCGAAGTTGCGATGCATCCATTCTACTACATTCGACCCAAAATGATGTTTGGGAGTGTTTTAGACCATTTCGCTAACCTTCGGGCCTAAAAAGAAGAAAAACTCATGTTTTGGTCATAAATGCACTATTTCAGGGTAGCAAAGTTGCGAAGCATCCATTCTACTACATTCGACCCAAAATGATGTTTGGGAGTGTTTCAGAGCATTTCGCTAACCTTCTTCCCATAAAAAGATGCAAAACTTGTGTTTCGGGCCTCAATGCACTATTTTAGGACAACAAAGTTGTGAAGCATCCATTCGACTACATTCGACCCAAAATGATGTTTGGGAGTCTTTGGGAGCTTTTCGCTAACCTTCGGCACATAAAAGATGCAATAGTTGTGTTCGGGCCTTGAATGCACTATTTCGAGGTATCGAAGTTGCGATGCAACCATTCTACTACATTTGACCCAAAATGATGTTTGGAGGGTTTCGTAGCATTTCGCTAACCTTCGGCACATAAAATGATGCAAAACTTGTGTTTCGGGCTCGAATACACTTTTTTGGGGCACCGAAGTCGAGTAGCATCCATTCTACTACATTCGACCCAAAATGATGTTAGGGAGTGTTTCAGAGCATTTCGCTAACCTTTGGCACATAAAAAGATGCAATAGTTGTGTTTCGGGCATGAATGCACTATTTCGAGGTATCGAAGTTGCGATGCATCCATTCTACTCCGGTTGACCCAAAATGATGTTAGGGAGTGTTTTAGACCATTTCGCTAACCTTCGGGCCTAAAAAGAAGAAAAACTCATGTTTTGGTCATAAATGCACTATTTCGGGGTAGCAAAGTTGCGAAGCATCCATTCTACTACATTCGACCCAAAATGATGTTTGGGAGTGTTTCGAGCATTTCGCTAACCTTCTTCCCATAAAAAGATGCAAAACTTGTGTTTCGGGCCTCAATGCACTATTTTAGGACAACAAAGTTGTGAAGCATCCATTCGACTACATTCGACCCAAAATGATGTTTGGGAGTCTTTGGGAGCTTTTCGCTAACCTTCGGCACATAAAAGATGCAATAGTTGTGTTCGGGCTCGAATGCACTATTTCGAGGTATCGAAGTTGCGATGCAACCATTCTACTACATTTGACCCAAAATGATGTTTGGAGGGTTTCGTAGCATTTCGCTAACCTTCGGCACATAAAATGATGCAAAACTTGTGTTTCGGGCTTCGAATACACTTTTTTGGGGCACCGAAGTCGAGTAGCATCCATTCTACTACATTCGACCCAAAATGATGTTTGGGAGTGTTTCGGAGCATTTCGCTAACCTTTGGCACATAAAAAGATGCAATAGTTGTGTTTCGGGCATGAATGCACTATTTCGAGGTATCGAAGTTGCGATGCATCCATTCTACTCTGGTTGACCCAAAATGATGTTAGGGAGTGTTTTGGACCATTTCGCTAACCTTCGGGCCTAAAAAGAAGAAAAACTCATGTTTTGGGCTTGAATGCACTATTTCAAGGTAGCAAAGTTGCGAAACATCCATTCTACTACATTCGACCCAAAATGATGTTTGGGAGTGTTTCGGAGCATTTCGCTAACCTTCGGCCCATAAAAAGATGCAAAACTTGTGTTTCGGGCCTCAATGCACTATTTTAGGACAGCAAAGTTGTGAAGCATCCATTCTACTCCTTTCGACCCAAAATGATGTTTGGGAGTTTGTGGGAGCTTTTCGCTAACCTTCGGCACATAAAAGATGCAATAGTTGTGTTTCGGGCCTGAATGCACTATTTCGAGGTATTGAAGTTGCGATGCAACCATTCTACTACATTTGACCCAAAATGATGTTTGGGAGGGTTTCGGAGCATTTCGCTAACCTTCGGTACATAAAATGACGCAAAACTTGTGTTTCAGGCCTGAATACACTTTTTTGGGGCACCGAAGTCGAGTAGCATCAATTCTACTACATTGGACCCAAAATGATGTTTGGGAGTGTTTCGGAGCATTTCGCTAACCTTTGGCACATAATAAGATGCAATAGTTGTGTTTCGGGCATGAATGCACTATTTCGAGGTATCGAAGTTGCGATGCATCCATTCTACTCTGGTTGACCAAAAATGATGTTTGGGAGTGTTTTAGACCATTTCGCTAACCTTCGAGCCTAAAAAGAAGAAAAACTCATGTTTTGGTCCTGAATGCACTATTTCATGGTAGCAAAGTTGCGAAGCATCCATTCTACTACATTCGACCCAAAATGATGTTAGGGAGTGTTTTAGAGCATTTCGCTAACCTTTGGCACATAAAAAGATGCAATAGTTGTGTTTCGGGCATGAATGCACTATTTCGAGGTATCGAAGTTGCGATGCATCCATTCTACTCTGGTTGACCCAAAATGATGTTAGGGAGTGTTTTAGACCATTTCGCTAACCTTCGGGCCTAAAAAGAAGAAAAACTCATGTTTTGGTCATAAATGCACTATTTCAGGGTAGCAAAGTTGCGAAGCATCCATTCTACTACATTCGACCCAAAATGATGTTTGGGAGTGTTTCAGAGCATTTCGCTAACCTTCTTCCCATAAAAAGATGCAAAACTTGTGTTTCGGGCCTCAATGCACTATTTTAGGACAACAAAGTTGTGAAGCATCCATTCGACTACATTCGACCCAAAATGATGTTTGGGAGTCTTTGGGAGCTTTTCGCTAACCTTCGGCACATAAAAGATGCAATAGTTGTGTTCGGGCCTGAATGCACTATTTCGAGGTATCGAAGTTGCGATGCAACCATTCTACTACATTTGACCCAAAATGATGTTTGGAGGGTTTCGTAGCATTTCGCTAACCTTCGGCACATAAAATGATGCAAAACTTGTGTTTCGGGCCGAATACACTTTTTTGGGGCACCGAAGTCGA